>CM028755.1:30151511-31351511 GCA_016801395.1 Leptodermis oblonga
CAAAGACAACCTCAAACAGCTTTCCAGATAATGACAATATGCATAAAGGGAAGAAAAAAGAAAAACTTTCAGATAAATTAATCATATTTAGCTGCATAATATAACCAAAAACACATAATCTTTTGATCAAATAAAAAATTTTCTACTCGGTGTATTTGAATGAAAGGCAGCTAGGCAGAGCAACAACAACTAAGCCTTTGTCCCACAGCCTGTAGCTTATGTGACAGTCAAACACTTTAATTCATTTACATTTAAATATAACATGTCTTATATAAAGTTGTTTTCATTGATCACTTGCAAGGCAGAGAAACTTGCAGTTGGTTTACACAATTATCAAAAAGGGTGAAGATGTTTAACAGAGAAGGTATTTTTTAAAACAAAAATTTAAGAGTAGATGTACCAAAATGAAAAGTTGGGGAGGAGGGGGAGGACAGTTAAGTTAGTCCATACCTGAGCATCAGTGACACTAAGTAGGGGTTAGTTTGCTTGGTCGTTTGAACTCCTCCTTGTGAGCACATTGGTCCTGTCTACAACTTGCATCAGCTGGTCCATTCCATGTTCTGTTCATCGACGATGTGGAGGCAGGCAGATTCCCTTCCATTTTTGATGATCTGCAGTTAAGAAGAGAATCATGTCAATGAATCAATATTATTAGGTTGTATGGGTTTTTTGTTTGAAATCTACAACTTATTACGAAAAATCTTACTTTTATGTGGATGTCAATTTTGTAATGCTTCTTTGTAGACAACATTTTTTGTATGGCAAATATATGGGGAGCAAAAAATGGGGTTTTAATCAACACTCTAACAGCAGCTGAAGTTTTTGCTCGAGAAAGGCCACGTAGAGCTGGCCATGCGAGAAAACCGGTTCTCTCAAGTATATCCCAACAAAATCCAATGTTTGGCCTTGGGCTTTGTTTATAGTCATTGCAAAGCAAAGTCGAATTGGGAACTGGGTCCTTTTAAAAGCGATGGGGTATTGCTCATCAGATGGTGGTTGCAATGGTATTCTGTGGATGAAAACTGATTTTCCTTGGAATCTCCAACTGCTATTTCAGCACGAATGACATTTCTAGCCAATTCCCTACATGTTAGCCTTGTACCATTGCACAGTCCTTCGGAAGGGTCCAAATTTCGAAGGAGAATGACCGGGGAATTAGGTTTGAGTATCAATTGATGTGGGGGCAGGCCATTAGGGGTTATAGAATTCAAAAGATCTTCATACTCCGCTTGGTCATTCGGGTTTATAGTTTCATCGAAGCTGAGGTATTTGACTGGGTCGCCTGGGAATTTCTCTATTATGAGGGCATTTATGTCATCCACAAAGCTGTTTTTTGTGGTTAGTATTGCTCTATTAAGTGGGTGATTATCGTCATTTGAGCAATCTCCAAGGTGTGGGAAAACAGTTTCAATGAGTGTGGTCATCCCGTCAGAGTCATCATCATGTTGGAGTAGAATGTTTGGGGGAATTTTGACACACCCATCGTTGGTTATTGGCTCTGATCCATTTCCTATTCGGAGGAGGTAGCTGCTGTAGGGCTGGTCCATCCTTGCCCGCATGTTATCGGTTAGGTGTAATTTTCTCAAAGATGGCCACAATGGGGAATTAATGAGGGCAGCGTCTAAAGTTTCAGATTTTGTTCCTCGCCTGAGAACAGGTAGTATTTGTCTGAAGTCTCCTCCGAAGACAATGACTTTTCCTCCAAAGGTTGCATTTGTATCCATTAAATCTTTTAGCAAGTCATTCAATGCTTCTATGGATGATCTCTTGGCCATAGGTGCTTCATCCCAAATGATGAGCTTTGCCTCCCTGATTAAAGTAGCAATTGAGCTTTGCTTACTCATTTTGCATGTTGTTCCATCAGCCAAATCAATAGGTATTTTGAACCTAGAATGTGCCGTTCGTCCTCCCGGTAATATTGAGGCTGCTATTCCGGATGTTGCTGTTGCAAGTGCAATTTGGCCTTTTGAGCGAACATGAGCTAGCAATGATCTGTACAGAAATGTTTTCCCAGTTCCTCCCGGCCCGTCAACAAAGAATGCCTCACTCTTTGCACCATAGATTGCTTGGGAAATTATGTCAAATGCCTCTTTTTGCCTATGGTTTAGCATTGGAATATTTTCCATGTCTTTAGGGGATACAGTGATGGACCTCTCAGCTTGGATTTCTCTTGTTTCACCTCTAACCTCAAGAGATTGGAAATGATGGGGGAGAATATCAAAATCTTCAATTTTTTTACCCATGGTTTCCAAGAATTTGGCTATTTGGCGGAGGACTTTTTTACTAATTTCTTGTTTGGGTTGGGGTTCTTGTTTGGCAAAATCTTCAGACATAGCCGATTCAAATTTTTCCCACAAATCTTTAGGATTATTCGGACAGTTGAATACCAAAAGTGTTGCAAATAACCTCCGTAATTCGTACGGCATTCCAAACAGAGAAGCTTCTTCAAGGCAATGCTCTTGGCTTAAATCATCCTTCAAGAATCCATGTGCAAGTGCGGATTCACGAAATGTATTGTAATATACACCGTCGTGGGTCTTCAGATCCTTGAAAGACTTTGGGCCTCTAACTTTGGATAAAAGTAGCCGTAAGAAATATCTCTCCCCTTCACTTGGGTGGGCAGCAACAATTCGTCCCACAGAGTCTCCCTTTTTCCTAGGGTCCCATGTTTTTTTGTTTGGTTTCCACACAAAGTGGCTTGGGAATTCAGCATATAGGCAATTAAGATTTTTGGCAAGAGTGTTTGATCTATTCTGTTGAAGAAATTCTGTCAACATAGTCTTCTTCTGGAATGGGCTGTTGATTACATCTTGCAAGTTATCCTTGTTTTTGAAAACTACCTGTTGGTAATTTTCCAAATGTAGTTGCAAATGTATTACAGCTGGTCTCATTTCGTTTACATCGAAGCGAAATATTCTCCACATGCCTTCGGGTGGGGAAATCCAACGGGCTGTTACAAAATCAGATATTTCATCAACATCTGCATTTGCGTCTCTAGAATTCACTTTGAAGGCAATTTTGTCTTGGCCTTTGCACAAATACTTATATATATATTTGACTGCCTTAATTGTTGAACATATCTCCACATTTATATGACAGTCAAATTTTGCCAACAAGTATGGGTTGTACGGTACTACCCATCTATTATCCAACAAAGCACCTCTTACCTTGACTTTCACATTATTATTCCTTCTTCTATATATTGGATAAGCGTCATCACTTTGATTGGTTTGCTCACAAAATTCTTTTGGGTAAGAGTTTTTGCATTTTCCCTTACTGTTCATACACACATTTGTTGGATTTAGTGATCCACATGGGCCATGAAGCATGTGCTTCATAACCATGCGATGGAGATGTGGGTTTTGGTTCTTATCTGGAATCTCAGCAGATACAATTTTGTCATATTCATCTGGTGAATAGAGCTTGTGCTGGTTTCTCAAAATAAGGAGTATATGTGCATGGGGCAAACCTCTTTTTTGGAACTCTATTACGTAGCTATAAGCTGCTACCTCTCCAAAGATTTTTTTCTTGAAGAGTTCATTTTTCAGCTCATCTAGTTTGGCACGAAACACTCTTACAACCAAGTCTGCCCTATTGTGCACCAGTTCGCCGTTGATTAGATGTTCTTTTATTTCAGCCCAGTTGGGGTTGCACGTTATTGTTATAAAGAGGTCAGGTTTCCCAAATTTAGCAACCAATGTCATTGCATCTATGTATTTTCTCTTCATGTACCTCGGACCTCCTACAAATGTGGCTGGGAGTATTATTCGTTGGCCCACTCTACCACCCCGTGTTTCACCACCAGCAGCAATTGAATCTACGATTCCTTGAAGAAACTCCTTGCGTATCTCTGATTGCTGACTTCGATAGAAATCTAGCCGTTGTGCTTCTAATTTTGCATACATGTCAACTATGAATTGTTGGAGCAATCGACCAAATAGCAGGAGTGACGAATCATCATCGTGCCTCATTTGCAACTTGTAAGCATAATACTCCCTCACTGATACACAATCAGGATTGTCTTCCTTGTTTGCCATGACTGTTTAATGGTAGAATCATGTTATCATAATCTACATATAAAGGTTGTGTACTGTTTTCGATGTGGATTATAATTTTGGTAGGAAACGTTTACTTACCAGCTTCTTCCATAGCAAGCAATTCTTCGGGGTTAGAGGCACTTTGGGGGGCAATTGATATGTCTTTCATGATTTGGTTGGTTGTGTCCCTTTGGGGGTTTCTCAAATGGTTTTTAAGGATTCCTTCATGCCAACCTAGTTCACCATAAGGGAATAGTAATGGATACTGTAATGGGTCATAGCATCCATAATAGTATTTTACACATTGGGGTTGACCACTCTTAGTGTAAACTTTAATGTCTCTTTCACTTGCGGCCGTATTCTCCTTATTTTCAACCCACAAGGCAGCAACTTGTGAAACAGTGGGCTTGTTGAACACTCTTTGGTCAAGTTTAGGGGCTGTTTTAAGCACTACTTCATAAGTGTTCAGGTTTGGTAAATCCTTTAGCCTTCTGAAAAATCGTGCATATGGGTTATGCTTTAAGGAAGTTATTATTTTTTCCATAGTATCCTTCCACAACCTTGGGCATGATATGGTTCGATTATGTGCCTCATGCTCTGTGTCATAAAAGTAAAGTTGGAGATTTTTGTTAGCTCCTTCAGAAGGGCATAAATCATTTAAGAAGTGGTACACCTGCCCTTGGATTCTAAATGTGTAGATACCCTTGTTTTTCTTGGCCAAATTTTCATCGGATTTCACTCCCAATGAGGTGAAGGCAAATAAGTTGTTGTAAGTTCTTATATAAGTCTTGAAGTGCATTGCTTCTTCTGATGTCGACACTAATAACTCCTTTAAGACATCCGGTAACTTATTTGAAGCCAGGGTAATCTGCCCATTTAAGCAACAGAAGCTTGCGCTTTCATGGTAGATCTTTTTTGCACCACAATGTGTACAAGGGCTTTGCTTAGGGAGTATGTCTGGGCAGATAGGAATATGGGATAGATGAATTCTTCCATCTGTAACCACTGCTTTTACAGAGGGATGAAACGTTTTACAATGGGGTAAAAGTTTTCCTCTTCGGCTTTTTGTTAATGGCATGCCATTCATAATTTAAATGGAATCAAGTGAGAAACTTACTTGTATGGTTAGCTTGGGAATAATGCGTACGAAGGTGCTTTGATGTTGAAGGGTGGTTGCCTACATTTTAATAAATATGTTAATTGGATAATTGGATAATTGGATAAATATGTTTATATGGGGAAATTACCTGTACATGTATTTGAAGGGTTATTGGGTTGTCTTCTGCCTTTTTTAGCTCTCCACCTTTGTATTGCATTCTGCCTATAATTTTTCTTCATCACATCGTTCAGATTGTTGATGTGATAAACATTGGTCCAATGGGGGGTGCTTGTAGATAATGCTGCCAATGGGGATTGCACTTGTGTTTGCAAACCAGTGGGACAAGTACTGGTTGTTCCTTTAGAAAAGTCCTGTTGTATAATATGGTTGCTGGGAGGTACGCTTGTCGTATCAGGAACGGGGATAGATATTTTACGTCGTTTTCCCATGACAATTGCTGAGATGTGTGAAAGAGAGTAGTTATTGGGTAATCAACTAATACTATGTAATTATAAAAAAGGTTAGGTGGGGTATATATTCCTAAGTATGAATACTCTTAATAGGTAAAACACCTATGGCTGATATGCTACTTTTGCAGAATATTGGACGTTGGAACTTATAAAATTGCAAGAAATTGTATAAGGCATGTATTAAATAACTGGATATTACTTTCTCCACATAATTATAAAAAAATGACTAACCTGGATATCATAAATGGGAATTGCCAAGGAGCGAACAAATTTAAATACAATCGACCTTGTTCCTGATACCTGAGTATATAAAAATATCAAATATATTAGTTTGGAGCTACAATGTTATTGGTTTGGAAGTTGTCTACATATGTATGCCTCAATTACATTGGCTACATTGTCTTTTATGACATTTTTGTTCAGTTCAAACAAGACTCTTCAAAACACTTTAAACAAGGATCAAAGGACAAGCTCTGCCTCACAGCAGGCATACAACAATCTTAGTTCTATTAGTGAACTATAAATGCTATAAATGTATCCAAACTATAATCTGAAACTAAAATTCATCATCAAAGCGTAATTTGTATCCTTTTCTATTTCTGTCCACTTACATAGAATAGGGGGCACAATGGAAAGGACCGGAACAAATAAATTAAGAAACGTAAACTATCGATCCATTCTAAAAACATCTCCTATGTAAGGCTGGAAAAATATTTTTGCCAATATACAACAAATGACGAAAAAATTCTGTCAATGTAAAGAAGGTGGTTTTCAAGTCTAAATCATTAGATATGACCGCAGTTTCAGTTTAAAAGAGGGTTCTGGAATTACTGATATGGCTTAGGCTATATGACCTAAAAAGGTGACAGTTGTATATATACAAAACTTATAGAAAGTCAATTCCCAAAAAATCTAAATCAAATTCTCAAAATTTAACTACAAAGATTTGTCTTTAGAAGACTGTCAATTGGTTGGTAAGCAGAAACAGGTATCCAAATAACTCCTGTAAAATAACCGTACAAAATAACACAATCCGAGATTAAAATTTCATTTAAGAATTCATATGATATTAAACCCAATCAGAATCCTGAGAATTTATTAACCTAGTGGAATTTAAACAGTATAGATGACTAAATCGATCTTACCTACGGGAAGTTCTGCATATTTGAAGCAGTTCAATCGACTGCAAGACATGAAGTTACTTGAAGATCAACAGAACGTGGGTTTATTAGATGACATTCCATTTCTTCTCCATTGCCCTGAATAAAACAATGTGAAATCATATGATTCATCCCTCTATATCACTTCAAATAATATAAATAAAATCAGGTGTGATAACAACCACAGCCTATAACACATGCTTCTCAACTATCACACACATTTTTCTTCATGTATGAATGTAATCATTTTTATTGGAAAGGCCTACAAAACAGAGAAAACCACTTTGTAAGGATATCGGACGACATGGCACCAAGCAGTAGGCATAAAAAAAACCTCTGAAATAAATAAAAAATGCACAGCTGCTTTCTCATTTGCATATGTATCCATAATTAAATGTATAAACAAGTTTAAAACCTTCCAAAATTTTCTAAGCAAAATCCAATTTTCCTTACCCCAACGAAATTAAGAGCCCATGCTCCTTTGACCATTCCAACGGTTACATTGATTGCCCATTCATATGTGGTTAACGTTTTTCCTTATCATCTTCATTGAAATTGGCCATGGGAGAGTTAAACCTTTGAAGAACTATCACTATGTTATTACCAACACAATCAGGAAGTCAAAAACTAAGAAGACCATCATAAGGTGATGTTCAATCATTTAGTGTAGAAAGAAAGAGCCAATAGCAATTAGTTATCTAGCTAGTATTGGAGAAGAATAAATACCAAATTTAACTAAAGTTTCAAGGAGTTTTTGACCACTCCTCTTCAAATTTTCAGCTTCTCTTCAAACCAGCCAAGCGTAAAGAAAAAAGTATAGACTACATTCCACACTTTCTTGTTTTGGTGGTCAGAAAACAGAACATAAATTTTTACCGAAAGATGCTGACTGGAGACTTAAATTTCTCCATTGGATTCTTTAAATACTGATATCCATTCTTAGTCAGATAAAGAAGGATGCAAATGAAGCTAAAGATTGTTTGTCAACCAAGTAAAAATCTTCAAGGGACAGCACTCTAAATACATGTACACTTCCGATCTTTTGAGGAGACAGGAACCTCACCCCACTAACCCAAGCCTGAGAAGGCTGATGTTTGAGGTGTTAGAGGTACCAGATTGCAGGATTGCCTTTATTTGATTGTCAACATTGTATGAAACAACATGATAATAAACTAACATTACTGTCCTACAATAAAGTTTGGGACTCGATGGCCATTACATGGCTGCATTGATGAAGCAGGTTTTTTAGAACCAAAGCAGTCCAAAACATCATCATCAAAACAGTAGTACCAAAGCAGAGAAAACTTCAACAAAACAGAATGCATCCTCTAAGCAGGGGGGGGGGGGGGGGGGGGGGAAACAACAAAAACAACTCAAAATACATAAAACCAGAAGATCAGAAAAAGTCCAAAATGCAGCATTAACGCAGAAAGAAGGGAGGGGGGAGCCCAAAGTACAGGAACACATTCTCCCAAAACTGCAGAAACCAAAATGCGGTAAAAGAACAGCATCGTGATAGTATACTCGACATACCTGATTGCCAGTAGTTTGAGACACTGAATGCTAATTTGTTGATTGTCAGTAACTGGAAGAAAAGAAGAAGCCCAGAAATGTGATTAGGGAAGAATAATGAGGGCTAAGAAGATGTTAAATTGATAATCTTAAATGATCTTGCAGCCTTCTATACATGCATCAACTGAAATATTAACACAAATCCTGGCCCCAAATACTATCTGAAAGGAGATGCAAATGGAATTCATATACATTGTCATAAAGGTAAAGACATCAAACATGGTGTAAACCTCAGCTCACTAATCGATCTCAAATAAACAACTGTTTGTACTTCTTCATGGCACATATATATATCCAGTTCTAGGCTGGTGTATCTGCAAACAGGAAAACAAACAAATGAACTACAGAAGCAAAGCGTCATCTCAGATTATAAAGCAAGACTGTGTACACTGCAAAGCATTTAACAATACATTAATCAACAGAACATTTTAACGTACAAAACAGAAACCACCAATTTGGCTAACAGAAACTTGTGGGTTTAAAAGAAAAATCGGCAAGAAGGAAATCATTATCCACCATTGTTTCTCAAGCATTTATTTTAATGGACTTCTTCCATACGTTTAATATGATGGTGGCTCACGAGTATTAGGTATGACAATTCTCTGTAGCTTAAAAACTAACTGTGAGTTTTCTAAAAGAGCTGCATGTCAGTATTCCCACTGAAATCAAATAATTTCAGAATTTCATATGCCTGCATTTGGAATCAGATTTTTAAACTGTCAATAACTATTAATTTCTAAGGTGTACTTCGACCGGCACTTCTGACGTATTTCAACTGCACACGAATTGATACTTGTTTAGAAGCATCAAGAGCCTAAGAACAGAATACCAAGTCCTCTACAAGATCAGTCTATGATCATTCCCATCTTTTAACCAAAATGACTTCTCCATTAAATCCGCTTGGCATCAAAGATATTTCTAATTACAGTTAGTAGTGGGCAACGACAACAGGGATTGTAAATGATTCTCGATACCTCCCATCCCAATTACCTCCAAGAAATAAAATAACAATAAGGAATATCTAGTATAGTAGGCAAAAGTTAGAAGCCTGAGGAGCATAGAGCTCAAAACTTTGAAAAGTTCAAAAAAAATTGGATAGCATGGCATACAGATGGTGCAGGAAAAAAACAAGTACATAAGAGAATGACTTGGTTTGAGGTGTTAGAAGGTACCAGATTGCAGGATTGCCTTTATTTGATTGTCAACATTGTATGAAACAACATGATAATAAACTAACATTACTGTCCTAGAATAAAGTTTGGGACTCGATGGCCATTACATGGCTGCATTAATGAAGCAGGTTTTTTAGAATCAAAGCAGTACAAAACATCATCATCAAAACAGTAGTACCAAAGCAGAGAAAACTTCAACAAAATAGAATGCAGCCTCTAAGCAGGTAAGAGGGGGGGGGGGGGGGGGGGGGGGGGGGAAACAACAAAAACATCTCAAAATACATAAAACCAGAAGATCAGAAAAAGTCCAAAATGCAGCATTAACGCAGAAAGAAGGGAGGGGGGAGCCCAAAGTACAGGAACACATTCTCCCAAAACTGCAGAAACCAAAATGCGGTAAAAGAACAGCATCGTGATAGTATACTCGACATACCTGATTGCCAGTAGTTTGAGACACTGAATGCTAATTTGTTGATTGTCAGTAACTGGAAGAAAAGAAAAAGCCCAGAAATGTGATTAGGGAAGAATAATGAGGGCTAAGAAGATGTTAAATTGATAATCTTAAATGATCTTGCAGCCTTCTATACATGCATCAACTGAAATATTAACACAAATCCTGGCCCCAAATACTATCTGAAAGGAGATGCAAATGGAATTCATATACATTGTCATAAAGGTAAAGACATCAAACATGGTGTAAACCTCAGCTCACTAATCGATCTCAAATAAACAACTGTTTGTACTTCTTCATGGCACATAGATATATCCAGTTCTAGGCTGGTGTATCTGCAAACAGAAAAACAAACAAATGAACTACAGAAGCAAAGCGTCATCTCAGATTATAAAGCAAGACTGTGTACACTGCAAAGCATTTAACAATACATTAATAAACAGAACATTTTAACGTACAAAACAGAAACCACCAATTTGGCTAACAGAAACTTGTGGGTTTAAAAGAAAAATCGGCAAGAAGGAAATCATTATCCACCATTGTTTCTCAAGCATTTATTTTAATGGACTTCTTCCATACGTTTAATATGATGATGGCTCGCGAGTATTAGGTATGACAATTCTCTGTAGCTTAAAAACTAACTGTGAGTTTTCTAAAAGAGCTGCATGTCAGTATTCCCACTGAAATCAAATAATTTCAGAATTTCATATGCCTGCATTTGGAATCAGATTTTTAAACTGTCAATAACTATTAATTTCTAAGGTGTACTTCGACCTGCACTTCTGACGTATTTTAACTGAACACGAATTGATACTTGTTTAGAAGCATCATGAGCCTAAGAACAGAATACCAAGTCCTCTACAAGATCAGTCTATGATCATTCCCATCTTTTAACCAAAATGACTTCTCAATTAAATCCGCTTGGCATCAAAGATATTTTTAATTAAAAAATTAAAAAAAACCTTGCGTATCAAAGAATCATAAACAAAGCTGGAGATAATAAAGTTCAACCAGCTGTAATAGATATGAATTAAATAGCATTCCCCATACCCCACATGGACAGGTTGACCATGAAAGATAAACATGTTACCAATAAAACAAGTAAATAGATAGAGGTGAAGTTCATTCAAATTTCCAGAGCGAGAGAAATAAGAAGGGAAAAAAAAAACAGCAGATGGGGGCTTCTCAGTAATACAACAGCAGGGTACTCTGTCAAAGTAGGCAGAGGTTTACAGTAATTGAAATGGAGTTTAATTATTTGTCATACCAACACCACAAGACTGTTCGAAGTCCTCAACCTCCAATGACTTAGAAGCAGTGGCAGTTAGGAATGCAAATGCAGCTTCTAACTGCGCAGGGGTTTTAATATGCAGCACACAAGAAAGCACAATAAGAAGAGCATCTCATGGTTCTCTAATTATGCATTACGAGCAGAAATATTATTAAAATCAAGAACTGATAACCTAAATTTCCCATGTCTTAAGAGTTTTAAATTTTGACCTCGTAGTCCTCTATAAATGTGTAACTTTTAAAAGAGTTTTAGCAAAAAATTAACTAAAGCAACCATTACATCTCATCAAAATTCAAATTCTGTGCACAAGTGAACTTGCCAAGTGCTCTCTGTACAATACTCAACTAAATATTCTAGTTGATGTTATTTGAGGGCAAACATTTGATCTCATTACTTCATAAAGCTATGTACTTGATCCCATATATTTCTTGAACACCTCTAACAGAGGAACAAATAGTAGATCTGGAAAGAACTTATTGTCAACCTCTAATATATTCAAAAGGTAACAGCTACCACCCGGATCGAGATCTCAATTCAAGCATGGGTTTGAGAAATATTCACCATCCAAACAGAGAAAATTTTAACAGCCATAGTTCTGACAAGTTTCAGATACTTAATGTGCAGTTGTTTAATGAGTAAGTACACATTTTTCATCAAGAAAATTTGAGATATTCATACAACTGGGAAGCTAGAAATATAATCACACGAAAAATATAATCTTATCTAACCTCTGCAGCAAGCATAACAGGAACCAAATTTTCCAGCTGACTAAGATATCGCTCCAGTAGATCCTTTGACTTTTGGCAACTTGTCACTATGCTGTCTCCAGTTAGTGCCTGAAAAATGTCATACTTGGATGTTTTATCAATCTTGAAATAAAAATGCAAATTAGAAGCATGATAACTTCAAAAGCTTTATATTCTTCACCATCAGTCTATTTGAATAACCTAGAAACCAAGCACAGTTCTTTTAGCCAATTCTAGTGAAGTTAAGGGAATTTATTACATATAGAGGAAGAGATAATGTAGTTTCTACCTGCTAGCATTCTAAATTTTCCAAAATGGATTACAGTTGTTTGGAGAATGTCCCTTGAAACTTATGCAAATCACTAAGTATATGCTATCAGAAGAAATCAGTTCTTAGACTATGAACCCCAAGCTGGGTAGATCTTCCCAAATGAATTTAGAGTTTTAGCAACATCTAGTGCTGGGGGAGAGGATTGAGTTGGTATAAACGAGAAGGGATTGTAACTGATTCTCAGGACCTCCCATCCCAATTACCCCCAAGAAATAAAATAACAATAAGGAATATCTAGTATAATAGAAAAAAGTTAGAAGCCTGAGGAGCATAGAGCTCAAAACTTTGAAAAGTTCAAAAAAAATTGGATAACATGGCATACAGATGGTGCAGGAAAGAAACAAGTACATAAGAGAATGACTTGGCTAACCTATAAAGAGCAAATGAAAAAGACACACATCTCCAATAGCATTTCCTAATCATGAGAACTTGATAATATTTCCCATCATATTCTAACTACATTTTGAAGAAAATGAAGTGGTCTCATATAGCTTCAACGTGTATGAACCAGGTAAAGGAACAATTTACATCTGTACATATTAAGTGCTTATAGAAAACATACCAGGTACAGCTTACTGTACTCACAGCAACGCTTAATTAGTAACTTAGCTTTTTCAATTCCATTGTTCAATATGCAAAGAGACTTTATTCCATTTGAGCTTCGAGGCTGGGCTGTTTCTATCTCTTTAAGTATTCTCGAAACTCTATCAACCAAGTTGATTAACTCTGTGCACATGTGACGATGCACCTGTGGGAATTTGGAAATAGCTAGGCAGTTAACTAATTCCGCTGAAAGTAGGAGAGTTCAAATGTTAAGTAGCATAATCATAATCTATATCACCTGTTTGTACAAAATGGACTGCAGATGACCTATGTTTATGGCTTGATTCTTTAGTTTCATTTCAGGAATTCATATGTCTATGTACCATGGGAAAATAATTCACACAGGGTAAAAATCAAACACCTAGCATACTATAAAAAAAACGTGGGAAGAATATCCCAGACCAAATACGATTTGAAAATGTAAGACGGATATGGTTTCTAATGAGGGGGTTTTAATCAACCAGAATACCACAGCCTAAATTTTCTAGTAAATGCCAATAATCCATCAAAGTAAACAAACCATTCTGCAACAACAAAATAAAGGTAAAAGTTTACCTATTCCTATTTATGATGAATCCGACGACAATTTGACTAAAGCTACGACCTGATGTTTCCTTCGTGCTTGCTTCCAGATGCCTGTTCAATTAAGGAAGATGGCAAAAACAGTATGGGAAAAAGTCAAGGAAATGATCCATCTCTCCTATGGGCAAAAAAAGAACACCATGCATAATATGACATAAAAAAGTAAAATTATGCAGAAAAAATGAAAATAGCCATGAGAAAACGATACCAAGAATTATTCATGAGAGAACATTCAAAATCCATACCTCAAGCATTCCACTTTATGCTGTTTGAATCTTAGTTGCTCTGTTGCTCATTTTAGGGTTCAGATTTCTATCGAATTCAGATGGCAATAATGGTTGTCACGTGCAGCGAAAGCAGAATTAAGTAAGAGAACTGTCCTAAAAGATTTAGATGAGCAAGCAAATGTCTCTACAAATGGAATATGCAAGAAATACTGAGACAGCAAAAGTACTTACCCTACCACAGACACTACCAAGTAGCAAAGGTCTTCTACCAACTCTATCCACCACCAGAACAGCTATTCCAATCATAACCAACTTGCAAAAGCACACAAAATTATTAGTATTACAGTCCTAAAGATTCCCACATAATCAGAATCTTAAAGGAAAACCTCCACTGTTGTCCTCAAAAAGATAATTTAAAGTAGTCTATTTACTTTGTAGAAGAATACCGTAAGAAACAACATTCTATTCTCATATGGAATGAATTGAAAGTATTGGATAAGACACTTCATATGATAGGTTGTTGATATAGAGGCAGCCCTTTCTCCATGAAAAAACTGAACGACCAAAATAATAAGGCGGCAAAACAGAGGTAAAAGTTTACCTATTCCTATTTATGATGAATCCGACGACAATTTCACTGAAGCTACGACCTGACGTTTCCTTCGTGCTTGCTTCCAAATGCCTGTTCAATTAAGGAAGATGGCAAAAACAGTATGGGAAATACACAAAATTCGAAAACATATAGAACCAAACCTTAACCTCTTTCAAGCAATGGCCTCAGATTATAGACGTTTCCCCTGGATATATATGAATTCCAACATGCCTTTTCATCTTTTCCAGTTCATAAACCCCTTCGTTCTTCATAACAATTCAATAATAATTCGCAGAAATGCATTGAGGAAGATGTAAAGTCTGTTTATAAATGAATAAATGGGGGAGGGGAAAAGAGATGAACCGTAGGAAGATGAAGATTAGGAGATGAATGGATCACAAAGACGTTAACCGTTTGGAGATGAGAACACAGGAAATTGCCAACGTGGACTTCACACTTGGCATATTCAGACATAAATATAATGTCTATGTGGCAGCCATGTGGCTATCTCACAACAACTCTATATTGCATTATATAATATAGGGTAGATATATATATATATAGCTTCAACCACTACTACAAAAATGACTTTTAATGGCGGTTTTTTAGGACTTTTAACGGCGATTTTCGGCATTTTTGAACCGCCATATATCCGGCAGCCGTAGAAGTTTACGGACTTTCTACGGCGGTTGTGAACCGCCATAGAAAGTTCGGACTTTCTACGGTGGTTTTTTTCAAAACCGCTGTAGAAAGTCCGAACTTTCTATGGCGGTTCGCTTAGGAACCGCCGTAGAAAGTAGACATTCTACGGCGGTTTTTTCTACGGCGGTTTTGAAAAAAACCGCCGTAGAATGTCTACTTTCTACGGCGGTTCCTAAGCGAACCGCCGTAGAAAGTACCAAATTTGTAAAAAAAAATTTAACATTTCATTTTTTTCTCTACATTCAAAAAATATATATCAAAAACAGCAATAACAGCCTTAGAAAGGTTTTGATATATATATATATATATATATTTCAACTTTATTCAAAATATATATATCAAAAACTTCCATGCTAATAAACCGAACAACCACCAAAATTCACAAAATTTTTGCGTGCATCCATCAAATTCTAATTAATTTAATCATTAACAGCAAGAACAATACAATAATCACCAATATAACACTAATCAAACCCGAATTTAATCATTCATCATCTCACCAAACCCGAATTTAACACTAATAATAAACCCTAGGCCAATCACAATAATCAAGTAACAATAAAATTTGTAAAGCTTAAATAAAGTTGAAACTATTCTATATTACCTTTTTTATGATTTGAAGCCCACAACAAGGACCGATTGTGGTTAAATTATGATGGGGGATTAACTCCAAGTGGTGGGTGATGGCCGATTAAGAAACCATATCCGGAGTTGGGTGACGGCGGATCTTGTTATCAACGCTGCCGGAAGAACGACTTCGGGGGAAGACAAGAGAAAAAACCAATGGAGAGAGGATGGGCGTCGGCAACGAGAGAACACTTCGGTTTGCTGGAGATGGAAACAGGGGGAAGCCGCGGCTGGCTGGAGATGGAAACAAAGGGAAACCCTTAAAATTCAAACAAAATCAAGTTTCTATGGCGGTTTTTATTAAAACCGCCGTAGAAATGGACTTTCAACGGCGGTTTTAATCCATAGAAAGTAAATTTCTATGGCGGTTTTAATTACAACCGCCGTAGAAAGTTCATTTCTACGGCGGTTTTAATAAATCCGCCGTAGAAAGCCCGTAATTGTGAATTTTCGCCCGTTCCTCTATTCCTATTAATTTCTATTTTTTCTATTTTTGTAAATTAACCCCCAAATTTTTTTAAATTTAATAATAAATATGTATTTTACTATTTATCAATTTTTATAGTAAAATTCATCATATTTATTAATTATACTGCGGTTAGAAATACAACCGTTTAGAAAGGGACTTTCTACGGCGGTTTTCTACAGCGGTTTTAGAAAACCGCCATAGAAAGGGGACTTTCTACGGCGGTTAGAAATAAAACCGCTTTCTACGGCGGTTATCAAAAACCGTCGTAGAAAGTCCCTTTCTACGGAGGTTTTATATAGAACCGCCGTAGAAAGTCCGTACTTTCTTTTTAATGGCGGTTTTGGTCTTTCCGCCTTTAAAGCACCGCCGTAGAAAGTCCATTTTGTAGTAGTGAACGTATGGAACATTATGAAAGCGTCCCGGACTGAAATTGGCGAAAGCTCGGCAGTGTCGTCTTTTAGCGGACGGAGATTCAAATTATACTAATAAATGTCATATTTTTCGTCTTGGTTGTTGACAATTAATACACTTCTTACACTTCTAATTTCCATCTCACTAAAAGTGCCAACTTTTTAAATTTTATTTTTGTTTTAACTGAAAAGTTCACTTCCAAATTTTATAATCTGCTAACACTTACT
The DNA here is from genome assembly GCA_016801395.1 of Leptodermis oblonga. Taxonomy (NCBI): domain Eukaryota; kingdom Viridiplantae; phylum Streptophyta; class Magnoliopsida; order Gentianales; family Rubiaceae; genus Leptodermis; species Leptodermis oblonga. Next base: position 30,168,281 of record CM028755.1, read on the forward strand.
AATATAATGTGTTATTTATAATTAACTCACACTTAAAAATTAAAGAAAATGGTAATACAAATGAATTATTTTAACTATTATACCTTAAGGGCCTGTTCTTTTAGTTTTGGTTTTGATTTCACTAGTAAATTTAATATATTATAATTATTTTTATTATTTTCAATTCAATTTTTTATTATTCATATATAACTTTTTACATTTATAATACACTTTTTATATTATAAAACTATTTTCCTGAAAACTTATTTTTAAAACCGTTTTTAAAACATAATAAAAAAAACACCCCAATCTATGCTCTTTTAATAGAACATAACTGAGTATGATATATATGTATTGATGGATCGATCCAGCAGTTCCAAGGTTTCTTTCATTGACTTGAATATATGTGACTAATATAATTGCCAGCTTCGGTCTTCCAGTCTACGTAAATGGCCAAAAAAACAACGCGTTTAGTGTCGAAGATGAAAGCCAATAATTTGACAATTTGGCATCGGCCATGCAGGAATTTCCTAGTTTCCGTAAATCTTTGCTTTGGTAGTAGCTACCTCTACCTTCTGTCTGTTTGCATGGCCTTCCTACACAGAATGATGACAATTCTTAATTCGACAAAAAAATCATGCCACAATATAAATTGGTTATGTCGACCCAAATTATTAAATGAGTAAAATCAGAGTTGTGAATGCTGATATGTGAAATCGTATATACGTACACTATATAGTCATAAATAATTTACTCTATAGTTATCATAATTTATAGGGAAAATGATATTTTTGGTCCCTTATATTTATCTCTGTGACACTTTTAATTGGTTCTTCATCTTTCGTGTGTTTGTAGTGTTTTTCACTTTTTGGTTTTTACCTGCTATAGAAGGTTTAGTACGCCATTTTGAGCCCTTTTACAAAATATTAAATTGTTGAGTCATAATGTGATTATTAAAATATGGGTTGATTATGCAAAACCCTCATGTGGTTTGCTAATGTACAGGATGACCCCTCTATGCTTTAAAAACTACGCAAAACTCCCTGTGGTTTCAAAATCCCTGTAAAGTAGACGAAAATTTTAATTTGTGACCAAATTGCCCTTATATGGAGTTGATGACCCTTTGACTGAATAAGGGCAATTTGATCACAAATTAAGATTTTCGTCTACTTTACAAGGGTTTTGAAACCACAGGAGGGTTTTGCGTAGCTTTTTAAAGCATAGGGGGTCATCATGTACTTTCGCAAACCACAGGGGGGTTTTGCGTAATTAACCCTTAAAATATATAAAGATAACATTATTGATCCCTTATGTTTGAACTCGTAAAAAATAAAATAAAAAAAGTTTAGATGAAAAAAAAATGTTGAAATAATAGTTAAAAATATGTCCAAATAATTTCAAATGATAATTATTTCAATTACCTTTTATTTTGACATTTTATTTTCAATTAAACTTTTTTGTTATTTTTTATTTTCAATACTACAATAGAAGTTCAAGTTTATAAAATTAAACATAAAATATAAAGAATTATACTTGAAAATAGGGGCAATGACGAAGATATTAATTTTAGAAACTTTATAATGTATTATAATATTAAATTTTAATTTATTTACATTGAGAGAATTATAATTTTTCATATCTTAATTACGTCTCCCTCCGTTTTATTGAAAATGTCCATTTTCAGTAACGTACAACTTATCATGACAATTAAAATAACTAATTTGATACTCTTTATTCTATTTAGATCCTTACTTATTATATATGAGATAATTATGGACCATGCATAATTATATTAATAAGAGTAGGATGAGTAAAAAATTTAAAAGTGAATATTGGAAAAAATATATATTTCTCAAAGTAAACGCTTCTAATGAAACGGATGAAGTATAATTTATTTTTTCTTTATTATATCCAATTCCTCCAACATCCATGTTTTCTTGTTATTCCGCAATAAGGAGAGACCAAGGAGTACTTGTAGTGTATCACATTCACATCAAAGATGCATATTGGACAAAAGATGGCCGAGCATCACCTCTGCCAATCCATGGCAAGCACGCTCAAGTCCTTGAGAAATCCTCCGCACAGCTACGAATGATCCTCCTCATGAGATCTTCTTGCTCATCATCTCACAATAGAGCAGTGAGTCCTATAATGTGATATATGGATCCCACACTCCATTGTGAGAAGGGGAAGATAATAATAAAGTGGACAAAAAGATCTGATCGTCTCTATATAGAGGTGGCAATAATTTCCTTCCCATTGGGATTCTAATGTGATCCTTTTAATTGGGAGGGAAATACCCCCCATTGGGCATAAATGAGAGAAAAAGTTTAGGGAATGGGAAGTTATTGGGAGGTTTATGGGTACCCAATAAGACCCAGTAAAACAAGTTACTAGGTATTTAATGGATACTCAATAGGAACCCATTTTTATACCCAATAATTTCTCTTTTCTATTTTTTTTTCATTTTTCATCTTTTATTTTAGTTTTTTTATTTACCTCGTTGATTAATTTTTATCTCAACTTCTCTCATCTCAATTTATCTTTTATGTTTCTATACTATTTTTTTTCTTTTACTCTCTTATTTTACTCTCTCTATACTATTTCTCTAATCTCTCCATATTCTTTCATTGATTTTATTCCTTTATATTTATACTCATTTTCCCCCCTAATTTTCCTTCAACTTTATTTTATTCCAACTTTTAGTATTTTTTTTTTGTGTAACTACTTCTTGTTTTTTTCACTACTAGAAAAAGGGGTCTCTTACGACCAAACTTTGCGACGACACGGGATTCTCGTCGTAAATAGTGTTACATGGCGACGAGATTTATATTCTGGATGTAAAATTTACTTTTTAATTACAGAGAAACCCTAATCTCCTTGTAAAGACACTAATTTGGCTGTAAAGATAAATTAAGAAATAAAATCCTACTTACTGTCTATTTAACATTATTACTTTTTTTCATAATAAAAACCTTTTTATTTTTTAAATATTTACTCCCTACTACAGCTAACCCGAAATTGGCTCACTCGACCTAACCCCTCTTTGCCTCCCTTTCGCCCTTCCTCAAAATTGCCTCTATTCGCCGTTCTGTCACCTCCGCTGGCCGTCCGGTCGCCTTCCCTCGACGTCCGGTCACCTCCACTTGTTGTCACGTATACTCCGCGGAGATTTGCTCGGTAAAATTAGTATTTCATTGCTTTAGATTTGAGAGGTTAAATTGACTGGATCTTTCACTTCTTTGCTGGCACGCTTCCCTGTTTTTTGTCAAATACAATTTCACTAGATTTTCAGAGGCCTAAACACAGGGTTATAGTTAGTGAAGTCCTTCGAATTTTAGATACCCGAGTTACGAATTATGTTTTTGATTCCGAAGAAATCTTCTCCGCTCTAAGTTTGGGTTCTTGTCACCCTAATCTTGAGGTTCTAGCGATTCTGGTTTTGGAAAGAAAGGTGGAACCGTTCAAATTTGCTTCTGAAGTTTCATGAACGCTCAAACATGGGGTATTTGTGTTCCACATCACGTTGAAAGATGAGTACGATCTCAATTCTATTCTTCAATTAATTAGTTCTTTAATTTAATTTTGTTTTGTTTGTATTATTATCTGATGCTGCACTCTATATAGCATAAATTTCAAGTAGTCTAGGATTCTTCTATTAATTGGATTCCATAGATTAGGTCTTTAAGAAGACCTTAACAAGCACTTGATATGCAAAGAGTCGACGCATGGTTCTTGTTGAGGAAAATCAATGTTTATGTATTTTGTGTGGTGAGATGTTTGGAGATTTTTAATGCAAAGATCAAAACCAATGGATGTTTAAAGGAGCAGTCTATGGCACTTTACCATTTCCTGATAGTCAGTCTGGAACTACAACCAACAGGCATCTCACTGATCCATAGTTCACTCATATTGTGTATCGGAAGAGACTGTTCTTGAGAATACCAACTAGTAAGTTTTTTATTCTTTATGAGAATTCCTGTGAAACTGGTCTCTGTCACATAATAAGTCTTAGATTGTCTATTTAGAGTTTTTTTTCCTTCTTTTGGTTGGGGGCAGGGGGTTTGTGTGGTTGTTACTTTTGGTTTAATTCATATTTTTAGGTAGTATCTACAAGTTTTTGGTGCTTTATAGGTAGTTCCTATTTGAAGGATTAAATTACTTTTGCTGTCATCAAACTTCCTCTGTAGGATTTGCAATAAAATTGGAATACCATGCTATCTTAGAGAAGACACTCTTCATTAAGGAGAAAGTGTAATTGGCAACACTCCCTTGTAGAATACACTAATTGAGTTGATGTGTTGATCTTCACCCTCAATGGCTGTTAACTGAATTGCAAATTATTAAATAAGCAAATTATTAAGTGAATTGCTAATTGTGCTAACTTTCAGCACATTGATACAACGTTGCTTTATGTGCTGATTTTTGTAGGACAAAATGGCGGGGCTAATGGGCTGGTCAGGAGCTATAGGTAACGTTGGTATTGCTATCTTGAAAATGCAAGGATTGAGGAAAACAATTCCTTGAACAATGCTTCTTCTTGTAACAATACTAATCATCAAACAGGCTTAAAATCAAGCCTCACCAACAAGGAAATGATGTTTACAAGTTATTTAATACATTTGGTGCATCACAAAGGGTGATGCAGTTGGATTGCAATGTATTTCCTGACCAAATTTCTTTGTTGAAATGAGCCTTTAACTATCTCGGTTGTTGATGTTAATTTAACTCTTTGCTTTTCTTTTGTGTAGGTAAATAGCTCCAAAGACAAAATCAGAAAATCCCCTTATCCTGTGAAAGTGAGTTTTCTATATTTTGTCCCATGGTTGATTTAGCCTGTGATGCAGGCAGAGCACTATCAATGCTGGGAAATGTACTTGAGCTCCAAAAACTTGTTGATGGTTACATGAGTTCTTATATATCCCTTTTTCGCATTCTACTGTTAAATGCATTGGAACTTATATTTCTAAACATCTCAATCTTTGCTCAAAGAGATTGTTTCACTGAAAGTAAGAGTTCAGTTGCTGAGCCCATTTTTTACTTGAAGGTACAATATTAGATTCCACTGAAAAGATTTTTACCTATCTTTATCATGAATTTTAACAGCTTTATTAATGGTTCTTATCTAGATACACAAGCAAATAGCTTATTGCCACAATTATCTAATATGTTGAGTTGAAGGAGAGCACTGCCAACTTCCAGGTAAATGTCATCTTCTTATCTTTGGTTTACGATTTCTTTCACAGTACATTTGTTTTAGTTTGAATTTGTATTTGTAGAATGTGGCATGGTGAGGGTCTCTGGACTTGAATGCAGACTTTGGAAGGTCTTTTCTTTAATTTCTTTCGTATTGCCTTAAGTTATCTGTTTGAAAATATGTCTAAAGTAATAAGTTATCTGTTGGGTTGGTCCTTCTTGGATAGGAATTTGTTCTTTTGGTTTTTTTGTTTCTTTATTTTGTCTTTGGATGAGTTGTGCTCTAAATTTCCTGGCATTGGTGTTTGTTTTGTACGTGTTAATTATATGCTTCTCTTTTGTTGGCTTTTGTATGTGGAGAATTCTTTTACCCTTTACGAGTTTGGATTGGAATGTTAAAATGAAATGCATTTTTGGACTTGTGTTGTTGAAAAGGTCGTGAAAAAGTCTAGTGGAGTTCGGACATCTTTGTCAGAAAGAGGGGAGTATTAATCTCAGAGACCTCCAACTCCCCTGCAGGACACTATCAACTATCCAATTAACGTGAAAAATCTTTCCGCTAAGGTAGCTTTTTAATTCTATGAAGATGAATATATAGCGTAGATTGGTGCTTGAATGTATCATTTGGCTTAAATTTGTTTAAGCCACTCTGATTCAGGAACTGAAACAACTTGTGGATGAATTATATGTTCAGACATCACTTTTTATGTTTCAAAGGCTGCAGGCCATCTTGGTTCTAGCCTTGGTGTTTTTGAGCTAATTGTGGCTCTTCATTATGTCTTCAACTGCCCCCAGACAAGATTCTTTGGGATGTTGGTCACCAGGTGATTACTATGCCTTCGTTGAAAATAAAGTGAAAGAAAGGCTAGAATTTGGCAGTGTGCTGTGTGCTGCCAATTTAATTGCTAATGATGGTAACTTATTTATACAAATTATGTTGTGCAATCTTATCCACATAAGATTTTGACTAGGAGAAGAGACAAGATGCCAAGTTTGAGACAAACAGATGGACTTTCGGGTTTCACTAAAGGATCTAAAAGTGAATAAGATTGCTTTGGAACTGGTCATAGTTCTAACAGCATCTCAGCAGGCCTAGCTAATTTTTTGCTCCGATCAACTTTATATTCGAAGTTGTGGAACTGAACACCTAACTAGCAAAATGGTCCAAGTTGGACTTCATGATCGTGATGTCAAATCTTATTCCTCATGAAGATCTTGCATCATTACTGCCTCTTATTTATTTGGAATTTTGTGATGAATAGGAATGGTTGCTGGAAGGGATCTGAAAGAAAGGAAAAACAGTATTGGTGATGGAGCTATGACAGTAGGGCAGGCTTATGAAGCCTTGAATAATGCTGGATACTGGAATTCTAGCATGATTGTTATTATCAATAACAACAAAAAATTCTCATTGCCAAGTTTGGTTAAATTTATTTGGTACACAATTGCATGTTACATTTATGTATCACACAGTACTATTTTATTACTGATATTTGTAAATTAAATACATAAAAAAGTAGTACTAGTGATAATTATTTTGCCTGGATGCTGTTGGAAAAAAGTAAATAATGTGGCGTATAAGTTGAAGATATGTGTTGGACATATAGTTAAGTTGGTTTGTACTCTCTTACTTGGTTAAGTTGTTTCCTATTTTGAACTTGTGTTGTGTTATAGCAGAGGTGACGCTAAAAACGATAATGATGATGATGGGGAAGAACAAAATCAAAAATAAAAATAAAAATGAGGATTCTATGTCCCTTGTTCATGGTAAAGTTTTTCTCTAATGGTGAAATATTTTCAGTGCATGAACTGAAGTTTAAAACAAGCAAATTCTTTGGTAGTTCTATCTTCGTTCTTTAGTTTGAGACTAGCCTGTACAAAAATGCCTCTAGGTGTTTTGCTTTAATGAAACGTAGAAATAACTGATATTGAAGTATTAACTCTGGTGGAATGTAAAGCATATATTCAAAAAGATGGATTTCTGTTATCTGGGACCAGGGAAGAATGTGTAGAGAGAGAATCAAGGAGCACTTGAGGTTAGTAGTAGTGGCATTAAACTTTGGATTCATTTGCACCTTATATTCTTCGAAAGATATGCATTTCTATCCATTCTTTTTTAGGTAGGATTTGCATTCCTATTTTGAACTTGTATTGTGATCATTAGCACCTTATGATTTGCATTGCTATCAAAATGGTAGAGGGGGTTACTGGATTTGGACTTCTAAGCTCAGTAATATACAGGAAGATAGTGTTGATGGTCATGATCTTTACATTCGTGTGTCTGCTTTGCAATCGGTAACTTTTGCTCTCATAAGATCTAGTGTTTTTTTTTTCTTTTCCTTTTCCTATTTGGTTTTTGTTATGTTCAAGAACTGTTTACGGAGAAAATATGATATGTTCAGTCATGTTTGATTAGCAGAGTTAGTGATGATACAAATGTGAAAAGTTAAGGTGCTTTCTTGAAATATACAGTCTTTACACCCTATAGAATCTTTGCCTAATTGCTCCTGATTTTGAGCATGCTGTGTAGAATTGACAAATAGAGATTGTGAAACCTGATTTCCTACAGCACTTCTTTTATTAAGTTTTGATTTTCTGCTTCATGCATTATTTGCAAAGGGATATCTATAAATTGTGTCACATGTCTCTGGAAATCACACATTTGCATGCCAAATTTATGCATAGGTATTATATTATGTTCCATAAACTCCTAAGATTCAAGTAGGAAGCTAAAAATATGCTTTCCTCTCTCTCTTTTTCCAATGTTTTGGCTGACTGATGTTTATCAACAATGCATGCATTACTTATAATTTGTTAGTTCTAAGTATGAGCTTGCTTGTTAATGGATGAAACAGTGCTTTCCACGAGTCATATGGGACAGCCCTTACTGAGGCTGGAGTGCTATCAACAGGTGCTCAAGCACTAGAAAAATCTGAGGGCACACCTTTAAAGCCACAAACCACAAGTGGCCATACTGACTAGTCAATCTTTATGAGGCTCCATCTTTCATGACATTGGTTGATTCTCAAACCGAGCTTGAGAAGACTGCCGAAGCTTCAGAAATCAATGATGTCTAAATGACTGAACCTTCAAAATCTGATGCTTTGGAAGCTGGATGGATTCCTTCCCTAACGAACATTGTGAATGAATCAGAAAGAAGAAAGAAAAATGAAAAGAATAATAGCTAGGTAACAAACCGGAGCTCGGGAAAGCTTCACAGTCCCTTGAAAAATCTTCTGAATGAAGCTCATGATGACTATTATAGTCATTTTTATCTGCATAATATTATGCAGAGCAACTCCCTGTTTCCCTTTTTCATTCTTTTTTTCCTCTTGCCTAGAGTCAGAACAAGATGAGGGGAAGTTTACCCTGGCTCATTGTTGTTGATATGAACAATATTATTGTGCAATAGTGCAATTTTTTTTATATTTAGCAAATTGTTCATTTTTAGGTTGATACTTATATATGAGATGGTATAGTTTGTCTTTATTATGAAATTATTTTGAAAGAATAATATTTAAATATTCTTTTATATTAATTTTATTTACAGAATTGCTATGCTTTTTTACGACGAGTTTTATAGTTGTAATTAAGTTTCTAAACAACTTGGAAGATGAGCTTTTACGTCCAAAAAATGAACGTTTACGTCGAGCAAAGTAACCCGTTGTAAACAGTTCTTTTACGCTGCGCAGGTCATTCTCGACGTAAGAAATCTCTGACAACGACATACGTGGAGGCGGAATTCTCGACGTAAAGAAGCTTTTACGACGAAAATATGCCTTTTTTGCGATGAGAAAACTAGTCGTAAATGACCCCCTTTCTAGTAGTATAGAAAGAAAAAACTCCCCCCCCTTTTTTTTTAATTTATAAAAACAAAGCTCTTGTTTATTATATATATATATATATAAACGCATGTACTGTGTACACATATAATATATATGCATGCGATGTATTTGTATATATACACGCATGTACTGTGTACACATATAATATATATGCATGCGATGTATTTGTATAATATGCATATATATATATATATATATATGCATAAAGTATGTATTTGTATTTATAGTATAGTAATTGACTATTACTCATAATTGCATAATGGAAACATAAATAAGAAGAAAAAAAAAGGAGAGAAATGACAAAATAAGTTTTAAATATTATATTTTAACAAAAGAAAAAATAATAAAATTTGATTGAGTTATTAAATGTAAATACTAATCAATAATTAAAAGTATCTATAAACAAAATAATAAAAATATGACACAAAAAAATAGTTAAAAATTTCAAGTTATTTTTATTTGGGTAATTAATGGGTATTAAAATGAGACCTTAATGGGATCCTATTGGGATCCCTATTATAAAGTTCCCAATGGGACATGGGAATTTTATATCTCATTCCATCCTAATCCCTCCCAACATTAAAATTAGATGGGTAATTAATTATTTCTACCTAATAATTTCCCTCCCAATTCCCTCCCTTAATTTCCCTCCCAATTGCCACCTCTACCTCTATATCATCCGTTACCATTCTTCTGCTTCACCGCACGCAACAAATCGCCAACTCACTGGTGGGTCGTTTTCACACCAAAATAAAACCAACTCACTTTTGATTAATTTCAGTACAGAATGAGTAAGGTCGTCTCCTCAGGGCACATGATTAACTCTTTTTCTTCTAATTAATTGTGAATAGATAGAGATTGCATTCAGAAATTGAATAACCAAACTTTTAATAACACAAATTAACAAATTTAATTCCACTAAAAAGAATTCTGGCAGCAAATGAATCCACACCAATTTAAGCGGTTCGTTCATTGACTCAGATATATTTACAAACAGAAATCAATCAGTTATGGTTACTGACGACGCGTCATGCATAACCTTATTCCCTCTTATTTTCTGGATAGTTAGGATGACGCAACTCTAACTAATCTCCTGATTAGCTAGTAACCTAGAGAGATGCTCTACTCGATTAACCAACTAACAGCATTAAGAAAGAAGGGAACCTGATTTTTGCCAAAAGAATGACGCAGGGCCATTCGACTACCCTATCATTTAGGTCCCACTAGCATACTTAAATCAGTGCTACATCACTCTATTGCCGAAAAAAGAACTTAGCCACTTACCATAATCACAAATACCGAAACTAAAGAAATAAACATAAACAAACTATAGCATCATAGAACTGCCTCCTCTAACTCCTCCGACGCTTGGGTCCATCACTTTCTTCAACCGTCGGAGGTTTCTTTGAAGCCTCCATGTCGTTCCTTCGTCAACATCGAATTCAACTTCTAATCTGCAATCCTCATCCTCTTTAGTCGTCTTGAACTGCTCTCAAATAACTATAACTACTCGTTACTCTCTTTTGAGTAAGAGAGATTGTTTCCCACTTCTGCTCCAATTCTAACTCGTAGAGACCCCAACTTCAGCAACTGCTCCTCACGTATGTCACCTGCTCCTTCATTAAATAATCGGCAGTAAGCACTCCAAATAGGTGCAGAAATGTCTGAAAACCCCCTGAACTTCTAAACAATTACGCCACAAAATTCTGCCTTATCACTCACCCAATAATTTACAACCAAAATTTAACTTCTGCCGGCTTGAAAAAATTAAAAACCATAGAGAAACCACAAATAGTGAGGCCGCCTCAATAAAGAAAAGGCAAGATTATGTGTATATATATAGTTCTGTGTGCCCGCGCGGGGGGCGGGGAATCTGCATATGATTGACTGAAATTTACTTTTAAAATATGAAACATATGGCAGTGTAAAAAGCTTAATTTACCAAATTAATTAAAATTATATTAAGTTTAAATTATAAATAGGTTTAACACTATGTAAAAAATGAAATATTGAAAAGAGAATTTGATTAAATAATTAGGAAAAATACAACAAAAAATATCTAAAACTGTGGGTAAAGATTTTCAATTATGTATAATAAGAACATTTGTAACTTCAAATAAGCCAGGATAATAAAAGAGAAAAAAAAAAGAAAAAAAAAATTAAACATTAGCCATGACTATAGTTCATGATAAAAGTATTAAAATTAGGGAAATACTATAGTCCCTTCAAAGAACCATTTAGCAACTAGAAAATGGCCTATGCAACCACTTATGCAATTGTATAGGTCATTATTTAGTGATTGAATGGTTCCCGTGAAGGGACTATAGTCGGACCCTTAAAATTAATTAATCTTGTGTTTGGAAATTTTAAATGGGGATAGAATTTTAACTAATAGAAAATAAACATATAAAAATAAAAGTAAAATTAGCACTTTGAATTCATGATTTTGGCAATGCAAAGTGTAAAAATGATATTCTTCGATCAAGATTAAAAAGATTAATTAAGTGAACTTTGAAATAAAATCACAAACAATATATTGGAATCTAAAAGAATTAAAATAAAAAAAAAACGGGGAGTTTATGTGTATGTAGAAGTCTCACTTCATATTTTACCCAACAAAATAGACAAACTATAAGATAATGAATTCAGAATAAGCAAACTAATTTCAAATTGAAACATAGAGATTATCCATGCGAACTGATACCCAGATTTTGTAACGTAGAGATTATCCATGCGAACTGATACCTAGGTTTTGAAACGTTCTATTTATTAGAGAACTGATACCTAGATTTTGAAAACGTAGAGATTATCCATGCGATAAAGATAATAAAATTTCAAATTGAAAAAACCATTAGAGTTATCTAATGGGAGGATAATTATATTTGATAGATGATAAAAAATAACTTGAAATTAATTAAGATAATTAATTTAAATTAATTTTTAATTATATTTTCATTAGAGTTATTTCTTGATAGTTTTTAAATTAATTTTGATGTGTTAATTAAGATATAAAATAACTTGAATTTTTTTAAAAAAGTATACATATCATATGGATGAGGAAATACGTGTGCAATTAATTAAGAGTTTGATAGATGATGAAATTTCATCAACATATCTCATTATAATAAATAAATATACATACTATATAACTAACTAATCGGATAAAAACTAATTAGTGATTCAAAAAATTAATTTAAAAAGTAGATATTATCATGCGTAGAGATTAATTTGATGAAGCTTAAAAAAATAAATAATAAAAAATGGATGATTCAAAGAAAAAGAAAAGGAATGATAATTCATCTGAAGTGATATTGTTAATTTGGTAGGAATATGAAACTTTTTTTAAAAAATAAAAATAAAAATAAAAAACAGAAAAAAAAGATACGGATGAAGATTTGTTTGTCACAAGTAAACCTTTTATGTAGTATTAGTATATGGATGATAATTAATTAAAGGCTAGTGTTATTGCCATAGTAGTTTTTATCATACAGAGCAAATTTATTATTTTGTTATCTGTTTGCTCTTTATCTGATGAGTATGTTTATCTCTCTCTTAATCGGTTTCTTTCAATTCTTCTCCCTCAATCTCGCTTCATATATCTCTCAAATCTTTTTCATTTTGGTTATGGATTTGTCCAATTAAAAGGTCCGGTAAGCAAACAATCCGGAGGCTGGGTTGTGTGGTTCTTGGCTTGTGCTCAACGATGAATCGTCCGGCAGGACCAAACCCAGATGCCGATTTCGGTGAGGCGCAGATGATGTTGTGATCGGTATCCTCTTCTTCCACGAAAGAAAAGAAAAAAATGTTCTTCCAGGAATTTTTCATAGAGACTGCTTCATTGATGAATCTCATAGTGGCCAGCATCAGCGAATAAGTTTTTCCGGTAGGGAATCGACATGTGGAATGGTAATTCAACTGAAAACGAGTTCCTGTCGTTCAGGTATCACCGATGGTTGTCATGAATCGATCGTTGTCGTAGTGAACAAGCAAAAATGAAAAAGAAGATGAACTGATCGATTAAAATAAGCAAAAATTATATTCGAATCGATGCCATCTCAAAGAATTAAATTCAAAAGACATGGAATTGATCACTTAGCAAAAGAAGATAAATGATTTCAGTTCAGTTCATCTTCCCTATTATTTTTTCTTCTTTTAGCGGTGGTTGATTTTCATATAACCAGAAGCATAGAATTTCTCCTAGCTTTCGAAGACATTCAAAATTTTCTCTCATCATACTTGTGTGCCTAGAATTCAAGGAAAAAAAAAAGTTTAAAGATTAATATAATCCAACAACAATAGAAGATGAATCTATAAATATGATATTTAGTCTTAAATCTTAAGGATGAGAATCTCTTTCTCGGTACTTATGAGTTGAGAATTAAAGAAAATAAATGGAAAAAGAAAAAACAGAGCAAGTAGAGATTGAGTAATAATTGTTGGAGAGTTGAGAGAATGGAGATACAGGAGAAGAAGAGAGGGAGAAAATTAGGCAACGTGTGCGAGAGAGACAAGGTAGGATTGGAAGAGAAGAGAAAGCCTTATCACTAAACAAGGGTATATTGGTAACAAAGTTTTTTTTTTTTCTCTGTCAATTACACTAGCCTTAATTAAAAGAGATATGGATTGAATAATTAATTTGGTGAAGTCTAAAAAAAAAAAAAAAATCCCAAAACAGAAAAGAGTTGTTGATGACAACAAAATCCTTGAATGTGAGGGATGAATTACGTGTCAAAATTAATCTAGGTGGCATATGAGGTGTCATATGGCACATGACAATAATATAGTAATATATAGTAAGATGTAGGCTCGGCGGAGGGGTAGGGGGATGATATTGAGATTTGAGAGAGGAGGATTGTTTGATTCTATTTCTTTCTCCCTCTATATCCTACTTTATTATTATTTTTTAAAATCTTTTTCCTTTGATTATCCTTACTTTATTTAAATAATAAAATATTTTCGTTTTATTTATTTTTTATTATTATTTATTTCCTGTTACTTCTTACAAATCTTTTCTTATATTAATATTATTCATCGACAATGGTTCAATTTGATTAACAAATACAGTTTTTGCTCATAATTTGTACACTTAAATGTTAATATAAATTTTTAAGGCACTTATACTTCTTTTTTCTGCTCCACTAATTGTGATCTTAGAGGAATCGTTTGAAAAACAATGGTGACTGTGATTGATTGTAGATGAATATTATTGAAAAATATTTTTAAATATAAAAAATAAAGAAATTTAAAGTAATAGAAAAATAGGAATAGAATTTTCTCAAAACAATAATTAACATAAGAAAGAAAAAAAATCAATGGAAAATAATTAAAGGAAACAAAACAAGATATATTGTATCGTTCAACTAAATTTTAAAAAAAAGGTAAAATACTGTAATTGAATGAAAAAATTGTGAAAAATGAAAGTATAAAATAAAGTAATTATAAAAGAAATTAAATATATCAATAATATAATTAAATTATAGGTAGGATTATATAAAATAAAAGACTCTGAAATAAAAGAGAAAAGTTAAAGGACATAATGAAAAGAAAAAAAATTGTAAAATAAGTAAAGAAAATGAAGGTAAAACTAATTTATTTAACATTTGGGTTCATAAAAAAATCAAAATAGGCAAAAAAATTAGGTTCATAAATATCGAGGGTAAATATATTAATACATAATTTATATTGAGAACAAATATTTTATTTTGCTTGTATTAAAGGTAAATAACATCATTAATAATTATTTTTTATCGTCCATATAATTTGTTGTAATTTTAATTACTATAAAATTAAACTTAAAAAAGTAAAAATATCTCCAAGAAAAGGTTGAAAGATAAGGGATCAAAGCTATCACGAGTTCAAACATAAGGGACCAAAAGTGTCATCTTTATATATTTTAATAATTTCATTATGAACCAAAAATTTAATATTTTGCAGAAGGGCTCCAAATGACCTACTAAACTAAATGGACCAAAAGTTAAAAACACTACAAATATAAAGGACCTAAAGTGTCACACGCGAAAGATGAAGGACCAAAAGTGTCACAATGCCAAACATAAGGGACCAAAAGTGTCCTTTTTTTCATGGGACAGAGGGCGTAATGTTCATAATTAATAAGAATTCTATGGATGAGATCTTAAACTCATATGCCCCTAAGTGCACCGGTATGTTTCTAACAAGGGATAAGTGCACCGATATGTTTCTAACAAGGGAGGGAGTAATGTTCATAATTAATAAGAATTCCATGAATGAGATCGTAAACTCATATGCCCCTAAGTGCGCCGGTATGGTTCTAACGAGAGAATTGTTCTTTCTTCCAAATTTTGAACAAGCCATGTATTTCCAAA
The DNA here is from genome assembly GCA_016801395.1 of Leptodermis oblonga. Lineage (NCBI taxonomy): Eukaryota > Viridiplantae > Streptophyta > Magnoliopsida > Gentianales > Rubiaceae > Leptodermis > Leptodermis oblonga. The sequence goes on from CM028755.1 coordinate 30,183,645, forward strand.
GAGGGGAAAATTGCATTTTTCGTCCCTTTTCTTTACTCTCGTTATACTTTTGGTCCATCTTTTATGAAAATTCATACTTTTGGTCCCTCTTCTTTCACATTTTGGCAATTTCAGTCTCTCTGATTACCAACTAACCGGTTAACCAGTTATTTGGCTTAGAATAGAAATTTTAGAAAATTATGACCCTTCTCTAGTAAATTGTGAAAAATTAAACCCTTTAAAAATTTGAAAATAGTCTCCCACGCTTGTTTTTCATATGGCAACATCGACTCTTCTTGGGGGAATTTGGACACTTTTTTGTAAATTTCAAAAAAACTAAACCCTTTAAAGGTTTGAGTAATTACTATTTGACCAAAAAAATTTATAACTTTTTCAAAATGGTCTAAATTACTGTTGACTTCATAGGTCAACCGCCAAAAATGCCAAAATGTGAAAGAAGAGAGACCAAAAGTGCAAGTTTGCATAAAAGAGGGACCAAAAGTATAATGAGGGTAATAAAAAGGGACCAAAAGTGTGATTTCCTTTCCAAAGAGGATTAACCTCAATACATGTCTTCTTTCTTCAAAATTTCCATCAATAAGGCCCCATTTGGTATCAAGACTGAATTCAAATCTTGATTCGGATATGTGATTTTAAAATATTAAAATTGCATTTATAATGTAAAAAGGCGATTTTTTTCCCCAAATATTCATTTTGGCCACATATAAATACGAAAATAATCAAAAAAAATTTAAAATTCCCAAAATATAAAAAACGAAGTTGGGAGATTCGTTTTCATCTGAAAACGAATACCCCAACTTCGTTTCCTTCAAAACTAACCAAAAAAAAAAAAAATTTCTTGAAGGAAACGAATTCCGAATTTCCTTTTGAAAACGAATTCGATCTTTTTGGTTTTTTATTAATTTCATTAAGAAACGAATTCATGGAATTCGTTTCTTAATGAAATTAATTTTTTCCTATTTTGTTTTTTATTAATTTCAGTAAGAAATGGATTCTACTAAAATTATTTTTACAAAAAATAAAATAATTATATTCAAATTAAAAACAATTAAATAATTATTTTCATTGAAAATGGTTCACCAACATGTTTCTAAGTTTTTATTCATTTTTAAAAAATAAATATTATTTAATGAAAAACGAATTTTAGGGTTTTCGAAACGAACCCCCGTAAATCGTTTTTGAGTTCTTATTAAAAAAAAAGGCAAAACATAATTATATAACTGAAATTTTAATTTGTAATTCAATAAAATTTTAGATGAAGTAATTTACGGAATTTTTTGAAATACATAAAATCTCCGTATAAATGAATTTGGGGAATTTATTTATCTTTGAAAATTTAGTCATGAATTTATGTTTTAAAAATAATTAATTCTGTTAAAAACAAAAGTCATAAATTCGTTTCTCTCAAAAAGAAATAACATTAGACCGATATTGATGTTTTCATTTTTAATTGTTTTTACTTTATATGAGCTTGCTTAGGGAATACTAGTGGAATTAGGCAGGTGCGATATAAAAAATGGAGAGAATAAAGAAGACAAAGGTAATTGACCACCATTTCAAAAAACGCCGTAAATTACTTCCGCTAAAATTTTATTAAATTACAAACTAAAATTTCAATTATATAATTATATTTTGCATTTTTTTTATAACAACTCAAAAACGATTTACGGGGGGTTCTTTTGAATTAATGAGATTAATAAAAAAACAAAAAAGGAAAAAAATTAATTTCTCTAACTTAATGAAATCAGTAATGTAGTTTTATTTAAAAATACAAAATGAGAAACGAATTCAGTGAATACGTTTTCTGAATTCTAATATTTTTAAAATAAGTAATATAATTTTAGTTAAATAATAGAAAGTGAGAAAGAATTCGTTTAATAAATAAAATTAAATTTAAATTAATTAAAATAATTTTAGTTAAATAATACAAAATAATCTAACGAATTCATTACAAAACGAATTGAATTCTTTTTTGTTTTCTCATAAAATTCACTGAATTCGAATTCAGCGAATTCGTTTTCTCCTGAAAACGAATTCACTGAATTCGGTTTCTGGAGAAAACGAATTCAGTGAATTCGTTTTCAAGAGAAAACGAATTTGCTGAATTCGTTTTCTCTTGAATTCAAATTCAGCGAATTCGCTTTCTACCAAAATTGCTTTTTTAAGAAAACTTTTAAAATAAAATTAGTTAAGTAATTTATGTAAACTAATGTAAAAAATTAGTAAATACTTATTTTGTAATTGAAAACGAGTTCACCAACATCTTTTCTAAGTTTTTATGTTTTTTAAAAATAAATATTTTGCACCTTAGGTTGTGCAACACTCTTGTCTACTTGCATGGGTTAATCAACTTATACGATAATCTGAGACAGAAAGGAAAAAAGAAAAAAAAAAAAAACTACGCCTTAAATATGTTAAATAATTTTTTTTTTGGTTAAATATTTTTGGAAGAAACAAATTCAACTAAATAACATTACGCATATTTTTAAGAAATACAAAAAAAAATTTAAATAATAGGAAAAGTGAAAACTAATTCATGCAATTCGTTAACGAATTGCATGAATTCGTTTTCTCTCCAAAATGTTTTTTAAAATTTTTGAAGGAAACAAAGCTCCCGGATTCGTTTTTTGGGAAAATAAATCTGAGATTCGTTTTCTATACATTGGGAATGAAAAAAAATTGTGTATTTTGGTAATTTTTGGTCCCCATATGAATATTGGGGAAAAAAACCCGTAAAAAGGTGTATTTAAAATGTAAAAAAGTTGTATTAAAAATATAAAAAGACTTATTGAGAATGAAGAAAAATTATTATAAAATGAAAATGTGATTAAACAGGGCCTAAATGTATTTCCAAGGACGATTAACCTCAACGTACTTCCTCCACTTATTCAAAGATAAGGTCAAACACAATAGTTCTTCAAAATCTCTTTTCAATACAGTGAGTTGCTTCCAGTTTTCCTGAACTCAAAAGCTAGATTGAAATTTCTAGTTGAACAAGATCTCAACAGTTCAAAACATGTCAAGAAAGCTTGAACATTCCATTCACGCCAACATCCAAAGATTTGGAGTTTGGACCAATAAATATATATTTACAACATTTAGGATCAATCTCAAGAAATTGAAACGACATGTTAAATCAATATTTCGATTATGCAGGTTCAAGAACATCCCTAGAAATCATTCAAACACATTCAAACAAACCATAGTTTCCAGATGGGGCTGGGGCCGGTTTTATTTTGAGATACGATTTTATCTTATTTCAACTGATTTAATATCATATTTTCTTAATTATTAGCTAGTAGATTCTTCTATAATATTTCATTATCTTCTAGAGCCTTATTGGCTATTTCTTAGGCTAGTAGTTAGAGACATCTCCCATAAATAGCGGTTCTTAGAAGGTGATTAGTCCTTTCTTGTTTTGTTGAAGTAATACATTAGTTTATTTTCTCTGCAGTTTTTATTCTTTGTTTTTAGTTCTTTTCATTTCAATAAAAGAAGTGTTCATGGTTTTCCAAATTACGAGTCTTCACTAAATCCCTTTTTCGGTAGAGCTTTAATGAAGCACTAGTTTCTATTTTCGTGAGATGTAAGTGTACTTTATCTTTCAATACATTGCATATATCTATTGTTTTCTGAACAAAAAGTTTATGGTTATTTAATTTCATTTAGTGATAGGGTCCATTGTTGAATTGACTTAATATCCTAATGCCCATCTTGTCCACCAATTTGTAATTATTGACCAGGACTTGATAAGAGGCACGTTGACAATATCATGCCATTAATTCTGTGTGGCTCCATCGTCAAGGGAACAAGAGTCTAATTGTATCATTCCTGCGGTTCTGAGAATGAATGGTTAGCACATTAAATCTAATGAGCGTCTCTTAGATTGCCTGTCAATTAGGGGAGCAGTTAAGAAGGTGTTTCCTTTTAACTATCAAGACAGTAAGGAGAGATTGACTATATCAGAGGTGCTTTCTTGGTATCTATAACCAATGTATGTGCAAGTTTTGAATGAATATTGAATCGATGATCAAATAATAGCTAGACTAGTGTGGAGTTATTGTTTCTACCGGAACTTAATTTCGAGTGAATTTTCCCAGAAATCTATTTTCACTCTATTGTTTTTGTTACTATCACTCTTTTTAAAAAAAATATTCTTTTCTTATGTTCTAGTACATCTACTCCAGAAAGGATAAACTATTACCGTTCCTCGTGGGTACGACTCTGCTCTCTCTATACTAGTGTATCTATGCCGATTTTCACGTTGGCATATTGGTGTAGAAGACACACGGGCTTCTTTAATAAGTTTGGTGTAAAAACGACAACACTAGTAATAAATATTGGTCAGGTATTCAGTTGGGTTATCTGATCTAGGGCTGATTAGGCGGATAGCGAGATTTGAGCACCGCCCAACTAATTAGCGGCAACATTGGGGTCACATCTCAAGAAGGTGGGGGGGGGAGGGAGGCAATCTTGTGTAAACTGCTTGTGATGCTTGTTGGTTCCCTTGAATTATGTCTTTCTTATCTTAATGCTGCCGGGACATTGAATTTTGTAGAGATTCTTAGGGTTCTGTTCTAGTTAGAGAAGTAGTTAGAGGAGATTCCTTGACCATCGACAAATTAAGGAAAGATTAGCGCTGTGGAGGTTCTGAGTTAGTTATAACTAATTTTTGCTGCATATAATTGAGATATCTGTGAATCTAGGATCATGGTGCTTCAATTGTTGAGTTTATTCATCACCAGATTCTTTTTTAAATTTTTTTTTAAACTTTATTTGTTTGTGTTGAGAAATAAAGTTACGAGTCCTTGTGGAGATAATATCTCACTCACGACTATACTAATCTTTTTAGTGGTAATTAAGCGGATACTTTTTATTAGTAAAACGACCTATCAGTCATTAACTGTACACACAGGTGGTTAGGGGTATTTATGGATAATATATATTGCCTTGCATGCTACTAGAATTTCAGTAGGATTTCGTTTTAGGGTTGTTACTCGAACAAGAATCCCTAAGCGGAGGACTTCTGGAGTTTATTTATTTATTTTTTCTGGCCTAAGCCTCGAATTCCACATAGGAATTCGTCTTTGAATATGTGCTTTGCCTTACTTAGCTAGCCCCTAAGGGGAGACTATTATTTCCTTTGGACTGCATGGGTCATGTCTTATTATATGTCATTCATAACGAAAATTATACAATATTATTTTAAAGAATCTCGAACTATATTATGTGTTTAAATAAAGGGGCAAATGTGCATATTTGCCCTTAACGTTTTCGATAAGATACAAGTTTGCCCTTGTAGTTTTTTGAAGTGCAAATATACCCTCCATGTTTGTGAATAGGTACAATTATGCCCTGCTCCTCACTAATCATCTCCCACTTCCCCTCACTACTTCCTTCATCCACTTTCAGCCATCACCGCCCAGAAAATCTCACTCCCCCTCCTTCATTCACTTCTGCTTTTTCAGCCAACCACTGCCTAAAAATTATCCTACGAATACTGGTTATTTTGGAACCGCACCAACAACTATACGAAGACTAGTTATTTTGGAACTGCACCAACAACTATGGTGAATGGGGGATCTATATTAATCTTGAATCACCACCAATACAAGAAGCGTGCACATCTTGAATCTCGATTTTTTATTTATTTTTTGCGATATAATCACGAGATCGAGATGTTATTTCCTTTAATTCTCACCAGAAAGATATTAACTCATACAATCTGATTTGGTGATGTTCAGTTTCCGTCACAGATTTATTTTATAGGAGACCATCATGTCTTGTAACATCAAAAAAGATTTACACAGCAGTTAACCTTAAAATGCAAAAGCATGGTTCAGGAATTTCTAAGGTGCAGCATCAACAGGCTTTGAAGCTTCAACTTCTTGCAGGTTTTCCAGATTCGAGATCCTTCCTTCCCATTTTGGCGAAAAAGGACACAATCCTCAGTACGTATCCCATTATTTATTTATATTTTATCTTTGGTTATCTTGAATCTCGATTAATCTTCCTTTCGATCGATTGAAAAGTAGATCTATATCTGTGGATTGATTAATGAAGAATTTTGGAGGAGAATGAATTGGGAATTGGGAGGTTGATAAAAGTGGGAGAGTAGAGTGAATCGGCGGAATCCAACTCCGGCGTCTCGTTTTCTCGGTTGAATTGAAGTAAACACTACTACAAAAAGGACTTTTAAGGGCGGTTTTTTAGGGGCTTTTAACGGCGGTTTTTGGCATTTTTGAACCGCCATCTATCTGGCAGCCGTAGAAAGTTTACGGACTTTCTAGGCGGTTGTGAACCGCCGTAGAAAGTCCGAACTTTCAACGGCGGTTCGCTTAGGAACCGCCGTAGAAAGTTAACTTTCAAAACCGCCATAGAAAGTCCGAACTTTCAACGGCGGTTCGCTTAGGAACCGCCGTAGAAAGTTAACTTTCAACGGCGGTTTTGAAGATAACCGCCGTAGAAAGTTAAAAAATTTGTAAAAAAAAAATTTAATATTTTATTTTTTTCTCTACATTCAAAAAATATATATCAAAATTAGTAGGAACAGCCTTAGAAAGGTTTTGATATATATATATATAGATATATATATATATATTTCAACTTTATTCAAAATATATATATCAAAACTTCCATGCTAATATACCGAACAACCACCAAACTTCAAAAATTTTTGCTTGCATCCATCAAATTCTAATTAATTTAATCATTAACAGTAAGAACAATATAATAATCACCGATAGAACACTAACCCGAATTTAATCATTCATCATCTCACCAAACCCGAATTTAACAATAATAATAAACCCTAGGCCAATCACAATAATCAAGTAACAATAAAATTTGTAAAGCTTAAATAAAGTTGAAACTATTCTATATTACCTTTTTTATGATTTGAAGCCCACAACAAGGACCGATTGTGGTGAAATTATGATGGGGGATTAACTCCAAGTGGTGGGTGATGGCCGATTAAGAAACCATATCCGGAGTTGGGTGATGGCGGATCTTGTTATCAACGCTACCGGAAGAACGACTTCGGGGGAAGACAAGAGAAAAAACCAACGGAAAGAGGATGGGCGTCGGCAACGAGAGAATGCTTCGGTTTGCTGGAGATGGAAACAGGGGGAAGCTAGCCGCGGCCGGTTGGAGATGGAAACAAAGGGAAACCCTTAAAATTCAAAAAAAATCAAGTTTCTATGGCGGTTTCAATTACAACCGCCGTAGAAAGTCCATTTCTACTGCGGTTTTAATAAATCCGCCGTAGAAAGCCCGTAATTGTGAATTCCCGCCCGTTCCTCCATTCCTATTAATTTCTATTTTTATAAATTAACCCCCAAATTTTTTAAAATTTAATAATAAATATGTATTTTACTATTTATCAATTTTATAGAAAAATTCATCATATTTATTAATTATATGGCGGTTAGAAATACAACCGTCTAGAAAGGAACTTTCTACGGCGGTTAGAAATAAAACCGCCGTAGAAAGTACCCCTTTTTACGGCGGTTTTTGAAAACCGCCGTAAAAAGTACCCCTTTTTACGGCGGGTTTTGAAAAACCGCCGTAAAAAGTACCCCTTTTAACGGCGGGTTTCAAAAACCGCCGTAAAAAGTACCCCTTTTTACAAAGTAACCGCCGTAAAAAGGGGTACTTTCTACGGCGGTTTTGTTTCTAACCGCCGTAGAAAGTCCTCTTTTTACGGCCGTTTTAAAAAACCGCCGTAAAAAGGTGACTTTCTACGGCGGTTATCAAAAACCGCCGTAGAAAGTCCCTTTCTACGGCGGTTTTATATAGAACCGCCGTAGAAAGTCCGTACTTTCTTTTTAATTGCGGTTTTGGTCTTTCCGCCGTTAAAAGCACCGCCGTAGAAAGTCCATTTTGTAGTAGTGAAAATTAAGGTGGTTAAAATTTTGTATTTATTTTCGTTGATTCATAATAGGACATGCTTGAATTTTGTTGGGTGTCCTATTCTGGAAGGTGGTGAGCGGTAGATGGAGGCAATAGATGAAAGTTAGATGGATGAAGATGATTAATGAAGACGAGAAAGGAGTGGATGACTCATCATTAATTATCTGTAATTATTTATGCCAACTAATGCATTTTAATCCTATGTGGCAACTAAAAATTTGAGGAGAAGGGTATAGTTGTACATATTCACAAACATTGAGGGTATATTTGCACTTAAAAAAACTACAAGGGCAAACTTGCACCTTACTAAAAACGTTAAGGATAAATATACACCTTTGCCATTAAATAAAGTGGGTGAATTACTTAGATACCTTGAAATTTATTCAAATTGGTAAATCAATTTTGTTAGTTATAGCATTATTACACGAATCATGTGATTAATTTTGATAAATGGAAAATTTTCTCTTAAGGGCGTTGCAAGAATGATAATTATTATAAAGGGTGTAACTTTTTTCTATTTATTGTTAAGGGCGTTGAAATACTTTAATAATTTTAGATTATTATATGACTATTTTATCCTTACTTATTAAAACACATTCAAAGTAAAGTATTATATATTCGAACTTAGGTCTGACTGTTTGATTCAAGATTAAATTATCTTCTTGAATGTCTCTGTACGGCGAAGCCGCCTTCCAATCTAATTCAATCTCTTAACCCATCTATATCATCTTTCTCATTGGAAACCAATATTTATCAATGCGTCTCATCCTCCGATAGCTGGAAAATCCTCCTCTTTTGATGTATCCGAATCTGTTTCCGGGTAAAACTTTAACGAGACGTATGTCTCTTGACGGTAGCCGCATAAGCATCTCTTTTCTTCTTTTCAGGCCTTTTCGCTTTCATATATTATCTCCGGTAGAATATTATCTTCTGGTTGTTTTGTTGAGAGAATAAAAATATTTACTCCGTCTTCGTATGCCGTTGTAACAATTTTCAATTGTTTGGTTCAACCTTTTGGATTCACATATATGGACACCCATTCATCAGAAACCTTCGTCACTTAGTTTATTAAAACTCACAGCTCTTAACTTTCCTTGATTAGCATCAATTTGCATCAGACCAAATTTGCGTGATTGATTTTGGTGGCATCAATATTTTACCTTGAGTAAATTGTTTGGTTTAGAAGTCTTGCTATTTTCTTTTCTTTGTGGGTTAAACATAATTTGGGTCCAACAACCCCAAGGGTATATATTCAAATATCTGATTCGATAAAAGAAACATTGCAATGAAACTGACTTGATCGGTGTAATTATCAGACAAAGTTCACTGGGAAACGGAGCTGATAGATCGATTTCAAAGAAACCCTTCTGCGATCATCTCCAACGATGTCATCATCCTTATATTCTGCTGGAATCGGATGAACTGAATAAATCTTTTTGTTTTGGTGTAAATTTAGCCTGCATATACAGATTTGTAATTCTACAATTGTATTTACTTTGAATATATCTTAATGATTAATAAGAAAGGATAAAAGAGTCATACAATAATTAAAAAATTATTAAAGTATTTCAGCGTCTTTAACAATAAATAGAAAAAAGTTACGCCCTTAAGATAAATTTTCCCTTGATAAATTACCAAATTTTAAATTTGCAACTAGTAAACAATTCCAATTCCAGATCGAGATATGCTATCATAAGGTTCATTAAGTAATTTTATCTTTAAAATAATGAAATTGGTCTAGAAATTAATTATATCAACGTACACAAAATTCATCCTAATTTGAACAAACTTATGGAAACTTTAGTAATATACCCAATAAAGTTTGGCCATAAGAAACGAAACCATTATATTGCTGCTAGCTAACTAGTAAATTAATTGTAGCCTTCTGGAATTGTAGCTAACCACGTGAAAGTAATTCTATGGCTAAAACTTCAATTTTGAGCAATAATTTCGGCGCTTTACAGGATTCATTCTCCCCGACTAATTATGCTTTCAATTTTTTTTTTCTCTCTCTCTCTCATTGGCCAGCTGAAGATCAATGTCCAGATTGATGTTCATTTGAAGATTGACATTATTGCGGTGATTTTTGATTGAAGATTTAGATGAATTTTTGCAAAGCAAAGCAAAATCTGAAAACATGGAGGACGTTAGGAGTATTTACAACAAAACAAGAAGCCACGCTAATCTTAATCAGATACAGCAGATTCAGCAGATTCAGTTGCCTGAGAATTGCAAGGCAGCTGGATTGACCTTGGCGATCATTGCAGCTAACATGTTGGGATTCTTCTTCATTGTGTTCATATGCAACTTTCTTCATCTTGTATTGAGGCCCATCTCCCAACCCCGCCTCATATCCGAAGCCATTGTAATTGATCTCCATCTTTATTTATTTATTTATTGTTATTTTTGTTGGTTTTCCTTCTCCATTAATGCATTGCATGAGACTCTTCATCAAATGATGGGATTGCATGTTCTTGATTCGATTTGCTTTCTGGGTTTTAATTAATGTACCAAATCGTTGAAAATGTTGCCTGCAAAGTGTTTGATTATTTGTTTACTAATGCATCTTGACTCTTGAAGTTGAATCTGATGGAGTGAGATTTCAGATATATATTGTGCTTTATTGGGCTCACACGAATAGTATGGTGAATGCAGGTAGGACTAACGCTTAGCAACCTTCCCGTTGTTCGTCATAAAGTGAATGTTGAGGTTATAGTGTACATGACTTTTGTTGTTGATTGCGGGATGATTTTCCATCTGTTTGTGTTAGGTCTAGAAATAGATCCTTATATCTTCCTTCAGGTGCCATTTCGTGAGGCAAAAGTGGCCTGCGCTGGAGTTCTTACCACTTTTGTTTTTGCTTCATTAGTCTCTCCATTTCTAAAGATCCCAGAAACTCCAAATTATACCTTCAATTTGTGCTTTGCTATCTTACTCTGTGGAACTGCCTCTCCTTTACTAACCCGATTGATAACCGACCTTAAGATTGGTAAGTCTGATATCGGAAGATTTGTAGTTGCTGCTGGAGTACATTCTGATCTGATTACTACCCTTCTCATTTGTTTGGGTTATGTTTTCTTTGACCCCTACAAAAGTTTTCTCATCCGGGATCCCAAGCCTATCCTTCTCATGGTTTCTACCCTAGTGATCCAGATGGTTATGGCAGCTAAACTCACTCCCATATTTATGAACTGGGTAAATCATGAAAATCCCGATGGGAAGCCAATGAAAGGCTCCCATCTAGTGCTTTCAGTCGCATTTATAGTAATAGTTTGCAGTTTTTCTCCCTTGATTGGGCACTATAACAAAGTATTGAGTGCGTTTCTTTCTGGGCTTCTCATGCCAAGGGAGGGAAGGATATCAAAACTGATCACTGGAAAGGTGAATTACTTCACTACCACCATCTTCAATCCACTTTTCTTCTTCTGGGTAGGCACACAAGCCGACTTCAAAAAGTTCGAAGCAAGCAATTCATATACTTGGGCCAAGTTGTTTTTTCCTTTCTTGATTTCACTAGCTGGAAAGGTTCTTGGAGCACTGGTGTCAGGAATCATTTTGGGGTTTCATTGGCCTGAATCAATTGCCGTTGGTATGCTTCTCAACATCAAGGGCCGCTTTCAGGTGTACTTAGCTTTAACTGCAGCACAGGTAAGCCTTCGGACCTACTTTTTGCACTTCTGTTCTACCTACTTTTTATTGATTTGTATGCGTCAACGTAATTGATCCTTGCATTCTAATTATTCTAACGACGTGATTACAAGAGTTAGATGCGATCACCTTACCAAAAAAAGTATACTCCTTCTGTTCCAATGGAAGAGTCATATTTGGAATTGTGATTTGTGATTTGTGTCTTATAAACAGTTGTACCTTTGGACTTTGCGATCCATTGGAACAGAGGGAGTACTATATTTGTCAGCGATAGGCAAATGCTCAGTAACCTTACCATCACAGGCTAATTAGTGTCCTAATACTAAAACAAAAAAAGAACTTTTGAACATTGTATGAAGCAGAAGTGTCTAAAGAAATTCATTTTCACTCGTAAAATGCAGATGAATCTCACAAGTATTTCTACAAGCATTGCGATGGTATTTTCAACCTTACTTACAGTCATCTATACCCCGTTGATTGTAGCGAACATAATTGAACGAGCAAGGAAGCGCTCACCAACAAAGCAAATGGCACTTCAGTGGCTCCACCCGTCGAATGAGTTCCGAATCTTGCTTTGCTTACGGGGGAATCAAAATGTCGCTTCTGCCATTAATTTTATGGAGATTTCTCGTGGACCAGTTGATCCAGGTATAATGGTTTACCTCACTGACATGGTTGAACTGACAGATAAGATTGCCGCAACACTTAAACACCGTGAAGCAGCAGATGCTCTAACTGTAACTGATCCTGAAGTTGTGGAAATGAGAGAAGAAATCACTGGAACAGTTGATACGTATCTGAGTGATCAAGATAATGAAGGCATTCGCTATCGGCGAATGCTTGCACTTTCAACTGTCAATAACATGCATCAGGACGTGTCCATTCTGGCAGAAGAGCTCATGGTTTCCCTTGTAGTATTGCCATTCCACAAGCAACAAGAACCAGATGGCAGGCTCAATGGAGGCCATTCAGGTTTTCGACATGTAAACCGTAAGGTAAATGGCTCGAATTTTTATTTTATTTTATTTTTATCTTTTCATGAAAGATTGTTGTCATTATGAAGGGCAATTGTCTGAGGTGATTAATCCAACAGCTAGTAACTTGACACATCAAATCACTTGTACCGACTACTCTGTACCAACCGTGTTCAAGAATCACAAAGTAAGTTTTCTTTGCGCAAAGTAATTAACTCTGTGATTGTGGTACGCGATTGGTACAGATCAGAGTAGCTGGTAAAGGTGATCTGGCCTAGTAATTTATGCAAGTACTTTAAGAGTAGTCAACATCTGCTCCAATCTTAATGCTCTTAGCTGATGATACTGTCATGGTTCACCAGGTGCTTCGTTATGCTCCATGTTCAGTGGGTATACTAGTAGACAGGGGCCTGGGATCAGCAATAATTACAAGATCAGCAGTATCGCTGAATGCAGCAGTCATTTTCATAGGGGGTAAAGACGATCGTGAAGCACTGGCCTATGCAGGGCGTGTGGCACGACATTCAGGAGTAAAATTGACAGTAATAAGGTTTCTACTGGAGGTGAGTGGGGATAGTGTTTCAACAAGAATCGCTATAGCAAAGGCTAACTCTTCTGCACACCAAGAAGAAATGAAGGCAGATGATGAATGCTTTGCTGAGTTCTACGACAGGCATGTTGCAGGAGGCCGGGTAGCTTACATGGAGAAATACCTTATTAATTCTGGCCAAACATATTCTACACTGAAATCACTTGAAGGACAATATGGCTTAATCATTGTAGGGAAAGGCAGTAGAGTGAATTCAGTTTTGACGGTTGGGATGAATGATTGGGAAGAATGTCCGGAACTCGGTCCCGTTGGAGACATTCTTTCAGCATCTGATTTCTCAGTCACTGCCTCCGTTCTAATTATCCAGCAACATAGTATTAGAGGAGAATTAGATGGCCTACAAGATGAATTTTCAATAATGTAAGACAGTACAGAAACTACTGATGAAGCTAAGGTTGGAACATGTTGAGTCAAGGGCAAGCATCTGCAGTAGTTTTTTAGGGCAGGATTTTGTGTACATATGTGCGGAAAAGAAACCCAAGATAGAAGAGAAGAAAGCCCAGCAAGCAACGTAAAGTGAGGATTCTTTAGACAAGAATTTAGCACTCCTAACTCATGTGATTAGCAAAATTGTTCTCATAAAATCTTACTGATATTTGATGTAAAAAAAGTAATTAATGCATATATGAGTTGCAGATGCATATGGTAAAAAATTCAGGGTATAAGAGCACACAGCCCAGCAAATTTAGGAGGATTCATCATCAAAATTGCTGGTTAATGGATGTGTTGAATTAAAGATGTCATTCACAGCCTTATGAGGTTTTTGTTAGGATTATTGACGTTTACCTTATGTACAGAGTTGTTTTGTCTCCAGTAGACTAGGTAAGGTGCACTTTAATTCTTGAAGTGTCTATCCAGATTCTTTTGTTATCTTTTTTATGTTTATAGAGGGTACAATTTATAAAAATTATGAGTTGAGTGGGCATATTTTCCCCTTGATTTTCGGTAATAAGCAAAAAGTGGATCCTGAGATGTGCATAATTCATGACAGATTTTCACTTCTTGTTTTCATCTACATAATTATGATGGCTTGCTTGCTGTCTTGTCTTTTTTTTTTTTTTTTAAAGGTAAAAGTTCAAGAATATATTAAGAGGGTGGAAACACGTAACGTGGGAGATACAATCAGGGGATACTCCCAAAAGTGGGAGTCAAGGTGGTGTAGTTTGCCGAACTTAGCTAAGTTATGGGCAATCGTGTTCTGGGTTCTGCGAACTCAATGGGCTGAATCTAGCGATAGGCAGGCCAGGATGCTCTAGATGTCGCCGATGATTGCTCCGAGGTTAGAGCGATCTTCAGTTTGCCCGTTTATGTTGTGGATAATGGCTTGAGCGTCCCCCGCCATGCTCGTGAGTGGGACGTGGAGGTGCTCGGCAAATTACAGGGCTTCTCTGGCTGCTAGCGCTTCCGCTACCGGAGCAGAGGTAATGCTTGGCAATTGTTTGACGAAGCTGAATAGCCACCCTATGGTAGCAGAGAGTCAGCAGCAAACTGCGTAGCCCCTAAGGTTGGGGGAGTCTACCGCGGCATCAAAATATAGTATGGTGTCACCCGGCGGAGGGGACGTCGGCCTGGTGGGTCTCCAAGCTTTATATATATATATATATAGTGCTACTCTCCTTGTGATGTGTTGGCACTTAATAATAGTGAAAAGATTATTAAATATTTGGAATTACTTACTTAATAATACTCATAGGAAATGCATGCAATTTAATTTTTAGATTTGCAAATAATAATAATAATAATTCATACATTAGTTTCATTTATATTCCACAATTTTAATATAGTTAGTGTTAGAATATAGGTTTAAATATTTTAAACCCTGGTGTTTGTACGTTTGACATATCCCCGCTTATATTTTTAAAATGCATCATTTGTCTTGTATCACCATTAGTCTAAGTTTTTAAAAGTATTTGAGGACCTCCATGTCCCTACTTATTACGATCCCAAAAATTAATTATTTATTTATTTGTCTTTTCCTTTTTCAGGATAAGTTTTATCATTTTTATCTGAATTGTTTTCTTCTGCTTTGCATTTTTATTTTTATTTTTTTAACTTACCAAATTGTGAATGTACTATGATAGAAAAGACTATATACTCAATGAAATTTATCAAGATAAAGTAAAATTTTGTTTATTTTTCATCTCAAGATTTGATTATATATATGTTTTTGGAATATGTAATTTTATTTTACTATCTTCATAAAACAATTAAAATACTTCTAAATAAAATTTTACACTCACATACTTCTAACAAATCAATAACAGTTACACTCACATTTTGATCTAATCAATGAATAAACGTTAATCTTTTTTTTTTTTTAAACAAATTATTTTTGTTCCAATGTTTCAAAAATATATAATACTTATCGAAGAAATATTTAAAAATAAAATAATATTAGTTAGTAGTAGTTATCTTGTTTCATATCTATTATAATTTATTACTTCTAATATATTTTAAAAATATTATAATTTAATAATAATGAAAAAAATAACAAGTTATAAAATGAAATATTTACTTAAATAACCTTTTTTTTATTCATAAATATATATATATATATAAAGACTTCTGTTTATAATAAATATTATATTATATAAATTTGAAAAAGCAGCGTGAAACTATCGGTTTGGACTCGGGACTATCATTTTTGGTTCCTCAAATGGTTCTAATTCCTTAAATCGTGGGTCATAATTCCAGCTCCTCAAATTGTTCCAATCCTTTGAATTGTGGGCCACAATTCTGAAACATCCGAACTGATTCTGCGCCGAATTGAAATCGTTACATTGCTTAAAAAAATAATCCCAAAAATAGGGGGAAAAAAAATATTCATCAAATCAAATAAAACATTAAAAATGAAAAATGTGAAGTCTAAAAGAAATTCATCAAATCCTTAGGAGTGATGAATTGTTGTGGAGGTATTATGATATCATTGACCAAAGTTTGAACCCAGCCTCCTTTTATAACAAAGTGATAAGTCCATGCAACCCATATTCATTGTCTCTCCTAGTTGCTGCACAAATGGAATTATAGACAATTTTTCTCACATTAAAAAATTTATTTTAGCATATGAGGTACAATTAGGAGTCTCCATAGATGGACCATAGAAGCTAAAATCATTGGATAGATCGACGAAAATTTTTTTTACCATGCTTTGGTTGTGGGAGTCAAGGATCCTATGCGAAAAGACTTCCAATCCAGCTAGATCCAAACTTTCAAACGTTCCAGTTTTGGTAATGAGGTTAAAGATCATGGAGCAGTCATAATTAATAGCATTCTTTTGTCCCTTGAAAACACAAATTTTTCTGTAATGTTGTATACTCTGTTTTAGTATCACTAAATATTAGGGCGATAATCGAATGTTATAGATTATGACTGATCCAAAATTGTAAATCTGATTACCAAACTTGGAACCTCTGAAATGTCAGATCCGTATTGAAAGTCTTTTCACATTGGATCCTTGACTCCCACAGTACTGCCTGAGCATTGTGCGATTTGCATTGTTGATCTGTCTAGTAACGTTAGGTTAAATAGTCCATCGACGGATAGTCCAATTGTGTACCTCATATGCATAAACAAAAATCCACAATGTGAGAAACATTGCATATAATGCCATTTGTGCAGCCTCTAAGAGATCAATTAAGAGGTTTTCTTTGAGACATGGATAATTATTTTTGTAATTTTACGACTTAGTATATATGGACTTCCTTTCATTCACATTCATTTTCCCTTTTTAATGTTTTATTTGGTTGATGAATATTTTTTTTCTATAATTTATATGTTTTCTGGATAATTTTATTCAAACATGGTTACGATTTTGTCAGATAATTTCTGGATAATTTTTCTCACAAAATCGGTTCGGATGTTTCTGAACTGTGGTCTACACTTCAAGAGATTGGAACAATATGAGGAACCAAAACAGGTCCTTCGGATTCCAAACCAAGAGTTTTTTAAAATTTTTTTACTTTAGATTTGAAATTTGTTTTTTTGTTGAAAATGAATTGGAACCAATTCCATAGAATAAGTAAATTTCAGCTTATTTTTTGGAAAAACATTTGCATTGCCAATTCATTGTTTAATCTATAAATTTAATTTCTTATATATTTAATTCAACCATTTTTATCTTGTTCATATATGTTTACTTTAAAAAAACCTTTAAAGTATCATGCATAAACATAAAAATAGGAATTTCATAGAATATTAAATTTAATAAATGCTTAAAATAAATATTATAGCACACACCCCCCCCCCCCCCCCCCCCCCTCGCCCGCGGTTATTCACCTTTTACTTCTTGGTCAAGACTTTCCTCCCTTTGCCTAATCTAACTCTAGACTTAGAACTTTACCCTTTGCCTAATCTCAACCTTTTGAAATAGGTTTCTACAATTGCCTCAACCAACCCCTTGGTTAGGACTTTCACAAATACCTAAACTAAACCCCTTGAATTATGACTTCTCTTTCTCTTCTTGCTTCCCTTACTTCATGCCTAACTCTTAATTAATCAAGAGTTTAGAACTTTTCCTAATACAAATTGCCTACACTCAAACTCTTGAGTTAGAACTTCACAAATTTAGAGAGAATATATATGGCAATCTCCCTAAGATGGAGTTTACAAGTAGTCATTCCCTAATTTGGCACAAAGGACTCTTACTTGAAGTCTACTCTCATTCCCACCCAAATATGAAATTAATTGCTCTTGGATGTTTCTCACTTGAAAGAGAGTATGGCTGACTTTTTGGGGTTTCTTTTTGAGCCTTTGAAGTCTAGGAAGTACTTATAGAAGTGTCCAAGAATCCCTCTAATGGCTACTTGTTTTTTGGCAATTCCAGAAGCTGTACAACTAGGCGCGCGATTCGCACAGCATTTCGTACGTGACTCATCAGCTTTTCGACGGCTGGTTTTTGGACGGAGTTGGAGGCTTTTGCACTCATGCAACACTGCGTACAATTTGTACAACCTTTTGTACGCGACTCATCTTCTTCGGCGTTCAAACGCTCTAACGGATACTAATTCACGCTGCTTGGACTCGCATTAAATCATTTTGGCCATATACCGTGTGATCTCCTGTGCGAGTGGTTTCGTACGACTCCATTTTTTCATTTAGCCGTTTTTCTTTTTATTCAATTTCATGACCGATTTCCGTGCGATTTGTGTGCGATTCGCCCTTGCTTTTCTGCACTTCTATATTTTTTTATAAAACTCTTCAAGTGCAAAGTATTAAACAAAATCATATATTTTGTTGAGTTATCATCAAAACTAGGATAGACCATAGGTCTAACAACCACCCTTGAAGAAATCCAATCTCCAAAGCGGCCTCATTCATTTTCTTTTTGAGCTTTTCCAAAAACCTGCCACTTTCCCTTCCTGTAAATAAATGAAAGGAAGCTCAGATTCACCTTTTGTCAGTCAAATTGAAAAATCACTATACCACCATGGTCGCAAGTAACAGAGGACTCACTAGAAACCCTCTATTGATCAGAAAAATACAAGAAACTTGAAAATAAGGGGAGCAAGTTCAATTTTCGCTGTAAAATGGAAAAATACCTAATCTGGAGCTGTAGTTTTGGCTGTTATTGATGCCGTAGTTGTGGCTATTACTGAGACAGGGAGATGAATGAGTGAACCAAAGTAATTTGATTGGAATGGCAACTGATGAGACAAATAGAATTTGGGCGGCCACTTGCTTCGTAGAGGTAGCGACGCCGCAAGGACTGATTCTAGAGGCTGCGGCGACTGAGATGGCGGAAGATCTGCAACAGGTTCCTCGACCTTGTGGCTTGCGAATGGCAGCGCAGATCAATTTTTTTGGTTTTGTGGGGAGGAGGGAAGGAACTAGGTTTTGCCTCATTTTTCCTTCTACTTTCATTTAAGCAGCACCAGTGTTTTCTTGTTTTTTTTCAACAAAATTCTTTTTGCCTCCAATTATCAATTAAATTAAATTTTAAGATTTCTTTTAGTATGTATTTTTTACCTACAAGGGGTAAGTCTTATCGGTTAACTAAAACTAATTCTGGTTTAAAAAATAAAATTGATAATTTATATTTTTGTGCGAAAGTGATAATATTTTAGAAGATAAATTGAATGATAAAAATAATTTTCAAATTTCACCAAATCAAGATAAAAATAGTTTTCATAAATTGAAAGATACAAATAATTTTCAAAAATTTCACACACTACATGATACAAGGGAGTATGTTGTATTAAACTAATAAAAAGTATAGACAAATATTACTTGTAAATATTTATGTATATGTATAACTATGTGAAAAGTTATACTATTAGTTTATAAAGACTAGATTAAAAGAAAATGATATTAATTACTAAATTGCAATTTACGAGTAACTTTAGGGAAGTAATAGTCTTTTTATATATCTTTAAGTTAATTCAATTTATAAACAATTAATGCATCCATCTCAACTAAATTTCATAAAAAATATATATATAAAAAAAAAAAAGATAAACTTTTAGTTTATAAGGACTAAATTAAAAGAAACTGATACTTTAAGTACTAAACTTCAATTTAGGACATAATAGTCATTTTAAGTTAACTCGACTAAGAAACAATGCATCTCAACTGAATTGCATAAAAATATACCAAAAAGGGTAAATTATTAGTTTATAAGGACCAAATTAAAAGAAAATTATACTTTAGGTACAACATTACAAATTGCAATAAAATTTAGGTACCGTCTTTTTATGTCTCTTAAAGTTAATTCAACTTAGAAAAATAGTGAATCTCAACTAAATTTAATGAATATATGCCAAAAAATGTAAACTTTTAGTTTAAATTACTAAATTGAAAGAAAATGATACTGTAAGTATTAAAATGCAATTTACAAGTAACTTTAGGGATGTAATAGTCTTTATATGCCCTTTTTAAAGTTAATTCAACTTAGAAACATGCCTAGGGGATATCAACTAATCCTCATGAAAATATACTCAAAAAAGGTAAGCTGCTAGTTTATAAGGACTAAATTGAAAGAAAATGATATTTTATGTATTAAATTACAATTTTCAATAAACTTTAGGGACCCTAATTGTCTTTTTATGTCTCTTTAATTTACTTATAATTGAAAACAGTGTATCTCAATTAAATTTCATGAACACATACCAAAGAAGGTAAAACTTCGGTTTATAATTACTAAATTGAAAGAAAACAACACTTTAAATCCTAAATTGCAATTTACAAGAAATTTTGGGGACGTAATAGACTTATTAAGTCTCTTTTTAACTTCATTCAACCTAGAAATAGTGCATCTCAACTGATTTTCAAGAAAAATTTACTAAAAAAGACATATTTTTATTTAATAAAGACTAAATTGAAAGAAACAAATAGTTTAAGTAATAAATTGCAATTGAAATGTTTATCATTAAAAATGTTATGGGATAAAAACATAAATAGTAGGGTGTCCTACTAGTACTATTAAAAATTAAGGGGTTTAATTTAAATTATTATTCACTAGTGTAGGCTAAGTTGTCATGATATATTGAATCACACATTGCCAAGATAGGACTTATTTGTGGTTTATAACCATTTAGGCACCCTCTTTCCTATGCTTTTGAGGATGAGTTCTACCCATGAGGTTGTAACAATGGTATCAGTGATTGTCATGATCTAAAGACAAAGTGTGAAATAGGAAGAAAAGGCGTGGCTAGTTTTGGCACACTAATTGTGTATAGTCGGCATTTTAAATAATGCCAACTAAGACTGGTGAGTCATCTTGGATATTTGTATTCTCATATTTTTCCTCTCAATGAATTCTATCTGACTTCCCCCTTTTTATCTCCCTCCCGAAAATTCTCTTTCTTTAATTCCTAGGTTTAATCGAATTATGTCAAGTGGTATCAAAGCTAGCCCCATGCTCCTTCTGTGGATGGAAAGAGTGACCTGAAAAGGGACGATCTGGCCTAGAGTAAGCCACTCAGAGTGAACCGCCGTGAACGTCGGAACGAGAGTGTTGTGGTTTGTCATGAACTATTGAATCTCACATTGTCAAAGTATAGGACTTGGGCATAATTTATAACCACTTAGACACCCTCTCCTCTTTAGCATGTTTTTGAGGATGACTTCTACCCAAGGATTGTAACAAATAATTGGTCTTATTATTTTCAATAGTTTAACACATATTTAGTTCAGTCCAATTGTGTAATAATCCAACCCAATGAAGGAGTTTAAGAAGTATGCCCCAATTGAGAGGCGCAAAATGTAAAAAAATATTGGGCTTTAATAGTTTAGTGTTCATAATTTTTTGATGGGCCAAACTGATGCTATAACCCCACGTGTAGAACTCATTTTCAATTTAGACGAGAGGGTGCCCAAGTGGTTATCAACTACACCCAAGTATCATACTTTGGCAATATGGGTTTAAATAAATCGTGATAAACCACTACGTTTCCTTTCAACGTCCACGACGATTAACTCTGAGTGACCTACTCTAGCTTAGTTCGCCCCTTCTCAAGTCACACATTCCGTCTATCGGCAGTTCACTCTGAACGGCCCACTCTAACTGAGGTCACCCCTTCCACGACATAGGAGTATGGGGCTATCTCTGATATTATTGTTACAACCACATGGGTAGAATTCATCTTCAAAAGCATGCTCAAGAGGAGAGTGCGCCCAAGTGATTATAAATCACAGCCAAATCCCATACCTTGGCAATGTGAGATTCAATAAATCATGATATTATTTGTGTGAGTTTATAAGGCTCAAACACAATAAATATTTGCTTTTACATAATCATACTATTATATTATTATTATATCTTTAACTAATAAGGCCCAACAAATAGCATTTAATTAATTACTTCAAATGCAAGTTTATAATAACTTAAAAACTACCTAGATATAGTTAAACTCAAGTTTTGGATTATAGAATTGCACGGTTTTACGATCCAGATTTATGAAATCGTTCCTAACTCAGCTGGGATACACTTTGTGGCTGAACTAGGACTAAAATCGCTAGAATTGGCTAAATTCGTTAGACTCGTACAGTTGTAGCTATTTTAATAAATTTTGTTAAAATAGGTGGCATAAGTTAGTTATGTATACAGTAAGCACTTTCTTTTATCAAATATATATTTATAGTTTGGTGACAAACTTGAGAGTATGAGACTACTTCACTCCCTGCTCACCAAGGTTCAATCCCTCTGGTGCCTTTAATAATACTTCTTCTATTTGAAAGCGAAAATTTCTATTAGAAAATAAATAAAATTTTGAAAGTGGATATTTATAATGAAAACAGAGGGAGTAATGTTTAAAAAAAAATAAAAGCTCCTTAATGTCAAAGAGTGTTTACTTTAACTGAAGGTCAAATGCATGAACAATCACTCAAATTGACTATTTCCTTTGTCAAACAACAAAACAAATTTCTGGGATTAAAAATGTTGTCTTCTAAAATTTTGGCTATTAAAATAGCCATTTTCTCCTTGAAAAATCAATAATTTCGATCGTTTTTAATAAGATATTTAAGTATTATAAATATAATTTTTTTAAGGAAATGTATTGGAATTCGTTCAATCACGATTAACATGTGTCACACAAAGCGGGGTGAGAGTCCGAACTACAACAATTTTGGGGGGGGGGGGGGGGTTGGTTTCACTGGGAACGGGAAAGAGAGTAAGGAGGACCGCCCGCAGCAACTTTTACCTACATGAAAATGGCGCCACTGCACTTGGGAATTGCTATGATTCGATCTCTGGTTTTCCACAGCCTAAAACCTTAAATACCTTTAGATGTCCAGTAGACCAAATCATTGGGACAATAAAACTTGTTTATTGGAATTAAGTGAATAGTACATATAAATTTTAAGTATACCAAAATTTAAAATGTCTTATCATTGCATTTGAAATAATCATACTTGTACATTGTAAATTAATATTTTTTAATTTTGAAAAGAAAAAAACTAATTTTATTATCACTTACTGACAACTTTTTTATTGACCTTTTGTCATTGTCAGACAAAAAACTACTTTTAGTTGCAATAAAATGTCGGCACTATAAATAAATATTTTACCAACAACTTTTCGTCAGAAGAAAGCAAACTATAGGGTTTTTAGTGACGAAATCAGATCTTGTCACTAAATTTCACAAAACCATTGACAAAACAAATTTTCGTCACTAAAAGTCATGATATATTGATTGGCACCATGACAACTTTTTGATGACTTTTATATCTCGTTACTAAAACTCTTAAAGTTGGCAAAATTCTAGTGATGACAACGATTCTCAGCACTAAAGGAATCTTTACTGACGACTTATTATGACACAAACAAAATTTTCATCACTAATGCTCATTTTTCTTGTAGTGCCCCGCCATACCAAATTTGTAGTCATGGCATCATCGTGTTGGATATTATGAGCAACAAAGGGATTCCAGATGATAAACAACAAAAAACTCTATACTAACTTCAAACTAATAATCTATTACAAGAACTGAAACAAAGTAGATTGATTATTCAAATCGTGCTAGACATTTTCCCTTAGAATTTATTAGTCTTCTTTATTGTGCAATGCTTCTGGGACTAATATTCTTATGGGATAAGATTAATACAATTGTTAGAAGTCTGTACTGACTAAACAAAAGTACAGAAAAGGGTAAAAGGTGCAAGAAAGTGGCTAACTTGACAATGATTTCGTGTTTGATTCTCTTAATCGAAATCAGCCCCAATGGGGTCTATTTATAGACCTCAAACCAACTAAATAATCACAACTCTTAAGAAAATGTAGGAAAAAACTTGAGTCAATTGGGTTAAGAATTGATCTCAAAGTCTCATTTTTCATGAAGAGTTGCAAACTTTCAAATTTATGGAGTTTTTAATAAGCTAGCTTGGCACTGCCATTCTATGCCAGTTCGGTGTTGAAGGCTTGCAATCCTTCGACTTCGACCTGGTCTTGACCTTGTGTTGAATTATTTGTGGAGTTTGTCAACTCCAAAATATCTTTTCTACTTCAAGCAAGACCCCTATGTGACATCGCACTGGTCTTGACCATACCAAAAACAACTCCTCGAGACTGGGTTCGACGTCGAGACTTCACATTCAAACTCTCACTCCTTTTTACTTAATATCATTGAAATTTTCCTACAATCCCCCGCCATTTTTCAATGATTTTGAAAATTTCCTTTCTCTCAAGTTATAACCATTAATGATAACTTATGCATCAACTTTGGCGCCTTTTGATTGAACCAAAATCTTAGTGAAAACACAGTGCAAACCTGCCAAAATTATTGGTAGACAAGTTTTGAACCAACAGTTTTTGTGAGAAGTATTTATAGTAATCAATCACAAGTTTGATTTCCATCAACATGTTATAAATATCTACTAGAGGAGCAGCAATGAAGGCAATAATAAATGAAAAGTTGCTCCTGCTACTCAACCTTTCATGAATATTTTCAAGATTTAACGAAAAACCTTTTATGAATATTCATTATACATTCATATACGAAAGTCTCAAAATACCCCGCCATATGAAACTTTTTAGCATTTTATATCTTTCTCATATTTGACATGATTTTGGACTTGTTAAGAACTCCAAAATTCAATATGAAATCATTGGTGAGTAATAACGCTAAAGGTAGTGTTCCAAACATGGTTGTTAAACTCGGTCGTAGACTCGTAAACTCGCCCAAGTCTACGATCCGAACACACCAAATTGAGCCAAACTAGCATAGGATTGCTGACAATGCTGAACTCTGCCTAGACGCGGGTGGACTCGGTAGACTCAAACGAGTCTACGAGTCTAGGCCAAGTTAAAAAAATCCTGCTTGGGCTACAAATTTTTATGGGTTGGGCTGCTGGAATGAGCTTTGTTTTCAAAATAATTGGACAAGTTCGGCTCTAACCACCCAAAAATTTTAATCTCATAAAATTGGGGAATATTTGGCTGCCCTAATTTGGGAAACAAAGACTGAGACCGAGAGTTGACTGTCGAGGCGAGAGAGTCGATCGACTTTGACATTAACATCGAACATCTGTGAGTGATAATTTGACACTTTTAATGTAGTTTTTTTTTTTTTTTAAGTTTAAGTTTTATGCTACAAGTATAGTTAAATATGTGCATATATTGTGATTGAGAAAATTATTACAATTAATTATACACCTTAAACTATTTTTCAAGTCTATGGTACGATTCTACGATCCGATTCTACGATTCCGATTCTAGACCTCAAATGAGTTTAACTCAAAATACGAGTTTAACAATCTTGGTTCCAACCATTCAGACAATGCACTTTTCGCACATTGAATTCAGATTAATTGTTTAATTAGCAATGAATTGAGGGATCTATTGTAAATGGTTTAAGACATGTTTCTTGATAGAAGATAATCTTTCATATCAGCCCTTAATTAATTTTTTGGTTTGCCTAATTGGCTTAACCACAGTTTCTTATTGAGTGTTCAAATCACTATTCCAACAGTTTACTTAATCTCATTGATTAAGATTCTACCATTTAGTAATCTCATTGATGTTTCTGAACATCAATCTATAGACAATTCCTTGCCAAAAGATCATCAACCTTTATGTGATCCTACACGCAATCAAATTGCATCCATTCATTTCATTAAAACAAGCACTTAATGAACATGTCACAACTAATTCCATAAGTCAAGTTCTACAAAGTATGTACATATATTTACAAATTATCATTAGACCTTAAGACTTAAATGCATGTAACTTGAATTTTAACAATGATAGAACAATCACTTATTCACTATACGTACCATTCATGATTAACTTAAGCACAAACCAATATGATCACAACAAGCAATTAAGAAACATGCTTCAAAACAATTCATAAATCAAATCTGTAACATTTGATGCATATGGAACTTTAACATGTATCTTGAAATTGTAGTCATAATTTCAAGTTCATCAAAAGCAATCAATCAAGTATGTTCATACAATTTCTATTATATTATAAAATTTCCATAAATATGCCTTCTAACTTATACTATGCATAATATAATCGTTAACTCAATTCTTATTTTAAATAGTCATATAGAACTTTAAGAGTCAAACACAATGATAATCAAAATATTACATTTTCAAGTATTTAAACTGTGACACCCCATATCCACCACCCCGCATACAAGGGTTTGCTTCACCGAATGCCTGTCTAGTTTGCACTAAGACTCAAAACTGGCAGAACATGATAATAATTTTTTTCTTTTATTTATTATAATAAAGTAAGACTTACACTACCCTATAGTACATGAGTTACTAGAGTATGAGTCCATCTAAACAATTATGTCTTCTAGCCGTATCCAAAATTTCCAAACTCCGGGTGATCCTAGTGAGCATAATCATTTTCGTACCAAAGATCTGTAATACAATTTTGAAAATAGAAAACAGGAAAATGGACTGAGCCCTTGCCCAATGAGAGTCCACCGTTTTCGCAAACATTAACCAAGTTGCAAATATTACCCATGCATACAATTCAGGCATATTCTAACATATAGCATTCATGACTCATGCGGGATTCATAGAACATAGAAGGAGAATGAAGGGCAGTTGTTTAAAGCTCTATATGAACTTTTAAAGAAAATATAAGTTTGGTGCCTTAAAACTTATATTTACTTATTTTCTTAGTTAGAAAGAATTTATAACTTTTAAAAATTTATTTTGCAAATAGTCCAAAACTTATAAAATTAATACTTAAGAAAATAACGGTGTAAAATCCTTAAAATACTCGTTAAAATAACTTTAACAAAATTTTATAAAAGGATTTATAACAAAATAACATAAAGAAATCAAAATTGCGAAAAATCAATTTGCTTCTTTCAGATCGATTTTACCTGATTTTCAATCGGCTAAAACCGGTCCAATATTTACAAAATAGTCTCTAATTAATTTTCAAAACAATTCTAACTAAATTAAATTATACATAATTTTTAGGAAAATTTGGAAAATTAATATTTTGTAGTCCAATCAGTTTTTCCCTATTAAGAATCGGTCAAAACCGGTTGGAATCAATTTTAACCGATTTTAGATCGGTTAAAACCGTTAGGAAAATAGTCTCCGATTTTACCCCTGGGCATGAATTGGTTTTCCCCAATTCCAAATCGGCTAAAACCGATTTGTGCCCAGAAACTTCCAAGTTTTCTTTCTGATTCTTGCTAAAATTCTTCCAAAAAAATCATTTTTCTTACATCCTTTTGTGCAAAATCAACCTAACAACATATAGGCATTATTTATAACATCTTCTAACCAATAATTCATGCTAATAACAAGATCAAAACCTAAAATTTCTTAAGAATTCCTAAAACTTCAAAACATGCTATATTTTCTAAAATCAATCAAAAGTATCCGTGGAATTCCTTACCGATATGTTCCAAACTCCTCCTAACAACGAATCCACGGCTCCTAACTTCAAGCTTTGTCCCTCCAAGCTTTTCCTTCCTTTCTTCTTCTTCCTACTGCTTCCTTCCTTCTCTTTTCCATTCTTTCTAGTTTTGAAAGGTTTTGGTATGATTTGGGAAGTATTTGGCCGTGACTTGGTGAAGGAAATGGTGAAGGGAGGGGATATTTATAGGCAGAGTTGCCTAATATGCCAAAAGGCCCAAGCTTATTTATTTATTTATTTTCCTTTCTGGCACCCAATCGGTAAAACGATCCAAATCGGTCAAAACCGATTCATAAGGAGGTACCAATCAGTTTTTTCAATTGTGAATCGATTAAAACTGATTCATTAGGCGGTGGTAATTTTTTTATTGTTTTTCCGATCGGTATTACCCATTGGTGAATTGGTTAAAACCAATTCATCCTAAATTCTATCCATTCCAATCGGTTTTACCAGATTGTAAATCGGTTAAAACCGATTGGACTCAAATCTTATCTTCTCCCAATCGGTTTTACCCAATTGGGAAATGGGTAAAACCGATTCACACACTTATTATTAATTTTCATTTATTTTTACTAATTTTCTTATCTTCTAATTCTTATTTCTGAAAATTTCGTAAATACTTAAACAATAACCTTCCTAGACACATCATATATCATGAAATTATGAACCACAGTTATTAAATTAATTCACATAGCTAAAGATTTGAAATCGAAGTAACTAAATTCTTTTGATATAAAATGTTTTATAAAATTTACTAAGGAAAAGAATTTTAGACTAAAATTCTTTTTAAACTAGATTCCTATAAAAATATTTTTAAATACCTCGATATATATTTTTTGAGGTGAATTTAAATACTGAAATTTTACGGGATCTCACATAAACAATCATGCATGAATCAACCTAATATTTTTCAGGGAATCGTGCATCCATAATCCATAGTAGTCATAAAAAGCATTTACAATCCTTATACTTTTTACAAGAAAAAAGTATATTATCAAACTATGACACCCCAGATTCACCACCCCGCATACAAGGGGTTGGCTTTACCGAATGCTTGCCTGGTTCGCACCAGGACTCAGTATCGTTCAGAACAAACCAGCCATTCTTCATTTCAAAAATCTTAATTCTACTACACAGCCCTATATTACAAAATTCTCAAAATACAAACCAATTAAAACTTTCTTGCTCTTCAACTTCAATCAGCTATCATCAGGGTTCAGGTCATCCTAACCTCAATAGTGAGCACAATCATCAGGGAACAACATATTGTAACAATTTCATAGAAAACAGAAAACAAAACAGGAAAATGGAATGAGCCCATGCCTAGTAAGACTTCACCATTTTCGCAAACATTTACCGAGTTGCATAAATTACCCATGCATATAATTCAGGCAAATTCTAACATATAGCAATCATGACTCAAGCAGTAATCACAGACATATAATGAGGATGAAAGGCAGCCGTCAAAGTTCTATATGAACGATGAACGAACTGATAGTTCACCCCCGCATTCATACATATATTCCGCATTCATGTAGTTCAAGCATTCATTAATAAAGATTCCTAACACAAGTTCCTAACACAGATTTATGGCAAAGGTTCCTGACAACAGATTCATATATGAACAATCACAAGTTTGAGTATACAAACCAAGCACATAGATTCCTGGCGATAGATTCATAACAGCAGATTCATGACACATAGATTCCTGATCGACAATAGATTCATAATAGCAGATTCATAACATGTAGATTCCTGGCAACATATTTATGATAACAAATTGATTCTTGACAATTATTCATAATAACAGATTGATTCCTGACAATGATTTCTGATAATGATTCCTTACAATGAATTCTGACAATGATTCATGATAACATATTGATTCTTGACAATGATTCCTGACAACAGATTCTTTCACCAATCATGTTCTTCTATTCATTCATTCAATTCGGGTCTCATTCATAAAATAATAATCTCAAAAGGTACACAAAGCTCACATAGTTAAGATTCACACATGCACAATCACAAGATACCGCACCCAAACAAAGCACATTGGGAATATTCACAAATACATATGCATCCAAGCAGATATATAAACACGAATGAACTTCGCAAATCTCAAAACATTTCACAAATTATTTGAAAAGCTTTGTAAAACATGTCATCACAATTCAGTAACTATTTCTAACTAACAGATTTCTAACACTCTTTAGCTTTGGACATATTTCGGGAATTAACTAAATGAGGGCAAAAAGGTAATTTATCTATTTTCTACTAAAAAGAATAACAAGTACTTAGAAATTATTTATATCTAACCTGAAAATAACTAACTTAATAAGAAAACATATTAATTATAACTTTAAAGAAATATAAGTTTTATGCCCTAAAACTTAATTTACTTATTTCCTTATTTAGAAAGAGTTTATAGCATTTAAACATTATTTCTAATTTATTTCGCAAATAGTCTTAAATTAGACAAAACTTATAAAAATTATTATATAAGAAAATAAGAGTGTAAAATCCTTAAAATACATGTTAAAATAACTTTAAAAAAGATTTATAAAATGATTTATAAAGAAATAACTAAAAGAATTCAAATTATGAAAAATCAATTTTCCACTTTCCGGATCAGTTTTAACCGATTTGGAATCGGTTAAAACAAATCCAGTAATTGCAGAAAACCCCTCGGATCGGTTTTACCAGATTGCAAATCGGTTAAAACCGGTCTAGTATTTACCAAAAGGTCCCTAATTAATTTTTCTGCTTTATAATCGGCAAAACCGTATTGCAATCTGTTTTACCCATTTCGCAAATGGTTGTAACTGGCACAATACTCCTATAACATTCCTAAAATTTCAAAACATTTTTCTAACGTTCAAAAATTCAAGAATTAATCAAATCTTAAGAAAACTATAAAAACTCAAAAATTCAAGATTTTTGCATGATGATTCCAATTTCTAAAATAAAATCACTTACCCTTTTATTCTTCAAGCTTCGTATGTTACTTCCTTCGAAATGGAACTCAAGATTCACGTCAAAATCCTTGCTTCTTCCTTTTCTTCCTATTTTCCTATTTTCTACACTTTGAGCTTTCTCTCAACTTTGAAGTTTAATTTTCGTAAATGAGGTTTTGGAAGTGATGCTTGGGGTATTTATAGGCCTTAATGTCTATATAAAACAAGGTCTAGGGGTTGAGAGACCCCTAGGCTCATAGCTTAAGCTACAAGTATTTTTTTTTAAAAATTCTAACATGCAATCGATTTTACCCGATTGCATAATCGGTCGTAACTGGTTTTACCCGATTGTAAATTGATTAAAACCGATTCATTAGGCTGTAAAAAAAATTTATTATTTTACCAATTGGTTTTCGTTTGTCCTTAAATTCTATCATTCCAATCGGTTCTACCCGATTGATAATCGGTTAAAACCAATTGGCCTCAAATCTTATCCCTTCTCAATCGGTTTTACCCAGTTAGGAAATGGGTAAAACCGATTGTCCAATCGGTTTTACCAGTTTCCAAACCGGTAAAACTGCTATTATGCGATTAGAAACTTTCATTTTTTACTGTTTAAAACGGTGTAATCGGTTTTACCCGATTCGGAACTCGGTAAAACCGATTCACCCATTTTAAAATTATTTTCCATTTATTTTCTAAGTTTCTTATTTTCTACTTCCTATTTCCAAAAATTCCGTTCCTAAATCATAACATTCCTAAATAATTAATATATCATGCAATCAAGAATCATTATTAATTTAATTCACATAGATAAAATTTGAAATCAAAATAATGACTTGACTGATTAGGGCGTTACGTATCAAATCTTCCACAAACGAGCGCTGGACCACTCACCTTTTGCCAACTCAATTTTACCATAAATCTTGCACTAGGATTTCTACCCATCTATGCTTGACGAATGGCTTAACCATTATTGCTTGGCTTCTCAACTCTCCCGCAGAGGTGTGCTAACCGCGCACCTTATTCGGGTCTTCAACAAACTGCATGGCTGAAAACAAGTTTCTCTCTTTTAGCTCATTCCCATAACTGCTGGAATTATACACGGGTTGCTGCAATGAAGAACAAGGCTTACGCCACTAAATTCTAAGCAATCCCAATCACACATCATGCCTTGGATTATAACATTTCACTTTGTCTTCACAGCATGAACACTAACTTTGGGGTGCTGCTAAGGGCAAACATATCCATGCATCATTGCGACACTCACGAACATCTGCACATTGTAGTTCTGCCCCTCCCTTTTTGCTAGCAAATCCAACACAAGACTAAGCATCCTTACCTCTGTGGTTGTGCACAGCTTCAGTGTCGACCATCAGCTTGATGGATTTTCCAGTTAAGCTCCATGCCACTTACATAAGGTCACAACTGCTCAGATCACAATGGAGGTATGTGAACGTTTCTGATACTCTTAAAAAAATGGGATAAGCCTTCACAACCAAATTGCCCCAACTCGTGGAAGAATTGTTGCCATCCAACTTACTATTATGCCTAGAAATTACCTTGCTCCTTTCTGCGCACCAATTGTCCTTGGAATAGGTCTTCACAACCTATATCTCATCATTATTCTCAACTCGGCTGCAACCTTTGCAATCAATAGCATCATTTCTCATACTAATCATTGCCCTTCGGCTGCTCTCCTCGTGCTCGCTCATCTCTAATTTATCTTTTGTAATAGATCTTGTCCCTTCTTGGGGCAACCATTGCTCATTAGTCGCTCTTCTTGTACTCGCTCAACTCAGATTTAGCCTTCACAACCAATTACATTCCGTCTCGGAAAGACCATTGTCCTCTAGCCTATCTCCTCGTGACTGCCTCCTCTGACGCACCAAGTCGAACCAGCAAATAAGGGTAACACGCGTAAACACTTGGTCCCAGTATATGTCCAGGAACCAACTCAATCTCCAAAACTAGGGCACTTGACTACCTTTGCTGACGCATTAAGTCGAACCCGCAAAAGAGCGCAACACGCATTTTACTCCAAGCATCTCTCCTTGAAGCAACTCAATCATCAACTTCACACTTACTCTAAGTATCATCCCTTGAAGAAGCTCGATCTCTGAAGGTAGGAACACCTAACTACTTCCTTTGAAGCATCAAGTCATTCCAGCAAATTGGCGCAACACGCACTTTACACCTGCTTCAAGTATCTTCCCCTGAAGCAGCTCAATCATCGATGACTAGAATGCCTAACTACCCCCTCTAGAGCGTCTACCCGAACTAGCAAACGAACACAAAAAATCTTTATCTCCGACAGCTGCCATTTGGATCCAGGCGGAATCTGTGATCCAAATCGTCAGCACAATCTCATCACCAACGACTGTCGTTTGAATCCAGGCAGAATCTGCGAAACAAACCGTCAAAACTCAATTTCATCTCCAACTATTGCCATTTGAATCCAGGCAGAATCTGTAATCCAAAAAGGTTAACTCAATCTTATCTCCATGACTACCATTTTAATTCCAGGCAGAATCTGCGATCCAAACACTTTACTCAATATCAACATCTTCATAACTGCAGTATGAATCCAGGTGGAAACTGTGATCCAAACCATGACCTCGATCTCATCAACTCAACTCCTTAACTGCAACCGACATTAGCAACATCCGGCTCCATTCAATACACTCGTAGATTTAAGGGAGCTTCAGCTTGCATGCCGTAAAAAAAACACACCCAATGGAGTCTCGATTGCCTACTTGAGCATCGAGTCACTCCTTGGTCAAAATCGTGTCCAAGAGGTGTAAAAAAAAGAAAAATTTTCTAAGTCTAGCGAAAATTTTCTCACCCCCACTTGAAATCTCAACTCAACTCATCACCACCAAGTGTCTCACTCCCTAGACCTCTGCTTGATTGCAACTCAAGAATGCACTTCTTGAGCTCTCATCTCTTGTGCCAATTGAAGACTCGTTTCTTCGGTTGCCAGCTCTCATACCACCTGTCACGGGGTGCTATTTTGAATCACCAAAATAAATTCACCATGTGGTGAGCAAGGCTCGTTAACTAAGCTTCTGCCAACATCTCGCAAAAGGGACTCATTCCCAAAGGACTAGTAAATAGCACCATCCGAAATAATGAAAATAGGCGAAGGCAAACTCATAAGCCAAAGCTTGATTTTCATTAATATAAGATAACATTTACAAGAAATACCCAAGAGCTTAAAGGGAGTAGATGAAAACCCAACTCCTGCTTGCATTACATTAGTCCACCAACAACTAGAAAGGCAAAAAATCAGAAGTGACTGGTAAGGGGATCAATGCGTACAAAAATGGGTGATCTTGCGAAAGATCACCTGTCTGACTAAAATTAATATCCCCCAACCTTTGTAACTATAACAACATGCATAAATAACACAAATCAATATATACAAGGTTGGGCACCGTTGGACTCTGTCGCTGTGGTGCGCTGATGCTGTGGCGGGGTACGCGCTTGTGATGTGGCGGAGAGTGCGGTGGTTGTGGCAGAGAGCATGCTGGTACTGTGGCGCGAGGCGCGCTGGTGCTGTGGCATGAGGCGCTCGCTGGTGCTGTGGCAGGGGCGCACTGGTGCTGTGCGAGGCGCACGCTGAGAGGCTGTTGTGGGGTGCGCGGTGAGGGGCTGGGGCGAGCGTGCTGAGGTGTTGGGGTGCAGGGCACTAAGGTGCTACGGCGTGGGGAAAGGTGCTGCGGCGCGAGGAGCACCAAGATGTACTGGGGTTCACCGCTGGTGCTGGGGCGTAGGCGCGCACTATGGTTGGGGTGCGGGCTGAGGCGATGTTGTGCTGCACCAAGTGTTGGGCGCCCAGTGCTGTCCGACATATGGTGCGACGCGTCATGTGATTTAGCTCCGTCGGTTCTCAGCTTCGAGGACGAGCTGCAACATGCCATTTTATGCTCATGGAGCAAGCACGAGAGGTGCAACCCGTAACACAATGTCTGTCCTGGCCAACTGCTTAGCCCTGCCAATGTCTGTCCTGACCAACTGTTTAGCCCTACCAATGTCTGTTTTGGCCAACTACTTAGCCATGCCAATATTTGTCCTGACCAACTATTTAGCCCTGCCAATGTCTGTCTCAGCCAACTACTTAGCCCTGTCCAGGTTTGTTCCGGCCAACGTTTTGGCCCTACCCCTTGTTTGTTCCAGCCAACATATTGGCCCTGCCCATGTAATATTATCTTACCTATTTAACATTACAACGAGGAGAAGCCACCCCATGTATGATATAAAATTTTAAAAGCATATGCATAATTGAAGCTATGGCTTGAAAGCGAATTAAACTTGGCCTTCCAAGGCACACATGGAAAGTTGATCACATGGTCTATTTATGTATTAGCTGGCTAGTTATCAATGGTACTGGGATTCTTAATCGACCGGTCAGTATCACATGGTGGTTGCCAAATCTAATTAAAGGTGTTCGCATTGGTAGCCTAAGATTTCCACAATAATTTGAAAGTGGTTCCTAACTGCGTCTTCCACAATGTGTACTGAATACTGAAAATAGTAACTAAAGCATCTAAGATATTTTATCGTCCCATAGACAGTACCTGATGGTCTCCAAGATCGACCAACGATGCTTGACCCGGTTTCATGACTGTACCATTGAATAACTGGATTGGATCTTGACCTGGCTTGAGGTGCCCGTGGGTCGGGCTGTGAACAATCCTGAACAAAATGGCCTAATTCTCCACATCTGTAGCACCTAGCTGGCCTATCTCAATTTTCCAAGACTGGACCCTTTGGAAGCGGTCCAATTTGATCATCTTGAGTCAGGTTACTGGCCTGGATTAATCTAGCTATCTTCGAAGCTAGATCCTGTGATAGGCTGAGCCGGGAGAAGCAATCTCTGTTCTTGAATTGCAGCATAAATCTTCATCCTAGATGTCGAAAAAAGGCTTTGTAACTTGCAAAGAGTTAACACCGTTCCCGGCTCTTATCCCAGCATTAGTAGTACCTACAAAATTTTGTCCCTTTCCCTCCCCTTCATATGGGATGGGAGAAACAACCTTTCTTTTGCCGTACCCATCCTTAATCCTGATTTCTTGCTCATTTTTTATGGTCTCCACCGCCTCATTTACAGCAAAATTTGTGGCAGTGGTCATCATATCTAAATATGTCAATAAAGGCCTATTAGCTAGCTCGATAGCTAAAGGTCCCGATTTTAACCCATTTATAAAGGAACCCATTATAGTCCAATCATCTTTTTCATGATATTGCCTAGATTTTGTATTAAACCGAACAATGAAAGCTTGTAACCCTTCTCTTACCCATTGAGTGATATTCAAAAGATCTAGGTTAAGATAAAATTTTATTCCCCATGAAATTAGCTAAAAATAATCACCAAATTGATCCAGTGAATGAATTGAATTTTGAGGTAAGGAGCAGTACTAGTTTATTGCATGGCCCTTCAACGTGAGGTGAAATGTCATGCATCGATTGGCATCAGACAAATTTGCAGTATCCATAACACTCATGCAATGAATCCAATGGGCCGTAAGGTCAGTTGTGCCATCGTACTTGTCAATCTTACCTATACCCTTGTAGCCTGATGGAAATAGAGCTGCTTGGATCTCCCAGCCAAATGGATGAGAAATGTGTGAGGTGGTCCCTATTCGTCCCTAGTAAGCATAATCGAATCTTAGCACAACCAAATATCCGGGTTGGGAATAGGCTGGATGTCCGAGCTGGGCATAGGCTGGTTGTTTGGGCTGAGCATAGGCTGGTTTTCCAAGCTAGCATACCCCATCTGACCTAGCTGAAACCCCTCTACAAAAGGAAAAAGGCAGACCTGATGCAAGAGGGAACCCCTCGGGCGGAGCTGTAAGAATACCAAGAGGACCTGGGAAACTTTCTTGAACATGGGTATGTGCAAGGGTAGTGTAAGCAGGAGGGGCTGTGGAGAGGCCTAGAGGTTCAGAAGCATGAGAAAATATAGGAAAGCATTGAGAACTGCTTGAATCGGGCTGAGGTTTGGGAAAAGGGTAAGACCAACCGGGATACTGGGGATGATGTAGGGTGAAGCTTGTAACACCATAGGGAGGAAACAACTAGGAGGATAGATCGGCTTGCGGGCCAGTAATTGGCTGGGAGGGAGCAGATCTGGGGGCGACCACAAAAGATGTGACGGGCAACGAAGCATCTGGAAGACCCTTCTCTCGCTCAGCTTGTTCTTGCTGAGAGGTAAGGGATACAGCGGCGAAAATCGCTTGATGTGACGTAAAAAGTCTGAATCTGGATGCTTAGATCGGATGATTTGAAGACTTGAAGATATAGCTTGAATCTGCTTGAAAATCTTGAAGGAATAGCTCGAATATGGGAATCAAGAAAACTGGAGCTCAAATCAACGGTTGTGGAGCTCGGACATGCAATCTTCTTTATGAATCTGGGAATGGAAACAATGAACAAGGAACAAGATGGCCTATCCCCCCCCCCCCCCTGTGCCACTCCGACGTTCAAGTTAGTAGAGTATATGGATAAACTGTATTGACTGAATGCTAAAGCTCATAAGAGAATGTGTAAGAGATGCGTAAACAAGACGTAAAGGCATACCTGAAATGAGTCTGATGACTGAGTTTATATAGCCTCACCTGAATATGTCTGTTGCCCCTTTGGTGTGTCATGCAATAATGGCTCTCCTTATGTTCCTCTTCCTTTATGAAGTTTTTAATGCCTTCCTTTTCTCTTGCTGGTATTATAGCTCGGTCTTAAATACCTCTGTAACTCCTTTTCTATTTATGGCTCGGATAAGGCTCTTTCATCATGATGGCTCCTTTGTACTTATTGTTGTGAGTAACTCCTGCATGAAATCAGCCTCGGATTTCTGCCCCATAATGACACCTAGCTATCATGCCAATGTTACCGTTATTCCGACCTAAGCTTCCTAAGCTTGGTTATCTTTATTGTTACCAACCTAAGCTATTTCCTTAGCTCGGCTAGACTAAGCTACTGACTGACCTAAGCTTGACTATGGGCTTTACATGCTTAATGTCTTTATTAGGCTAGACCCAATAACCTTAGCTATTTTTATGCACACCACCACTGTAGTAGAAAAGGCAGCAACAATCATGTGGTAACAGGCGGAGTATTGGTGGCAGAAACCACAGCGGCGGTGGTGATAACCGTGGAGGCCGTGGTGACACCAGAAGAAGAAGCATCTAGTCCCGAACATTCTTGAGTCATGATTTCAAGAAATTTCTTTGAATTGTGGAGAAATTTTGATGAAAAACTTGATCAAACTCCCCATAGACGGTGCCAGTTGATGTGACGCAAAAAGTCCAGATCTGGATGCTTTGGTAGGCTGACAAAGATCTCGAGGGCCAGCTCGAATCTGCAAATTGGTAGCTCGGATGGGTGGTGGCAGAGCTCGGATTGTTGATTGTTATAGCTCGTATTGGTAGACTTCATGATGGATCTGGGAATGGAAACAAGGAACAAAGAAACAGCGGGGCTATCCCCCCTGTTCCACTCTGACGATTAAATTAGTAGAGTATAAGGGTAAACTGAATGGACTGAGTGCTTATGCTAATATGAAATTACGTACCTGTTTAAGGATGAAGATTGAATATATGTAGCTCACCCTAATATATCCGTTGAGCTATGCTGAGCTGGAGCATTGATTGCACACCTTAATTGCCTCCTCATTCATGATGACTTGAATGCCTTTCTTTTCTCTTACTAGTGTTATGGCCCGGCCTTGAATACCTTTGTAACTCCTTTGCAATTTATGGCTCGGATAAGACTCATTCATCATGATGCCTCCTTTGTAATTATTATCGTGAGTAACTCTTGCATGAAATCAGTCCCAGATTCCTACCCCTTAATGTCGCCTGGCTATCATGTCATTGTTACCGTTATTCCGACCTAAACGTCCCGGGCTCAGTTATCTTGATTATTACCGACCTAAGTTATTTCCTTAGCTCGGTTTGACTAAGCTACTAGCTGACCTAGGCTTGGCTATGGGCCTTTCATGCTTAAGTCTTCTTTGTCTTTATTGGTCCTGGCCCAAAGGCTTTTAGCTATTTTTACGCACAGCACAAGCGAAAGAGAAAATAGTAATCAAGAACAATCACATGCCTCTTCAAAAAAATCTCAAGTTGAAATCAATATGCGTCCTCGTAGAGAGATGTTGTAAAATATTTTATTATATTAAAAATTTTATTGCTTTGAATATCTCCCCCCCCCCCCCCCCCCCCCTCCATCGGACCTTAAAGGCCAAGCTCCGCCACTGTTTCTGCTTCAAACGAGACCCATATACTATATCACACTAGTCTCGACCAATCCAAGGACAACTCCTCAAGATCGGGTTCAAAGTTGAGCCTTCGCATTCGAACCCTCGCTCATTTTTACTTAAGATCATTAGAAAATTTCTAACAAGCTTTGAACTAGAGGGGTATATTAGTTCCGCAAGATTGCGCAAGGTGTGGCTGTCTACAAGAATCAATGGAAACATCTTCTTCCAATACCCTCACTGAAAATACGTTTGGAGACTATCACTGCAAGGGTTCGACTTCGACCAGGGCCAACAGTTGTCTTTCGCCAACAAGTTAGCACAGTGTGGGTGGAAGAAGCACCTGAGGTTAACTTTAATTGCCCTTTTTCTCATATTCTCTGGGAAATTTAGGCAGCTAGGAAAGAAGCTCAATGAAATGTGAAGAACATCCATCCGTACACAGTACTAGAATTGGCAAAAGGAGCCAATCAACAGGGAAATCTCCTTTGACATCATAGTAATACACACACAGGCAGCATACCAACACGTCTCGGGCAGAGTAGTGCATAGCACAAACTCTTTTTTTTTCTTTTTTCTTTTTTTGTGAAAACCAAGGTCCTGTTTGGAGTACTTCAAAAACGTTTTGTGTTTTAAGAGTATAAAAAACTTAAAAATAGTGTTTGGGCAAGAAATTGCAAAGTGTTTTTAAAAAATAATTTTAAGTAAAATGTATTTAAAATACAATTTTTGAAGTATACTTTCAACATGTTTTATAAAATATTTAAAAATGATTTACACGCAAGTCAGCCTGTTCTGCCCCGATCCGCCCCCAGTCGAGGACCCACCTCGACCTTGCTTCGACCCCAACTCCGGCCCCACCCCCGTTTCGACCTTGACCTCGGCTCTGTCCCCGATCCAACATCGGCCCCACCATGACCAGGCTCCAGAGACGGCCCAACCCCGACCTCGACCCCACCCTCGTCCCTGCCACGACCTCAATTTAGCCTCGCCCCGACCTCGAACCCGAACCCCAACCAGACACCAACCCCAACCTTTCCCAACCCCGACCCCGGACACATACCCCGGCCCCACCCCCGTTCCAACCTTGCCCCTGACCTCGGACAAGACCCGACCCTGACCCCAACCCCGCCTTCGCCCTTACCCCGGACCTGCCCCCGACCTCGCCCTGACCTCACCCTGGCCCCACCCCCATTCCGACCTCGGCCCCGACCCGCCCCCGTCCCTCGGCCGGATCCTGGACCCGACGTCGAACTTGAACCCTAGCCCGATCCTGACCCCGGCACGACCCCGGCCCTTGCCCACCCAAAAGAAAAAAAATTGTTTATATACCGTAAACATAATTTTTATATAATTTCCCACATCAAACATAATTTTAAAATATTTTTTTCAAATACTTGTCCAAACATCTTTTAAACTATTTTTAACTCAAAAAACGTTTTTATAAAATACTTCTCCAAACACATATTTCTTTTTTAAAAAAAAACTTTAAAAACATATTTTATAAAATGTTTTGAAAAATACTTTTATAAAAATATTTTTGAAATACTTGTCCAAACGGAGCCCAAGTTACTCTTCATTCATTTCTAATCACAGTACTACTGCACCTATTACAGTTGTGGTTGTGTGCCAACCTGTGTGCATCTTTTACACCTTCCCGACAAACTTTACTTATACTGTAAGTGGATAGATAATCTAATAAGAAATTGATATCCTTTGATATCTCTCTGAGATCTATCTTTGCATTGCGTGGCATTTGGATAGCTTGGAATGCTTCAATCGAATCTGTGTGAATTGTTATCGAATTCCATGGCTTCATGATTGCCCCCTTGACAGCAGAGAGAATAGCTTTCAATTCTGCTTGAGTTGTCGAAACTGCCGTTCCACATTCCGTTCTTGACGTTATGTGTACTCCTTCAGGTAATGTTGTTGTCCATGCAAACTTAGCCACTCCAGTGGTAGCTTGATATGCAGCGTCCGTCCTGATGAGGATTGATTGATTTCCGCTGTGCCCGGGACCTCCGTTTGCGCCGGCAATTGTGGAATGTTCCTTTTTTGCGTCAATTGAAGAGTTTAGGAATCTGCATCTGGGTCGTTTGCTATCCCAGGCCTGTGTAATCTTTCCTGTTGTGCAAATAAATCATATGCTACCCCTATGCTCTGTTCCAGTTGCACGTCTTTCCCATTTCTTGCCAGCCAAATAGCCCAGATTATGTAGCATGAAACTTGATCTCCTTGATCAGGTGCTTCCGACATCCAATGGCTGAACCACTCTAGGAATCTTTATGGATTTCCCATATCAAAGTTAAAACCCAGCACCGACAACCGCCACATCCTCTTTTCATATTCACATCGCAACATTATATGTTCCATCGTCTCATCCTCCTTTTCGCATCTGCAGCACCTTGGTGAAATTATTATACTCCTCTTTTTTAGTGAATGAGCCGTAGGGCATGCATTATGCAAAAGTCTCCACATAAAATTTTTTAATTTTTTTCGGAATTCTCAGGCACCATAGCTTTTTCCATTTTCCTTCATCCATATCCCGTCTTACTGATGTCTGTTGAATTGACCCGGGTGGTCTGTTGGCTTCTTCTTTCTCAGTCGCTACCCTGTAGCCTGACTTTACATTGTACTTCCCATGTGGTGGATGCATCCATACTCTCTAGTCCTAATCTTTAGTAAAGCCTTGTGGGATATACGTGGTGAGGATTAAGTTCCTCACATGTTCTGGAAGCAATACATTAATCAATGGCCTTATCCACTACTTTCTTGCATCTATCAAATCCGATACCTTGAGTGTTCACTGTGACGATATATTGCTTGATCTTGGCAGGGGGGGTTATTCGTGCCCTGGATCCATTCTTCCCGGATTCCAATCCTCTCCCTATTAATTGGTCTCCACTTTGGTGTAATCTATCTATGCACTATCAATCTACCTAATAGTCGATGCTTTAAAAAATAATAATAATAAGAAGAAACTCTCCCTACAGATATCTTTAAAAGAAAATTTGTAAATAATTTTCGTAGGGATTTTTTCCCCCCAATATTCAAATTGGGGACTTAAATTACAGGAATAATCAAATTTTTTTTTCATTCTCAATCTACAGAAAATGAAGAGGGTGAATTCGTTTCTTTCTAAAAACGAATCCCCACCTTTGTTTTTATAAAATATTTTTTTTTTTTTAATTTTTTAAAAAAAAGTTTCTGCGAGAAACGAATCCCGCGTATTCATTTCTCCGTGGGATTCATTTCTCGTAGAAACGATTTATTTTTAAAAAATTAAAATTCCTGAAAAATGAATTTGCTGGATTTGTTTTCCAAGGAACTAAGAACATAAGAAAACTCGTGGTGTCGTCGACTTAGAACTAAAAGAAAAATTGAAAGGGGGAAATTAAAATAATCAGAGTAGCAGCGACTGCGAACGATTCTCCGAAGCAGCGCCTCCCCACCTCGGCCTTAAACCATGAATTCCAAAGCAGAGCCTTACCGTCTCGACCTCCGGTTAACCGCTACTGTTGTCCATGAACTGAAGCATCTCCAAACAAAACCCTAGTTCTGAATAGAGGCGAGTGCCCTGCTTTTTTGGTGATTTCTCCTGCGATTCCGGCCCACTCTGTGACGTCGGTCCGATTATCCTCCCAAGCATTGAAAGGACAAGCAGGTTTGTTCTTTTTTTTTCCTATTTTTATCAATGTTTTCCTTGTGAGTTATATAAGAATTTTCGATTTGGATCTCTTTGACAATCCTTGTGTAGTTAAAATCTCAAATTATACTCACACAATTAGAGAAAAGTGTTCCTGTGATGATTGAATGTTTGCACTTATAGGTTTCCTACTGTTTTACTCTTGAATCTGAATTGAATTTTACTAAAACTCTCCAATTTGTGACTTAGGTAGACTTTACCCTTTCTCTACCACAATTATTGGAACCCAATAGGGATAAATGTGAACCCACAAATTGAGAGCATGTATATGTCTTTTTTTATTGGGAGAATTCATAAATTGGCTACCTTACTTTGACAATGTTAACGTTTTAGTCATCCCTTACTTTTTTAAGTATTTTTTTAGTCACCTTACTTTTATTTTTGCACCATTTTAGTCATTCTGTTAAAGTTGTTCGTTAATCCACTAACGGAGCATTTATATTTCGTCCTCCCACCTATTTGTTTACTATTTTCATCCTCAAATCACTCTCTCTCTCTCTCTCTCTTCTCCTTTTTACTTTTTCATTGGCCCTCCCCTATCTTTTTACTTTTCCATC
Organism: Leptodermis oblonga; assembly: GCA_016801395.1. Taxonomy (NCBI): domain Eukaryota; kingdom Viridiplantae; phylum Streptophyta; class Magnoliopsida; order Gentianales; family Rubiaceae; genus Leptodermis; species Leptodermis oblonga. The sequence goes on from CM028755.1 coordinate 30,226,599, forward strand.
AGCCCCTCCCCTCTCTCTCCATTCCTCCACCCTCCTTCAAATCTGTCCACGATAGCAACAACAGTGCAAAGAAAGCTGACCCTCCTTCAAATCCTTCAAATCGTGGGGACAGGGGAGGAATTTTCCCCCAATGCTGCACAAAAAGCAGACTCGTTGAGGTGAGGGACCACAGCTGCCGCCAGTGCATTTTTGTCATGGTGGTTCTGGTGGGAGGAGCTTGGCGTTGAGGCGAGTACCTCAGCTACTCCGGCGTCGAGCTCGGTTGGCTGGTGGTGGTAGGATGCCATAGTTGTACAGAATTGAACCATCTATGGGTGAAATTTGGTCTGCAATTGTTCAAAATCGGTCAGCAACGTAGGGTGTCATCAACAACGCCGCCAGAAGAAATTCAACAAAACTCACCCTCTCTCTCTTTCTATTTTTCAATCAACTGAAAACCCATCTCTTCCATTTCTTTCTTGGTGAATCTGTGAGGGGAAATCCATGAGAGCACCTAAGGACAAATTAGAAATCATATTGAAATTGTGTTGTTTATGATTTAGACCTGGGTCAATTAATTTCTTATTCAAATCCTGGGTATCAAAAAAAAAGCTTATAGTTGTATTTTGTTTAGATGACATATTTGTTTGATCTAGGTAAATTGGTTTAAAGCTTGTAGTTTGAAGCTTGTAGATGTATTTTCGATGGATGTTTTGTTCAAAAATTTTGCGAATTACCACTAATTCTGAGGAAGGAAAAAAAAATGAAGAGATCAAGTGAGGAATTATTTGTTTGTTTGGATTAAAGAAAAAAAAAAGGTTGATTCGGCAATGAGTAATTTGGATGCAGAAGCAAGCATCGTGATGATGATGAATACTAGAGGGATGCGTTTGAAGGGATGAATTTTATTTTATGGGTTTGTTTTAGCCACCATTATATATGTCACTAAAAATAATATATATATATATATCTAGTTTTTAGTTTTAGTTACACTTATTCTTTGATCACAAGTCACTCATCTTTTTTGACAAAAATGCCCTTAAGAAAATGGCTCTGTTAGCCACTTAACGGACAAACTTGATGTAGTGACTAAAATGATGCAAAAAAAAAAAAAAAGTAAGGTGACCCAAAAAGTAATTAAAAAAGTAAGATGACTAAAAAGTTAACATTCTCAAAGTAAGGTGATCAATTTATGAATTACCCTTTTTTATTCATCCCAGGCCTCTGTTTTGTTTTGGTTATAATAGTTGTTGCCTTCAAAGAGGGAAAATGAAGCATAGCATGATTGTCCCTCCTTCGTTTAAGGTTTTATTTTTGCTGAACCATTTTCTGCAGCAGGGCACCGTCTTTAGGTCTTCAAACTCTGTAGAATAACTGAGATTCCAAATTTTCTAGAGAACCGGACAACAATTACTTTAGTTAAAACTTCAAAAAAGTCATGATAAGAAGATGGAAAGAACTGCAAATTCAATCATGTTAATTCCATCAATTTCAAGCTGGATTTTTGATAGGCAAATATGCCAATGAGTTGTGGAAGTCATTTTGCTACTGGTGTGTGTTAGGCTTCTCTCATAGATTATAGTGGTAACGTAATAACTTTAGGGGCATATGGCATTGCCCAGATAAAAGCATGCTCCCCTGTAACGCAAAAAGTTGTAGTTATCCTCACAAAATGAACTAAATCCTTCCCAAATCTCCATTCCCAGCTTTTGAACTAAAAATAAAGAACTACACTCTTGACTTCAATTCTTATTCTTTTTAGGTTTTGCAGTATCTTAGGCTCTATCTTTTGAACAAAACCAGGGCTGCACTACTAATAAGTTAACAACTATTCCCAAAAAGGCTCTAAATTTTCCTTACTAAACAAGCTCTAATTCTGTAGAAAGAAAACTAGGAAGCCTAAACACATCTCCAAAAGCTTTCACAACATACGGCAATGAATGCTTCAGACCCATCAATGAAGTTATTTATGTTGTATTGCTGATCGTTTGAAGATTGAGAGAGAGAGAGAGAGAGTAGGAGTTAGCCATTGCGTTCTCAATCGGCAATGAATGCTTCAAAGCCATCAATGAAGTAAGAAGCATCATTGATCTGCTCTGAATTGTGTGCTACAATTGTAGGTATGTACCTCATTAGAATATTGTTTCTCTTATTTATTAATTGACTTTTTTTTGAAATTTAGAGATATAGGTGTAGAGGAACAACATAGAGATGAGTGTGTACTGTTTTTGTTTATTAAGAAACATGGTTTTGGTCATAACCTTAAACCTGTTTTATAGTCTTTTGTAGATATTCTAATTCCTTTACAACCATTCACTGAAAATTTTAATTTGCAGCTACTTATAGTAAGTGTTTTTATTCAATTATATTTGGGATTTTATGGCTTTATCATGGAAATGTACAGGTCAGTTTGTTAGCCAATAGTTTCACGCGATATTTTTACACAACCTTATGCATTTTATAGAAAGAAGGCAGCTTTTGGTTCAATTAAAAGGCTTGAACTTTAAGAGTATTACTACATGTCAAAACTTGAAAGTCTCAAATTTAAACGTTGTTTATCTAAGTTTTCTCACCCCTACCTGTTGGGTTCTCTGTTAGCTACTCGTTGTCTCGTCCTCTATTGATTTGTAGCTCTCTTTTTAATCTTTTGTAAATATGTTGCTTTGAAGAGGAACTTTGGTACTATATGTAAAAGGAAGGTGCAGTTGGTAAAAACTTCTTTTTTTTTCTTTGTTTTGTTGTTATTACTAGGGAATTATTGGGTAGAGAATGGGTTGCAATCTTTAGGCAGGTCTTCTCTGTTGTTGATATCTCCAAATCTGTTAAGAAAATGGTAATAAAGAAAAGTAAACCAGAGGCCTTTCTGTCTCAGTTTGCAGAATGTTCACTGTTGACCACCTTTCTTAAATTTGAAAGCTTTCCATGATGCGTTACACTTTTATATTCTATTTCACTTGAAATAGAGAAGAGTTACTTTAAAGTGCTTCGAAGTACGTGTTATTCAATGCTCCAATCAGGTTGATTAAATCTTGTACTCGCCTTTTGTTTTTACTCTGAATTGATTCTTTCTTAGTTTTTAAAAAAAATTTAGTACAACTGAGTAGATTAAATGCTTCCTGCCAGTTTTAGTTGACATTTTTTACTTGTTTGTTTTGCTTTGGTTTGCTATATTCTGTCAAAATAAATACAAAGAAGTCACATTGAGCCTTTTTTACCTTCGTGTCTACTGAAATCTGAAGCATACGGGCTTATCTTAAAGACTGTATCTTACAAGCATAAACGCCCAAGCAACACAGAATAATTATGAAGAAGAGAATAGGAAACTCAACGAACTCATTTTTCAGTACTCTTCTGGTCTGATTTCTTTTTTTGTTTCCTTTTTCTCTGATTAGAAGATGTTGCCATATTCTCATATTAGATGATGAGGCTGGAAGCTTTTTCCAATAGTTTAAAAAGCTAAAATGCTTTATATTTTTTTGGCTCTGTAAAAAAGTGGATGTGGTCCTGTTATTGTAAAATCTGTGAGGACCCAAAAATTTTTAGCTAGAAATCCTAATGTATTAAGGGTAAAATAGACATTTTGCTTGCTCTTAAATTACGAAAATCCGAATTGTAAATCTGAGATGGAGAATAGTTTCTTATATTTCATTCACTAATCGTATACACATATATAGACATTTAGTGATCCTATTCTAGGAAAGGACAATCAATTACAGATTATCTACAACCTATAATTAGGGAGAGTTAGTTATTTTCCATAATCTACAATACAATATGTAACACTCCGCCTCAAGTTGGTGCATAGATGTTGATCAAGCCCAACTTGTTACACAGATAATCAATCCTAACTCTATTCAAAGCCTTTGTGAAAATATCCCCCAATTGTTCTCCAGTTCTTACATGTCTCATGGAGATCAAACCTAGTTGAATTTTCTCACGAACGAAATGACAATCAATCTCAATGTGTTTGGTTCTCTCATGAAAAAACGGGATTGAAAGCAATGTGAAGTGCGGCTTGGTTGTCACACTACAACTTAGCTGGCATAGAGACTTTAATGCCCACCTCACTGAGGAGATAATATACCCACATTATTTCACATGCAGATTTTGCCGTAGCCCTGTATTGCAATTCTGCACTTGAGCACGAAACAACTTTTTGTTTCTTGTTTTTCCATGAAACCAAGTTCCCTTCGAAAAATATGCAATATCCAGAAGTCAATCTCCGATCTTCTTTAGATCCTGTAAAACATTCAATCATAGTGTGGCTATGATCACCGTAAACAATTCCACGTCCAACTGCCCCTTTCAAATAGCACAAAATATGCTCCACTACATTCCAATGATCAACTGTAGGAGATGACATATACTGACTTACTACACTCAATCGATAAGCAATATCTGGACGAGTCATAGTAAGATAATTCAACTTTCCTACCAATCTTCTGTATCTCTCAGGATCATTAAACAATTCACCTTTCTTTTTGAGCTACATATTAGGAACCATTGGGGAAGTACATAGCTTAGCACCCAATTTTCCAGTTTCAGATAATAAATCAAGCATATATTTCCTTTGAGATAAGAAGATTCCTTTCTTACTTTTAGTAACCTCGACCCCCAAAAAAATACGTCAATATGCCCAGATCTTTAGTATGGAACTGAGTGTGGAGGAAATTCTTAAGAGAAGAAATTCCAGCCGAATCACTACCAGTGATTACAATATCATCCACATTAACCACTAATAGGATAATGCCGTCATCTAAACGTGAATAGAAGATGGAATTATCAGACTTACTATTCTTCATACCAAACTTTTCAACCGCACTCATAAACTTACCAAACCAGGCATGAGGACTTTGTTTCAAGTCATACAAGGACTTACAAAGACGACATACTTTCCCATACTCCCCCTAAGCAATAAACCCTGGTGGTTGCTCCATATAAACTTCCTCCTGAAGATCACCATGAAGAAATTCATTTTTTATATCTAACTGATGCAGAGGCCAGTGATGAGTGGTGGCTAGAGAAATAAATAACCGCACAGAGGCAAGTTTCACAACATGGAAAAATGTATCAAAACAATCCACGCCATATATCTAAGCATATCCTTTGGCAACCAGGCGGGCCTTCAAATGAGCAATAAAGCCATCAGGGTTAACTTTCACTGTGAAAACCCATTTACATCCAACAGGGCGCTTACCGACAGGCAACTCTAACAAAGGCCATGTACCATTGGTATCCAAAGCATTCATCTTCTCAACCATAGCCTAGCGCCAGCCAGAATGGGCTAGAGCTTTATAAATAGTTTTAGGAATGGATACAAAATTGAGGGAAGCAATAAAAGAGCTAGAAGAAGAGGAAAACTTGTTATAAGAGACAAAAGAGGATATCGGGTAAGTACATGCTCGTTTACCTTTACGAATGGCAATAGGAAGGTCATCAGATGAAGAGGGAGCTGACAAGGGAGAGACCGATGCATTAAGATGAATTGGAGGTGGAGCATCAGAGGGTAGTGAAGGGGAAAGCTGAGGACGACGAGAGTGTGTCTGTATAATAGGAGGCCGAGTAGGAAGGGAATGAGAGGGAACCAAGGAAGTAACATCAACAGAAGGAACCCGGTAGAGTAACCAATCATCTTCCTCTTCCTGACTAGGTGGATCAACAGGATTAGAAAACGGGGTATGTTCCCAGAAGTTAACATCAGCAGAAACAAAGTACTTATGGAGATTGGGACAATAACACCTATATCCTTTTTGCACATGAGAGTACCCTAGAAAGATGCACTTTATGGATTTGGGATCAAGTTTAGTGACATGCGGACGGACATCCCGAACAAAACAAGTACACCCTAATATCCAAGGTTCAATGGGAAATAAAGGTTTAGCGGGGATGAGGATATGAAAAGGAGTAGAGCTTGACAAGACTGAGGAGGGCATGCGATCGATCAAGAAACATGCAGTAGAGACAGCATCGGCCCAGAATTGTTTTGGAACTTTCATCTGGAATAACAAAGCATTAGCAGTTTCAAAAAGGTGTCTATTTTTGCATTCAGCAACTCCATTTTGAGAGGGGGTATCCACACAAGAAGTTTGATAAAGAATACCATGTTGCAGCATAAAATGTTGAAATTGGGTAGAGAGGTATCCCTTAGCATTGTCACTACGCAAAGTTTGCACAAGGACACTGAAACGGGTGCAAATTTCAGCATGAAAAGTAGAGAAATGAGAGAATAATTCTGAACAACTCTTCATCAAATATAGCCAAGTCATACAAGAATAATTATCAACAAATGTAATAAAGTATCGAAAACCAGTAAGAGATGCAACCGGGCAAGGACCCCAAACATCGGAATGGACAAATTCAAATGGAGTAATTGCCCATTTATTGACTCTTGGACTCACGCTCACTCGATAATGTTTGGCAAATTGGCTGGACTCACAGTCTAAAGAAGACAAGCTAGACACTGGAGGAAAGAGTTTCTTTAACAAAGGAAGATACGGATGACCTAATCGACAATGAGCTTCAAAGGGGGTAATAGCACCGGTACATGCTACTACTTCGGGAATGGGTGTATGAAGGATGTAAAAACAACCAGATTTATGTCCTTTACTGATAATTTCCTTCATCGTAAGATCTTGGAAGAGACACGAATCGGGAAAAAATATGGCACAACAGTTGAGTTGACAAGTAAGTGTACTAACAGAGATCAAATTAAACGAGAAATTAGGAAGGTGTGGGACAGAGGACAAGGATAGAGAGGGTGTCAGATGAACTATGCCAAACCCAATAATAGAAGCTGTAGAACCATCAACTAAGGTAACTGGGGTGGGAGACTTGTGTTGCTAAAAGGTAGAGAAGAGGTTAGGATTACTTGCCATGTGGTTGGAGGCACCAGAGTCAATGATCCAGTGCGAGGGACATGCAGAAATAAGACAGGTTTTAGGATTGCCTGCCCCCATCATGCAGAGTAAAGAGAGCGGGTGAAGATGTGAGGGAGACGGGACATCGAAGCAATATGTCGTACTCATTAGCAGGGATGATAACAGGCGCCTCAGAGGCGGTGGAAGAAAAAGTAGCCAATTGAGACACTTTGAAAGGGTTTGTCATATTAGGCCTAACAAGGAAATCCAAAGGCACAACCCTAGAACAGAAAAAAAAATAATAATAATAAAAAATCCAGCAGCCTAAAAACACAATCCCACACAACCCAAACCAGCAAAAGGCCCAATCGAATCGCAGCAACCAAAAAAAAATCAGTTAAATAGCAACCCGAATAATAATAGCCTAAAATAGCAGCCCAACAGCTCAAACCAGCAGCCCAACCAAATAATAACAACAACCCAAAACTAAAAGAAACACCCAGTTAAATTCAGCAGTCCAAAACAGATCAGCTGCAGCCCACACAGAACAGAAGCAGCCCAGCACTTAAGCCCAAATAAAACCAAGCAGCACAATCACAAAAGAAAATAAGATTGCAATAGCCCAGCCCAAAATTAAAAACCGCAAAAAAAGAAAGAAAACCAGCCCTAATTAAATCAGCAGCCAAACAGTTCCAATTAGAAGGAGAACCAGATGAGAGAAGTTACCAGATACAACCGAGTAGATTCATAGTGAGCAGACGTCCAAACGGTTCTGTCCCAACACTAAGAAAAGAAGGGAAATCTGGAGACCGAAAATGCTGCCACAGCACCAAGAACTGAAGGGAAATCCGTGACCGAAGATGCTGCCACAGCACCAAGAAACGAAGGGAAATTTGTTGACCAAAGATGCTGCCAAAGCACCACGAAACGAAGGAGAGAAGCGGTGGAGCTAATCCTAACCTAAGCAAGCGAAAGGGAAGATAGTGTCCTTGGCTCTGATACCATATAAACTCTAAGATGGAGAATAGTTTCTTGTATTTCATTCACTAATCGTATATACATATATAGACATTTAGTGATCCTATTCTAGGAAAGGACAATCAATTATAGATTATCTACAACCTATAATTAGGGACAGATTAGTTACTTTCCATAATCTACAATACAATAATTAAGTGCATGATTGATTGCCTGAGTGATTGTTTAATTGATTGCTTGATTAATTGCTTAATTGATTGCTTGATTGATTTCTAGATTAATTGCTTAATTGATTGCTAGAATTAATGCTTGATTGGTAGTTAATATATAAGTGATCATTACCTAAAGTGAAACAAGGAAAGTAGAGAAGCATAAAAGGAGCGAATCTGAAAAACCGCGTCGTACGAGTCTCCATCCGAGTCGGATAGAAACTCGGACAACATAAGGATTCAAAAAGGAAGAAATTCGCAGAATTAGCCCATGCGAGTTACCGTCCAAGTCGGACGAGTACTGGGACTGAAGAAAACAGAAACGGGAAAGGAAATCTTTAATTAAGGAATCTGGAATCACAATCGATTCAGTAGAAGGAAATTACCCGAATTAATATTACCACGTTTAAAGAAGATTCTGATCTTCCTTAACCTATAGGATGCTATAAATACATCTTTAAGTTCAAGAATTAAACCTTTACAAATACTTAAGAAAAAGGTTCAAAAAGCCGTGAAGTCCAGTGCCGCCGTCGTCATCGAACTGCCGCCATGCCGCCTCCTTGAAGTCTTTAAGTTCGTGGTATTCATAGGACCTCACGGTGAGTGTTTGATTTTGGATTTAGAATCAAAAATGAATTAAAAGCATGAACATACAGGAAAACTTGAATAACAAGTAATTAAGGAATTCGTGTTAATTGATTGATAGAAAGCATGTTTAAGATGTTGGTTGAATTCCTTACATGTTATTATGCTTAGGATGCATGCCTCTAGATTTTTATTAGCCGCAATGGTTTAGATCTGAAAATCAAAATCAGGAATTATGCATGTTCTAAAATCAGTGTTCCGAGCCTAGTTCGGAACAAAATTTAATGTAGTTGAAGTACTTGTTTTCACGTGATTTGAGTTTTCACATATAGATGGTATGTTGGACTATAGATCTATGACCTTGGAATAGATTAAAATGGATTAGAAACCTGTTTAAACCAAATCCGAAAGTGGTACCCCGAACCAGTAGTTTCTGGAAAATTGAACCAGCCATCTGATTTTCCATCCGAGTCGGAAAGCAACTCGGACAAGACCCAGAAAGCCTTTTCTTGAATTTTAAACCTGAAAACTTGAAGAACACGAAGAACATGAAACCCAGGTGCAAGTTTCCACTTGAGTCGGACCGAAACTCAGATATTGCCGAGAACTGAAAATTTGCCTTATTTGTTAGAAATTGGTTTTTCACTCAAAAGTTTACTTTAATTTCAAAAGTGACCAAAAACTTACCCTATTTTAAAAAATGAACAAAAAGGAATTTGAGAAAGACCTACGTGAAAAGACTTGGGCTCCGAGTATTCTCGATTGAATAGATAGTAGCTGCTTGTCCGCTAGGTAGACCTTGCCGGCGAAAGTCATGTCGCTGATAGTTGACACTCCTTCTGTATGAGAGGAACCCTTTTGTCCCGAATAGAAAAAGGCCACGGATCCAAAAACCCAGCCGTCGAGCATCCCCGGTTTTACCGATACGACTGCCGTGGGGTGATGTACTTTGCAAATCTTCAACGCTAGTGACTAAAACGTGAATAGATACCGACTTAGCTTTATTATGAGAAAGCTAGACCTCGCTATCTGATCGCGAGGAGTCTAGTGGCTCAAATGTGCTGCATATGAATGTTGTATCTATGCTGTCATGCCTACATTAGTATTTGCTATATGCTTGCTATACTACATGACTTGCTTAACTTGATTTACGCACTTGACTTGATTGAATTGTTTACCTGCTTGCCATGCATGTCTACAATTATGCTATTGTATAGATATATGCATGAGCTCTTTACTCGCTTACTCAGCCTGTTATTTAAAGATTTATGGTAGGAATTTTCCTAAGGAAACCCGAGATCTCTCACTGAACTTAGTGAAGCTCACTCCATTCTATCTTATTATTTTACAGGGGCTTCACTTGAGTGACGATAGTGGTAAGGCCGATGGGCGTGAAGGAAAGCAACAAAGACAAGAACTCTGTAATAATTAGACTAAGTCCAATTATGGTTTGGGGAGGATAATTTGTCTATGACCGTTCTCAGACTTTATCTTTACTTTTTCTGCTGCCATAAACTGTTTAAACTGCTAGGGTAATAAATACAGGTAATTCTTATTTATTATCTGAATCAATTATTGGGCGCGAGCCCTTAATGACGCCCACTAGACCCGTCTTGCTCTTCCTCATCGGCAATGGATCTGAGGGAAAGGGAGGATCGGACGGGGCGTCACAGTTGGTATCAGAGCCTTGCGTTCTTAAAAGAGCAGAGGTCTTAAACCTTAAAAGATTGAATCCTAATAATTCCTGGACTTCTTGGATCCAGGGATCATAAAATTTTACCTACTTACTCTGATACCCCTATTATCACGGTTGGTATCAGAGCCTTAAGTTCCTAAAAATAGGGATTTAGCTGCACACACAATAGAATTCACATGCTTAGGATTGCTTTCATAAAATTTAGTGAAGAATTGAACAATTTTTAAAACACCATATCTAGAAACTTGGATCTACGTATGAACTTGAAAACCTGCATAACTTATAACAGCTTGTGATAACTGACTTCGTATGGACTTATAGGAAATGACAAAGCAGTTTCTCAAAGATGAGGAGCTCAGGGTGCTTCCTTACAGGACAGTAAGGATGGCTCCCAACGCGTTTAGAACCTGCTTAGGTAGAGGCAAGGGACGACTAAGGATTCTCCACCTGCCTACCCTTTGATGGTCGTTAACCTAGTAGCTCAAGAACGAGACCAGCTGTTATAGGAGCTACAAGAGCTACAAACCACTTATCGCTTAGTGCCCGAGAAGAATCGAGCTCTCATTAGAGAACAAGAAGAAGACAAGTAGTCTTAGGACGATAGTGCTAGGCTCGTTGTTTGCGCATTTCTAATTTTGCTTGTTATGTTTAAGGGCTCAACAATTATATGTGCCCTCTTTCTTTATGTGTTTGTGGATTATTTTTGCTTGTTACTTGTTTTTGGTTGAGAGGTGGGATCTCTAAACCACTTACTTGGATTGAATAATGGTCAGTCATCGATGGTGACTTCCAGATTGCTTTATATTTTGTAGCATGACGCTCTTAATACTTGACTTACTTGAATGAATTGCTTGAAACTTGAATAAGCTAGATGCATGTACACTAGGTTCTAGCTAGAATGAATCAGAAACTAGAAAACATGACTAAGGTGACTTAAAACCTAGGTCATACTAAAGATAGAAAATGTGTTTGACCATTGTAGTTGTCTCGCAATACCTGAGGAAACACGTCAGGATCAGGTGAGGGACTAGCCCTTATCCACACCGCTATTGAACACTTGACTACACTAGTGACGGATCTTCACCATAGGCCAAAACGCCAGGATGATGAGCATCGGGGGCCCTAGGCCAGTTCCTAAAATTTCACCAGCCTCGTTTTAATGGAGAACCCGACACTGATAAAGCCGAAGTATGGCGAGAAAGTGTGCAATAGAAGTTCGCACTAATAAGATGCAGCGATGCTTGTAAGATCGAGTTCACCGCGTACCAGTTGGACGCTGCCACATTGGATTGGTGACGAGTGATAACCCAAAAGTGTGATACCACTTAGACCCAATCGTTTATTGCCTTGAACTTTGTGCCTAAAAGCTTAGGACGGCCTAAAAAGTTACCTCATACATTGGAAGTGAGTACCCCAACTTCCAATGTTATATTATACACCAATACCATATCTACAGGATGTGAAGTGAACATTCAAGGACAAAACCGACCCACGGATTTAGTGACGCTTGACCTAAAAGGATACGATACCATCTTAGGAATGGATTGGCTAGCCAAGAATCATGCTTTCTTAGATTGGCGAGGAAAGTCAGTGATCTTTAAGGAACCCAGACAACCAAAAGTAGTATTGAGGCTGAAGAGTAAGAAAACTTCAACCCCATTGATATTCGGACTTAAAGCCCGCAAATTGTTATGGAAGGGGGCACAAGGATTCCTAGTCGTAATGATTAACAAACCCAGAGAGAAAGCCAAGATCGAGAATACACGCATAGTTAAGGAATACAAGAACGTATGTCCAGAGGAATTGACAGCTTTACCACCTGCTAGGGAAATTGAGTTCACTATTGATCTAGTTCCCGGAGCCGAACCATATTCTCGAACCCTGTAGCGAATGGCCCAGGCAGAACTAAGTGAGCTGAAGAAGCAGCTCAAAGAACTTTTGACCCAAGGTTACATCCGAGCCTGTACCTCGCCATAAGGAGCCTTGGTACTCTTCGTGAAGAAGAAAGATGAAACCATGAGCATGTACATAGACTACCGAGGTTTGAACAACCTTAACATCAAGAACAAGTATCGTTTGCCATTGATAGATAAGTTGTTTGACTACTTGCAGGGAGCAACGGTCTTTTCCAAACTTGACCTTCGCCAAAGATATTACCAGTTATGAATTTGGGAGAAGGAAATTCCCTGTACCGCATTAATTCAACACCTGTTACAGACACTATGAGTTCGTAGTGATGCCTTTTGGATTGACCAATGCACCAGCCGCATTCATGGACTTAATGCACCGAGTGTTCCAGCCTTATTTAGACCAATTTGTAGTGATCTTCATTGACGACATCTTAGTGTATTCCCGAACCCCAGAGGAGCATGAGGAACACTTAAGGAAAGTGTTGCAAAAGTTAAGGGAACATAGAATGTACACCAAGTTTAGTAAGTGCGAGTTTTGGTTGGACCAAGTTTCGTTCTTTGGTAACATAATTTCCAAGAAGGAATTTTGGTAGATCCGACTACAGTAGATACTGTGAGGGATTGGAAAACACCCGAGAACCCGACAGAAGTACGTAATTTTCTAGGATTAGCGGGATATTATCGAAGATTTATCCCCGGGCTTTTCGAAGATTGTAGGACCAATGACAAGTTAACTCAGAAGGATGTCAAGTTCATTTGGGATGAGAAAGCAGAAGCCGCGTTTCGTGAGTTGAAGAAGAGGCTCACATCTGCGCCTGTGTTGACACTACCCAAGGGAAAAGAAAACTTCTTGGTATTCACCGACGCGTCCAAAAAGGGACTCGGTTGCGTCTTACTGCAAGAGGGGAAGGTAGTTTCTTATGCGTCCAAAAAGTTAAAGGTGCACGAACAGAATTACCCTACCCACAACTTGGAGTTAGCCACAATAATCTTCGCTTTGGCAAAATAGAGACATTACTTGTATGGAGTGACGTTTGAAGTCTTTTCCAACCATAAGAACTTGAAGTATCTATTTTCACAGAAGAAGTTGAACCTTAAACAGCGAAGATGGATGGAGTTTCTACAAGATTATGATTGTACGATCCAGTACCACCCAAGTAAGGCAAACGTAGTAGCCGATACCTTGAGCTGAAAAGCTCAGTTAGCGCAATTGGCAATCTGCGCTAACATAACCATTAAACCCGAATTGCCCGATAGAATCAAGAAGGCTCAGGAAGAGGACCTTACCTTGAGTCACCGAGTAGAACTAGCGCAACTAGGCACACATCCCGATTACCATATAGGACCAGATGAAGCCTAAGGTATCGCGGACGACTGTATATGCCAAAGGAAGATGCACTGAAGCAAGAAATAATGGCAGAAGCCTATAAGTTGAGATACAGGGTGCACCCAGGGAACACCAAGATGTATAAGAACTTGAGAACCCGGTACTGTTGGGACAACATGAAGAGAGAAGTTGCCCAATTTGTATCCACCTATTTAACATTCCAGTAACTGAAAGCTGAGCATCAATGACAGTCGGGATTGTTGAAACTGCTCGAAATCCCAAAATAGAAATGGGAGCACATTACAATGGATTCTGTATCATGACTTCTCAGATCACCTTGTAATCACGACGCAGTGTGGGTCATAGTGGATCGACTCACCAAGACAGCTCACTTTATTCCCGTTAATGTCAGATACTCGTTGGAGAAGTTAACCCAACTCTACATCCCAGAGATAATGAGGCTACATGGAGTACCCGTTAGCATCACTTCAGATCGTGATCCCTGATTTACTTCCAGATTTTGGCAACAGTTGTAGCCAGCGTTAGGTACATAGCTGAACTTTAGTTCCACCGCTCATCCACAGACTGATGGACAGTTTGAGCGAACTATCTAGATTCTCGAAGACATGCTAGAGCTTACTCCATGGATTTTGGAGGAGCTTAGGATACGCACCTACAGTTGAACTAGTTTGCCTACAACAACAGTTACCAAGCCTCGATAGGGACGGCACCCTATGAAGCATTGTACGGAAGGAAATGTAGATCCCCGTTGTATTGGGACGAAGTAGGAGGGAGAAAGGTTACGCCAACCAACTTAGTACCGTTGATAGACGAAGCGTACAATGACGTGAAGACGATACGTCAAAGACTAGTTACAGCCCAGAGTAGACAGAAGAGCTATGCAGATAGACGCTGCAAAGAACTGATTTTTGAGGAATGAGAGAAGTGTTCCTGAAAGTTACACCGTACACTCACATTATCAAACATGGATGAAGAGGAAAGTTGAGTCCCCAATTCGTGAGACCTTTCAAGATTCTAAAGCGCGTGGACGAAGTTGCCTACAAACTCGAGTTACCTTCATCCATGGGAAAGATGCACCCACTATTTCACGTATCCATGCTACGGAAGTATTTGGCCGATCCAAAGCATGTGGTTCAGTTAGATGACCTGGAAGTGGAAGAGAGGCTAGAGTACGAGGAGAAACTCGTGCGAATCTTGGACCGAAGCACCATGAAGCTGAGGCCAAAAGAAGTTTTCTTAGTAAATGTACAGTGGAAATGCCATGGGTTAGAAGAAGCCACTCGGGAACCCGAGGCTGATATGCATGAGAAGTACCCAGAACTATTCGAGGAATGAGTTAGGGAATTTCAGAACGTAATTCCGTTAAGTGGGGGTGAATGTGAGGACCCAAAAATTTTGAGCTAGAAATCGTAACGTATTAAGGGAAAAATAGACATTTCGCTTGCTCTTAAAGTACGGAAACCTGAATAATTAAGTGCATAATTGATTGCTTGAGTGATTGTTTACTTGATTGCGTGATTAATTGCTTAATTGATTGCTTGATTTATTTCTAGATTGACTGCCTAATTGATTGCTAGAACTAATGCTTGATTGGTAGTTAATATAGAAGTGATAATTACCTAAAGTGAAACAAGGAAAGTAGAGAAGCATAAAAGAAGCGAATCTGAAAAATCGCGTCGTACGAGTTTTTATCCGAGTCGGACAGAAACTTGGACAGCAGAAGGATTTGAAAAGGAAGGAATTCTCTGAATTAGCCCATGCGAGTTACCGTCCGATTCGGACGAGTACTCGGACTGAAGAAAACAAAAACGGGAAACGAAATCTTTAATTAGGGAATCCAGAATCACAATCGATTCGATAGAAGGAAACCACCCAAATTAATCTTACCATGTTTAAAGAAGATTTTGATCTTCCTTACCCAATAGGATGCCTATAAATACATCCTTAAGTTCAAGAATTAAACCTTTACAAACACTTAAGGTTCAAGAAGCCGTGAAGTGCAGTGCCGCCGCCGTCGTTGAACCTCAGCTGTGCCGCCTCCTTAAAGTCTTTAAGTTTGTGGCATTCATAGGACCTCACTTTGAGTGTTTGATTTGGAATTTAGAATCGAAAACGGATTGAAAGCATGAACATATAGGAAAACTTGAATAACAAGTAATTAAGGAATTCGTGTTAATTGATGAATAGAAAGCATGTTTAGGATGTTGGTTGAATTCCTTACATGTTATTATGCTTAGGATGCATGCCTCTAGATTTTTATTAGCTGTAATGGTTTAGATCTGAAAATCAAAATCC
This sequence comes from Leptodermis oblonga, assembly GCA_016801395.1. NCBI lineage: Eukaryota > Viridiplantae > Streptophyta > Magnoliopsida > Gentianales > Rubiaceae > Leptodermis > Leptodermis oblonga. The sequence goes on from CM028755.1 coordinate 30,242,456, forward strand.
AGAATTATGCATGTTCTAAAATTAGTGTTCCGAGCCTAGTTCGGGACGAAATTTAATGTAGTTGAAATACTTGTTTTCACGTGATTTGAGTTCCTATATATAGCCGGTATGTTAGATTATAAATCTATGAACTTGGAATAGATTAAAACGGATTAGAAACCTATTTAAACCAACCCCAAAAATGGTACCCCGAACCAGCAGTTTCTGGAAAATTGAACCAGCCATCGATTTTCCATTCGAGTCGGACAGCAACTCGGATGAGACCCAGAAGGCCTTTTCTTGAATTTTAAACCTGAAAACTTGAAGAACACGAAGAACATGAAACCCAGGTGCAAGTTTCCACTCGAGTCAGACCGAAACTCGGGCATAGCCCAGAATAGAAAATTTGCCTTATTTGTTAGAATTTGGTTTTTTGCTCAAAAGTTTATCTTAATTTCAAAAGTGACCAAAAGCTTACTTTATTTTCAAAACTGACCAAAAAGGAATTTGAGAAAAACCTTACTTGAAACTTGACCTTATTTTTAAACTAGACCTTAATTGGGAAATTGACATTAATTGAGCTTTGACCATTGACCTTGACCTTCAAACTAGTTGACCTAAAAGTCAAAGTCAAACTTAGTTGACCTAAAGTCAAAATCAAACTTAGTTGACCTAGAGTCTAAGTCAAACTTAGTTGACCTAAAGTTAAAGTCAAACTTTAGTAACTCACGCTAGAACGCTCGCTTTGCAGGAGTTAACCGTTGACCGCGAATCGATCTAGTCAACCATCGCTACGCGCACACCTACGAAATGTGAGGGATTACTCTCTGTTTTCATAAGACGTAATTGGACTATCTAATTAGTAATTGTGTGTAACGATACCTACTTGATTGCTTGATTTTCTAAAGAGATCTCTCACACCTCAGCACTTGCCTATTTTAAATATAACTTATTGCTAATTATGTATACGTGTTGTTTAACATGATGATAATGTGATTGATTATGTTATGCCATGCTTGACTTGACTTGACTTGAATGTACGTGACTTGCCATGATCAATTGAATGTCTATGAATGTGTCCACCTATATATGAAAGCATGACATAGTAGCCATGAAGGGTGGTGCCTTCTCAAGGTTAATCACATGTCATCTAGGATTGCATATTTGCCTCTAGAGATGTATGCCCACATACAAACATCATGCATCGGCCAAGAAAGGACTAGGCCCGTCCCAAGATTATGAAACCTAGGATTTGCATGATTGCCTCTAGAAATGTATGAAGCATGCTAGGGTTTTCCATGATCACCTTAGTGTGACATAGGTCAGAGGACCTACGTGAAAAGATTTGGGCTCCGAGTCTTCCCTTCCCGATTGAATAGATAGTAGCCGCTTGTCCGCTAGGTAGGGCTTGCAGGCTAAAGTCGTGTCGCTGATAGTCAACACTCTTTCTATATGAGAGGAACCCTTTTGGCCCAAATAGAAAAAGGCCACGGATCCAAAAATCCCGCCGTCAAGCATACCGGGTTTTACCAATATGGTTGCCGTGGGGCAATGTACTTTGCAAATCATTAACGCTAGTGACTGAAACGTGAATAGATACCGACTTAGCTTTATTATGAGAAAGCTAGACTGCGCTGTCTGATCACGAGGAGTCTAGTGGCTCAAATGTGTTGCATATGAATGTTGTATCTATGCTACCATGCTTAAATTAGTATTTGCTATATGCTTTGCCTATACTACATGACTTGCTTGACTTGATTTACGCACTTGACTTGATTGAATTGTTTACCTACTTGCCATGCATGCCTACAATTCCGCTGTTATATAAATATATGCATGAGCTCTTTACTAACTTACTCGGCCTGTTATTTAAAGATTTACGGTGGAAATTTTCCTAAGTAAACCTGAGATCTCTCACTGAACTTAGTGAAACTCACCCCTATCTATCTTATTATTTTACAGGGGCTTGACTTGAGTGACGATAGAGGTAAGGCCGATGGGCGTGAACGAAAGTAACAAAGACAAGAACTCTGTAATAATTAGACTAAGTACAATTATGGTTTTGGGACGATAACTTGGTCTATGACCATCCTCAAACTTTATCTTTACTTTTCCGTTGCCATGAACTGCTTGAACTGCTAGAGTAATAAATACAGTTTTATGGTAATTCTTATTTATTATCTGAATTGATTGTTGGGCGCGAGCCCTGAATGACGCCCACTAGACCCGTATCGCTCTTCCTCGTCGGGAATGGATCCGGATCCGAGGGAACAGGGGGGTCGGGGCAGGGCATCACAAAATCTATTTATGCCACATTCATATAATGATTGTTTATACAATTTATAGTGTTTAGGAGCTATATAATTGACCCATCGAGTCCTTTAACTCCACTGACCAAGTTCTTATGGCTTATCAAGTTTTGCAGGCTTCGCTTATGATCCCCACTATTGTTGACCTCTTATTTTGATGTTTATGTAATTGTTTTTCTTCATGTTGGGTCCAAAGACGTTTGCTTAAATTACTATTTGAGTTATACATGACGAAGTTATAGTTGTAGGTATTTTTCCCCTCATTATGTCTCTAACTCATGAAACGGGAGTTTAGGCGTTTTCGTTCTGGGTTCTCAACGCTGATAACTTTGTGTACATTTTCACTGTTTGTTGTTTGTGGTTCAATTGTGAGCTTTTGGTGGAAAAGTATTGAAGTTGTGATTTATTGCCTCGGAAGGGGGAGGAAGTTTTATCCTTGAAAAGCTGGATGATTTTGTGAATAAATTTTTTTCCTTCAGATTCTTATGAATATTGTATGGTTGTAGAAAATTCTATTAGTTCCTTGTTATGAAGTTCAGAATTTGAAGCTAAAATTTAGTTTTTGCAACACCAGTTATCCTGCAAAATACTTGGTATTTACAGCAAAAAGTAGCAATTTACGCCAAAAATACGGGGGGATAGTCAATTCCTTGTATGTTGTGTTTGAGATGCTAGACTGCAGCTGTAGGTATTTTGATTGGTGGGGCTTATGTACTTGGCATGTCCTTTGATGAAGTTATTATGGTTTTTTGTCAAGTTTTGATGATGTTAAGTTCTGTAGCCCTCGTAAAGGAGGACATGTTTTTCTAAGTTACGATGTCTAGGTATATGGGTTTTGCATAATGTGTATCAGATAGATCTAGGCATGAAGTTCTGCAGCACTGTCTCGGGTTTAGTTTGGCTTCGAGCGCCGTTACCATGGACTCGGTCTAGAACAGTGGGATGGAGGCTAAAAATGATTTTTGATTGCATTGAGGGATTGATCACTTGAAATTGAAATACGGCTAGGATTTATAAAAGTATCATAGGATAGATTTTGGTTATTTCAATTTAAGTAAAAAAAATATGATACGTACGTATTATACCTTAAAATTCACAAAAAAAAATTTCAATTTAGAATTTGGTGAATTTGTTTCTTCTAGAAACGACTACTGAATTAAATTTTTCTTTTTTTAATTTTTTTTTTTTTTTTTTTTGTGGAAAAAATTTGAAAACGAATCTGCAGTCTTCATTTTCTATACAATGGGAATTCCAAATTTTTTTTGGCTTATTTTGGAAATTCTATGCCCCCCAAAATGAATGTTAAGGGAAAAAAATCATTTTCATAGAGCAAGGATTTATTTAATTTTTTTCACTCATTTCCCTCTAAAAGAAATCATCTACGATACACACATTCTAACGATTTAAAGACCCCATTTATTTTGATTAGACTAAATTTGATTAATTACTAAAATGAAAGAACTTAATTAAAACTTTTCTCGGATAAGAGACGATAGCAAAAACAGAAATTGAAGGAGCATTGACACGGACACACATGTGCGTATTTTACAACAAATATCAGAGGGTTGGTTAGGTTTCTACGAGAAGAAATTCAAAAGGGAACATCACTGTTCGCCAAAATACACAAAAAGTCGAGCATCACAAAGAAAAAACGCAACGTTTATCTGCAGATACCCATAAATAGCTATAACTAAACCATATCCACAGCATTCGATGAGGATGCCCTCCTTGCTTTCTTCAAGAACAGTTTAGTACTCCCTCGGACCCGAGTGCTTTGCCACCTCAGCCTACAAAAAATATTTTAAACCAATTCAAGATCTTGCAGCAAGAGATTCTCAACTCACCATACTTCGGCCAATTCAGAAGTAACAATCCTTACAACTCTTCCAATCTAAAACAACTGACTCAAAATCAGATTCCCATGGCCTGCCAGAAGTAAACTAACAAAGCTAAATGTAGATCAAACCCAGGGAACAGCTCAAACTTGCTCTACCGATAACCTATGACATGCAATATGATCTTACATCGAAAAATGATGTCCTGAAAAGACTAACCATCGTAATAATAACTAAATTCTGAAATAATAAACCAGGCTTGAAAACATAAATAAGGGGCAAAGGTTCATTTCTGCCCGACAGTCATATAAGCCTCTAAGGTTATGTTGTGTCTAAATCCACCCTCGACATTTACAAAATTAGGCCAATTTAAACCCCCCCCCCCCCCCCCCCCCCAACCCCCATCATCCAACTGCGCATTATCATGAGGTGACGGGCCTGTTAATGGAGAGGGTCTAAGTTGGCCTAATTTTGTAAATGTCGAGTGCACTTAGACTTAGCGCAACCTTAGGGGAACATTTGGGGCTAAAATGAACATTCTCCCCATTAACAAGTCAAGATGCTGTCCCAGCAAAACAAATGCATGCTCATCTGAGAGGACGATGGATATTTTCTAAAGATTCAAATTAGATTTATATGAGAGCAATATTTCCCCCTCATGGTTTGACTTGGTAAATTAAGATCAAGAACTACAAAAAACTTTCATGCAAATACAAGTACACGAGATTTGAATACTAGTGTTCGGAAACTAGTTGATATGCAAGATTTGTTAGTAAAGAAAGGACAAATTACTAGCGCTCACACAGACAAATTTCTCTTATTTTGGGAATGGAATAATAGTATACTGGATCCCAATAACTACATCTATTCATTTCAGAACAGAGTAAATCACCAAGTGACATATATTTAGCATAACAAATGGAAGAAACTTAGCAGCACTGCATAATCAACTAGCCTTGAAAATGAGCCATTAAACTGTAAGCGATACCTTAGGCTTCCAAATCACTCAGCGAGTCCAGCTTAAACATGGGATAGTAAGTAGTCTCTGTTGCGTACGTGATCATAAATACAAGCTAGGGTCACTTGAAGCTTGCCAAGAAATCATATCAAAAGGGCCTTTGTCTTAAGGCTCTAGGATCACTTTTAAGCAGACATGGACTTTCTTCATTCCTTGGTGCCTTGCACCCTCAGCTACAACTTATCTTGCTAATTAAAGTAATACGGAGTATAACATTATTTTAGTTTTGCTTTTCAGAAGCCTAAAATGGAGGACCCAATTCCGATAGATCTAGAGAAGCAATGGATTTACTTCTTTTTCTTCCATTTCTCAAGATATAGATCAGTTATTCTACAATCACATATTATGAAATTTTATAGTCCAACTTTAGTCAGACCCTTGAGGATTCAATATTCTGGTTTATGATTATTAGCCATTTCAAGTTCCACGTGCTGTAATTAAGGTCATCTTACCATGATTCAAGCCTAAATGAGTTAATTGGTTTCTTAATATAATTCGAAAATAATACGAATTTTGGCTAATAATTGACTTTTACTTTTTCATACCCATACTTTAAATACATAGTTTCTTGAGCTATAGCTTGAGAATAAGGGAACATTTTCACATGTTCATTTCATGGTACTAGATGAGGCTCACTAATTTCTAGCCAACTTGACTCAATTGAAAATACACATGTAGCTAAGTTTCCTTCTCATTACAGATTCAACAGTAACATATCAATTAAACCACATTGCAGAGAGTGTCATGCTATAAATAAAGCTCCCTCTCAACGTCAAACAAAAAAAGCTAAAGGGGAGAAATGTTTAATTAGAAAACATCAACTGAAAGAAGATCCATAATGATCAACTAAGGAAGAAATTACCTCAAATGCATTCTTCAGATAATCAAGTTCCTTGTCCAAATCATTAACAGCTTGATTATAAGCTTGCATTGGTGAGGATTGACTGGTTGTATGAATCTGTAGTTACCAAATAAGGAGGTCAAATTAAGAAATTAAATTGCTCAGATAATTATGTCTTCTGTATGCCACAACACTGAATGATTATCCACAATATGCGAGAAACTGTTGAATAACAAAGGACAGTTTTTGCTGTCTTAAAATTAAGTACTACAACCTAAGCCGAGCAGGAAAAATTTCGGAATCTGAAAAACTTGTAAACTATCCTAAGATTCTCTAAGGTAACGACAGTGTCGTATGAATCAAACTACAACACAAGAAAGAGCCATTTCAAGAAATATAGAACAAATTAGCCAGCCAATGTTGAATCAACATGTTAAGAAATAATCCAACTTCAAACAGTCTTAACCAAATAACAGAAGCATTGAAACCATTAATATTTAAAATCATTTTGAAGAATAAGGTCACCCTTTAAAAGGTGAGCAGGAAGGAACAAACGGCTGCAAAGCCAGAATGCCAAGAATGATAATTTTTTTTTCTTTTATGAAGCTAATTCCAGAGAACCATAACCAGAAATCATACCAGTAGAAGGATATACAGGATCGAAAACAGATAAATGGATCAGATAAATAATTCAGTTCAACCAAAAATTTTCCCCATGCTAACTGCTGATACTCAAATAATTTGGTAGCAGAATTTCATCTCATAGAAACAATTTTAAAACAGAAATTAAGGAATGACAGCAATATTGACATTTCAAAAATATGTTGTTCCTCTGGAATCTGATCTTCAGATTCAGGTAATTATCCCTTGTCAAAAAATGCTCCAAATTTGATACAAATATTTACAACTTCCTTGATGCCATCTAAATTTTGCTTGCAGAATCTCTTTGTGAATAATTGTCTACTTTAAACCCAACAAAGGAAAATAAAACACAAATGAATTTCTTATTCCAATTTAAATACTACTTTAAGGATAGAGCTACTGCAACACAGTTTGGGATATTGCACATAGATCCACCGAACTACTAATGCTTTGTGACCTAAAGTCCCATCTAAATCACCACACAATCAAATCACATACCTCTACGATCTTCAAAGAGAATCTCAGAATAAGAACAAAACCCACTAGTTTCATAAAGCTACATTTCCCAAGATTATTATACTATTAAACAGGAATACATAAATGGCATTTCAATCTTTGAAAAGAACCCTCTAATTTATTTAAAGAGGAAAGCTCAAAGATCAAAACACCATTATGATAGACGAATCACACACATTCATTCACTCACATTACACGCTCCATTCCATAAACAAGAAAAAGAGGGGAAAAAACCGGAAAAAAACAAATAAGAAAAGAATACCGACTCTTAATAAGATTTTGTACTGCAGAGGATGTGGAAGCTTGTATCCAGCGAAAAGAACATCTGGGTCTCTGTGCAGTTGCCTGATTATTTATTTATATCATCAGAAAAATAAAGGGAAAAAATACAGAAGGCCTTTTAAGACTAGGGTTTAAGCCCAAAAACAAATAAATAAAGGAAGGAACTTGCATGCGTAGAATATTTCCGACGGTGTGGTCCTCCCTCTCGATGGTGAAAGACGCCGCATTAATAATCTTCGTGTCCCTCTCGTAGGAAACCCTTTGAAATTCACCCAAAAAAATAAATCAAAAGAAGAAGAAGACACAGGTTTAGAGAAGTATAATCAAGATTTTAGAATACAAAGACAGTGAAGCGCGTGATTTCAGAAGTGTAAAGCAAAAAAAGCGACAGTACTTTTTGACGCCTTCGGGGACGACGAATCGCTCGTAACGGTCGGGGGCGTTCATCGGAGCTTATTTTCTCTGCAGTTACCGCCGGCACCAGCGAAAGCAGAACAAAATTCCAGGGGGGGCGACTCTGACAGAGGGAGGCCGCGTTCGGTCCGTCGCGTCGTCGGTGGAGCGGCAGCACTGCAGCTGCTGTGTTCTTCGTTCGGTCGGAGAGGGAAGCCAAAAAGAGGGAGGGAATCATTTAATTGGATTGGGTTAATTGATTTAGGGATGTTCTAATTTGGGGGAGGGGGTTTAGTTGCAATTCGTGTTTTTTCGACAAAGGACCCTTATTAAAACGTGGGGTTTAGTTGAAATTTGTGTTTTTTTACAAAGGACCTTAAGTTCTTTATTTTACTTTAAACCCTTATTAAAACGTGGGGTTTAGTTGAAATTCGTGTTTTTTCAGCAAAGGACCTTAAGTTCTTTTATTTTATTTTATTTTTAAACCCTTAGTAAAACGCCGGGGGAAAAAATTTTAAAAAAACCCCTTAGTAAAACGACATCGAAACAAAAAAAAAAAAATAGAGGAATCATCTTCTTCTTTCGCGAGAGAAGGGGCAACGCCACTGGCAGGGCGAAGCTGAAGGGTAGTAATACTACTACCCTTTGTGCTTTATTTTTTACGTTGTGAGTTCTTTTATGCTTCAGGGATGAGAAAACCGAAAAGACATAAAAAAGACTGTGGCATAAACAGATTTTACAATAACAGGAGTTTGCAGAGGCAAAAAAAATATAAAGTCTCTTTTTAAACTGTTGGAAAAAGCTTCAAGCCTCATCATCTAATATGAGAATATGGCAACATCTTCTAATCAGAGAAAAAGGAAACAAAAAAAGAAAACAGAGCAGAAGAGTACTAAAAAATGAGTTCGTTGAGTTTCCTATTCTCTTCTTCATACTTATTCTGTGCTGCTTGGCCGTTTCTGCTTGTAAGATATAGTCTTTCAGATGATCTAGTTCCTTCTTTAAAACCTGAAACACTTTGTATCTTTTTAGTAATTCTCAAGTGGACCGGATGTAGAAAACAAAGATTTTAATACTTGATATGCCTTTTCTCTAAACTCTATCTCAGCCGGACGCATAGAAACAAAAAAAGGAAAAGTCTACGTTCTTGTAAAGAAAAATAAGTTCTCATCCTTCAAAACGGAGCACAATCAAGGGCACCTAATACCCAAAAAAACTATCCTTTAAACTTTTTTAAAAGGGAAAAATAAAATTGAAAAAAAAAAAAGAAGGAGGATATGCAACCAGGGATTAGCAAACCTTCAAATGCTCATCAATTTCTTCTCTATCCTTAAATGTAACCAAATCTCTAGGAAAAAAACCCGTATGCTTCAGATTTCAGTAGACACAAAGGTAAAAAAGGTTCAATGCGACTTCTCTGTATTTATTTTAACAGAATATAGCAAACCAAAGCAAAACAAACAAGTAAAAAATGTCAACTAAAACTGGCAGGAAGCATTTAATATACTCAGTTGCACTAAATTTTTTTTAAAAACTAAGAAAGAATCAATTCAGAGTAAAAACAAAAGGTGAGTACAAAGATTTAATCAACCTGATTGGAGCGTTGAATAACACGTACTTCGAAGCACTTTAAATTGACTCTCCTCTGTTTCAAGTGAAATAGAACATAAAAGTGTAACGCATCATGGAAAGCTTTCAGATTTAATAAAGGTGGTCAACAATGAACATTTTGACTGAGACAAAAAGGTCTCCGGTTTACTTTTCTTTATTAGCATTTTCTTAACAGATTTGGAGATATCAACAACAGAGAAGACCTGCCTAAATATTGCAACCCATTCTCTACCCAATAATTCCCTAGTAATAACAACAAAACCAAAAAAAAAATGTTTTTACCAACTGCACCTTCCTTTTACCAGTAGTACCAAAGTTCTTCTTCAAAGCAAGAGATTTACAAAAGACTAAAAAGAGAACTACAAATCAATAGAGGACGAGCAGCTGACAGAGAACCCAACAAGCAGGGGGTGAGAAAACTCAGATAAACAGCGTTTAAATCTGAGACTTTCAAGTTTTGACATGTAGTAATACTCTTAAAGTGCAAGCCTTTTAATTGAACCAAAAGTTGCCTTCTTTCTATAAAATGCATAAGGTTGTGTAAAAATATCGCGTGAAACTATTGGCTAACAAAGTGACCTGTACATTTCTATGATAAAGCCATAAAATCCCAAATATAATTGAATAAAAACACTTACTATAGGTAGATGCAAATTACAATTTTCAGTGAATGGTTGTAAAGGAATTGGAATCTCTAAAAAAGACTATAAAACAGGTTTAAGAGTATGACCAAAACCATATTTCTTAATAAACGAAAACAGTTGTTCCTCTACACCTAAATCCCTAAATTTCAACAAAAAAAAAAATCAATTAATAAATAAGAGAAACAATATTCTAATGAGGTACATACCTACAACTGTAGCACACAATTCAGAGCAGATCAATGACACTTCTTACTTCATTGATGGGTTTGAAGCATTCATTGCCGATTGAGAACGCAATGGCTAACTCCTACTCTCTCTCTCTCTCTCTCTCTCTCTCTCTCTCTCTCTCTCTCTCTCTCTCTCTCTCTCTCTCTCTCTCTCTCAATCTTCAAACGATCAGCAATACAACATTAATAACTTCATTGATGGGTCTGAAGCATTCATTGCCGTATGTTGTGAAAGCTTTTGGAGATGTGTTTAGGCTTCCTAGTTTTCTTTCTACAGAATTAGAGCTTACTTAGTAAGCAAAATTTAGAGCCTTTTTGGGAATAGTTGTTAACTTGTTAGAGCATCCCCAACAAACCTCTAAACCTTCATATTTGAAGGTTTAGAGGTCTGTTTGGTTTCCCAGCAGAACTCCAATTTGGAGTTTTTTGTAGAGGCATGAACAGTGCACCTCTACATTTGGAGGTGCCATGTTCATGCCTCTACCCATTTTTTTTTACTTTTTTTATTATTTTCATTATTTACATATTAGTCCTTAATTTACTTTTTAATTTTATTTCAATTGATTGATTAAAACACAAATTTCTCTAGTAGTATAATTTTAAGAGTTTAATCCATTTAATTGTTATTTCACAAGTAATAAAAAGATTATTAATTATTAATTAACTCTAATTAATTAAAAAATTATTTATCAAATAATATAAATATGAAAAATGACATATCAAAATATATACAATTATAAATACACTAATTAAAACATGCATATTTATAAGATCACTTAAACATTACTTAATATTAAAAAGTACATAATATTAAAATAAATTGCATAATTAAAAAAAGAAAAGAAAAGACATTACATAAAAGTAAAAAAACATTAAAATGCAAAAAAAAAAAAAAATTAAAAACAAAAACACACACACAACAATAACTTCCGGTCACTAGTAGTATGATCAATAATGTGGTAAGTCACTCCCGGATCCACCTAAGTTGTCGAAAGTACCCCCGAAATCATCATTTCCGGAACACGGAGGTGGAGGAAAATGTTGGTGTCGTATGTTGCCATAATTTCGGACTGTCGAACCCGAATATACTCATAATAATTCGGGTCGGTAATACTGTTCAAATTTACTGCCATTATATCAGCTTCCTGGGCCTTTTTTTTCAAATCCAAATACATTTGACGCTTCCTTCTTGGTTTTCTTTGCCACCATGAAATCCATAATAGCTTTGTTTCCTTCGTTGATATCATTATGGATAGATGAAGATTGGCCACAGTCTTGTCTCTTTTTCTTAGATTTTTTCACTCCCACCGGACATTTAGACGCCGAACCTTCAGAACTATCACCTAAATTTAAGGTAAATGTATCCAAACCAGGAGTTTTTGATAGAGGTGACTCGGGAGCAGGATAATCAGAGTCTGATGATATATCATTCAGATTCATCATTTGAGATTTCCTTGTAGTATCGGAGAATTCATTTTGAAACTTCTCGCAATCTTTAAGAATATTCCACACGTGGTCAAATTTGAAACCCGATTTGTATTTTTTGTCTTCTTTGAGCAAAAGCTTTGCCTTTATCATCTGTCGTAAATAAAAAAATTAGAGTGTAAAGTATACTTAAATATAAAGATAATGAGAAACAAAACAATATACGATGTACTCACAATATCTTCACTTGATGCACCACTAGGATTTCTATTTTGCTCTTGACGGAGGCAGCCTTTCAATTTTCGAACAACACTAGAGATTGTGCCCATACGAGATTGTGCCGATCTACCAGTACGAGGATCCAATTCACTACTCTTAAGAATATTGTATTTATTTGCCACACGTTTCTAGAAACTCTCATTTGGTTGGTTTCTTCCTATAATGGGATCTTGTGATATTTCCATGAATGCATGGCACAAAATCTCGTCCTCTTCATGAGTATAGTTTGGACCCTTATTAGAAGAAGACATTTTCTCTCAAATGAAGTTTTGTGTTTGATAGTAGAATTTAGATTTGCTTGCCTTCCATTTCATTCAACCTCGATTTTTATAGATAAGTTATGATTTCATACCTTTGTCTTCAAATGGTATTCACTTGCAAGACTAGTATTTTTTTATAAAAAATCATATCTAGTCTTGCATAAATTGTCTCCACATGTTAGAGTAGTCAATTTTTCGTCATTGATATGTCTAATCTCAACATTGAAAACTTGTCATCTTTTCACTATTAGACTTGTGAAAATTTGCTCCACTTTTAACACTAGTATTTCTTTTAACGACTAGTCTAGCATAAATTGTTTCCACATGTTAGAGTAGTCAATTTTCCGTCATTGATATGTCTAATCTCAACATTGAAAACTTGTCATCTTTTCACTATTAGACTTGTGAAAATTGACTCCACTTTTAACACTAGTATTTCTTTTAATGCCTAGTCTTGCATAAATTGGCTCCACATGTTAGAATAGTCAATTTTCCGTCATTGATATGTCTAATCTCAACATTGAAAACTTGTCATCTTTTCACTATTAGACTTGTGAAAATTGGCTCCACTTTTAACACTAGTATTTCTTTTAATGACTAGTCTTGCATAAAGTGTTTCCACATGTTAGAGTAGTCAATTTTCCATCATTGATATGTCTAATCTCAAAATTGAAAACTTGTCATCTTTTCACTATTAAACTTGTGAAAATTGGCTCCACTTTTAACACTAGTATTTCTTTTAATGACTAGTCTTGCCTAAATTGTCTCCACATGTTAGAGTAATCAATTTTTCGTCATTGATATGTCTAATCTCTACATTGAAGCCTTATCATCTTTTCACTATTAGGCTTGTGAAAATTTCCTCCACTTTTAACACTAGTATTTTCTTTTTATGACTAGTCTTGCATTAATTGTCTACACATGATTGAGTAGTCAATTTTCAGTCATTGATGTCTAATCTCCTTATTGAAGACTTGTCATCTTTTCATTTTTTTTAATATGCATTCTCTTTATAAATAACACAAGAGACATTCCATCATTTATTTTCATATTTAGTTTTTGAGAGTTTGTTCATTTTACTCAACCTATTTCGATACCTCATAAGAATGAATTTCAATTTTGACGGTTCGTCATATGAGGTGCCAAATTCAAACTCACATCCATCTTCAGAAGAATTTGATTTTATGCTCACATCAGATGAGTCTGATGAAGATGACGCAGTTGTAAATCAAATCTTGCACAGAAATGAAGTTGTTGTCCAAAATTATCTGCATCAACAAAGCTGTAAAGGTAGAGGCGGGTCAACTCCGGGTCGTAGAACAATCAATCGTGGTCGTGAATCAGCAGATCAAAGATTGTATGCTGATTATTTTTCTGAGAATCCATGCTATGATTCCAAAATGTTCCGCCGAAGATTCCGCATGTCACGCAGTTTATTCTTACGCCTCCTTGAAGCAGTTAAAAATCATGATCACTACTTCCAACAAAGTGTAAATGCGGCCGGTAAAGTTGGATTATCATCTTTACAGAAGATAACAGCGGCAATGCAAATGTTAGCATACGGCATGGGGGCAGATTCTCTTGATGAATATCTTAAAATTGGTGAGTCGACGATACTTGAATGCATGAAAAAATTTTGTCGATGTATCATAGAAATATTTTCAGAAACATATCTACGAGCACCAAATGCGGATGACATTGCTAGGCTGCTATATGTTAGTCAACAACGCGATTTTCCAGGAATGTTGGGCAGTCTGGATTGTATGCATTGGAAGTGGAAAAATTGTCCGACGGCATGGGCTGGACAATATGCGGGTCACAGTGGAGCACCAACAATTATCCTTGAAGCGGTTGCCGATTATGATCTTTGGATATGGCATGCATTTTTTGGTATGGCAGGTACAAATAATGACATTAACGTGTTGGAGTCATCCCATTTATTTTCAAATCTTATGCAAGGTATTGCACCCCCAGCTCATTATGTTATTCAGGGGAAAGAATATGATATGGGTTATTATTTAACTGATGGTATATATCCTAAATGGAGCACGTTTGTGCAAACACTTCATGATCCACGCACTCCAAAATAAAAGTATTTTGCTAAAAGACAAGAGGCTTGCAGAAAAGATGTTGAGCGTGCGTTTGGAGTGCTGCGATCACGATTTCACATTATTGCATTGCCGTCTTGAATTTGGGATAAAAAAGTGTTGCATGATATAATGATTGCATGCATTATCATGCATAATATGATAATTGAGGATGAACGTGATCTTTCTGTACCAATTTGCCAATCGATACACACAAATCCTCCCTCAGATGAAATTGAAATCGGTCAAGATGAAAATAGATTTCAAGAATATATTGGTCGATATAGACAAGTTCGAGATACACCTGACCACTATGAGCTCCGCAACGCACTTATAGAGCACTTGTGGAAACGTCATTCGAATGCAGAAGACGACTCTGATTAGTAATATTGGTTTAGGAGTTTTTTTTAAAATATAATTATGTAAGTTTGTTTAGCATTATTAATATCAACGTGTCTTAATTAACTTTAAGTTAATTTGTATTTTAGTAATATTGATTTCAATATTAATATAATTATCGTTTCATTATTAACCTATTGAATTTATTATATTAGACGAAAATGCAAAAGTACACAACTATTTGGGGTCGTTGTGTAAATAACCTAAACAGTACAAAGTTAATAAAATTGAATTTAAAAATACAAAGTTAATAAAATTGAATTTAAAATTATGTGCATAGAGGAATAAAAATAGAATATTCTTTTAGAGGGATATATAGAGTTGTCTACTGGAAAGAGTTTACTGTACAAAACTGTAAAATAAAGATAGAGGTGACTGTAAAACTCCAAACTGCTGGGGATGCTCTTAGTAGTGTAGCCCTGGTTTTGTTCAAAAGATAGAGCCGAAGATACTGCAAAACCTGAGAGAATAAGAATTGAAGTCAAGAGTGTAGTTCTTTATTCTTAGTTCACAAGCTAGGATGGAGATTTGGGAAGGATTTAGTTTATTTCGTGAGGATAACTACAATTTTTTGCGTTACAGGGGAGCATGATTTCATCAGGGCAATGCCTTGTGCCCCTAAAGTTATTACGCTACCACTATAATCTATGAGAAAAGCCGAACACACACCAGTAGCAAAATGACTTCCACAATTCATTAGCATATTTGCATATCAGAAATCCAGCTTGAAGTTGATGGAATTAACATGATTGAATTTGCAGTCCTTTCCATCTTCTTATAATGACTTTATTTTAGTTTTAACTAAAGCAATTGTTGTCCGGTTCTCCGCAGAAAATTTGGAATCTCAATTATTCTACAGAGTTTGAAGACCTGAAGACGGTGCCCTGCTGCAGAAAATGGTTCAACAAAAATAAAACCTTAAACGAAGGAGGGACAATCATGCTATGCTTCCTTTTCCCTCTTTGAAGCAACAACTATTATGGCCAAAACAAAACAGAGGCCTGGGATGAATAAAAAAAGACACATACATGCTCTCAATTTGTGGGTTCACATTTATCTCTATTTGGTTCCAATAATTATGGCAGAGAAAGGTAAAGTCTACCTTAAGTCACAAATTGGAGAGTTTTAGTAAAGTTCAATTCAGATTCAAGAGTAAAACACTAGGAACCCACAAGTGCAAACATTCAATCATCACAGGAACACTTTTCTCCAATTGTGTGAGTATAATTTGAGATTTTAACTACACAAGGATTGTCAAAGAAATTTCCAAATCGAAAATTCTTATATAACTCACAAAGAAAACATTGATAAAAATAGGGAAAAAAAGAACAAACCTGCTTGTCCTTTCAATGCTTGGGAGGATAATCGGACCGAAGTCACAGAGTGGGCTGGAATCGTAGGAAAAATCACCAGAAAAGCAGGGCACTCTCCTCTATTCAGAACTAGGGTTCCGTCTGGAGATGCTTCAGTTCATGGACAACAGTGGCGGTCAACGGAGGGTCGGGGCGGCAAGGCGCGGCTTCGGAATTCAGGGTTTAGGGCCGAGGTGGGGAGTTGCTGCTGCTCTGATTATTTTAATTTCCCCCTTTCAAATTTTTTTCTGTTCTAAGCCGACGACAGCACAAGTTTTCTTCTGTTTATTTTTTCTTAATTCCGTGGAAAATTTGTTTTCCAGGAATTTTAATTTTTTAAAAATAAATCGTTTCTGCGAAAAACGAATTCCACAAATTCGTTTCTCGCAGAAACTTTATTTTTAATTTTTTAAAAAAAATTATTTTATAAAACGAAGGCGGAGGATTCGTTTTTAGAAAGAAACGAATTCACTCTCTTTGTTTTCTGTAGATTGGGAATGAAAAAAAAAAATTGAGTATTTCTGTAATTTAAGTCCTCAATTTGAATATTGGGGGAAAAAATCCCTACAAAAATTATTTACAAATTTGCTTTTAAAGATATGTGGGGGGAGAGTTTCTTATTATTTTTATTTATTTATTTAAAACATCGACTATTAGGTAGATTGATAGCGCATAGATAGATTACAACAAAGTGGAGATCGATTAATGGGGAGAAGATTGGAATCCGGGAAGAATGGATCCAGGGCAAGAATAACCCCCTGCCAAGATCAAGCAATGTGTCGTCACAGTTAACACTCAAGGTATCGGATTTGATAGATGCAAGAAAGGAGTGGAGAAGGCCATTGATTAATGTATTGTTCCCAGAACATGTGAGGAACTTAATCCTCACCATGTATATCCCACAAGGCTTTACTAAAGATCACGACTATAGAGTATGGATGCGTCCACCACATGGGAAGTACAATGTAAAGTCAGGCTACAGGGTAGCGACTGAGAGAGAAGAAGCCAACAGACCATCCGGTTCAATTCAACAGACATCAGTAAGACGGTATATGGATGAAGGAAAATGGAAAAGCTATGGTGCCTGAGAATTTCGGAAAAAATTTAAAAAATTTCTGTGGAGACTTTTGCAGAATGCATGCCCTACGGCTCATTCACTAAAAAAGAGGGATACTAATTTCACCAAGGGACTGCAGATGCGAAAAGGAGGATGAGATGATAGAACATATGATGTTGCGGTGTGAATATGCAAAGCGGATGTGGCGGGTGGCGGTGCTAGGTTTTAACTTTGATATGGGAAATCCACAAAGATTCATAGAGTGGTTCAGCCATTGGATGTCGAAGCACCTGATCAAGGAGATATCAAGTTTCATGCTACATAATCTGGGCTATTTGGCTGGCAAGAAATGGGAAAGATGTGCAAATGGAACAGAGCATAGGGGTAGCATATGATTTATTTGCACAACAGGAAAGATTACACAGGCCTGGGATAGCAAACGACCCAGATGCAGATTCCCAAACTCTTCAATTGACGCATAGAAGGAACATTCCACAATTGCCGGCTCAAAACAGAGGTCCCAGGCACAGCGAAAATCAATCGATCCTCATTAGGACGGACGCTGCATATCAAGCTACCACCGGAGTGGCTAAGTTTGCATGGACAGCAACATTACCTGAAGGAGTACACATAACGTCAAGAACGGAATGTGGAACAGCAGTTTCGACAACTCAAGCAGAATTGAAAGCTATTCTCTCTGCTGTCAAGGGGGCAATCATGAAGCCATGGAATTCGATAACAATTCACACAGATTCGATTGAAGCAGTCCAAGCTATCCAAATCCCACGCAATGCAAAGATAGATCTCAGAGAGATCTCAAAGGATATCAATTTCTTATTAGATTATCTATCCACTTACAGTATAAGTAACTTACAGTATGTTGGAGCATTTTTAATAAATTATAAATTCTTTATGGAAAATTAATTTTATTAACCTTCAGTTTCCAAAGATTATGCTGCTGTTTTTTATCATTTGAAACTGTTCTATTCATGATGAAAATTATTAGAAATAGGAGTTATTTGAGTCATTAAAAGGATTACTGATTTCTTGCATATGCAATTAGTTTTTTGTGAAAAAAAAATGGTTGATTAATGCATGAATTTGAATTAGGTCATATTGACCAATTAAGTTGGAATTCCGTTGATGAGCATTGATTTATAAATAAAGAGGCTGCCGGTTCATCTTGTTATTGGCAGACTAATGCTTCATTGTTTTCCTATAAGTATGTGAACTCTTAGAGAAGTAAGAGACACATTCTTTAGATACATGCCTATGCTTTGAACATCCCATATTTTTCTAAAATATTTGTTTGAGCAAGAGAGAAAAAAGGTGTTAGTAGAGTTGCTAATTCTCAGTAGTTGTGCAGATTATTAGGAAACACAACAAGTGTGTTGGGCTATTGTATCCTAGGGGTGACAAGTGGCGATAATTCTGCTGCACCAAAGTTAACTCTTTGCAGAGGGTTTGAATCACCTAAAGAGAGCGAAAGATTAGCGCATCAACCCTTCTAACGATTAACAATTTGTTTCTTGTCGTGTTTTTTTTTTTTTTTTTTTTTTTTGTTTTGCAGATTGATTATTGCTATTGGAACAACAATTTTAGGTGATTCAAAATATTCATTATGGAATATAACTCCAACAGTGGTGATCTGATCAAGTCATTCCGGGATGTTACCGAGAACTCTGTTGTGACTATGATTTCCGAAGTTAACATGCTTAGTAACGATGACGGTTGGTGGGTAGATTCCGGTGCGACAAAACATATCTGTCGTGATCGTAGCTGTTTCAAAAAATACACCCCTGAACTGAACAAGAAGATAATGCTTGGTGATTCTCATACAATTGATGTTCCGGGCACTGGTGAGGTTGAAATTAAATTTACTTCTAGTACAACTCTTCTTCTCAAAGATGTGTTTTATGCTCCTCTTATGAGGAAAAATTTAGTTTCTGCTGTTCTGCTCAATAAGGCTGGATTCAAGCAAGTCACATAATCTGATCTCTATGTACTTTCCAAAAAGGGTACTTTTGTGGGTAAGGGTTATGTTTGTGATGGCATGATCAAGTTGAATATCGAGTATGTGAATAAAGCTTCTTCCAGTTCTGTTTATATGATTTCCTCTTTGAATTTTTGGCATTCTCGTCTTTGTCATGTTAATAGTAAATATATAAGAACCATGAGTAGTCTTGGATTGTTGCCAAAGTTGAAGAATGATTTTGAAAAATGTGAGTCATGCAGTAAAACAAAAATCACCAAAAATCCTTCAAAAAGTGTTTAGAGGAATACGAATTTACTTGAATTGATTCACATTGACTTATGTGAATTCAATGGATTTTTGAGTCGTGGGGGAAAAAGGTATTTTGTTACCTTTATAGATGATTTTTCAAAATACACATATGTATACTTATTGAAAAACAAAAATGATATGTTTGAGATTTTTAAAGTATATATAAAAGAAGTTGAAAATCAATTTGATAGAAAAATCAAAAGAATCCAAAGTGATAGACGCACAGAATATGGTTTTACTGATTTTCAAACTTTTGTTCAAATTTTGGGAAACATTCATGAAACTACTCCACCTTATTCACCATCTTCTAATGGTGTACTAGAACATAAAAATAGAATTTTGATTAATTTAACTAATGCAATGTTAGTTAGTTCTAATGCACCATTAACTCTTTGGGGTGAAGCTATTTTGAGTGCTTGTTATGTTATGAATAGAGTACCACATAAACACACTAAGAAATCTCCATTTGAGTTATGGAAAAATTATAAGCCTAACTTGAATTATATGAGAATTTGGGGTTGTTTGGCTTATGTGAGATTAAATGATCCAAAAAGATCAAAATAAGGAGCTAAAGCTTGTACATGTGTGTTTGTTGGTTATTCTCTTTCAAGTAAAGCTTATAGATTTTTAAATTTGGAAAATGATGTGATAATTATATCTTTAGATGCTATTTTTCATGAAGAAAAATTTCCTTATCACACTAAAAATTGTGGGGGTGATGAAGATAATGGAAAAAGAAAAATAGACTCTTTAGAAATTCATAATGATGAAAATAATGAGCTTAGAAGAAGTAAAAGAGGAAGAATTGAAAAATATTTTGGCTCTAATTATTATATATATAATTTAGAAGAAACTCCTAATTCAATTAATGAGGCCTTATCTTCACGAGACTCAGTTTTTTGGCGAGAGGCTGTAAGTGATGAAATGGATTCTTTGTTGGCAAATAAAACTTGGAAATTAATAGATTTACCACTAGGTTGTAAAATAATTGGTTGTAAATGGGTTCTTAGAAAAATATATATATAGTACTAACAGGTCAATATACAAATATAAGGCGAGATTGGTAGCTAAAGGCTTCAAACAAAAAGAAAACATTGATTTCTTTGATACATTCTCTCCTATCACTAGAATAACTTTCGTAAGAATTTTGATAGCCATTGTAGCTATTCATAATTTAGTTATTCATCAGATGGATGTAAAAACTACCTTTTTAAATGGTGATCTAGAGGAAGAAATATATATGGATCAACCGGAGGGGTTTATTTTACAGGGTCAAGACAATAAAGTGTGTAAATTATATGGTTTAAAATGGCATGAGAAATTTGACTCTTGTTTGCTTGAAAATGGTTTCAGATGTTGTGAATCTGATAAATGCATATATTTTAAAAATATGAAGAAGTCGCATATTATGATTTGTTTATATGTTGATGATTTGTTGATATTTGGTGCTAATTTAAATGTTGTTGAAGAGATTAAATGTATGCTCAAAAATAATTTTGACATGAAAGATTTGGGTGAGGCTAGCACTATTCTTGGCATTAAGTTGACTAGAACTAGTGATGGAATTTATATGGATCAAGCTCACTATATCAAAAAATTATTGTCAAAATATAATTATGCTGAGGCTAAGTATATAACTACACCATTTGATAATAGAGTTACATTATATCCTACTGAGGATGACAAAGAAATATGTAATCAAGAAGAGTATGCTAGTTTAATTGGTAGCTTACGATATGCTACAGATGGTACACGACCAGACATTGTGTATGTTGTAGGAGTACTTGGTAGATTTACTAATAAACCGAATGATACTCATTGGTATGCTATGGATCGTGTTATGAAATATCTGGCTAAAACCAAATCTTATGTGAACTCTTAGAGAAGTAAGAGACACATTCTTGAGATACATGCATATGCTTTGAACATCCTATATTTTTCTAAAATACTTGTTTGAGCAAGAGAGAAAAAAGGTGTTAGTAGAGTTGCTAATTCTTAGTAGTTGTGCAGATTATTAGGAAACACAACAAGTGTGTTGGGCTGTTGTATTCTAGGGGTGACAAGTGGCGATAATTCTGCTTCACCAAAGTTAACTCCTTGCAGAGGGCTTGAATCACCTAAAGAGAGCGAAAGATCTGCGCCTCAGCCCTTCTAATGATTAATTTGTTTCTTGTGGTGTTTTTTTTTTTTTTTTTTTTGGTGTTTTGCAAATTGATTATTGCTGTTGGAACAACACAATATAAGTAAAGTTAGTCGGGAAGGTGTAAAAGATGCACACAGGTTGGCACACAACCAGAGCTGTAATTGGTGTAGTAGTACTATGATTAGAAATTGATGAAGAGTAACTTGGGCTGCATTTGGACAAGTACTTCAAAAATATTTTTATAAAAGTGTTTTTCAAAACATTTTATAAAATATGTTTTTAAAGTTTTTTTTTTTTTAAAAAAGAAATATGTGTTTGGACAAGTATTTTATAAAAATATTTTTTGAGTTAAAAATAGTTTAAAAGATGTTTGGACAAGTATTTGAAACGTATTTTATAAAAAATGAGAAATTACATGAAAGCTTTATTGCAGTAGTTTTGATAGGATTTCAACTTTTAAAAGGCAAATTCATATTCTTGAAGGTAAAATTTTTGTTGTATGTTGCGACATCCTTTTGATAGGGTTTTGACATTGAAACTAGGCCATCGAAATGGTGTGGAAAACAAGTTCGAAAGATAGCTAAAGTCAAAGGTAAAAAGCCAAATTTCTGACAACTTTCGACACCACAAGAGACGGGGTTCGACCCAAAAAATGGCTAGTCGTTAGACACCAAACCTTAAATTCACTAACTTTCAACAAGGTTTCGATGTCGAAACCACAGTTGAGGGGTTGAATTTGAGGTAGTCGTTTATAACCATTGAGTGTAGTTGGAGCTGTAATTTGCCACTTCCATAAATACTAAAAGGCTCAAATTGAAAATAAAAAATGCCAAATCAAAGAGTGACATGTGTTATATCATTATAGTCTTTCATTAACATCAGGTCTAGAAATTTGATCTTGAAATCAAAAAAGAGGCCATAACATCCAGACTTCGTATTTGTGTTTCATTGTATCTCATTTTTTTTATTTTTTATCAAAGCTTTGTATCAAAAACATTGTACAAGTTATAACTCTTGTGAAGAATTAGGCAAGGTAAAGGAGTTTGAAGAAAGGGAGAATTTGTACAAGTTTAAACTTTCAAGAGTTTGGATTAGACAAATTTAAGAAAAAACTTAGGTTTAGATATTTCGAAAAATCCTAATTTAGAGATAAGTTAGGTTTTAGTAAAGTTTTAAAATCAAGATGTTGAAACTAAGCAAATTTTAAAAGTTTGGTAAGTCTTTTATGTTTTATGTTTATTCTAGAACATAGATGAGAGTTTTTTTAATGGTGGAGATTGACGTCCAATTGGTGACACGTAAACTCTTTTCCTCTAATTATGAGATTAAAAAATTAAAATTAATAAATTATCATGTAGATCACAATTAATTTACTATGGGAGATTGGAAAAGTTAAAAACTTAAGATAGTATGTCGTAATTAATGGTGAATGAGGAAAGTTAAAAGTTTCCTCTTCTGACATTAATAAGATACTTAGTAGCTACTTCATCTGTCCTTTAAAAAGTGTCATTTCAGCAAAAAATATAGAGATTAAGAACTTTGTAAAATTATCATCTTTACCTTTAGTTAATGTTGTATTCTTTTTATCTCTCAATTAATTACTATACCAACTTGTGTATTTGATTAATGAAGATTTGATATCTCTTAATTTATTGCTACACTGATAAAATTGAAAAAAAAAATTATTGGTTGCATTGAAAGTTGTAAAATAACACTTCTTAAAGAATAAAAATGTGAAGTTCTAAAGATACTTTTTAAAGGATAAAGAGAGAGTAAAAGTAGATAGGGTCAATTTGGGTGACTGATTCCAAATTTGATCCCTTGCATATTGGATGAAGACTATTTTAGTCCCTTACATTTGAAAACAAATTTTTTTTTCCTTATTTATAAGCATAGTCGAGTACGATCATCCGTTAATGTGATGAACCATCTCTTGTGAGTGGGTGTGCTGATTTTATTAGGACTCCACACATCACTGTGAATCAAAGCAAAAGGATCTGATTGTTTGTATGGTGGCAAATGAAAAGATGTACGGTGGGGTTTTGCGAATTCACAGATTTTACAATGAAACAAATAGAGTTCTCTATTGTCAAACAATTCAGGAAAAATGTTTCAAATATTTAAAACTTGGGTGGCCTAATCATAAATGACATAACATAACATTTTGGAGAAGCATAAACAGATTCAAGGCAAGAACCTATTAATTATGTGAGATTGTCGCCTCGATCCAGATCCTGATTCTATATTCAGGATGTAGAATCCACCATTTTCTTTAGAACTGCCAATCATCCTCCCGGTCAAGTCGTGAAATAGACAATCAGTTGGAAAAAAAAAATTTATTTAACAGTTACCATATGTAAATTTAATTTTCTAATTTCCTGCACATGGGTTATATGAAGAAAAAAATTGGACTGACATGTCATGTGATCGATTGCACTAGAATCAATGATCCAAGTGCTTTCAAGGTTATCAGGGTAGTTACTCATGAGAGCAGTTTTGAGATAGTTACATGTTTGGGCTAATGAACACGAAGGACCGTGTTTTGGTTCAAGAAGCTTATACAGTTGGTCTATTTGCTCCTGAGTGAAATAAACCAAACTTGAAGGAGACTGTTGCTCTAGAGCAGCACTAATAGCTTGAAGTGCACCTTCTTCTACCAGATTTGTTCTTCTAGTTTGGTGGTTTTTCATGAATTTTCCAACAAGTTTCCCGTGTGTGTCCAGGGTACGTGTCTGCAATGGTCACACCATGGCCGATCAAATCGCTTACCATCATTCCTTACATCTGGAACATTTCTAGTAACAATGGCAGAATTTTCTACTTTTGTATTGGGAGTGTGCTTGTAAGACATCACACTCTGCCTTGCCTCTTCTCTCCTAACATCAGAGAAGACCTTCTGTATTGTTGGCAGGGGGGATTTCCGCAAGATTCTGCCCTACATCTCATCTAACTCCTTGTTTAGGCCTGCTAAGAACATGAAGACAGAATCATTCCCCTGCCTCTTCAAAAACATTACACTGCCTCTTCAAAAACATAACATTGTCAGTTGTACAGTGCCAAACGTCATTATAGCAAAGATCACTACTGCCATAGGGTCACCAATGCGTTGTAGTAGTAGGTTACATTCCCGTCACCTTGCTTTGCATTCCGCAATTTGGATTTTCAATCAAAAATCTACGAAGATTTCTCTAAGTATCTCTGACAAGATCCCAGACATCTTTGGCAATTGGCAGAAACATGAAAATTTTCCCAATTGCAGGTTTTATAGAATTTGCCAACCATGCAATAATCAAGGAATTTTCTGACGTCTAGACGTTGAAAGTTGGGCCTTCATCTGCAAGTTTTTTCACTTCCCCTGTTACATAACCCAGCTTTCCCTTGCCTTCCAAGATTAACCGAACAATTTGTGACCATTATGTGTAGTTGTCTCCATTTAGACGGTGAATATTCACATGGAGGGTATTATGAGATCCCTCCGGACCATTGAACAAGAGGGAAGAATTCATATTGGAACTCACGCTGCTTTCTCTCGCCGTTGAGGCTTTACTGGTTTCACCGGTTAAAGCTATATTCACGGATTTTGGCGTGCAATAGTTATTTCTTATATCTAAATCTAAGGCTTTGATACCATGTTGAGAAAAAGAAACTAGGAAACGGGAGGAAACCAGATAACTTTCTTATTATTCTCCTGAAACTTTTATTCTTTAAGTAGATCAAGAAATAAAGAAGATAAACTTAAACTTCAAGGATTAAGGAAAAGAAACAACTACTTAAAGATAAAGATTTACTATGAGATAAGCTCAATCTTATTCTCTTTTAAAGATAAACCAGAAACTAACAGATCAGATTTCCACAGTATATTTTAAGGGCAACTACAATAATAATGTCAATATCTGTGAAAGTAGGGCTAAAATTGGGGACAAAATGTTACTCCCTCCGTTCCATTAGAACAGTCAACGTTGACCAATATGCAACTTATTATGAATGTTATTGTACAACACCTAAAAAAAATAGTTAGTTTGATACTCTTTATTCCATTTATATTCTTACTTATTAAGTATACACTAATTGTGAACACATGATTATATTCGTAAGGGTAGGAGGAGTCAAATATCTGAAAGTTGATTATTCTATTAAAACAAAAAAAATATTTTTTAAAATGAACTCTTCTAATGAAACAGGGGAAGAAATACTTTTTGTGAAATAGTGATAATTCATGAAGTAAAATATATTTTTTGAAAATACAAGCGTGTAAGACAAAAAACTAACTAATCCTTATATTTATATTTAATCTATTATGTTAATATATATTTTTTGTATAGTACTCACTATATTACATTACTTCTTCTTAAGTACTGTATTGTGAGTATATTGTGATTAATGATTTGATTATGTAAATAACTTGAGACTTTTATTTATTAAAAAACAATAATGTGGGGTCAATTCAATTTGGTTCAGTTTCAAACCAAACCGAATTATCTAATTCGAATTAGACCATATTGATCGGTTTGATTTGTTTCAGTCATCAAATTTAGCCCGCTCTTTATACCTTTTCAAAAACATGTTTCCAAAGCCACTCGAAAACGAACAAGAAACGTGCAAATTTCGGACGAATTCGATGGGATCATCAGTTTTAGGTTTCAAAAAATAAACCAAACCGAAAAAGACAAAAAAAAAAAAAAAATCAAACCATTAAGGAGCACTAATTTAGATCTAAATGATTATAGAAAATTCTCAATAGGAGTAACAGAGATAAAAACAAGAAATCTGCAAATGATAAAATACTGACTGGATGTATAGAAGTCATTCCTGTACATCATGCATTAAAATACTAGAAGAAACTAAAAAGATTATCACTACAAATTTAAGCGCTGTTCAAGCTTAACCCTCTCACAACAGTAATGACTACAGGTACATCACAATGCCTAATTGTCCAATTTCTAAACCCTTGAGGAAGACTGTCAGGACATCTTTGTCTTGCACAAATGCTCAATTATGGATCAAGGGGCCAAAAAAAATGACGATAAAGAAGGGGACAAATTACAGTTGGCTCGGTTCTTCTTCTAACAAACTCTAGCTACAGAGCCCCAAGATACATGGAAGCAACTGCAAATTTGCGCGATAATCAAAAAGAGCTCAAATTCGCCATAGCTTCAGAGGCCAGCACTAAACTGCTTCTTGATGTCAAAATGTAGAAATCCTACTGCTAAGGAGCAATCTTCACATCTTCAAAGCTTTGTTATTGTGCAATTGGCAAGGGATACCTTCTGCAACAACAGATTCACTGACTACAAATAATGCTGCCACTCATCGACGCTTTTGCTTCTGAGATATAAAGCGAATTCCCTGTTTCCCAAGTTCCAAGTTCTTGGCCTTCCCATTATCAAGGGACACGGAGACAGCTGATTTTCCTTCGAACACCTCAATCACAGTTCCTCTATGCCTGGGGAAAGGTATAGTAAGCAAAGATTAAAAGGGGCATTTGGAAGAGGGAGACATCGAGTGAACTGTGATTATCAAAGTTCCAAGACTCCAGACAGGACAAAATCCAAGTAGGGAATCAATTCCTAACAATAAAATTCAACATTTTGCAAGTTCCCATGATGCTGTTGGCCATCTCCCAAATCCCATAAAGGTTTCCCTTATTGAATTGTGAATTGGACCAAAGTCAACAGAACATGGAGAAGACAGGCAGACAAGGACTACGAAGGCCAAACATAAGGGAAAGAAAAAAAAAACTTACCAAGAGTTATCCGATGGCTGATGAACTTCCACTCGCTTCCCAATAGCATCTCTACCCAATTTTTGTAGTATCCAATTAGCATCCATGATCTCATCCATCGTCCTGTTTTCAAAATCTCGTGAAACACCATCTTCAGTCTTTATTGACACCTTTTCCCTAGAGGGTGAAGGTCTCTTCCTTTTTGATCTTTGGCCCTTAACAAAACTCCTCTCCTCCTCCTTAAGAGTAGCCAAAGAACTTTGGTTTTCAGATACAGGATTCTTAATTTTTAGTTTCAATAGAGGTTTGGATTCCTTCTGAGTATTTAGTACAGGTGTGCGACTAATATCATCTGAAGCAAGCACTGATGACAACTTGTTGGCTCTGCTGGACAGGGTTTCAGTATTAATCTTTACTCCAGTTGAACTGCCTTCAGCAGCTCTTTTCCCAGATGAAGCACGTGTATTTGATGCAGAAACAGATTCAACCCCATCTAAAAGTTTTGATCCTCCAATCCTAGAAGGGATCTCAGTGACTTCGGAACTAGATTTTTTTATCTTTATCAGGTTGCCTTCTTTTCCCCTGAGTTTAAAACCTTTCCTATGATCTGCAAGCATACAAATATTAAGCAACTAAATATGAATATGATAGTTTCTGTGGAGCTACATGGGTAAAGAATCAAAATAAATCCTTACTAAATGAAATTCCACATTTAATGACATGGGATAGTTACCTTTTCCATCGCCAAAATTAGCGGTATTCTCATGCCTGTCCATAGATTCATTCTTCCTATGATGGCCCATGTCTTCACTGCCTATTCAGTAGAAAACTTGCAATGTGAAATGTGCCTTGTAACGTGTAATTTAATAAAAAAAAAGAAAATTCATATAGCCTAAAGCTGAAATCCTTCAGGAAAGCAAATGAATAATTTCTAAGGAATATTCTAATCCATATAAACAAATATAGACTGGACTTCTAATTCATATCCACAATTTCCTCGTTGTTTGATATCCATAATGTTTAGCAAGATACACAAGACAGGAAGTTGAAGAAACAAATCATTCATATAGCAGTTGTACATAAGAAAGAACTCCCAAAAATCAACGCACTACCTTGGCAATCAGCCCAACTTACATCTCAGTACTGTTTGTTTGGGTACTTTGTCCAAGAAAAGTTGAACTTTTTCTTTTCCAAACAACCATTATTCATTCTTCATTCTTAATTCAAATTTCCCTCTAAAACTAGCCTCATGTTATGTATTAAAAATTCCCTCAAACATCCTCATCCTTTTCTCTCCAAAATAACATTTCTCGCAAAATTCCCCTCCAAAATCTTTTCCCTTCCGAAGAAAATTCTCCCAAAAAAATGCTAGCGAAACACAGCCCTGTAATTTCATACCAAGCCTTCTTAATTTTGATCACCTTTTTAATGGAACACAGTATGCACCTCTGGCTGCAAAGAGACAAGAGAACCTTAACAGCAGTTAAAAGGCCATCCCTCTTTCCCCCTCTTAGATATCAAACTCACAGAAGGAAGCAAGAGAGGACAACAAAGAAATAGCCTGTTGCTAAACACAGACACACATTGCAAATAAATAAATCAAACCAAAATAAGAACTTGGAGAATTCAAAAGGGTTCTGAAGTTCTCTCTTAAGTTTTGAAAAGATAGTAGGAATTATACCATTTGAAGTAGTGATGTCTGGGTCCTTTTGATAGCTTGAACCATCTGACTTAGGAGAAGTAGTCAAATTCTTAGTTCTTGACCCTAAATGTATAACAAGCTTTGGTCCCCTGGTGGTTCTAGACATGTTTGTTTGGTTTCCTGAATCATCCCCAGCACTTAAAACTCCGCCCTGGGTTTTGTTGCTCTTAATCTTCACTGTTTTAGGTGCTCGGCTATTTTGGGTAGCTGTAACATCACCAATGAATTTATGCTTCAAAACCCCATCCTGATTAACAGAACACGTTCCCTCAGTCAGCCTTCCAGCTACTGGAGAAAAATAACTATCAGGTTCAGCACTCCTAGGAGACTGCTTTTGTTCATCATTGTTATCAACAGCATTAATTCCAAATGATGAAGCATCACCATCCCTTTCTAGATTCCCATGCGGCTCAGCTCCACTATCCATAGACACCATATGTCCCTTCTTTTTGCTAGACTTCTTATTCGAATATTTCTTCCCGTAATCCTTGTTCTTTTTGGGAGATTTATCAGCTAATCCTTTTAAAGAAAACTTCAATGAACGGCCATGTTCATTCTTCAGTACAGAAGGTGCATTTTCTTCATCATCAGAAAAAGGTGAGAGGGAAAAAATCTCATCCTCAATCGGCAATCCAGCAGCAGCCCTCAGATTCGAAATTAAATCCCTGTCAGCTTCATTTCTCCTTCTCCAGAGCTCCTGAACAGCCTCCTCAAGGCTCCTTATCTGGTAAATTAAAAAGTGAAGTTCACTATAAGGAACAGTTGCTTCTTCCGATCAAAACAACCATACTTTCGGAGTTGGACTATACCTGGTAACATTCTCCACGGCATGTAGGACACACATACTGAAGATTTCCATCAACTTGAAACTGCAAATATTTTGAATCACTGGGGAAAAAGGGATAATAAGCATAAGTAACCATTAAAAATGGAGTTTCAACAAACCACCACAATTAAGCTTGAGAACAGTTACTAAGGTAAGCAAATGGTTTCTAAAAATAATTACAGAAAACAAAATTTCAATAGATTACTCTTCTTATACAGATTTTGTTTTCACAAAAAGGGAACTCTATCTTACCGCAAAGCTTACCAAAACAACTGAGTAAATCAATTTTCACTTTAATTCGTCTAATACATATTTCCTAAGTCACCAAAATGAGGAAAACAATCAAAGTTGATGTAAGATCCTCATTTCTATCACAGCCAAAGGCAAACACTGATAGCCATAACCACATTAAGCTCAAACTGTTAAAAGGAGGTAAAAAGGCATAAGATCCATAGTGATAATATAAAAATTAATAATTATATGAGTAATTTTTGGTCAGAAGAACTTAAGAGATACCTGATGCCATCACATTGGCAGTGCACCCAGCGCTGGCAGACATCACAGCACACCATAGGTGTGGATTCAGAATCTCTATAGACCTGTAATTTAAGCAGCATATAAACATCCAAATTTTATGGGACAGAACAGCAACTGGTTGTTTTTCAGTCCATTGGAAAATCAGTAACTAAAGGAGATTTGAGATGATAGCACAGATAAAACAGCAAACATTTTCAACCAGAGTTACCATGATTACAAGAATTAAAGGACAGAAATAACATGTGCTTAAAAATTGAACAAGGTAACATGGACGAACATTCCATAACTTGAAATATTCAACGGGAGAAAGTGATAACGGTCAAAAAGCGCAGGTGCATATAAACTATCACCCAAAGGAACAGAACATGAAAACAATCATGCACTTAGTTGAGTTGAATCGAACCCCAAAACTGAAGATCATTACAAGTTAAACTCTAATGAACATTTAGTCATACCTTCAAACAAACAGGACAATAATTTCCTTTCACAAACAATCTTCCACAAGCATCACAACACGTGTAGCCAAGGAACCACCTGCAGCATTTCAACAAGTCACTAGTGAAAAATCCACAACCGGATCCTTGGAAAATAATATCCTCTAGTGCAAGAAAATTGGTTTGGAACATGACACTTCAAGATGGATTCCAAATTCTACCAGGCCAAAATAATTTATTCATTAAATCTCCCTTGCAATTCACAGGCATTTGATTTATTGATGAGGAAATTTTCTAAGAAGCACAAGTGGAACCTTATTCACACCACCAGTCAGCCAAACACTATACTGGTCATAGTCAACCGAAGCGTGACTTGAAATAGCTTGGTATTAACTAAGCAATAAGAGCAGTTGTCCTGAACGCATTTCAGAAGATTTTGAAAAACAATTATTCAAATATTTCCAAACAGCCAAAGCTCTATGCATCAATCAAGAATTCAACACAAATAACCAAATTCAAGACAACATAAACACTAGAAAATTTGGAGGATATAATCTACAGAGCAATCACCAAGTTGCCAAAGTTTAAAAGGAATCATCAAGGAACACCTAAATCTCGAGAATATCACATATTCAATCAAAATGAAATTTCCAAATTGACATAGCTATTTCATTTCAAATGGTTCAGCATCCACCTTCTTCCCAATGTTAATCACAAAAGACATAATGTTTTTGAAGGCCTCCATTATCCTGATCTCAGTCCCATGTTTCTGAGAGCATTTGTCTATTTACAAAAAATTACCTAATAATAGTTCACAGACGTCAAGAAACCCAGCTCAATAAGCTAAATATGCTTGCAATTTGGGTCTTAGCGGCAACAAATTCCTCCATCTAGCCTATTTAAATTTCCATAATCACATCCAAGACCAGAAAAACATGTCTAAAAGAGAGAATCCAGGGCAAACTAAAGATCAAAGCTTACGATTGGGATAAATATATCTCTCTCAGAGAAGAATGTTTAACCAAAACTGGAAACAAGAAAAGTTCCTAGATTGGAATGTATTTGCCTCAAAAATTTTAAGTTTTGACATATAAAACTTCGTAAAATGTTTAAAGCTCATACCTCACACTTAAGCCATTTCCGGGAACAGAAGAAGCACAACTGTGACACTTCGTATGCTTGGGGCAGAGGTAAGGTCCAGTGCTAACATTCTGCAGAGACACAAGTCAACAACACATACACTAAATTTTGGAGAAGCAAGACCTTGAGGAGGAAGCAAAACCTTATGTGGTGGTTGAAGGCAGTAGCAATGCAATGCAGCATCACATCTTTTGCAAAACATAAATTTGTTTGGATCCCCGGATCTTCGGCAGACCTACAGTAGCGGAATATGTTATAATCATAATAATCAATCAAGTAAATGATAGCCAAATTTGAATTCATTAGATGTAGCATTTACAGGAAAGATGTCACATAGTAGAAAAGTAATTCTTAAAGCAACAATCTAGAATATGACAGAGAATACAAGTCAAGAGACGAGCAGTAAACCTTAAGAAATAATCAGGCCAAGCACACAATACTTCAAAGAAGTAAGAGTACACACTGACAACCAATGCTACATGTCTACCACGATGATCCCAGGTCACTCTTAACACAGTGAATCCATCAATTTGGGATATATGCTAGACATGACAAACTTCCATTTGATTATTTGAATTTAAAATTGTTAAACTGAACTAGAATGAGAGGAAAGACTTATATCTCATATACCATTTGTACATGGATATATATACATCAAACAAACTCACCAACTACACTCACCAACCACACTCACCAACCACACTTACCAACCACACTCACCAACTATAGGAATCAATTCTTATTCTTTTAACTTTCCTAGATTCCCTCCTATAATCATAATTATGTACTAGAAAAGCCAACAACACTTCTTATTCTATAACATTAACTTTCAACACTCCCCCTCAAGTTGGAGCAAAAATGTCTAACATGCCCAACTTGCTTATATGACGATCCAATGGTAGTCGTAGTAGCCCCTTTGTTAGAACATCTGCCACTTGTTGAGTTGAAGGTACAAATGGGGTGCAAATTATTCCCTTTTCTAGCTTCTCCCTTATGAAATGCTTATCAATTTCAACATGCTTGGTTCTCTCATGTTGAACAGGATTTTGAGCAATGCTAATAGCCGCCTGGTTATCACAATACAACTTCATAGGTAGAAGAACAGGTCTGTTCAGGTCTTGCATCAACATCTTGAGCCATAAAACTTCTTTAATTCCATGGCTCATTGCCCGAAATTCAGCTTCTGCACTACTAGTTGCTACCACTTTTTGCTTCTTACTTTTCCAAGACACCAAATTGCCCCAGAGAAAGGTACAATAGCCTGTGGTAGATCTCCTATCTGAGACAGAACCAGCCCAATCAGCATCTGTAAACACCTCAATGCCCCTCTGCTCACCTTTACCAAAAAACAGTCCTTTCCCGGGGCTCCCTTTCAGATATCTCAGAATCCTATAAGCAGCTTCTAGGTGTTCTTCATAAGGAGAATGCATGAATCGTGAAACCAAACTCACAGCAAATGCAATGTCAGGTCGAGTGTGGGACAAGTAAATTAATTTTCCCACCAACCTTTGATATCTTCCCTTCTCAGTAGGAACTCCATCCTTGATATCTCCTAGTTTGAAGCTCACATCAACTGGAGTGTCTGAAGGTTTGCAGCCACTCATTCCAGTCTCTTTCAAGAGATCTAGAATGTATTTTCTTTGAGATACTGTGATACCTTTCTTGGACCTAGCGACCTCCATTCCAAGGAAGTATTTCAATTGTCCCAGATCTTTGATCTCAAATTCTGTAGCCAGATTCTGCTTTAGTCTCCCCATTTCTTCAAAATCATCACCAGTTAAGATTATGTCATCCACGTAAACAATCAGGACTGAAACTCTCCCTTTGGAATGTTTTGTAAACAAGGTATCATCAGACTGCCCTTGTTTATATCCTTGACCTTTAACAAATTTGGTGAATCTGTCGAACCAAGCTCGGGGGGATTGTTTCAGTCCATAAATGGACCTTTTCAGCCTGCACACCTTCTTCCCAAACTTCTCAACGAACCCAGGCGGTGGTTCCATATATACCTCCTCTTGCAAATCACCATTTAGGAAAGCATTTTTTACATCTAGCTGGAACAAAGGCCAATCAAGATTAGCAGCCACAGATAGTAATACCCGAATTGAGTTTACCTTAGCTACTGGTGAGAAAGTTTCAGAATAGTCCACACCATAAGTTTGAGTAAATCCTTTTGCTACAAGGCGAGCCTTGTATCTTTCTAAGGATCCATCCGAGTGGTATTTCACAGTGAATACCCACTTGCATCCAACTGGCTTCTTCCCATAGGGTAGGTCTACTCTCTCCCAAGTATAATTCTTTTCCAAAGCACTCATCTCTTTGAACACAGCTTCCCTCCAATTTTTATCATGTAGGGCCTCCTGAATAGTGTTAGGAATGTACACACTAGACAATTGTGAAATAAATGAGCAATGGTGAGGTGAAATGTTTTCATAAGACACAAAATTAGATAGTGGATGCTGTGTGCATGATCTTACTCCTTTTCTAAGTGCAATAGGAAGCTCCAAGTGATTAGAAGAACCTGAATTTTCTGAAGGAGTAGTTGCAGGACTTTGCAAGTCAATGTCATGACCTTGGAGTTCAGGATCCAACCTTGGCGGAGATGATTGATGATGCTGAGGATTGGTGCTCTTTCTCCTGGAGTAGACCAGACCTTTGAATCTGTTCTGATCAGTTGTTGGTAGTTCTACCTGGTGTTGCTGGGATGTCACTTTTTGTAATTCAGGTTCAAAGCTTTCAGGCTGTGTGACAGTGGTTGGTTCAGGGATCAGAATTTTTTGTGGCCAGAAAACCTCATCTTGACTTTGATTCTCCCCCTGAAGATGAGGGGGACTGTGGGAAGATGTACCTTCAAGAAAGGTAACATCCATAGACACATACATTTTCTTAGAAGTAGGATCATAGCATTTGTATCCCTTTTGATGGGTTGAGTATCCTACAAATATACAACGGTGTGCCTGAGGGTCAAGTTTGGATTTGTGGGGATGGAAGTTATGGACAAAAGCAACACAGCCAAAGATTTTTAAAGGGAGATCGGTGGTTAACCGAGAGTTGGGAAATAGTGTATTGAGCTGTTGAATGGGAGTACTGAATTTTAAGGTACGAGTAGGCAATCTATTTATTAGATATGCTGCAGTTAATACAGCTTCCCCCCACAAAAATTTTGGAACCTTAGTTGTAAGAATTAAGGCCCGAGCTGTTTCAAGAAGATGACGGTTCTTCCGTTCTGCTACCCCATTTTGTTGAGGTGTATAACTACAAGAACTTTGATGCACAATGCCATTGGTAGAGAAGAACTGCCCTAACACATGATTAAAAAATTCTTTCCCATTGTCACTTCTAAAAATCTTTATGGGAGTTTGAAATTGAGTTAGGATCATGGCATAAAAGTGTTTAAACACTAGTGCAACATCAGATTTATCTTTTAATAAGAACACCCAAGATACTCTAGTGTGGTCATCAATAAAAGTGACAAACCAACGTTTCCCGGATAGGGTGGATACTCTAGAGGGTCCCCAAACATCACTGTGAATCATAGAAAATGGTGCAGATGGTTTGTATGGTTGAGATGAAAATGTAGCACGATGATGCTTTGCCAATTCACAAGACTCACATTTTAGGAGTGAAAATTGTTTATTCATAAACAACTTAGGAAACAGTAGTTTTAAGTAGCTGAAACTAGGGTGGCCTAACCTATAATGCCAAAGCATCATTTCATTATTTTCAGAAACTGAAGTTGAAGCAACACATGTTCTCCTATCTAGCATACCCATAGGTCTTGTGTTTAGGAGATATAAGCCACCAGTTTGTTCAGCATCCCCAATCATCTCCCCCGAGGTTAAATCCTGAAAAACACAACGAGAGGAGCAAAAATTAGCTGTGCAATGGTGGTCATGTGTGAATTTGCTGATAGATACCAAATTATAAGAGAGAGAGGGGATATGAAGAACATCTTTCAGAATCAGGTTGGAAGACATAGGTATAGGCCCTTTGCCGGCAACAGTGGCAAATGAACCATCAGCAATTTTTACTTTGAAATTACCTGCAACAGGTGTGTAAGAAGAAAAAAATTTTGAAGACCCAGTCATGTGGTCTGTGGCTCCTGAATCTAAAATCCAGTAGTCATTAGATTTGGTACAAGCAATTGTACCAACAAGGACTGTACCTGATTGTGCTAAGGAAGCTGAGGCTGAGTTGTTTCCCATAAATTGGGACTGAAATAACTTTTGAAGATGTTCCATCTGCTCCTTAGTGAAGGGGAAGACTCATGAATTGCTGGCCAGAATCTGAGGCACCAATAACAAGTGCCTGCAGATCTCCCCCAAGTTTTGGACCTCCCTGTTTCTTCTTGGAATTCCCTGTTGCTGGTTTTCCATGTAATTTCCAGCAAGTGTCACGAGTATGCCATGCCCTTTTGCAATAGTCACACCAAGGCCTTTGCTTGCCTTGTCTTTCTCCTTCAAACATTGGACTTTTAACCACAAGTGCTGAACTTTCTACTTCAGTTTTTGGTTCATGGCTATGCCTCAACATCACCAATTTTCTGGCCTCTTCTCTACGCACCTCTGAAAAAACTTCTCGGACTGAGGGTAGAGGGTTTTTCCCCAGAATTCTGCCTCTAACCTCATCGAGGTTCTGATTCAGTCCAGCCAAGAAAACAAAGACTCTTCCTCTCTCGATCTTTTTCTTGTATCTGGCACTATCATTCGGACATTCCCATGTCTCTTCTTCAAAGAGATCTAGCTCCTGCCACAGAGTTATCATCTCATTGTAGTAACTGGTTACATCACGATCGCCTTGCTGCAACTTCCAAACCTTAGAATTCAGTTCAAACAACTGAGAGTGGTTGTCCAAGTCTGAGTAGGTTTCTCTGATTGCCTCCCAGACGTCACGTGCAGTTGGCAGGAAGATGAAGGGCTTTCCGATCAAGGGATCCATGGAGTTGATCAACCATGATGTGACCATGGAATTTTCAGATCTCCACTGTTGAAACTTTGGATCCGATGAACTCAGCGGTGGGATCTCCCCATTCAGGTAGCCAAGTTTCCCTTTGCCGTCAATTGCCAGACGGACTGTTTGAGACCATTCTAAGTAATTCTTCCCATTCAGTTTGTGAGGAGTGATCTGTAGGGTATTGTCTGAACCCGTCACAGATCCACTTACAGCCCAAGCAGCTGTGGATGTTGTTGTGGGTTGACTTGCGCTACTAGTGTCTCCGGAAGTAGCTGCTGATGAACCCACCATGGCTGCCTTAAAGTTCATGTCTGAACCACAGCTCTGATACCATGTTAAACTGAACTAGAATGAGAGGAAAGACTTATATCTCATATACCATTTGTACATGGATATATATACATCAAACAAACTCACCAACTACACTCACCAACCACACTCACCAACCACACTTACCAACCACACTCACCAACTATAGGAATCAATTCTTATTCTTTTAACTTTCCTAGATTCCCTCCTATAATCATAATTATGTACTAGAAAAGCCAACAACACTTCTTATTCTATAACATTAACTTTCAACAAAAATGTCACGTCAACAAATCTTTTTCTCTTTGATTTTTTTTTTTTTTTTTTTTTTTTTAATGATCTATGGAGAACAAATGATGCAATGGGGGGAGATAGGAAGCAGGCTTAATAATGAGATAGAGAGAACAGATTATCAGTAGTGTTACAATCACTTTCAAACTCTTGGGTTTCTGGAGATAGGAAGAGAACAGAGAAAGTTTATCGATGAAATTGAAACGCAAATGATTGAACAGATATTGATAGATAGTATTAGACTATTTGTTAGTGTATCAGAGGTGACATTTGTTCAGTACTCCTAGAAATATAAGCTGTATTCGAGTAATCTTGTCCCAGTTTAGATGTGTTCCCAATATCATAGATTTCAAAGTTTAAGGAATCGGATACCCAGATGCATAGCACTGAAATCAATACCTAAGTCAATGACACAGTTGACAACAGGTCCTCGATTGAGAAGTTCACTAGATTCTAGATAGTTAATCATCCATATGCACCAGGGACATGCATGAATGGCTATCATGCATTACCATATCTAGTACTCCCTAAATTCCAACAGAATAGTCATGTTTCGAAATTGTACAACTTTTTATGAGTTTTAAAGTACAACACTTATAATAAGGAATTTACCACTATTTCTTTCACTTCTGTCCTTCCTTTCAAAGGCGGGTTAATTATGAGTCACACATAATTATATTGGTATGAGTATGGAAAGTTAAAAAAAAAAAAAAACAGGAATCTTCCGTCGGAAAAAAAGAAAAAGAAAAAAGAAATAGGACTCTTCAAATAGAACGGAAAGAGTAATAAAAAGTAGTCCCTAAGCAAATAATTTTCAATTTCTACATAATATAAAATTCAGAGAGGACCACTTAATTTCAACCAAAAGAGATAAAATCACAGTAATAACATAGCAAATATGCATTATGGTGCCTTCATTATGGCACTCAATGTAATGGACCATAAATGAGATGTTAAAATACAATGCATCTGCAAGGATTGCAAGGAATGATTACCAGAAAAACAATCCAAAATTTGCCACTTTAGGTACTATTTTCAAGCAAGTATTAGAAGCAGTGGTACTCATCATACCATTGCAAATGGTGTTAGTGCAAGGACCTACTTGCACTTTGTGCAGACACAATAATATTAAACCATAATCTTCAAAGAAGAGGCATATTGATAACTACCTCACATATTCGGCAAGAGGGGCATGTCCATGAACTCCAATGAAAAAGATCTGTAACACCATCATAATTAACAATCTAAAACATACATAATTTTTCAATTATTTAGAGGAACATCAGCGTACCTCTATTCTGTGACCAAGCTTTCAGACAGCTTCTATGATATTTTTTCCCACAACTTTTGCAGGGTAACATTTTCCTTGCTCTTTCACTAGCTTCAGTTTCCCCACTAAAGCATAAGCGGCACATTACTTTAACACCAGACTGACCCTGCTCTTCTTGGTTATGAGGATCATCTTTCACAGGAACCTGATGTA
Organism: Leptodermis oblonga; assembly: GCA_016801395.1. Classification (NCBI taxonomy): domain Eukaryota; kingdom Viridiplantae; phylum Streptophyta; class Magnoliopsida; order Gentianales; family Rubiaceae; genus Leptodermis; species Leptodermis oblonga. The sequence continues at coordinate 30,281,436 of CM028755.1, forward strand.
GATAGTAAGTTAACAACTTTTATGGCATTATTTCATCATCCTTATTTTCAGTCAATTAAACAGTTCCTTGAGCAATAAACTCAACATAAAAAATGTAGAGCAAATAAGATGAATTAAAGTGACCATATATGAGCTGCACATTCTAATGATCATTTCTCATGCATTCTCAGGACAAAAACAAGACAATCACAGATCAGAGGGAAAAAGGAAAAACTTGAAACGAACATACATGAGAAGCAAAGAATAAAGGAACAAAGTACAATAGTAGAATGCTCCATCAAAAGAACAGAGTGCATATTATCGAATAATAATATTGCTTTACAAAATATCAATAATGGTCTGGCAACCAGAGAAAACATGGAAGGTAGTAAAAAGTGCTTAGTCCATACGAAAAGTTATGACAAATGAAACCAATATCACTACTTCCTACAGTCCCTAACAGTTGAAACACTTCTTCATTTCTTTCATGTGGAAGAAAAGATTTGAACCCAACATACACGGATATGATGGAAGTCCAAAAGGACCAACAAAATCCTTATCTGAATAAAAGCTGAAAGACAATCAATCTCAAGCATCAGACAACTTATCAATCCATCTTTTGAAATTAACCTCAAACATGATAGCTCCAAAGCATAAATAGGAAGGTCACTTTTTTGGTTGTACAACTCCGTAAAGATGTCATTGAAGCCAGCTTTGAGTCTCTCCCCCTACACCTAAAATATTGTTTTTTTTTTTTTTTTCCCCTTACCCTCAAGGCAGGGAAATGAAATCTTCCAACCTGCTAAAAGCAAATTTTTCATTGCAGTTGATAAATAAGCATTGTACTAATTTATTTCAACATAATGTAATGTGAAACATGTGAATGAGTTTACATTGATGACTATATGGTTGACAATAACTTGAAAAAGGTGTTTTTCTAACCTACAATGTAAATCATGCCCTGGCATTTCGAAACGGATCGTTTCAAAGAATCATCATCAAAGTCTTTAGAAACATCAGTTTTTACCAATAAACTACAACCTAAACAGAAGTAGGAAAACATTATTGACTAACATCTTAGGAATATTGTGAAAAAATGGAATTAATCTTAATGAAAAGTATACCCTGCCAAAATAGCTAGGGAGATTGGTATTAGAAGTGCTAATTTTTGCTATAGATACATAAGTTTCAATTTAAGAAAAACAGCTTCGCAAGAATGTCTATATTAATGAATTAAACATAATTATCTCATCTAGAAAAGATATTTGACTAAGGCTAGGATTTGTTGCATTGCTAAATGTCAGAATCTCATATTAAAACAGCCCAAAAGCTACCACTCATTGATGTAGGTGTGGCCCGAAACCATTCAGTAGGGCTGTTCATTCGGGTGGTGTTCAGGTTAATGGCTTATCAGGGTTTTTTTTTAAAAAAATTGAACCCAAACACCAAACCATTTAAATCAAAAACCAACCCAAACCAAATTGGGTTGCATTCAACCCAAATCAGGGAAAAAAATAAAATCTCACAACAGTATCCAAGCAGCAACACAAAATCTTAGTTAAACTGCTACAGAGTACAACATGCAACTTGCAAACCAAACCAACTGTTTACCATAGTCTAGTATGGAAATCAGAGACTTTGAAGTTTGATGGGATGCGTTTCGGTGAGAGAGGGAGGTGTTAACGACTGTTACTTAGGACTAGCAGCCGGCGAAGAGTGAACTCAGGGTCAGAGTGCAACGAGCGAAGATAGAGGCCGCGAGGTGCAAGAGGACTGAGAAGATAGTCGAGAGACTCAGAGACAAAGACAGATGAAAGCGATGAGCTGCCGGTTGCGAGTGTGGTTGTAATGGGAAAGAGCCAAATAGGTAAAAAAACAAAACCTAGTCGAAGTGGACTGTGTCCATAAAAAAAAAAAGTTATAAAACTCGGAAAAAAATGAAAGCTATTTTTTTAGGTAAAAAGCTATCTACCTCTAAAACACAATATATATATATATATATATATATATACATTGTTTGCATCTTATTTGGCTTATTTGGGTTGAGTGTCAAACCCAATTCCAAACCAATCAACCATTTAACAATTCGGGTGTACCCATTAACTCGGCCCAGAATCCAAATAAGCCAACCCCCATTTAACGAATATGGTTTGGTCAGGTTATTTGGTTTATCCGAATAATGAAAGACAATTGTCAGGAAACTATTCACTGCCCCAAACCAACACTAAAGTGTCAATTAATAGCATATTCCACAACACTCAGGTTATCAGTACCAAACATCCTTCTTTTCCTGAAACAACCAGAAGCACGTGCTATCTCTTTTGAAATGGAGTATAACCACCAAATGGGAAAAAAAAAAAAAAAAAAAGGAAAAAGGGGAAAGAAGCAGGTAGAGTGAAGTTCAAAACATTTGAAAATGGCAACTTTTCTGGCTGACAATTTCTGTAAACAAGAAAACATTTAAAAGATACATTTATTCCAGAGAACAATAAAAGAATATACTAAAAGAACATGAATTACACCCATCTGAAGTTTTGAAAACATACTATCAACTGGGTTTGTAGTGACTAGAGAAAAATTACACTTTCCATCAGTAAGGCAAAAAACAATCAGATCGGGTCCAAATATCAGGAAACAGCCCAGTGCAACATAACTTCCATAGAATCACATGATATGTGCAAGAAGATAAAGTAAAGCATGCGGCTTACAATTCATGAACAACAGCCTAGAGTAAAAACACATGAAAAGCAGATTAACCACTAATGCATTCGACCGTGAATCCCAAAAGAACAAAAACTAAGTGTAACTCAAAATACGATACAACTTCTAGAGTGAAAAACAGAACACCATCACCATTTACATTAAAATACCAATCATGTACCACAAACAAGAACCAAACCGACAACGCATCTGAACACCAATCATATCCTAGAAACAAGAACCAGGCCAAAAACATATGCAGCAATGCGAACTCACAACCCATAAATTTTAAAATGTAGCACCAAGAACAAAGAAATCCAACAAGTCAAGTGCCCCAATCATGGCCCTCAAGCCAAATCCAATCTAAACCCCTGCCCAAAAAAATAATAAGGGAAACTCACCACCATCTCTCCAGACTCAAACCTCCGAGCAAAGTCCTCAGCCACCAAAGAAGCAGCCGCAGCCTTCTTCTGCAAGGCCACTCGTTTGGTCTGCGCGGAAGCAGCCAATGCCGCTTCATCCCCATCACCAGTCCCACCTCCACCAGCATCCTTGCCTGGAATTACAACCGCCGCCGCTTTCTGAACTGCAACTGGCGGCACAGGCGCAGAAGGAGGAGCAACCACGACCACTTTGGGAACTTTGACCTGGACGGTAGCATTGGCCTCGGCCTTGAGCAACCAAGGATCCTTTATAAACTCTTCAATCCGCAGGGCTTGGGCCAGGAATTCATCTTTGCCTTTGTCCCTTTGCAGCCCCTGCGAAAACCCTAGCTCGCAATAGCAAATCCTCCGACTGCAATTCACACAACCCACGTAAGAAAATCCATAACCCACCAAAACCCAGCAAGATTTCGCCCAGATAACGAAACAGAAAAACAAAAAGAAAACGAGAAACCCAAAAAATGATAAAAACCCGGCATTTTTTCTCTCGAGGGAGGGAAAGAGGGGCTTGGGGAGCAAAAATTAAGAGGGGTAGGGGGTACTTACCAGGTAATTGGGCAGGCAACATGAAAGGCCATGAAAGATTTGGTTTTTTTCAAATTTTCGAGTGAGATTAAGGGGAGAGTTTGAGTTGGTTTTACGATTTTTTTCTTTATTTTTTTAGAGAAAAAAGGATTTAGTTAGAAAATTAAAAAATAATAATGGAAAACAGTCTTTAGGAGAGGAGAGACGGGAGAGACGGGTGGGTTTCAGGGTTGGACTTGGATGGGTTATGCACTTATGCTGTGGAAGAAAAGCGCTCGGTGATTTTACTCAATTGGCCCCCCTCCGGGTTTTAACCTTTGTTATCTGCGGCTTTTTTAACGTATGCCTATAGCCTAGGTTACTGTTATAATTACTTTAATCGAAATTGAAATTTTGGCCATATTAGGATAGGGAAGAAATTGCTGTGGAAATTATTGGCCCATGGAAAGAAAGGATGAAAAAGTCCAAACTCATTCAAACCCAACATTTAGGGGTCAAGATTTTGGGAGAGGAGAATGGCAATGGAAATAAAAGGGATCCTACCCCCATATCCTATTTTCTTTCAATCATCCATTTCCCTCCATTTTGAGAGAATGGGAATCATTCTTTTGTATAATTATTTTTTTTATGTGTTTTTTATTTTTAAAATTTTTAATTAGTAAAAATTATCATTGTAATACATCTAAATATAAATAGTTTATAAGATATTAAATGTTAAGCGTAAGAAAATTAAAATAAATTTTATTCCTAAAATTTTTATTTTTGAACCAAACAACATCAATGGTAATCATAGTCATTCCCTATCACAAACCAAACAACACAAATACAATGATTACATCTACTATCATTCCTCACTATTATCAATCCCATTTCCATTCTCATTCCCCTCTACGAACCAAGCGCACCCTTATTATTTTTGAACCTACACAAAAAAAAAATAGATACATGTATGAATTATTGGAAAAAGTTATAGTCCATTCAAAGTATCATTGAGCCATTGAATTTAGTCTATGCAATTGCACAGTTAATTTTCATGTCTGAATGATACATGTTAAGGGTTACACTTTCAAATTTAATTAAATTAAATGTTATGATACATGTTAATGAGATTTTAATGCTTCTATAAAAATAAGTTTATAAATAGTTAAGGGTTGAAAAACAACTTTAAGAAATTGTAAAACTTTTAAGGTTAAAATATAATACTAAAAAGTTTTAAAATCTATAACAAAAAACTAAGTGAAATCCGATCTGACCAGGTCAACGTCAGATAAGTAGCCAATCCATGGTCGGGCTTGGCCAGACAACAAATAATTTCCCCAACCCCAATTATGCATTTTTTGGGATTGAGCCTCAGTCTGGTTTCCCTTAAGATTATAAGAACCTTTCTGAGGTCCGAGATTAAACCTTCTTCGACTTCTTACCAACATGTCATCTATGTAGGCCTCCATGTTTTGGACGATTTGCTATTTGAAGATCTTATTCACCACTTGTTGATCAGTAGCCCTTGCATTTTTTTAGACTGAAGGGCATGGTTGTGACACCTCAGTCTCACCACCCCGGATATAAGGGATTAGCTAACCGGATACCTGTCGATTTGCACCAGTACTCATATGCAGAACATAACAAAAAGGAATCTAAAATTTCAAACTATTATTATAATCGAAATCCTTACAAGTATCACCCTTAAGTAAGGCTGATTACAGAGGGAAACTATTACAACCTCTATTTCCTTGCTAGCTATTGTAATGGTTTAGGTCGTCTTAATACCGATGTTGAGCACAACCACCCACGTACACCCTATTTGTAACAATTTCATTGAAAACAGAAAACAAAACAAGGAAAATGAATGAGCCCATGCTCAATGAGGCCGCATCGTTTAACAAATCTTACCGAGTTTCATAATTGCCTATGCATGTATGTTCAGATAATCCTAACATAGAGCAGTCATTACACAAATGCACAACGCATAAAGAATGATACATTATAGCAGAAAGTTGACACAGTTCTAAATGAACTAGAACAACTTTTTAATCAACTCTAGATTTGGAGTAATAACATCGTCAACAACGCCCATGTAGGATAATGGCCCAGGTATAGAAGCAGGTCGAGATTACTGACCAATGACCAAGCCCAAGCTGGCTCGCGAATCATTCCGCACATTGTGAATTCACGACTTAACACATACTCAAAATAAAATAGAACAGGTATACAGATTATCTAGTGTGCAAAGGCACACCTGGACATTTAGAGATATAACATAATCAAGTGCACATAATAGTTCAACATAATAAATTTCATATATCATATAAGGATGAATTCCTAACACATATGCATGCATGATGCAAATCGACGCTCAATTAATTACAGATTAAAACGGTTCTTCCTTTTCAGTTAGGTAACTCACCTCAGTCCGTGGATACTAGCTCAAGATCTAACTATCCGATATGCATATATTTCATGTTCCGAAATTTCAGTATTTATTTCCAATTGCTAATAAAATTCTAAGATTCTTAAATCCTTATGTATTCTAGGATTTTGCTAAATAAGGACGTAAAACTAATTTATCTAATTCTATTAAAAAAAGCATATAACAATAGATATTTTAAATTTATTTTTATTTTATTTTGAAAATAAGTAAATCAATAAGGAAATATATTAATCATAATCTTAAAGAAAATATAAGTTTAACAAAACTAATTTACCTATTTTCCTTTTTAAAAAAGTTTATAACCCTTAAACTTTATTTCTAATTTATTTCGGAAATAATCAAGAATATTAATTACTAATTTAAGAAAATATGAATTTAGAATCCTTTAAATAGTAGTTAAAATACTTTTAGCAAAGATTTACAAAAGGAATTATAAATAAATAAACAAAAGAATTAAAATTATTCAAAAATCTATTTTGAAGTGTCGGGTAGGTTTTACCCGTTCCAGAGTCGGTAAAAACCACTCCAAAATATTCAAAAAATCTTAGGATCGGTTTTACCCGATTGGAGACCGATTAAAACCGCTCCGAATTATTTCAGGAAAATATCAATCGATTTTTCCCGCTCCGGAATCGGTAAAAACCAATCGGAATGGTTTTACCCGTTTGACAATCGATTTTAACGGGTTTTCTTGAGCAAGAGCAATCGGTTTTACCCGCTTCCCAATTGGTTAAAATCGATTGCTGCCCAGAAAATTTCCTTCAACCTTTTGCTTTGGGTTTTGGCTAAAATTGTGTACAAAACTTGTTTAGCTTTGGTTCTTTTTGCTAAAAATTATTTCTACAATACTCCTATAACATTTCTAACATTCCATAACACATTTCTAACGTTCAAAAATCCAAAAATTAATCTCACTATTAAGAAACTACAAAGCTTAACTATTTCATACTTTTTGCAGTATAATTCTAAGATTTAACGTTATAGTAAGTCAAGATTGCTTACCATTTGATTCTTGAAGTTTCCTAGAGCACAAGCTTCGGATTAGACGTCTAATTTCAAGCTTCAAGTCCTTCCTTTCTCCATTTTTCCTAACTTTTCCTACTTTCTACTTTCTCCTAACTCTAGCTTTTTGATTATGCAAAATCTTGTTGCTGTGAATGATGAAGGGGGGTATATATAGACCCCTACGCCGTATAGAACAAAACCTAGAGGTTCCTAGACCCCCTAGGTTCGTAGCTCGCCATTGGAACTCGTAGAAGATATTTTTTCATCTCTAGTCCCTGATCAGTTTTACCGTCTCCAGGGACTGGTTAAAACCGATCCAATCAGTTTTACCGGTTAGGAGATTGGGTAAAACCGGTCCGAAGTTTTTTGTCATTATTCACCCATCGATTATACCCGATCGGTGACTGGGTAAAACTGATTGTTTCGAGACTGGGTAAAACCGCTCTTTAGGAGGTTATATATATATATATATTTATTTATTTATTTATTTATTTATTTATATTTATATATATATATATATTTATTTATCTTTTACTGTTTATAGCGATCGAATTGGTTTTACCCGATCCATGACTGGGTAAAACCGATTGACCCACATTTTTATTATTTTCCATTTATTTTCTATTTTCCAAAATTAAATAAATTCTTAAATAATATCCTACTTAAACTAAAAACATATCTTGAAATCAAGAATCAAAATTAATCAAATCTAAACACATAAATAAAATTGAAATCATAGTAAATAAAATTCTTTTGAAGAAAATATTTCATAATTTTACAAATATTCCTAAGAAAATAGTTTAATTTAAAATTCTTTTTAAAGAAACTTTATAATTTAATAAATACTTGTAAGAAAATATTTTTATAAATACCTCTAATTATTTAAGAGGTGAACTGTAGGGTTAAAATTACGGGGTCTTACAATGGGGATGTAACATACATGATACGTGCCCTTATATGTGGTGAATAAAGACTTTTCCTCGTCCTCCTTACTCATGAATATCTGATGATATCCCTTGTAAGTATCAAAGAAATTAAAATAGTTGAATCTGAGATGGAGTCCACGAGGATATCTATTATTGGTACAAGAAATTAGTCATTCAAACAAGCTTATTTCAGATCCTTGAAGTCTATGCATATTCTCCAGTTGTTGTCTGGGATTTTGACTAGTGTTCGTTTTGTCAACCAAATGGGGTACAAACTTCTCGGAGTATTTTTTCTTCATGGAGTTTGTCGACCTCTTTTTCAACGACCAAGCTCCTCTCCGTCCTGAAGGTTTGCTTCTTCTGAAGAACTGGCTTATGTGTTTGATCAATAGCCAGTCGGTGTTCAATTAGCTCCAAAAGTATCTCGGGCATGTTTTCGAGAGATCAGGCGAGCACATCTAATACTCCAGGAGAAGAGACTGTAATTGCTATTGAAGAGGGGTTGGCAACCCCTTCCCCATCTGGATCAGCCAAGGATCTCTTCATAAGTGCGACCTCCTTAACCTTGGCCTCTACTTCCAATGTTCTTTCCTCGGTCTCGATCCAAGGGTCTGGGTCTTCGACCGCCAACACTTCTTTCCCTTTTTTGACCATTTTTAGTATGGCTACATAACATTCTTGTGCAGTTTTCATGTCACCTCTAATTCATGCTACGCTATTTGAGATTGAAAACTTGATTGTCTTGTCCACTACTAAGGGGTTGACCTTGAATTTGTTTAACCCTAGCCACCCTTGGAACATGGTATCGGCTTACGACCTCTTCATCACATGAAGGCTAGAGACTCCAACTCTACTTATCACCACCTGCCACGGTTCTGGGCAAAGTGGCTTTATCGATGAGATATGCCGGTTGGTTGCCAAATCATAACAAGAGGGTTTTGATAGGTCTGATGAGGCTTGGGTCAAATTTACACCTGTTCAAGACTTGTATGTTGATGATGTTGACGAAGCTTCTGTTGTCTACCAAGACTCATTTAACCTTGAGATTTTCCATATATGCTTCAATGGAGAGTGGATCGTCTAAGATCTCGTCCGGGAAAAAGTCATCAGTTTTTGAGTTGTTATCCACCATGGGTTGTTGTTCCTCGAGGCTTTTTTTTCTTTCATGGGTTGGCACTTTTGGTCCCTACTATCGGCAGCCAACCGGTTTATCAGTCATTTGTGGTCAACATGCAATTTTTAAAAATTGTGACCCCTTTTTGTAAATTACAAAAGGAAAAATTGCATTTTTAGTCCCTATTTTTAATTATGATTTTATTTTTGTCCTTCTATTCTCTTTATTTCTAGTCATACCTATTTAATTTTTTTGGCTGCAATTGTTACTCATTCTTTTTAATTTATTTTTTTAATTTTCTCTATTGTTAAACCATTTTTTTCAAGCAAACTTTTGTGGAAGCCACTATTAGGCTCAACACCACCATATTTACCACACCTAGTACAACCATTTCCAGTCATCACCACCATACCACTTTGGCCGCAATCACCACTCACCAATTGAGTAGGATTAGTCTTAGAAGAATAAATATTAACTGTATGAATCTATAAATTTTCTTGATTTGAAAATCACAAGTTTGGGAGAAAATAATGATAAAGTTTGCAACTTTCTCATGTGGGCTTCTCTTGAATTTGATCAAAAGTTTAGAACAAAGTGAATTGTGAAAGAAAGAAACAAACAAAGGAACTAAAAGTGAAAGAAATTAAACAATTAACATAATAATCCCTCAAAATCTCAAAACCAACCCCACCTTTGGTTGGCGAATCAGCAGTGTTTTAGCACAGATGAATTTGAACTGCTGCTGTAATGGCACGGAACGCCAAGAAGCTTATGATTTTCCATAATCTTTGTCGTCATCCCAGCCTGCCCAACTATCTCCATGGGACCTGCTTTTGAACAAAACGACACTATTTTCCTCAATGACCAGGTTTTTTGATTTGGTTGCCTTCGCCTCTTTCATCTTCATTTCTTCCATTTGTTCGGCTAATCATCTGCTCCAAGGCAAATTTTAACCCCGGGGGGGGGGGGGGGGGGAGGGAGGGTGGTTAGGGGTGTAAGCCATATGTCTTCATCTACCTGGAAAATCGCTGGACAATACTCATCATTCGAGCTTGGTTAACCGTTGAACAAAACTACAATACTCATCGGAATTGCCACCCCTACTTCGCACCTATTGCTGCCGTGCCACCCACTCCGTATGTCAACCATTTCATCTGAATTAATGTACACTTTAATAGCGATTAATAGCAATCACTTATCTTATGTGCTGCTGGCACTTCTAGGGCAAAATTTGTACCCCCTACGATGAAGAATGATTTCTTCTCTATACTTCTTTTTTTTTTTTTTTTGGGGGGGTGGGGGGTTTCCTATGTGGGGAGTTGGTCATCTTTGTACTATTGAACCATACCTTCTTCCAGATCATTAACCCAGCTACAAAAAGATTCAGATTACCCTTTCCCTTACTTGTTGCGTTCACTCGCTTCTCTACAAATTGGTATATTCTTCATTGTTCTTGCTTTTATTATGATGCCCTTCTGTTGCAATCTTCTTCTTCTTCTATTTTGACACAGTCAGATTATTGTTCATGTAGTTGTTAATGCTTGCTTTTGGTAGAGTCCTACAATTTATGTTTCTTTCTCATCATTTATTTTGGTTCCTCAATGATATCAACTGAAATGCTTCTTGAATGCTTTGTGGAATAAAAACTCTCAGACTGGACTTAAATGCTTCCTAAATGCATCATATATCTGCAATTAAACTATTTATTTTGGGGGTAGTTTGCACCTACTGTACTTTGAAAACTCATAATGTTTTACATCTCTGAGTGTTTTAGTGGTCCTTTTTGTTATAAGTTATTCCTGAAAGACATTTTCATGTTACATCATGCCTATTTCCTTTAAAAGTTTTTTGCCATGTGTATGTTTTGTTGTTAATTAACAACATTTTCAGGTTACCTGATGCTCATTTTCTTTACATTGCGATGGTTTTGGTGTGTTTTTTTTTTCCATCCATTATGCTTCCCAAATGCTTTGTGTGATCTAAACTAAAATACTTCCTAAATCATCATACATCTTCACTTATCATATAAAATTATAATAATTGAGATATTCAACTTAATTTGACTCAATGACTTTTTTACATGTGTGGTACTTGCTGTTCTGCTTGCTCTCATTAACTATTCACATGTTATAGATTTTTCAGCAATCTATGCGAGCCACACTAAAGACCCTGGTAATCTTTATCTCCAAATTTTAATATGAAATGCATCTATATTAAATATATTGCTTTAAATGCATCTTTACCAGTCAGCATCTTTGTACATTTTCTATAAAATCACATATCAGTTGTTTTACTTCATGTTGTTACTATGGCGTAATGTATTTGTCCTGTGTTTTATAACTTTAGGTTGGTTTAGTATCAATGTCTGCCCATATTAACCTTTTCTTCTAAGCCACCTTGGTACTGAAATACTTGTTCTTTTTCTATTCTAATATTGACAATTTAAGCTTATTGTGTTTTATAGCTTTAGGCTGGTTGAATTCAGTGTCTGCTCATCCTAACCTTCACTTCTTAGCCATCCTTGGGTAGTATACAATCTCAGTAGAGATTGCATTTGGACAATATAAAGAGAAGAAAGTCTTCATTCCAAAGACTCCTATTTCCAACTCAACAAATGAAAAACACGGTATTCCATCAAAAGATTTCAATTATCTATTAAACTTTGTTTTGCTATGACAATTAACAAATCTTAGGGGCAAACTCTGGACTTTATAGGGCTGTACTAGAGAGAATATGTTTTCTCACATGGTGAGCTTTATGTAGCTCTCGCAGTTAGAGTTCTATAATTTTCTCCAACTGTGGATGAAACAAAAAATGATGAAAGGACATTTAATATTATTTACCAGGAAATATTTGACATGTCCAAATGATTACCATATTGAATTTTAAATACTCAAAAAGGTACATTGCTTAATAATGACAAAATGTTATCTGAATTGTGTCATCTAATAGTTTACAACTGACTATGTATGGATGAAATTTAAATTAACTGTTGTATTTTTTTACAGTGTGTAGAGCTATGGGAGCTGTTCTAATTAACAAGCTGACAAATTTATATAGGCTCTGGGTGGCTACTATTATTGTGGAAGATAAGCTTAATGTCTTCCAATCAACAAAAAAAAACCCAACAAAAATTTGAAAGATGATCTTAATTGATGATCATGTTCGATTTGCCTTGCTAATATATTCTCACAGCCTCTGTGATTAGGATATGTCATTTGTATTATTATGTTGTTTTCTTTTATTTATGAAGGGTTGAAGGGGTCATGTTTACTAGAGCTATCAACGTTGTAGGACCAAGACTTCTGCCTTACAGGAAGTATAAAATCAACAATGTTGACATACGGGAAATCAAAAATCCTGACTATAGGACTTAGGGAATTTTAATTCAATGGCTTATTGGATCAGATACAGTAATAGATGAAGTTAGCAGTGACGAGGCACTAGATCAAAGCACCAAATATAATGTTATGAAATTTCATCATTTTCTTGAAGTTGTTGATAAGCCTAATACAACTTTTGGTAGTATTTTTCAAGTACTTATTGATTTAATACTTAGTTTTGAAAAAGTATTCATTTATTATTTTGCTTACTGTCTAAGCACTATTTCTTATAAACAAATGTTGTTGATGTTGTTTCTCATGCATTCCCTCCCACTATTGCTACAACAAAATCAGGGATACATCATGTTCAAAAGTTGTTAATCATCATTGACAGGTTTATGAATTAACTACTTTGCTTTTTTTATTCAGTACTGTCTCTTGTTATCTGACATTAACTATAATACTTCTGCAGCTATTATGTAGGACGCAAACCTCATATATCTATGTGGAAAGACTTTGTTGAAGGGAAGTTTTTGACCATGAAGTAGTAAATCTACCAGTCATTGTAGGCAGGACTAGGAGGGTTATACTTTAATGGTGAAATAATAAGGGTTTGTGTTATATTTTAAACAATCATCAATATTATTTCCTCTCAACAAACATCTATAGTTTGCCTACACGTTGTGAAGTCTCAACTCTGCAAATTCAATCATTCTGATCAACCCTCCAATTGAAGAAGCCTTGAAACTGAAAAACTGGTTAACATTCTAACTTGTCTATTTCTGGCTTAATTGATAGAAGGAAATTGGATGGACTGTCCACTGTGATTACATCTTCTTCTTCTTCTTCTTTTTTATTTTATTTTTTTTACAGGTCTCAAAGGTCAAGGAAATCAATTTTGGAATTCTTGGAGAACACTTAATCTGTTGGCAACACAGTATAGATTCATCTGTCTAGTGATATGATGATTGAAACAGTCTTGAATTTACTACTTGCCACAAAGGTGATCTCTTACATCATATTTATCAGGCAGCTGCTCTTACCTAATGTGTGTTCTAATATGTGCCAAATATCCTTCAAAACTTTAGGGGACTCTGCTAAAGGCTACAATCACCTTTAAAGAGATTGTATAGAACTTCTACTACATGCATGGTCTGCAAGAAATGTGCTAAAGGCACTACTACTGCTTACAACGATGAATATGTCTATAACAGCTGTCAAGAACGCTAACTCACAGGGCCAAGGTAAATCAAATTGAACTCTATATTAAGAAATTATGCATGCTGTGTGACGCCCCAACCCGACCCCTTCTCCCGAGGGCCATCCTACGAGGAAACCGAGTCGGTTCAGGGGATAGCGTCATTCAGGGCTCTCACCCAACAAGTCGATACAAGATAGTAATTAATAATTCTCTAATAAATTATTATTACATAACAAAGTCAAGGTGCAGAACTACAAAACAAATATTCTCATTACATCACTCTAGTCGAGGTCTAATACAAGTCCAGATATTTGAATCTCTTCTATCGGCCTCACTATAATTGCGTCGAGCTAAGCAGACATTCATACTCAATCACCTGGAAAATATATATATATATATATATATATGAAAGGGGTGAGTTTCACAAGCTCAGTGAGAAACCTCAGTTTTTACTGAAAATTCCCACCGTAGTATTTTGAAAGAAGGTCTCAATATCAAGGCAATCATATAGACATGGCATTGCAGTTTATGCATCAATATTTATATTATTCATAGCATATATATAAATCATGTGTCAATGCGGAAGCAATCAATCATTCAGACATCTCTATAATTACATAGCAGAGATATGCATGGCATCATGGAATCCTATTAACCATATGCAACAATCAATCTATCAGTCAACCTAAATGGTTTCAATCAATTTGGTTTCTACATAGTTTTTTCATCTAAAACTAAGGCGATAACCGGTTCAAGCAATTTTGTTTCTATATAGCTTTCTTATCTAAAGCTAAGGTGATAACCGTTTCTATCAATCTGGTTTTTATATAACTTTCTCATTAAAGCTAAGACGATCGATAACCAATTCTAGACAATCTAGCGATAGTAGGTAGTTTACAAACACCTTGATACCCAAGCAGCAACAGTACCAGCAGTAGCCTAAGTGCTCGGCAGTAGGGTTTTGGATCCCGGTTGTATACATGTAACCATTAGATTCCCCTTTTAGGGATGTGTTGATTAACTGCGACACGACTTCACCTCCAAGCATCAATATGCAAGTGATGACTGCCAAGAGATGGATTAAGACTTAGACGCACTAAGTCCTTTCAGGTTAAAGGCCTCATACTTTATCTTTTATCATGCAATTATGGCATTTTTATCATGTTTTCATAAGTCTTAGACATGCAATTCCATAACCTACTCATGGTATGAGTATTAGGCATCTCCTATTACACCTAGAAATGCATCATGCTTCTCTAAAGTGCACAATCAATCATGCTTTCAATCGATAACAATTCATGCAATCAATCATCAATCAATAGGGTATACATGCTTGTAATCATATGAAACAAGTAAACAATTCAAGGCATACATTTCATATGTAGCAAATCAAGCATTCAATGAAGGATACATTCCCTATGTAGCAAAGTGAGCAATCAATTCCATTTACATGTAATTGAGGTGTGGCAACCATTTACTTTAACCCAGCAATCAAGGTTATAGTTACACTCATACTATATATAGTTCAGTCAAACATTTATAAAAATATCGAGTAAATCCCTCACCTTCGTTCAAGCGAGATCAAAATCCAGCTAGTGCAAGAGAGTCAATCCTAGTCAATCTCAGTCAAGCACGACAAGGTTCCAAAGTAATTAACATGCGAGTTATGTACGTAGGCTAATTAAGGTATGTCCTAAGATAAGCATACTCGTGCAAGTGTAAGTTTTCCAAATAGGTTTCAAGTTTCGAGAAGGTTCAATGTTGAGAGGCTATCGGAAGCGATGTCGAGAGAAGGTCGGCTCCGAAGAGGACAATGGATAAATTAGATAGCTTTTTTCATCGAAAGGCTATCAATCAGGTTTCGAAAGGTTATTGATTTCTACATAAACGAACTAAAGATATCACTTTTGAGACCTAAAGACAGTCAAAAGGGTTTCGGAAAGATTTTGGGTCTTATGGACTTTTTGCAAAAATCATTCATTTAAACCTAACTCTTTTAATATCAAACTCATGTAGGCTTGTAACCATCAAAACAAGATGTGTTTGGGATTTTAAAACATTTCAAAACAGACTCGGAATACTTTTGCAAAAGGATCCGAATCAGTGGGATATGCAGCAAACATTCTAGATTAAAAGCTGAGACGTTTTCTAGTATGCCAAGTAAAGTCTAAAACCTCTTTTCTCTTCATCGAAAAATTGGATTAATTTCAGGATTTTTGGATGAAAAGAAAGTCATATATAAAAATCGAAACTTCTGAGAAAGGACTGTAGATATCAGTCCGCTTTAAAGCTTTCCAACTCCAAAATAAACATCGTATTTTTGTGAAAATTTACAGAATGATAAATATATGTACCAAGAACGTACAGTAAAAATTTTAGAATTTTCTGACAAAAGGATAATTAAATACTTCACTCGCAAATTTCAGTTTCCTGAAAAACGACACTACAGAACAGTCTACTTTATGCCTTCGTATCTCCTAATTCACAGATCGGTTCCCTACGAAATTTTGGAAAACAGGAGAACTGTATACTGTAAACCAAAATTAAAAGTTCAGGAATAAAATTGAAATATTCAATTTATAGTGATTTTGGGAAGTTGGTTGTTTTGCTGAATCGGATTCCAGCAGACATAGGATTTTGTAAAATTTATATTTCACTAATGGTTTGTCCAAAAATTATGAAATTCGATTCACATACTCCTACCATCTTTATAATACTATGATAAGTGCAGTTTTTGAAAATTATTCTTCTATAAAGAGAAACAATAAAAAGATCAGATTCGGTTTACCAATTTGAAGAAGTTTCGTAAGATGTTGTCAGTCGATTAAGGCTCATCCATTTTTCTTTTCTTACATATCCAAAGTTGAGTCACTAGGAATCATTGATATACATACAATACAAGGGTTAAATTCAGATGGTTTTCCAAACGGAGAGAAATGAAACGAACTAAACGGAGAGAAACGAAAAATAATGGTCGTTGGACCGAAACTGAAGTTACACTTTCGTGGTTCCTAAATTGCAGTGCTGGGATGTTCTTCCTTCATCTTCGTCCAGCACAGGGATTCAAGAAAAATGGAGGCTTGAACTTAATTTGGGCGAAGAAGAGAAGAAGAAGATGGAAGAAACGAAACGAGAGGAGGTAGAAGCTTGTGGTGGCAGCAAGAGAGAAAAGAAGAAAGAATTGTCGAATTATTTCTCTCAGTTTCTTACGTGGGGCAATTAGCTAATAGAATTGACATCTTATTCTTTATATATGCATGCAGCCGAAACTACGTTAGCTTTTATTTAGGTAACTAGTTTTTGGTTCTAATTTTAATAATTAGGTAATTGGAAGATTCCAATTCATGTTTCAATTAAGGAAGTACTTAATCTTACTTCTATAATAAGGCAATTGCCAATTATCCATAAAAGATGACAATTCAATTCAAGATAAGGAAATTATTGATTTATTTTATTTCCTTCCTTTATTTTACAAATTCCGAGATTTCCTTAAAAAACTACTTATTCTATTTCCAAATTATTCCTTATTTCGATTAAGGTTCAGTCTTCATTTGGAAAGTATCGTAATTCACAATTTAATTTTTTCACGTTAAGGTCGACTTTACGTTGAGATTTTCCTAATAAAACAGTAACGTCACTTGTAATTAATTTTTTTAATTAAATTAATCATACGTACTTCATACTTAATTACTAGTCGAGCAAGGGCTAAATTATCATTTTGCCCTTAAGTCCTATATACGAATAACACATTTAATATATGGACTAATTTTTCGTTCCATGAAATTAGTCAATAGTCAAATTAACCTTAAAATTGTAAGAATTTAAGAGCCTGTATGGCAGCTCATTTGAAAATGCATTTTGGACTCCTTTTGGTGGGCCCAATGTGCAAAATGTGTTTGGCAAACATTTTCTCCCAACTCATTTTAAAAGGTGTTTGCAAATGTTGTATGGTTCCTATTGGTGAGAGTTGGCCCAAAAAAAAAAACTCCACATCCACGAGACTCACCTTCAGCCTTCTCCATTTACGCCCAAATTGAGAAAGCACTAGGCAGCAGAAAACCCTACCCGTTCCCTCGCCCAACTCCTCGTCGTCGCTTCTGGTGCCATTCCTTCGGAGCTGCTATCAACACCTGGTCCCTTCTTCCTCCTATTCTAGTTGAGTTCCTACTTTATCATTCTTCGATAACGGCGATAAACTCGCGGGCGAAGGGGTCACCGTGTAACCGGCGGTTGCGAACCTCAAAGGCGGCATCTTCATCGCAGGCCCTGATACCGATTCTTAGTTTGGACTTGCTGTGATGTTTCTGGATTTAGTACTCCCTTTTTCTGGATAATTACATGTTTGTTTCTGGACTGGAAATTATCTGAATTTGCTGGAATTTTGGTAATTTTTGCTTTGCTCCTTCTGTTTTGGAGTGGACTGGAGTTGCTGGAATTCTGTTTTGGAGTTGCTGGAATTCTGTTTTGTATTGTTTGAAGACATTAGTTGCTGGAAAAATTTGAAGATTCACAATGCCATACAATATCTTGAAATATATCTTAAAACACATTTCAAAATATATTTTAAGATGAGCTTCCAAACAATATCTCAAAACAACTTTTAAAATACCTTTCAAAATATCTTTCAAAACATTTTTCAAAAGGTGATACCATACGGGACCTTAATTCCTGAAATCTGGGCATCACATACGGTTTATACTTATTGGTCAATCATATTTGTACAGAAATTGAATATTTCCTTTAAATGTGATAAATGTGTCGATGTGAAATCAACATGACTGATATCAGTGGAACAAGAGAACAGCAACAATGTTTGGAGAAATTGCTGAATGATTGTTGGGCTTGACAGGAGTGGAGTGGCTTATGAAACCTATTGACATCTTTACTAAAGTGGTAGATTATCATTACAGTATAACATTGTTATTAGATATATTTAAAATGGTTATGTATTATATTTTTTCCTTTTCTGTTGATCTTACTAGGTGTATATCAACAACCTACATGATAAGCTTAGAGACAAGAAATTTCTTCTGCATGTGAAACTATCAAAATTGAAAGATGGCGAAGTTCAGAAGAAGTACACTATTTCTCATTTTGAAGAAGCGAATGGCGTTCAGGACACACATTAGAGTTTAGTAGTTATTTGTTGTGCTAGGGGGAAAGGATTTACCAATTATAAACTACCAGAGTCATAAAATTCAGTCCAATCTCACTTTTCCAACGGCTCATAAAATAGGCAATCATAGGAATACTAAATAACAGAACATAATAAGCATGAAAATAAACAAGAACGAGACACCGGGATTTTTAACGTGGAAACCCAAATAGGGAAAAAACCGCGGGACCTAGTCCAGTCAAATCTCCACTATAATCAATAATGGGCACGCAAGAGTCTTCACCAAATATGTGGATACACAACAATCATCAACAATACATCTTCTAATTTTAACTTCAAAGCCAAAGTAAAATTAGAAGGATCTCACTAAAATAGAGGAAATGAAAAACTACTCCAATGGATTCGAAGGGCTAGACAAGA
Source organism: Leptodermis oblonga (assembly GCA_016801395.1). NCBI lineage: Eukaryota > Viridiplantae > Streptophyta > Magnoliopsida > Gentianales > Rubiaceae > Leptodermis > Leptodermis oblonga. The sequence goes on from CM028755.1 coordinate 30,300,616, forward strand.
GGAACCTAGGGCTGCAATTTCATCAAGATTAGGCTTCAAATTGACTTCTAATCTTGGCTTGAAGAACACAATCTTCACTCACAAGAACCCTAGAATTTTTCCCCCAATTTCCTTTTTCCTTCTCTCTCTTTTCTCTCTCCCCGATTTTTGCTTCTCTGTTCGGCCGTGCTCACACCTCACTGCTTCTCTGTTCGGCCGTGCTCACACGTCACGACTAGGGGTGGCAAAAAAATCCACAAACCCAAAAACCGCCCAAACCCATTGGGTATTAACCCAATAAAATCCACTTTAAAAAATAATGGGCTGGGTGGGCTTGGATTAAATATGTAATGGGCGGATTTAGGGTAACCCATTGGGTACCCTAAAACTCGCCCATCATGGGTATCAAAACTACCCATCCAAAATTACTCTTAAAAGTATAAAATAAAATAAAAACCTAACAACTCACATATTTTAGTGTGCCCATTTTATTTTTTTCTTTTTCTTTATTTTTCGTGTCCTACAATTACTTTATTTTTTTTTCATTTATTTTTTATAATATTTTTAAATTACCCACTTATAAATACTAATTCAAAATTCGTTTGGGTTTAGGACGGGTTTGGGTTCGGGCTAGGCCGGTTCAGTTCGGGTCCAGTTTTGGACTGATTTCGGGCCGGGTCCAGTTTCAGCCTGGGCCCAGTTTTGGCCCAGGACCAGTTTCGGCCTCGGGCCCAATTTCGGTGTTGAAGCATGCACGGTTTATATAAATATAAAAAATTAAAAATTGTGTTTGGACAAAAAAATTACATACGATTAAATATAAAAGTATATAAAATTTAATATTTCAAATTTTAAAATAGATTCGAAGAATTAAAATTCACTTTAAAAAAAATTTAAAATGAAATTTAAAAAAATTTTAAAAATTTTATTAATAAACTATTAAATAAACCTTACATTTTTGTATAATGGGTACCCATAGCTACCCATTACCCATTTGAGTTAAGACCATTAATTGAATGGATAATGGATACCATATCCATTAACTTAACATCCATTTAATACCCGTCCAACCCGCTCGTTTGACACCCTTACTCACGACACACACACATGCACCACTTAATTCAAATGATTCACTTCTATTTGGTCAAAATGAATTAGTGGGTCAAGATGGGCTTAATGGATCAATGGGTATGGGCCTACCCAATTGGGGTGAATTAACCCAAGCCCAACATTATTACAGAACCCGAGGCATTATTACAAAATTTTATTTCTGTTGGTCATCCATCTATTATTCAAGAGCCTTAGGGCCTGTTCTTTTTGTTCTGTTTTGAAAACGGTTTTGGTTTTAACAGTAAATTTAATACATTTTAATCATATTTTATCATTTCCAATACAACTTTTTACTATTCAGCATCTACTTTTTACATTTTCAATACACTTTTTACATTATAAAATTATTTTTCAAAATTTGTTTTCAAAATTGTTTTCAAAACGATGAAAAAGAACAGGCCCAACAAGTGATGACTCCAGTGTCTACTTCTAAGGAATAAATTAAAAATAGATCTATTTTTATACTAGCCATTGCTCCAAATTATATCATACATCATGTCCATTGATCTATTTTTATACTAGCCATTGCTCCAAATTATATCATACATAATGTCCATTTACTTCATGCAGAGAAAAAGGCAACTATCTGGCTGAAGTTCGCACTAATCTCATGACCAAGTTTGGAGCTGCCTATAATGATGACCCAAGCAGTGATGGTCATCAGGCTAAGAAGAAATCTAGGGAAATTAGTTGCCTTGTTCCAGCATGTCTTTGCTTTGCTTTTGTGTCATTTTATTAAGATTAGCTTTTGGAGTTGGCATCGTATTTGTAACCTTTATTTTGTCGGATTATGAAGTTCTTCTGTGATGAAGAATGAACTATAATTGGCATTACCATGTTGGCCAGTACTATAGTCCTTCATGCGTGAAGATATTCATTTTGCCTATTATCTCTGAAACAGATTGTCCAACTCTTCGGTCATCAAAAATAGCATTACAGAGCTGGCCAATACTATGGTTCTTCCTGCATGAAGGTGTTGTTTTGCTTATCTATAAATAGCATTTAGTTTGTCATTTGGAGAAACGTACTTCTGTGTGTTTTTATTAGGGGATTGTTTAGGATTTTTATGTGTTGTGTATTTTTTTTTTTTTTTTAAACTTCTGTGTTATTACCAACTTGTATTTTATTAATTTTTTCTATGTCTAGATGAATTACCTCAGCAGGATGAATCTACTTCTTGTAACAAATTAATCAAAAATATAAAAAAAATTTCTTTAAGTTTTAACTAGAGTCTATTAACTACACAATTGCTAGACCAGCCCCCATAAAATGGCAAAAATCTCTACATAATCGTCCCTCAACCGAAAAATCTAATGTACATAAACACTTACCTTCTCAAATTATGACATGCTCGAGGTGGGTTTTTTTAGGTATAGACATGCTTCTATAAATCTAAAAATCATATCACAGCATAATATATATCTCGTTGAAATTTCATGGCTGTAGAATATACCTAGCTTCCATTTTTATGGACTTACTGTTAGGAAAAATATACCTTTCAAAATTTTTGAACACTTGTTGGAAGAAGTATTGCAATAAAAACACTGCAGCGAAACTGAAGAACAGAAAAGAAAAACACACAGATTTAATGTACTCCACCAAACTATCCTCTACTTCATTAGATATGGGGAATCAAAACAATAGAAGAGTTTACAATGTTCATTATCTCAATATACAACGTCTCTCGTCCTCTATTATATTATCACTCCCTCTTCTTTCGATCTCGTCATACAAGGTATAAGTAGGAACACACATCTCTTATGGTCTCAGAACAACCTACTAACAACAGTGTTGGAAGCATAGACAGGAACACACATCTCCTATGACTTCACGATGACTCATCAACGTCAACGTCCAAGACATAAGCAGGAACATCTCTTATGATCTCATGACGGTATACCATCTCTCACCCAGCCGAAAGGCCGGGGCTTATGTCTACATCCCAAGTGAGTGGCTGCTCTCTCTAGCATATTCTAAACTCTTACAAACACCATATATTTATAACAAATTTATGTAAGCCCTAATGAGCCCAAATTAACTAGCCAAATACTAATTGTATTGGAAATTTGAGGAGATATCCAACACTTACCTACTTCTATAAAGGTACAAAATCCATTATCACAATATTTCACGAAGATTTTCAAACAACTCTATTACTAACTTATCATATCACTAAACAAAAATATTGATTTCTATCCTTCTATACACGTACTTAAAAAGTTATTTCTACCAACCATATGAGTGGATAAAATTATTTATTGCTAAACATTTAATTAACACTTAAAATTATAAAAATATTTGACATTTTTAGTAATCGTACACAATTTGTACGTCAATGGAACAAAACAATCTAATATATTTTATTAATAGCATGAAAATAGAGATGGAAACAATGGGGAAAAAAAAAAATCAAAACAATGATTTCTTCTCACCATCAATTGTTTATTCTTAGGATTCATTGTTTTATAACAAAATTTTACCTACAGTCCAGTAATCCTATTGCGTATTTTTATTTTCATTAATTGCCCCACTATACAGTATTTACTCAAAATCTCATTAAATAACAAGAGACACACAATACATTATTTTACAACCTCAGTGAGGTGCTAATTGGACACGTTGAAATAGAGGTTAACATTTCTGCACTATTTTCTTTTATGAAATTATTAATTATAAAATTATTACATCATTGTTTTGTTTTTGTTTTTAAGAAATCTTTCATCAGCCGAAAGTGTTCATCTGGTCCATGGGGCGTTAGTCCCATATAATTTCGCTAGTAATGAAATAAATAGGGAATATGGATAAATTCAAGATTTAGTATTCATTTGATGGTCGTATTCTTATATCTTATGCTCGTCTCCACTAAAAAGCTACAGAATTCTTGCAAAACTTGGACAAAGTAAACGTTTCTTCACATCCGGTGGATCGAGGGGGTACTTTGGAATGAAGACAATGATTGTGATGCTCTTCTTCTATTGAAAACCTCCAAAAATCACACAACGGAGACTTTTATTCTTTAGAATAAGGGGCGCTTTGAATGATGACAACCTTGATGCAACCATCTTGTGTGTTGTTATTATGCTTTGATTTTGCACTCTTGTCAATTGATGGCTCGAGTTCACTAAATGACGCCATAACAAAATTGGCAACAAAACAACTAAATGATCTTGTTTTTTCACAACGGGTGCAATTGGGACGTCACAACTAGACAACGGGTAGGTTTCTTCTTGTTGCCTGAGGGGCGTTTTGAGTGAAGGCAAGGATTACACAACTTCTATTTCTAGGATTCCTTTTCTATTCTTAAAGATTCAATCCTTTGTCAAGTTTCCATAGGTAATAGTTTCTCTTAATCTCTTCTAATTGCAATTAAATTTTTTAGATGCGTATGTATACATGGACAGGTGTGATTTTTTTTTTTCTTTTTCTTTTGATGTAAATTGGGTTGGAGTAATTTTATGTGAAAAGATCTTAGTTTCTAGGAATCTGGTTTAGTAGTTTGGATCGCTAGCATGAAACCTTTGTTTCTTAAGGCGATGTAATATTTTGATGGTGCTTTGTTTTCCAATTTATTGACTATGCTATATGATTTGTCTCAGATGATTTCACTGAAAATATCATAGTTTAATTTTTGAAGTGGCACATAGCAATAGCAAATGCCTTTGATTTAGGCGGATTCAACTGTGGTATTGTCTATGGTAGATATGGGTTGAAAGCACATTTTTGTAATAAAATTTTGGTGTGATGAATAGTGTTGAACCTACAAAATGTGTTGTATGGTTTCTGCCTGATTCCTTCTATTTTCTTTTCTATTATGTTAGACTACATGAGTGTTCACGAGTCTCTTATTTGCTTTAGTATCAGAGAAAAATAGAATTGTTGCTGAGAATGTATGTGATTTGTTTGAGTGTCTTTGAGTTTCAATTCCAGTAGAGAGTTTCTTGAACTGTACATGGACAAAGAAATATTAGGATATACTAATGCTAAGAAAGCATAAACTAGAAATTAATTTGTAAATGTACCAGGTTGATGCTGCAAATTGTGGTGAATTATTTTAAAAAATCACATGAGATGATTCTACTTTTTGGCCTTATGCTGTTTGACAATTATGTCTCAAACTCATTAACCATAATTCTAGGTTGCAAACTCATTTTTCCTAAATTAAAAGTTGCAGACCTAGCTTCCCCAAACTCCATAACTACACTTCTATGTTGCAGATTCATCTTTCTCAAATTTCATACCTCCACTTCTATGTTGCAGACTCATCTTTCTAAAACTCTAGTGTCCACACCATCACCAATCCAACGCCCACAACTTTCCAACAATTTAACAAAAATAATACAATCTCCACAACAAATAATATACTCTCGTATTCAATTCTATACAACTTTCATAGTTTTAAAACAACAATATATATGCTCCCAACAACAACAAGAAACAACAGAAAATGGGTTGAGACCTTAATTTGAAAATTTTAAAAAAGATACATAACTTTTCAACAATTAAATAAAAATAATACAGTTCCCACAACAAATAATACAGTGTCCCACAATAAATAATACAATTTCGTATTAAATTCCATACAATGTTCATGGATTTAAAACAACAATTGCTCCCAATAATAACAATTAACAACAATAAAGGAGAAAGAAAGAGAAGAAGAGGGGAGGAGAAAGAAGTAAAATTACCTAGAAGAAAGAGGAGGGAGAAGAGAGGAAAATAGTGAAGTAAGGAGGAAAAAGAGTTTACATGCTCTCCTTCCTACTACTAGTGACAAGATAGTAATTGTAACGTATGAGCTCCGTATGAGCCCCGCGTCGGGCAGGCCAATGTAGGATATAGGGTCTACACGATGTCATTTTAATTTTAATATAGGAAATTTATATATATCATGAAAAACATCAAAAGGAGCATGTTGATTATGAATGAATGAAAATTCTTTTCCTCTGATTTCTCTCTTCTTCTCCGGAACTTCTTCTTCCCCGTTCTTTGCTCTCCCTTCGGTTCTTCTGTGTTTCTCCCATTTCTTCTGCTTCTCCCTCATTTCAATTCTGGTTTGGTCATTTGGTTGAAGGGCATGACAAATGGTATCAGAGCAGTCCTTCATTTGTTTGCATTTTTGATTCGCTTCCTGTGATGATGGAATTTCCTTATTTCAGTGGTAATAATCCGGGGAATTGGCTTCTCAAATCCGATCAACTATTCTCTATAAACTCAGTTCCAGATGCTTGTAGAGTTCCGTTGGTTCAACCGTATTTGAAGGATAGGGCTGAATTTTGGTTTTCCGGACAGTCGCAGAAGAGTGAAATATCTTGGGATAATTTCGCAGAACTACTCATTGATCAGTTTGGTAGCTTCTTCGACCGATTTCACTGTAATGAATATGGAGCGACGAGTTGCTTGGAAATTTCAGAAGTTTGGGTCGCCATGGATGAGTTAGACGAACTTGTAATTCAGATGGCTAAAGGTGATTCAGAATCTGAACCACAGACGACTTCGGCGATTCCGGAGGAAGTACCAGAGATGGGGACCGTCAAGGCTTCTACGGATAAAAATTATCCTATCTCTTCTGGTAAATTTGAAAATTATCCTGATTGTGTTGAGGATTCACAAGATAGTTTGTCTGGGGTTGATCATGAGTTTGATGATGATACAGTGGTTTGCACTAATGAGAATTTTGTGGAATTGAATCGTGGAAATTGCGATTATGTGCAACCCTATGTGGGAACAGTTAACTGGAATACTGTGGTTTATAAACCTGAATTACTTGTTGACAAATTTGTGCGTGTTATTCCTTGCGATTATCAATCTGTTGTGGATTTTAAGGTAGTTTTGGAGAGCATGGATGATTATTGTGTTGCTGAATGTTGAACCATTGGGAGAATGGTTTGAGGATAAGAGAGAGCAAATGCCATGGGTTAAGCTGATAACATGTTTCAGGGGAGGCACTGATAGTAGTATTAGAGGAGTTTTAGCTACTATTAATTTTCTGCTTAAGAAATTCCACTTTCAGTTTAGGACTTACTGTTTACCTTTAGACTTGTGGTTCTATCTTGATTATTTTTATGAGCCATTGCTATTGATGTTGTGTGAAAATGCATTATTGAAATGCATTTGTATGCCTGCAACTGTGAAGGGATTGGAGAGTGACTGTTTTGATTCTCACGAGCTAGGAGGAGTTTGGTTTGCATTAATAAAAACTATAGAAGTTGTTGGAGGTTTCAAAAGGGTTGTTGGTTTATGTTGTTCTTGTGGGAAACTTGATTTTAATATTGAGAATCAAGCAGAGATGGAAAAAGAAATGAAGGAGATTGTGTTCCAAGTTGAGTATAAAGGATACTTGCCCATTAAAAATTCTATTTCGAAGGATGTTTTCAGCTCTGAATTGAAGATTGTTTGTACCTGGTTATTCGTAGGTTTTGAGTATATTAATCCTTGTAAAATGGATGAGTTGTTCCAGAATTATTGGCATGCCTAGGTGAAAAATGATTTGTATTTCTTTCTTATTGTCTCTATTCCTCATGGTGATGAATTGTTTCTGCATTATTTGAGTGTTGGGGAGGATGTTACATGGGGTGCTAAAATTGCCACAGTGTTCAAGGGTGGAACCAAATTTTTAGTGATTATAGTGAAGGGTGTTGTTATTCAAAGACATAAGTGTTGTTGTGCTTGTCTTGATCTTATAATTTTTGTGAGGAATCTTGGTTCTGAAATGACTAATGGGGACTTTGGAGAGTTCTATCCTATGCATAGTAAGGTGGTTTTTCTGAAACATACAGAGATGGATAGAGGTTGGGTTATAATACCTCTGGTAGAAATTAGTTTTTTATCACAGGAAAGTTCCATTCAATTGAGGTCATTTAGAAGTTCTGCACCACAGTTGGTTACTTCTTGCTACCTTTCCACAGTTCCTTCTTGTGCTTCCAACAGCCAAGAGATATTAATTGATGTGTTTGAGTTTGAGTTAGTGACTTGGATGGTTCTGACATCAAGTTTTAGTCAATTGGAAAACTGTGGCATGGTAATAAAAATGATGAAGAAGAATGAAAGCTCCAGGGTTTGGTTTGATGTTTGGATTTCTACTATTTCTAGATTTTCTTGGAATAATCTGAAGGGTAAAGCTTGGTATGATTTTCAGAAATTGATTCTAGCAAGATGGGTGAAAGAAAGATTTGGTGAGGATTTATTGGTGGAAAAGTCACTGGTTGATGGGTACTCTAAATGTGCAAAGCAGGATGATGCTGACTTGGCCTTTGACATTTTATTAGCAAGAGTTGTCTACACATTGAATTCAATCTTCAGAGGATATTACCAAAGGGGATGTTGTTGGAAAGCTAGCAGTATTCTAGCCACAATGCAGGCAAAAGCTGTAAAGCTTTTTGCAAGATTTTGGATTCGTCTTAAATCAGTGAGATCTGGCGTCATTACCTATTTTCTTGTTTCATATCAAACGCTTTTGAAGATGGTTAATGCTTACGTAAATGGAGTTATAAGGTTCATCTGCCATGCTGAATTTTTGACCTCCAGAAGTAATATGCATATGGCTTCAAGTAACATTATGGCATTTAAAATGGAGGGGGCAGATTTTGAGAATTGGAGAGTACTTCAGAAGGAGCAGAGTTGCCCTTTACAGTTTCATTATGAGAAGGTAGATGTTATTTTCCATCTGTTTTACAATGGTAGAGGGGCCCTTGAAAGATTACAAGATTCCAGTGGTTCAGGTGTTGTTGAAGATGTTATCTAGAAGCAAAATGTTTGCGCCAGCAATGTTATGACAATTCATTCAAGTTTTGTGGTTAATGGTTGGAAGAATTTTGGGAATTTTTGTAACACTCCAAGACTTTGAGAGGCTTGATACATTTACTGGTATATCTAATGAATTGAACTTGAGTGGAATCAGCTACATCCAAGTCAAAGAAATTCCTCAACCATGGGATAAGTTTGTCACAATATTCAAAGGAGGTAGTACAGTGAACTTTCGAGGAAGATTTGTTATGGGATGGTGGCAACTAAATTCCTCTAATGTTTGGGAATTCAGTGAAGATCGCGAGAATTGGTTTCCAGTTGCTGAATTAGCTTTGATTGAAGACAAAGGTGACCAAGTTCCTCCTGTTGCATGGCACCAATTATTGGAAAGCTGTATTGGGATTGTTTAGTTTTGAGTTACTGTCTTTATGCAGAAATCTCTCATTTTTAATTGCTTCCAAGGCTTGAGGACAAGCCTTGTTTTAAGGGTAGGAATTGTCAAGATATAGGTCTAAACGATGTCGTTTTAGTTTTAATGTAGGAAATTTATATATACCGTGAAAAACATCAAAAGGAGCATGTTGAGTATATGAATGAATGAAAATTCTTTTCATCTGATTTCTCTCTTCTTCTCCGGGTCTTCTTCTTCCCCGTTCTTTGCTCTCCCTCCGGTTTTTCTGTGTTTCTCCCATTTCTTCTGCTTCTCCCTCATTTTCAATTATGGTTTGGTCATTTGGTTGAAGGGCATGACAAAAATCGGGACAAAAAGTATTTTCGATATATTAAAACCCCAGCACCTAAAATTTAGACAAAAAGAAATTTTATTGCCTACGGCACCAACTTGGGAAAAAAGGTCTACATTTGACTTACTCCTCTGCTTTAGTGGGAGCTATATGCTTGCTTTTTTTTTCTTTTATTTTAAAAAAATATAATTTCTTACTCTTATTATGCTTTAGTGGGAGTTGTATGCTTGCTTCTTCTTTTTTTTAATATATTAATTTCTTGCTCTTATTTATGCTGGAACATGTATGAAGGCAGGAGAAAATACAAGAAATTCTGCCTTATTTGTTTCTTTTAGCCATTCCTCGGCCTTCAGACATGCATGTCCAGCATAAATAAGAGCAAGAAACTAACAATAACAATAATAATAATAATAATAATAATAATAATAATAAGAGTAAATAATAGACTCAGCAACAAATTATAATAATTTTTTGATAGCAACTCATGTGGCATGCATTCATTGGCCAATTATGTAATATTAATTCGTAATAATAGACTCAATGACAAATCATATCAACTTTTTGATAACAACTCATGTGACATGCATTCAATGGTTACATTTTTATTAATATCACATAATTATCCAATGAATGTATATCACATGAGTTGCTATAAAAAATTGTTGTTATGATTTGTTGTTGAGTTTATCATTACTCTTAATAGAAATGTAACAAATGAATGCATGCCACATGAATTGCTATCAAAAGGTTGCTGGGTCATCATTACTTTTAATAGAAATTTAACAAATGAATGCATGTCACATGAGTTACTATTAAAAAGTTGCTATAATTTGTTGTTGGGTCTATTATTACTCAATTAATAATAATAAAAAAAAATAAGGGTTATGGTGAATTGAAAGAATAAAAAAAAGGGTTATGATGAATTGTTGACAAAGCTAAGTAAGGAAACGTTTATAATCAGAGGGAAAGAAAGTCATTACTCCATCTGTCCCATTAAAAAAATTCACTTTATAATACTACTTTCAGTATTACAAAGTGGACTATTGTAGTGTGCGCTTGGTGCGCGGGAAAGATAATGGGAATGAGGGGCATCTCATATCAGGGAATCGAACATTTCCTCATTAAATGAATTTTAGATTGCCTTTTAGAGGATATAATACATGAAAATATAAGATTTCTATGCTTACCAAGCATGAAGATCTTTATCCTAGCAATCAGATGTCCATTCCTTTACCCGCGCGCCAAGCGCACCCTAGAGTATTATTTTTTCCTTAGTGAGCATTTATGTCCATAAAAATATATTTTGGCTTTCTCCTATTTAGTTATTCACTGTCCTAATAAATTGTGGAAAAATTAGAATTCTCCTTATAAATTTTAAAATTTTCAATACTCTTCATAAAATTTTTCTCATGTAAATAGATAGAAGAAATTATGTTATTTAGATGAGACAATTTTTTATAATTTTTAAAACATAACTCGTTATAAAGGATGAATGAGTATAGTTTCACACTGTTAAAAAAAAGATAAATATGTAATTTAGTAGGCAAGTTTTTTTTTTAGATGTACAAGATTAAAATTTTATATTCATGATAATTGATTTACTGAATCAAAAATCAGCCTGCAACAACCTAATAAAATAAAATATAATTTCAATTAGAATGGGCCTGTTCTTTTTGTTTAGTTTTGAAAACGGTTTTGGTTTCAACACTAAATTTAATATATTTTAATTATATGTCATCATTTTTAATATAACTTTTTACCATTTAGCATCTATTTTTTACATTTTTAATACACTTTTTACATTATAAAACTATTTTTCAAAATTTATTTTCAAAATTATTTTCAATACCCAAAAAGAACAGTCCTATGAATTCGACCAATTTTAAACTTGTATTGGAAATTGGAATAGCCTCGTGCTGAAGGAGGATACTCTAACGCCCAGTAAAAGGCCACAAAATTCCTCACCCGTAGCCCCAGGGTAATTCTGAAAATTAATGGAGACTGAACAAAACCCTCTCCCTAAAAGCTCCGATCACGGCGGCAGTAGCAGTAACAATGCGCCGTGGAACTCCGTGACCACGTGGGTCATCGCCGCCGGGTCTCTGGAAAACTCCATCACCTTCGATTCATCTGACGATTCTCCTGTGGAGACTGATTCCCCTCGGAAATCCACCCCGCTTATCCTGAAGCCGCCCTCACCGGATTCTGGACCCTGCGAAATTAAGCGTCAGTGAATTCAATCGTAATTTTGTAGGGTTTATTGTTTGCATTGATTTGCCATATAATCGTTGAATTTCTATGCTTATTATTTATGTCGCTGTTTTGTAATTTGTGGTTTTCTAAACACTAAGGTTTTTGTTGGATTTAGAAGTGCTATACGATCATAAATTACTAGAAGGAAATTTTGTACACGTTGGTGTCTTGTGAAGCTTTTGTTCTCTGAAAATATAATCTCTTGCGTGAAGAACTTATTTAGGCATTATTTATGTATATTTTCTTGATGAGTTACGACATTGTGAATGTTTTAATTTAAATTGAAAAAAGAGATTGACTCTGAAAATTCTAGGGTATTTTTCAAACTTACTTATTTTCATAGCTTGTGATTTTGCTAGCTTTTGGAGAATCAATTCCATTAATTCCCTTTTGGGAATTGATTATCTTGTCTGATCTGAATATTTTCAGTCAATAGGGAGAATTTCCATTATCAGTGAAACTTTTGTTTTTAACCTTTTTTTGTGATAAAGGGGAAACTGTTCCAATAATTTGTGGAACATATTACGTTCTCATCTACTTTTTGCTTTATCATCTACTGCATGTTGGGAAATTTACTGCATTTCCATTTTACGGTTAGATTTCCACGTTTATTATAGCTGTATCATTGAATTTCATTGCATGCCAGTTATTTTTAACTTGTTCAATTTATGTGTGTTACCTTTCAATAGAGTTTCGACATTCCAAGTTAGTTTTGTAGAATGTATAAGATGACGGAAAAGTGATGAAGTTTTGGGATTTCTGTGCTGTAAAATTGTTCTAGGCTGACTGCACTTTTGCCTTTTTCTTTCGATTTATCTATTGTGAATTGAAATATATATAGGTATTTTCTTGTAATTGGTTTTAATCACTGACAATTTATGAATTTGCAGTATATTTCTCAGAGAAGCACAACATCCGACAAATTTATGTTCGCAGTACAGCACGTGTTTATGAGATCTACCATTCACAATCTCAAAATAGTGAGAATGAGTACCTCTGTACTACTCGCTGCTGCATTGCTGAGAGAGAGGATGAAGTGCTTCAAGCAAAGTTTTATGTGGAAACTCTTAACAATACTGCAATGGATTTAAGTGTAGATAAGTTTAATGGTGAAGAAACCAGTGCTACTTCTGAAGATGATTGGGTGGATGTTAAAGTTGTTGACTCTCTCCCACGTGAGAGTAGGTCTCTATCTTTGCTAAACAAGGCAAATTGCAACATAGAAGGAGTTGTTCAGGTATTCAGTACTAACTATTCTATTTGCAAGCATTTCAATTTGTTCCATTTGTATGTCTACTGGCAAGTGGCATGGTTTGAAAGTACCAGGGAAGGCATAACACTTTTGCGGTTCGTCAATTTATGAAGAGAATAGTTCATATAATTTCTATCTTTGTCTGAAGCAGCTCATTGCTAGTTAATGGTTGAAACGCAAGTACTTTATGGTCATAAGCGATTACTCTATGAGTTATTCTATTGCATTTACTCATCAGTTCCACAAGTTTGAAATGCAGTTCTAATGCCAAATGGTTACCTTATATTTATGCTGAACTGTGATTTATTTGAAGAAGATTGTACCAATGGATCATTTGTGGTTGAACTGAAAAATTTGTCATCAATGACTTCCTAGGATTGAGTTTTATGCTACCTGCTGAAAATTTTGTAGGGAAATAAAGAGAAAAAAATTCTCTGCATGATAATCATTGTATAGGAAGTTCATTTTCCTTTATGGTGACCTAGGAGTGTAACATACTGTGAAGTAAATACAGAATTTTCTGGCTTTGGCTTGCTTCTTATCTCTGATATTTGTTAATGTGTTGCAATCTTCCTGTGTCAAGTAACCTTTGTCTTGATTGAGGATTCCTGTGGTACTGTAGTTCTGATCACCTCTCTTTTCTGTTGTCTTTAGGATTACCATGAAGCTACAGTTGAGATCAACGATCCAGAACCTTGTGCATCGGTTACTATACGTTTCCTCTCTCTTCAGAGTAAAGATAATGTAATTATTGATGAAATTTACGTTTTTGCTGAGCTGGTTGATCCAATTGATTCTGAAAATCCGGCACCTCATGCAATGGGCTCTGCTGGAAGTTCCCTGATGGCAATGCTTGTCCCCACCCTACTTCAACTTTCCAAATCTGGAAAAAGTGCAATTCAAGCTGAGCAGGCTTCTGACAAACTGGGAAAGGTCAATGAAGTTGAAATCTTTTCAAAAGCAACTGAGTTAACTGATGTTTCTCCTCAAATTCCCCCAGATGAACAATCAAAGACTGATCAGCAATATCTGAAGTTGCAAGATTATGAGAAACTGGGAGAAGTCAATAAAGTGGAAAAGTTGTCTAAAGTGACTGATTTAACTGATGCTGTGGCTGAAATTCCCCAAGATGAAAAATCGCATTCTGATCAGCAATTTGTGAATTTACAAAATCTTGACAAACTTACCGCTGAATGTGCTAATACCCAGCTTCAAAATCAGCATATAGCTGGAGATGGAGCTTCCCATCCTATGGTGACCTGTGGTTATCCACATGGTCGTGTAGAGGAGGTTCTGGAGCAACTTATATCTCGAGTCAGCAAAATAGAAGAGGTCTGTTTACGGTTTGAAGAAAACATGCTTAAGCCCATAAACAGGATGGAAATGAGGATTCAGCAGGTGGAGGAGCAACTAGAATCACTTACTAAGAATCCTCGCTACTCTGGATTGCCAACTGGTACTAGGATTTTTGCTCCTTCATTTTCTTGTGGCTCTAATTCCAGCTCAATCCATAATGATGAAAGTGATAGTCAGTCTTTTAGTAGGAGACTGGAGTTGGACAAGGAGGAATTCACTTCTGGTGCTATATTGAACCCTTGTGAAGTAATGCTGGATTCCATGAAGACACCACGTTTCCTTCCTAGTCTGGTGGTTACTGCCCCTGAATTTTCTTCTGTTGAGGATGAGCCAGATGATGATGGATTGGAGCCATTGGAAGGGAACAATATAGATACTGATGTATCTGACCTATTGAACGATTCCCCTGATGGAAAACCAAAGCTATGTTTAATTGATGATGTCTTGGCTGCGGCACTTTCAAACTTCTTACTTTCACCTTCTGATAACCCTTCCGAATGTAAACAGACTCCTGTTAGTCATTATGATGCTGGCCAAGGAATTGGTAATGAGATGCCTTTGCAAAATATTGAGACACTTCCCAGCAGTGCTTATGAAGAGACTGCCAGCGTAAGTGCCTATGAAGAGCCTCCAAAGTACACCCAAATTCTTACAATTAAAGCTCCTGAGTTTATTTCAGAGGGAACTGATGGTGACGAGGATTCAGATTTAGTCCGGTTACCTTGTGAAGAAGCTTCTACTTCTTTTGCCAGGACTGATGAAAACTCTCAACTACCTCCGTCTCTCTTTGTAAATGGCTTATTTCCAGTTACTTCAGAGTTTTCTCATCGTGTTGAAAATAAGTCAGCTTTTGATCAAGTTGTAGTTACAAATGATCTGACACCCACTATCCTGTCCCGTGGAGAGGAGGATCTTTGCTCGGAAACTGAGGTACAAAACCCGTTTCTGGAAGGGAGTACAACTGGCAGTTTGTTGGCTAGAAGTTATAGTTTTGCAGCTGACCAAGCCAAAGATTCTGTAAGAACTGATTTTTGCAAGACTGTTGAGGAAGCTGGCGAAAGTTACTCTGCCGTTCACTTATCACCAGGAAAGAAGGATGTTATGGGGCAGCATTTTGGATGCAACAGAGATGTCAGTTCTGATATTTTTAAAGTTGCAGCTTTGGCAGCAGGAGGCCCTGACAGAGAAGTTCCCATTAATGTTTTTGAATCTCAAACTGCTCCTCTATATGATTCTATATTCTCAAACTGCTTCACATCATCACCACTGGCAGATGTCAAATTTGCATATCATGAAAATTCCAGTACCCAGTCCTCTCTTGAAGCTCTGTTGGGTGATCCGCCACAGCCGGGACTCAATCTCGAAGAAAAGTCGCTTTGCAGAAGTGGTATCCGCTTTGATTCTCAGCCTGAGGAGTCCAATTTCATTGATGTGGATGGTGATGGCGATGAAATTATAGATCCTGTAACAAGTAAACGTCTTTTGGTGGACTTGGGCATATATGACATGGGGGTTGGTTCAGATGAGGAGACTGGGGTTGAAGAACAGTACTCTGCTGCCTCCAACCACCAAATGGTTGCTAGTCTCATTTGAGACTGATGAGAAATATTGTTCCTTTGGAAACATATGTATATATGGCTAGGCTTGGTTGTAGATTCTGATATGCATGCTACTGTTTTTTTCTTCAAAATGTTGGTGTCCATATGGGTTGGTATGGGCTGCTTTAATTTCTTCTATTGGATTTGGTGCATATTTTTCCGCATTCCAGTGCATATATTTGTCTCTGGTCAAAAGTGAGCAGTCCCGGACCTCCTGGTTCTTAAACTTGGGAAACTCGGGCAAAAATTATAAAAAGAGGGCCCAAATTCTTTTTAATAATGTAAAAAACACTTTATAAATTACAATGGCATTTTAAACTTTTCCAAATGAAAAAATCGTCTATGAAAGTCATAGTTTCAATCAATTTTTAATATAAGTCTTGAGCGAAATGAAAAAAAAAAAAAATACAAAGAAAAGCAAAATAATAATAGTATTAATATTATTATTAAGTAGAACATGGAAAACGTACAAAGAAATAATTACTAAAAAATAAAATGAAAAGGCTAAAGAAATCAGAAAAAGGTGAAAATGAGAAAACAAATTTTTTTTTGAGATGAACAGTGCATTATATTAATGGCGCTGAAAAATGAGAAAACAATTAAATTACTTATAATAAAAGTAAAATAGAAGAAAGAGAGGAAAAAAAAATCAAATATGTAAAAAGGAAAACTAATACTACTAAAAATAAAAATGAAATATAGCAAAGAAAATGAAAACTAAAATTTTAGGGGAGGTTTGGGGTGGGGGTAAAAAGGAAGACCTTCCCAGGTCATGGTTAGAACATTGTAAGTTGCAAGAGTTAAAAATATATAAATAAATAAAGAACTAGAAAACCAGAATTTCTAAAAATAAATATGAAAATAATGAAGAAAAAAAAGAATAAAAACATAAACATTTTCCCTAAAACTTAAAATTAAGCAAATGTGATATTAATTAATAAATAAATTTGCCAGGGGTTTAGACATTTGGCCCTAAATACAAAATTATGCTTACATTTTAGGCCATACATAATTAATATAAGTCTTGAACTGAAAGCTATTACAAACATTACAGCCCAAACATTAGTAATATGTATCTTGAACTGAAAAGTGATAACTTTTTTTCTTTTTGAAAATGAAAAGATTTCATTGATGGCGTTGAAAATCTTCCAACAACAATTGACAGAAGACTAGGAAACTGCCAGTAGAATTGATTACAAAAGATTTGATCCGATAATTATCAGATTTAGACCACAACAATGTAGTTAATCTACCAAATTGTAATTATAAATATACACATTGTTCTTGCGTTGAACAAATCTCGTACCGACAGTCGCGGATCTGTCATCGATTTATGATGGCGCTGACTCTATTTGTTTTGTAACTCAAATAGGAAATTTCTTCTTTTGGGGAGAAATTTTTTTGGAGGGAATCTTTTTTATGGAAAATCGTGTAAAAAAGAGATAACGATGATGTTATTTTTTAAAATAATGTGAGTAGGAAATTCAAATTTTGAAATTTGAAATTAAGAAAAAATGAGTGTTTATTTAAAGATTTTTTTTTTCTTTTCAAAAAGGTGAAAAATTTCCCAAAAAAGTATTAAAACAAACGTAACCTAAATATTCAACCGAGTCTTCATACACCATATTCAAGGTTGAAATCATCATTGTTAGGGACATAAACACCATAATTAGGCATAAAATCACCAAAAAGGTGAAAAAATCACCTATATAGAGAGAAATAATTAATTAATTGAATTACTCCGACAAAAGAGACTCAAGTTTAAAACTAAGTAAATCTAATGGTTGACCCAGTTTGGCTCAGGACCAACCCAAGGCTCAAAAGCTAAGCCTAACATCTTAGCCCAATAAACAGTGCAGACAAGCGAGCCCCAGGATACACTAGCGAGTCTTAGCGACATGTGACACATTAGCTACTTCTCTTGTGAGTAGACTCTGTCAAGCTTTTTTTTTTTGAGTTAAAGATGACTTGTATTAAGTAGGTGTAACCAGGTGAACGTAGGGGGTACAATTTTGGGGGGGGGGGGGGGGGGGGGGGGGGGGGGGGGGGGGGTTGCTCCCAGAAGTGGGAGGCGAGGTGATTAGTTTTGCCGTGTTTGGCGAGATCGTGGGCTATGTTATTCTGGTCCCGAGGGATCCATGTAATCTGGGGGAGGGAGAGGAGGGCCAGGAGGCCCCTAATGTTGGTGATAACGGAACCAAGATCTGAGCGATCTTCGTTTTGGCCGTTTGCTCTATGGACAATTGCCTGGGCATCGCCTGCTATGCTTACAGCTCTAACCTGGAGGCGTTCGACAAGGAGAAGGGTTTCCCTGGCGGCCAGGGCTTCGGCTGTCGACGCGAAGGTGATACCCGGCAGCTGCTTCACAAACCCGAAGCGCCAGCCCTCAGTGGTGGAGAGGCAGCAACCAACTGCGTAACTGCTCTGGTTGGGAAAATCAACTGCAGCGTCAAAGTATAGGATTGGGCCGTCAGGGCAAACCGTTGGGGCTGCTGGAGCAACCTGTTGGTACTCTGTCAAGCTTAGCGCCAAAGTCTCGGGTACGCGAATCCGAAAAACTCGGGCACTTTCCTACGGAAACGCCCATGATCCTAGATTGTGGGCTGGCCCTGTTATTTCCGGAGGTAGTTATGAGAAACCCGGCATCCGTCATAGGGCTAAGGAACTGCTTCCCCTATGAATACCCTTACCCTCCATGGTCGAAGGAACACTGCCTACTTCATCTCTACACTGACTTACTTGCGAGCAATGTTGTTTGGCTCGGCCCGGCAACCGACCCGGATAGGCCAAAGGGTCGCACGACCCGCCGGGTCAACCCGAGTCGACCCGGGTCAACCCATGGCTGTGGACATTTCACTAGGGCTGAGTGGCGCAAATAGCAGCAGAAAGATGAAGTAGGACTCAACATAGCAGCAGAAACCATTAAAGAGGCGAGCGGCCGCGGCGGCGCAAATTACGTCGGAATTTTCAGATTGCTCAATTAATCATCCTTCTTGTGCATCAGCTCGAAAATGCAAATTCAACACCAAGAAAGATAGCAATGGAACTGGCTTTTCCACATTATCTTTCTTTTGTTTTTTGTTTCAAAATTTTCTCATATTCTTTCTCGCTCCTTCCCTCTGTTTGTTGCCGTCAAAATCAATTCCGACATCCAACAACACCTATAGGCATATGCATTAAGAGAGGCGTAGCGAAGTAAAACAAGAAACTTGAAACATACCTTCCTCAGTACGGAAATCAAAGAAATTGAGCGGCAGGGAGAGCTCGGACGCAGAGCAGGTGGAACTGGAGCCAGAACCCTGCAACGCCGCCGCAGCCGCCGCGGTGGAATCTTTCCTCCTATCATCACCGAACTCCGCCATCTGTCGCACCACCGGCTTAAACGCAGGGCAAAACACTAAGCCGCAAGGAGTAGAATTGCCGGAAAACACGGAAGAATTCCTGGAACTGGAAGCAAAAGTGAACCGAGAGAAAGAGAAGACAGAGTAGGGCTTGAATTTCCCAGCATTTTCCCCCTTTCCGATTTTAATTAAGGTAAATCAAAAAAAAAAAAAAAAAAGGGAAAACCCGGGGTCAAGCGGGTCACGACGGGTCCCGGGTCGCCCCGCGTTTTGACCGGGCGTGACCGAGTCACGCCATTTCTGGGTCTCCCCTGTTGTTTGGCCCGGCAAGGCCTACGGGTCGCGGGTCGACCGGGTCTACCCGCCGGGCCGGGTCTGGCCAAACAACATTGCTTGCGAGGGATACGTCCCTCCCCATTGGTGTACTTTAGGCACTTTCAATCCTACAAACAACACCCTACTCGTTCATAATCAACTGTCAAGATTTGCTTGACAAACTGTGCTCCATGAATTGGCCCCGTCTGTGGGAACTCTGACCCCTAAGACTCTCAATGTCTTTGCCGTGAGTTCTTGTAACCTATAAATTCTAGTGTGCCGCACTCAATTTTCGTTCACTCTGGAAGTCTTAGTTCGGCAGTAGGGGTTGAGCCGCCCGCCCATTTCCATCCGGTTGGGGCCTCAACCGTCGGTCCCTCCGGCCATTCCACCCTTGTAGTGCGATATTCCACTCTTAATACTACGTCGCACTCAAGCACGCTAAGGCTTCCATTTGTATTGGCGATACTTCTTGCACTTTCCATGACTTTTTATCTCCCCCGACCTCTCTTTTATTACCCAGGTTACTACCCTTGCATTATCATTTTACTTAAACTCCCATCCCCCAGAACTTGCACTTGCATTCTCGAGTAGTTTAGATCCCCTCCCACCCACCCACCCCCCCCTCCCGGCCCCTCATTTTCTTTGTGCTCTTTTCTTCCGCAGATTGAAAGTTAGGCATGAATGACTAATGGGAATATGATTTTCTCCCTCTCTTTCGTCTATTACTTGTTTTTCCTGTGTAATTCCTTTCTCATTTATTCAATTTCTGCATTCAATCATCAAGATTATTGATATATTTAATGCAACTCTACCACAATTAATATAGAAACATAGTGCAAAAATTATAATCCAAACTAAAGTAATATAGGTCTTGAGCTGAACGCAAAAATTTAGATGAAACGGATTCATACATGCGAAAGAATTTGAATGCGCATCCCACTACAACTTTTTTTTTAATACCTGTGAACAATACCCTAATATTAGATACTTGAATAGAGTATTACATGAACTCTCTTCAACTATCTTAGATAGTTTTTTGTTTTAATACTGTTCATCCAATATTTAGATACTTGAAGAGAGTATTATTGGTACTCTCTTCATGCAAGTATCTTGAATAGAGGAGTATATTACTCTCTTCAAGTAGATACTTGAAGAGAGTATTACAAGCTACTACTTAAAGAAGGTATTATAGGTACTTTCTTCAAGTATCTTGAATAGAGTATAAGCTTTCAAGCTACTTAAAGAGAGTATTACTTATAGTATATCTACCACTCTCTTCAATATACTTGAAAATAGTATTACAAGATATTTGAAGAGAGTATTACGAATACTTGTGAACAGTAAGTATTCGTGTTTTTTTCTTTTAAATCTTTCAGGTGATACTTGAACAAGTATCATGTTTACTTTGTTCAAGTATCAGGTATCTTATTTTTAAAAAAAACACTCACACATACACCCCAAATGCATACATTATGAATGTATGGGCAGGTTTTTCCTTCGCATGCACGGACCCGTTTCATGCAAGACTAGCCCTGAATGAAAAAATATTACAAAAACTACCATTGTATTACTTTTTTTACTTAAAAAATTACGATATTATTGTTCAAGAAAAAAATAATAATAATACTATATTACTATAATATAAGGTAATAGGTTAATGGGAAAATTTTCATAAATGGCGTGGAAAGTTTCCAAAGATAACTTTAACCAATTTATTCTTAAGGGCTTTAAATAATGTAAAAGTACAATTCTACCTTATTCAACATCTTTGTACGATTGGCAAATGGCGGAGGGTGTGGCGGCACGGTTAGGCTGTTCGATATAAGTTCAAAATATGATTTTGTAATTTTTTAGTGTAAAAATTG
Organism: Leptodermis oblonga; assembly: GCA_016801395.1. Lineage (NCBI taxonomy): Eukaryota > Viridiplantae > Streptophyta > Magnoliopsida > Gentianales > Rubiaceae > Leptodermis > Leptodermis oblonga. The sequence goes on from CM028755.1 coordinate 30,322,174, forward strand.
TACTGATATATAAAAATATGTAGTTAAATATTAAAAAATTATATTAAAAAAATAATAAAATATTATAATATATTAAATTTTACTAAGAGAAACAAAAAAACAAAAGCAAAACACAAACAAAAACCTGAATTGTTAAACGCAGTAACGGTTTTACTAAACACAGTAACATTCCCTTGTAAAAAGACTAAAATGCCCCTGTAGCAAAAAAAAATTTTAAAAAAGAAAAGGTACTGTTCAACGCGCGTTACTGTTCATGAACAGTACGCGCGTTTGAACAGTACCTTTTTCAAATGCAGTAACATTCCTCTGTAAAAAGTTCGAATTACCCGAGTACAATCCATATTACACTATAAGTAAATACTATATTTATTTTTTTACTTTAAATTAGTTTGCATAAATTCTCTATATACGCCTTCATTATAATTTTCGAGAAAAAAAACCCATTCGGGGGGGGGATTTTTTTCCCGGATCGGCGATAATCCGGACGTTTTTTTCTGTTTCTGCAACATTTCGGCCGGGGAGACTGAGTACCCGGTTAAAAAAATTTCAGAAAATACCGCCGTTTTCCGGCGATATTTTACGGCCAAAATATCGCCGGCGATATTTCTGGCCAAAATACCGCCGGAAAACGGCGGTATTTTGGCCGGAAATATCGCCGGCGGTATTTTCCGGCGGAAATATCGCCGGCGGTATTTTCCGGCGGAAATATCGCCGGCGGTATTTTGGCCGGAAAATATCGCCGGCGATCGGTGGTATTTTCCGGCCGGTTACTGCGTTTAGTATTTTCGATTTTTTTATTTTTAGCCAGGGGCATTTTTGTCTTTTTATAAGGAAATATTACTACGTTTAGTAAATCTGTTACTGCATATAACATGCCTCATAAAAACAATCAACGGTCACAATCAGCTGCCTGACTCCATCCCTGAAATCTTGGGCCCGATTATGCTGCGGAGACTTAGATAACAATGACATTGTACTAGAAATCAGCTCCATTACTCCTCTCATTCTCAACCCTCAAACGCTGGACGACATGCTTTCAAGGTCGTCCTCAATTTCTTGTACCTGCACACTCGACAATATGGAAAACACTTACGTCCCCACCAATGATGATAAACAGTGGAAAATTCAGCTAGATCAATTCGATTCGGTATGGTACAGTTCTGTCTGAGCTCAAGGAAACGCTGCTACATTTGTTTCATCGTCATGGGAAGAAGAACAGAGAACAAGTTATCCAGGACTAGTTTAAGGGTTAGAAAGCCCTGGGGCAAAAGGATAAAAGAGGCCCAAAGAAAAATATAAAGTAAATATTTAGTTATTTTTATTGAGAGTTTTTTTTTCTTCTTCATAATGCTGTAAGAAAAATAATTTTTATTGTCCTCGATAAAAAAAAAATTGCATCATGTTCTAAAACTGAGAACCAACTCATCTCGGATTTGGAACAATAGGGATTGTCAATCAAACTCCGGGAACAAGAAGGAAGACAAGGAAGAGGAGTTTCCATGGATGGTGAAGTCATCATTAATCGCAAAAAGATGCGAAAGAGGGTATTATTGTACTTTAATAATATTAAAAATATTTAATTTATTTAACGCCCTGAATAATAGATTTTTTCAAATTATATCCCTTTAATAATTTAAAAACCTCCCACACCCTTCATAAAATTGGGTCTAGAAAAATTATAGGCCAAAAACAATTGCTTAGGTTGGCTGTGTCAGAACTGACACTCAAAGTGAGTACATGACAAATTTGTGTATTTAGTGACAACAATATTAGAATATTATGAAATAAATTTATTTTTGAACTGTGAGGGTCACATTCAACTTAAATACTTATAACTCTTTTGTATTTTTAGGTCACTTCTATATTATTTTTGACTTAGGCCATCTCCAACCTTGCTCCAACCCTGCGACATTTTTTCGCAAGAATACTGCATCGCTAGGTTTAATGCGCCACTATTCCAACTGAACTGTATTTGTTTTTGGGGCATACTATTTGCAGGAATATTTTTACTATTCACAGGAAAATCTAATTTTCCCTTTAGGTAAAAAAAAAAAAACCTTCATTTTCACAGTATAAAGGTTGCAGGAGAGTTTCTTTTCATCTTCTCAACATTCCTGCTTCTTCTTTTCTAGTTACACTCTTTCTACTTACAGTCATTTATTTTTCATTCACACGTGTATTCAAATATGGTCGGTAGACACGATAACGATCCATATTACACGGTAAGTAACACTCAATACATTTTTTAACGTGAAATTTGTTTGTTTAAAAAAAAAAAATCCATGTCTGACCATGTGGGCGGGATTTTTGACCCGGATCTGCGATTATCCGGCTGAATTTGCCCGGATCTGTAAAATTTCTGCCGAGGAGACGGTCTCCTCGGGCGGAATTTGAATGAAATCTCGCCGGTCACAGGCTAGATTTCCGGCGGCAATCCCGCCGGAGACCGGCGGAATTTCCATATGAAATCCCGCCACAAGACGGTGGGATTTTCGTCCTGTGGCGGGACTGAGAGACGGCTGTGTTTTGACCAAAAATACCGCCCGGAGAGGGGCAGTATTATGCCAGAAAAATACCGCCTAGGCGGTAGGCGGTATTTTGTCCCGCAAATACCGGCAGTGTTTTGACCGAAAATACTGCCCGGAGAGAGGTGGTATTATGCTAGAAATACCGCCGGAAACAGGTGGTATTTGCGAGAAAAATACTGCCTGGGCGGTATTTTTCCGGCGAAATACCGTCGGCATCCGGCTATATTTTAGGCAGAAATACAGCCGGCTGGCGGCTGCATTCTGTGGGAAAAATCCTCCGTCTGGCAGTTTTTTCCGGCGGACGGCGGTCTTTTTCCCGATTTTCCGCCCGAAGTGGGCGAGATTTTCGAAATCTCCCTCTCCTCTATGCATAGCAAAATTTTGTCACAATCTCACCTCTCGGAGACGAGATTATTTCAAAATTTAATGATTCCAACTAAATTTTAGAGTTTAGAGTTTAGGGTTTTAGTACGCTGACCCATCTTTTTGTATTAATAGGATATCCGGATTGAGAGGGATGAACGAAGAGTTCAGAAGTAGGGAAGATTTGTTTGTATGGGTTAAAGCTAGAGCAGCTGAAAATAATATGACTACAAAAATTATTTCCTCTTCCTTGAGATTTTTCCTTACAAGAGGGAGAAAATGACGAGTTGAGATAGGGTGCGATAGATCAAGACAAGTTAGAAATAAGTCACCCCTATCTGAAGGGAAAAGCAGGCGGAACAATACAAGCAGCAAGTTGACAAAATGTCCATTTCACCTTGTGGGACGAGAAATTGCTGGGAAAATTGGAATTTAGAGGTCATAAACGGTAAGCACAATCGTGAATTACAAGAAGTTCGAAATTGGCATTCAGTGTACTCACGGTTAACATAATCGAAAAAGAAGAAGATTGCAGAAATGTCAAGTGTTAACATCAAGCCAAAGCATATATTGGCCAGTTGCGAGCAGATGATCTGCAAAATGTCAGCCACATAAGACAGGTGTACAATGAATTGGCAAAAGGTAGAAGGGAGGCGAGGGAAAATTTGACTAACATGCAGTATTTCTTCAAACTTTTGCATGATCACGAATACTTATATGCGCACGTAGTTGACGATGAAAGTAATGCATTTGGGCACGTCTTTTTTGCACACAAGAAGGTGCCTTATCTACTTGGTTTGGTTCCGTACATTTTGTTTATGGATACGACGTATAAAACAAACAGGTATGATATGCCTCTACTCCAGATAGTGGCTCATGTACCCACATCTTAGTATATTTATATTGCTTTCATTTTTATGATGGATGAGACTTTCCCGAGCTATTTCTGGGCCATGACTCAATTGAGAAATTTATTCAATAGCATCAAATACCCACATGTTGTCATAACTGATCGAGAGACTGCATTAATGAACGCTGTGCAAATAGTATTCACACATGCTAGCCAACTACTGTGCAAGAGACACATTAAAATGGATGTAAAGAAACATGTAGTAGAGGCTGGCAACGACAAAACTACAACAGATGTGTTTCTATATCGTTGGGGGGCAAGTGGTTAAAGCCTTGACATATGAATAGTTCACGGAAGCTGTAGATTTTATTGATACTAAATATGGAAATAAATCTAAATTCAGAAATGTGATTTCATACTTGAAAAAAATATGGTTGGATCTTCACAAGGACAAGTTTGTGTCTTGTTGAACGAAAAATAAAGCATTACGGAGTGCGCACAACAAACATGTAAGTTACTTATAGCTTTAATTTATAGTTTGTATACTGTATAATTACATGATACTTTATATAATGTTTTATGTGAAAGTTTAATTTTCAATGTTAATTGGCTTTCAGTGTTGATAGTGCACATGCACAGTTGAAGAAGGCAGTTGGGACGGATAGAAACGCATTTCTAGGTATTTTTCAAGGAATTAATATTATGATAGAATAGCAACTTCATAAAATTCAGACTGCAATGGAGTCTTCTCGTAGCAAAACATACTGGAAGAACGACTACTTACTGTATAGTAGGTTGAACGGTATACTGTCTTTCGCTGGTATTATAATGGTAGAAGAAGAATATACAAAAAGAATTGGCCTTATTGAGGAAGATGGTGCGCTGTGTGGTTGTGAACTCCGGACTAATTGAGGGCTGTCATGTGCGTGTAAGTTATAACAGTTGGTGCGAGCATACGGTCCAATTGATCCTGTCGATGTGGACGCCTTCTAGAATATGCTGCATTTGAGAGATAATAATATTCCAGAAACTGAGGAGGCAAGGCAAAGCGCTGAAGGGCGACTGCATAAAATGTTTGTTGATGTAATTACGTGTCCAAGCGCTGAGATATACAAGGTGATGGGTGCCGTGCATACGATGCTTTATCTGGAAACTGTTGATCTAGCTGAGCCGGTAAGTAGGCCACACAGGGGACGACCGAGACACAATCTGACCCAACGAGATCTATCAGGGTATGAGTATGCCGAATGGAATGCAATACAATGAGGTACAAAATTACTTTTCATGTACAGATCATTGTGGTTAATTATATATCGATATACTAAATTTTATATGATTTACAATCACAGGTTGGAGATCTACAGGCAGACAGAGGAGAAGAAGGGTTGTGAGGCCCCACGGTTCTGAATGGTTTTTCGACCTTCCCATATTTATGAAGTGGTTCATATTCGACTACATTACCGACCACGTTAATGTAGTGGCCGATGGACATTGTGATTTTAGAATAATTTCCTATTTCGTTCACAATGCAGATGAGGAGTATTGGTACCAAGTGCGCAGAGAACTGCACCAAGAACTGCGCAATAAAGCTACTTTTTGGTGCAACGTTCTTGGGCCAGTTGATTACGAATTAGCATGCAGGGTGGTAGACTGTTATGTAGTTTCGACCATAGATGAATTTTAGTTTGATTCTCATCTTTTTTGATTACTTGTTGCCACGAAATAACAGAGAGTTGTTACACTATATGCCCAGCAGAGTAGTACGTTCCTTCCACTTCAATGGCGGGGGGCTAGCGTCTCTAATGATCCGAACAGTTTCATAAATATGGGGCTTGTAAAACAAAATCATTTCATTGTTTTGTTAACAACAGGGGATGTCATGTTACCCCCAGTCTATCAGACGTGGAGAAACAAGGCCTCAGAACAAATGCAGAGTTGGAAATCTCATTTGCAACCCCGATTTGATACTTTCATAAATAAATCTACTGTTGAGTGTTAGTATTAGATATTTTTCTTATCCACTGGTTTTACGTTGAATGCAATTTACTTTTGATTTTATGTTCCCAATATAAGTATCTTATTTTTAAGTTTCATATGTAATTAATTTTAACATTACTAAACGCACATACAATACATAGATAGCATCCCGAATGATATATTGCTTTATACACTGCATCAAAAAGCGAATATACTATATCTCAATAATTTACAAATGGTTATTCAGTAATTTTTCATAATATTATTCAAAAAAAGAGTCAATAATATAGCCCTGGTGACCTTGCCGCAAGTTATTCTATTGCCGGCATCAAATTCTCCAAATAGATAGCCACCTCATCTATGGCCCTCTCCCTAACGTCACTGGGGACGGAATGCCTTGTCCGGGGATGAGCTAGATATATTTTACTTGTTATATATTGCAAACGCTGCATTTGGAAGAAAAATCCAAGTATAGTAAATAAACATTGACATAAAAAAAATATATAACTACTTGACAGAAATAAGCATAAATCACATGTACTTACCGCAACCGCTAATAGCTGTCTGGGGTCCTGTGTCTCTTCCACTTCCATGTCGTTGGGACTAACACGAACGTGCGATCAAGTCTGAAAGTATTCGAGGTACTCAGGGCAAGACTGATCGGTCCACTGAGCCCTCTGAAGGCCCTTTAACAACTTACTCTTGTACATTTGCCATGCTATATAATCCGGATCGTACACGCAATAAAAACTTCATTATTTCAGGACCTCTGTAACAGTTCTTTGGCTCTAAAACTCTATGAGGGATGGACTACGCGTATCCAAATTGTCGCAAGAACCGATCAGGCATATAGGGCTCTATGATCGCAGGGCAATAAATAAAATCCCTGTACAATGTTATTTTGTTCAAGTTTGCAGGATTTGGCCCAAAAAGAAACCAATTTACCTAGTTCATTTGAAAGAAAGTCAGTGGTTAATGACCAATTCGGATATTACACTAATAAACCTTAAGACATTTAAATGATATAGAAATATTATCTCATCATATTTCAATCCATCTAATGCGCGTCGGTATGACACCAAATCCCGTTTAGGCTCACGCTTCCCTACGGTTACGATATGCCACATCGTTGCAGCAGGCGAGTTGATATCCCAGGATCTCATCTTTGGAGGACTAAACGTGGGAAAGTACTCATATATCCAACTCTATTAAGCATAAGAAAAAAAAAATTTAGTGATTTTAATGAACCAGTATGAAGTATTGAAATAATTTATAAATGATTCCTACAAACCTGCAATAATGTCAGACACCTGCCTAACTGGGCATCGTCCACCCTAAAGGTCCTACCAAGGTTGCGATAAATGTTCGCCAAGCAAGCTACCCCCAAGCAAGTTCTCTTACGCTATCTACATCGCGGAAGAAAGGCAGGAAGTGCTCAATAACGTGGGTTTTTTTATTATCCACGAATAGGGTGTTTCCAACTAACTATAACAAATACCCTGCGGCAGAATTGGCAGGGTCCACCTGTCCACGGACACAATGGTTTCGAAGGAGGGACATTTTCACACTTGTAAAATCTCATTCCCCAAACTGGTCTGGCTCTATCCCCAGCATTTCTAAAAGCAGTTCCTTCATTTCTGCCGGCTTAATTTTCCAACCAAAGGGATACCCGACAATCGAAATTCCCAATATGTAGGCCACATTGTGGAGAGTGATACTCATCTCTCCGAAAGGCATATGGAATGAATTAGTCTCCTGATGCCATCTCTCAACAAAGGTACTGAAGAGTGCAGAGTCTAACTCTGGATGCATGCAACATACCAAATGTGCCAACCCGGACTTTTCCACTATACTTTTTATTTCCTCCTCAGCTAAATCCCACCTTTGTAGCTGCTCGTGCCCCATTATGACACCTCAATATATCACGTTCTTACGTAATTTAATAAATAAATTAACACATTTTAGGTACTAAGTTATTGAATATAAATCTAAACAATAAATAAAAATATTTCACAATAAGTAATAAAGCAAAATAAGATACCTATCGATACCAAATGTAGTAGGCAACATGATCCTTAAAACTCCGTAACAACTCTGGATCTGAAGGCCCACCATCAATCAGACCATCTAGAGGCCGATATGCCTTCCACTAGGCATCCCTCCCGGACTCGGACCCTGACACTAACCTACGTGAGGAGACCATTAAGCCTTTTCCACTCCTCCTTGGTTGGTTGGGTGCATTTGCCCATTCGTTTTCATTCTCCATCCACCCCGAATTACATTTCATGTACCCCTTCGACTGAGATATTTCGCTCTCAACTCGTTCAGCATTTTTCCTAACGTCCTCCTCCTCTGCATCTCCAATGTATTGCGGTGCAAATTCAGTTTTACCGTAATCAATGCTACTTACCGCCGCCGCATTTGAAAACCGAGAAGAACCTTGCACTCTTCCTAGCACCTTTCTCTGGCGCTTGGATGCAGTGGAAGGTATTCGGCCAACTATTTTCTCAGAGAAGGAGTTTGTTGCCTCAATGTTTTCAACAATTTGCAAATTGCCCGTGGTTTCAAAAACTAGTAAGGAACCCACCCCCCCCCCCAGGCGTGAAGAACCCCCCGTAGTTTGCCCAAAACCAAAAAGTGGATGGAAAACTAACATTAGGGACTAAAAACAAATAAAACTAATGGTAGGGACTAAAATGCAATTAAAACAAAAGAATATTAAAAAAATAAGAAAAAGACGACTATTCATTGTCTTCTTCCTCGCTTCTTCCTTCCCTTTTTTTTCCCTCTTCTTTCTTCTTTCTTCTTTCTTCTTCCTTCTTCCTCCCCCGCGTTCGTCGGTTCTGCAATTTGCAGAACCAAAGTTCGGCAATTTGATTGTAGAACAAAAAAAAAAAAAAAAAAAAAAAAGGCAAAGCTTCGGTTCTGCAACAATTGCAGAACCTTGATTCTGCATATTGCAGAACTTCGGTTCTGCATTTGTCGCAGAACCAAAAAAAAAAAAGGCAAAGCTTCGGTTCTACAACAATTGCAGACCGAAGTTATGCAATTTGCATAACAATTGTAGAACCAAAAAAAAAAAAGGTAAAGCTTCGGTTCTCCAACAATTGCAGAACAGAAGTTTTGCAATCAGGAAGGAAGAAGACAACGGCGTGAAGGAAGGGAGGAGGTAGAAGGACGACGCGAAGGAAGAAGACGACAGATGTGGGGGAGGAAGAAGAAAGAAGAGAAAACAAAACTGAGACTTGGGAGGGAGGGAGAGGGGTGGGGGAGGGTATGTTTTTTGGTCTCAAACCAAAAACTGAGACTTGGGTTTGAGTCCGGTTCTGCCAAACATGGGTTTCAACCCATTTTGGGCTACTTTTTGGTCTCAACCCCAAAAACATAGGTCTCAGTTCTTGCTAAAGAACATGCCCTAAATAAGCTTTACATTTTTGTATAATGGGTATTATGGGTATCCATAGCTACCCATTACCCAATAACTTAATACCCATTTAATACCCGCCCAACCGGCCCGTTTGACACCCCTACTTTGAACCATATTTTATATATTATAATAATTTTATAATACCTTTTAAATATTTCTAATGTACTTAATCTTTTTAAATAATCTAAATAAAGTTCAAAATGAAACTATGGTATCGTACACAACATTTGACTTGTTTGATAAAACTTAATGCTTAAATATTAATATCTAATGCTAACATTATAATGTTAAATTGATTAAATATATTATATCTGAACACTAAAAAGTCAGTATTCAACATCTAAACTAAAATACTTAATTAGTTGTTTCTTGTTTGATAAATATACTCATCTAAATGCTAAAGTACTAAAAATAAACGAATTTTCTCTTGCATTAATTTTTTATGACCACATAAAAAAAATATTGTTTTACAATAAAATATCAGATATAATTAATAAAAATTATAAAAATAATATACTATAGTAGAACCATTCAGTCGCTGAATAATGGCCTATGCAATTGCATAGGTCATTATTTAGCGAATGAATGGTTCCGTAGAGGAACTATAGTCCGACTCTTTAAAACATATTAGCGAATGACGTTTATAATAATAGACAAAAGATATAAGTTATCAAATAATTTTTAAAACAAATCTTGAATAACAAAAACATATACTAATTAAATTTTATTTGACAACAATTTGATGAAAATTTTAAAATATGTGTTATGCAAATAAAGAATTAATATTAAAATAATAATTTTTCACAAATATTTTTAGTTAAAAATTAAATTAGTAGTTTCGAAAATCATATACGAATTATTACAAAAATAGCAAGGTGAAGCATTTTTGTTTTTGTTTTTTTTTTGAAGTAAACAGCCGAAGTTGGCGGCTGTAGCCTATTCCACTAAGTCAAATTAGAATGTGGTAAAAACAGGGGGGGACATGCAACCTAACCTTGCGTCGAAAGAGCATCTAAACTTGAATGTAAGGGGAAGCTCCTAGCATCTAGAAGCACAAATCCCTTCAGCCACCGGGGCAGAGTCCCCATGAGGTAAAGGGATGTCGAGCCTGAAACACTAGCTCCCGTGGCGAGAGCATCTGCCACTGCATTTCCTCCCCTGTAGATATGCCGTAGAGAATAGCCACCGATTAGCTCCCCTATCTTGAACGCTGACTGCCATGGTCCCTTCTAACCTTTACCACATGCTCTAGTACATATGAGTCTGTCTTTATCTCCATGGCCCTAATACTCAACTGTCTGCATGTCATAAGACCATATAATAAGGCTAACGCTTCATCCTGGAAGGCCGTTATGTGGCCCAGGAATACACTCGCCACAAAAACCACTTCCCCTGTTATAGTTCTTAGCATTGCGCCAGTGCCCGAAGGCCTTGGATTTCCCAGGAATTCTCCGGCAACATTAAATTTGTACAGCGCGTGACCCGGGCCTTCCCACGACACCACCTTCATCTCTTTCTTTTTGCGATACTCCCATCTCGGCATTATTGCGCAGACTAGAAACTGTGCTCCTGAAGTGAATCGAGGGGCCCGGAGCATGCATAGATACCAAACAAGCTTCCGCACCTTGAATTGGACCCTATCGTCAACTTCCTCTTCCTTGCCAAAGACCACTCTACAATATGCCATCCAGAGTTCCCAACAAACCGCCACGGGAACCATGTCCATAACTTCCCCGGGAAAAATTTGCAAGTTATCATTAGTCTACTCCCAGAACCAATTCAAAAGCTCATCCAATGTGGTAATCCCACTCGGCTGTATCCGGAGGAACCAATATCTCCACACCGTTTGGGAACGTGGACAGCCGTAGAAAATGTGCTCCCGCCCTCTCTCCATATCGCAAGAAGGGCATTTAGAAGCAAGAGAGAATCCGATACCTCGCAAGGCTTCATCCAAAGGTAAAATTCGATTCAATAACCGCCACATGAAGACATACATCTTAACTAGGATTGGGTTACTCCAGAAGGCCATTGCATAGCCCCCTTGGCCCCCGCACCCGAGCAAGCTCATATGCTGACTTGACTAAAAGGTTCCTCCAAGAGTTCGATTTCCACGCTAGGGGATCCGGAGCCGGGAGAAAATTAAATTGGAGGCTGTTGATTGCCTGCAGAACCTCAGCTGATAGCACAACTACTAACCCAGGCAATAACTCATCCTTCCGCAAGGCAAAACCCAGTAATGTCAGAAAGGGTTCCTCAATATCCTCATTGAAGCATTTAGTGATAAGCAGTAAGGTGACTTTTATCACTTAAAATTTTTTTTATAAAGGAAATAGGCAATTCTTAATTGATTAAAGATTTAAATTTTGGTAATCAAACAATTTGAAGTAGTAATCTGTGTTATGAAACATGCCCCTAGTCCCTCATTTTTAAACTAGAATTATGACTAATAGTTATATTCTTATTTATGTAATGTTATTATAACTCCAGGAAATCCTTATAAAACAACATGGTTCAAATTATGGCTTTAACATTATATTGTATGTTACTCCCTCTATTCTCAAATAAGTATCTCTTTAGAGATGAACACACAAATTAAGAAGGTGGGTAAATTTGTTGGTTTATCTTCTCATTTTTAATACACATTTTCTTTTTACATTTTTAGTACACTATTACATTTTCAATACATTTTAGTACTTTCAAAATCAATTTAAATTACAATTCAAACCCAATTTTGAACCAAACTTTAATTTTTTTATTTTTTATTTTTTCATTTTTGATATATTCTTTTATATTTTCTTCAAAATAATTTTAACATTTTAAAAATTAATCTAAACTAGTTTAAACTGTAACTGCAATATTATACATGCTTCGTAGTTGGACGGTCAGGACTTGTTTCATAACAAAACTTAACGTTTTAATTTGATTACAAAATAATGAATTTTAAGGTAATAAAAGTTTAAACATGTTAATTTATTAAAAATTACTTATTTCCTATAAAAAAAATTTGAGTAATAAAAATCAGTTTATTAGTTATCACATGATGTTCTAACTAAAAGTTATACTATATTTTATTTATGAAACTATCCGTTTTAGTTTATTTCATATTTGTGTAACTATAAATAACTCAATTTGAACAATAAATTATTTTATTTATTAACATACCACATATTTTAAAATTTTTCATAATTCAAATAAAATTTCATTAGTTATTTTATTATGGGTTATATACCAAAACCTGATTTTGAAAACTTACTAGTAACTCCCCAGGGGTTTGGAAAGCTATCAATACTCCCCTTCCCCCACATCTCCCCCCTTATGGTTTTCCCAAACATTAGAGTTGGCAATTGGGGGGGAAAGGGAGGGAATTGGGAAGGAAATTGATGGGAGGGAAATTATTGGGAATAGGTAGTTAATTACCCATTTGATTTAAGTGATGGGAGGGATTGGGATTAAGATTTCCCATTACCCATTGGGAATTAAAAAATTGGGATCCCATTTTAATTCCTACTAATTACCCGAATCAAAAAATATTTCATTTTTTATAACATTAAATCCATGGACTCCCATTTTAATTCCCAATAGTTTCCCGAATCAAAAAAATTTCATTTTTAAAATCATATTTAATGTTATATTGTTATTTTTATTAGTTATTAATTTTAATTATTAATTATATTTAACAACTAATTTAAACTATTTTTTTTCATTTAAAATTATGCACGTACGTATGTTTGTGTGCATGTACGTTAACACATACACGTGTATATATATCTATATATATATATATATATATATATATATATATGAGTTTAGACATTGAGAATAAAAAATGTAGAAAGAGAATAAAAAATTAAAAATAGAGTTAAAATAAGAGATTTAATATATAAATAACAGAGAAAATAAGAGTAGAAAGAGAAATTAAGACGGGAAGACTTACTAAATATATAAAGATGGAAAAATAAATTAGATGAAAATATATATAGAGAGAAAAATGAGTGAATAGAAAATTGAAACAATGAGATAGAAAAAGAAAATAATATTATTATTAAAAAAAAGATAAATTAAAAGAATGCTTTTAAGAAAAAAAGTGAAAAGTGAAAAATTACAGAAAATAAAATAGGTTCCCATTGGGTACCCATTTAATACCTAAAAATTTGTTCTCATTAGGGGTGGGCACGAATTGGTTTCCTCGAATTTTAAGTTTTTTTTGGCCAATTCGAAAACCGAACCTAATTCGTTTTAAAACTGAATAAACCAAATCGAATTCGTAATTCGAATTCGATTCGAATTCGGTTTGGACCGTGGAAACCAAATTCACAAATTTGTTTCCAGAATTAATAGTTTAACACAGTAAGGCTTTGAAGAAAATGAAAGAGAGATGGGAGAAGGAAATAGGAAGAGTAAAGAAAGAAAGATAATGAAGAGAAGAAAGAAAATAGATTAAGATAAGAAGCACCGTCCAGTTCTAGATCCACCATTGCCGCCCCTTCCCAGATCCACAACATCCACCATCTAACAACAACAATCAACACCACCATAACCTTCTCCTAAAAACTTGATGGCTAATAAAAGAAAATGAAAGAAAGATGGAAGAAGGAAATAGGAGGAGTAAAATGAGAAGTATAAAATTAAAAAAATATAAATCATATATCCCAATTCGATTTTCGAATCGGTTTTCGAGTTGGATACCAAATTCGAAAACCAATTCTAAAACCGAATTCATAATTTGAATTCGGTTTCAAACCAAACCTAATTCGAATACTGAATTAAAATTGGGTTATTCGAATTCGGTAAATTCGAATTCGGTTTGATTTTCGAATTGGATCAAACCATGCCCACTCCTAGTTCCCATTGGGTACCCATTTAATACCCAAAAATTTGTTCCCGTCGGATCCCAATGGGAACCCATCCCATCCCATCAAATTCACTACCTCACTATTTTTCCTACCATTTGTACCCAATGGAAATTTTTATTGGGAATATCCCTCCCATCAAATTCACTAACTCACTATTTTTCCTCCCATTTGTACCCAATGAGAATTTTTATTGGGAATATTCCTCCCAATAAATATGGTCCCATTGGGTGCTCAATGGGAATAGGAAATATTGACACCTCTACCAAACATGTAAAATGGATTAAAAACAATGGTTTGCCCACAAGGGTTATTGGTAAGTTTTCGAAATTACATGGACATTTTTGCTACTTAACCTTTTCTTATTCTATTTTGGTATTTAAAAATTAGTTGATAAATTATATTTTTTACCTATTTTTATAAACACTATTCATTAATATATTTCATATTTTTATCAACCACAATGATATTTTATTAAAATTACTATTTTGTGTATGTAGTTATTAAAAATTAATGCAATGGCAAAATCATACCTTTGTAATACTTCAACGTTAAGATAGGCACATATATAAAAAGTAATAACAAATGATTAAACAATTTGATTCATATGTTAAAAATTGAATTTTTATATTCAAATATCTAATTAATTAATTTAATATTATGATTTCAATATTCAAAAGTTAAAGTAATTCACATTTACCTCCCTTGAGGTTTGTCCAAAGTACCAAACAGACCCTGAAGGATGTGAAAACTACAAAACACCTCATGTATGTGATGAGAATATGATAATTACATTTTTTTGAACTTTGTCCAAATTACCGAGCAAACTTGGAGGTCTATGAAACACTATGAATATGATGAGAATATACAACTACATTCCTCAATATTTGTCCAAATTATTGAGTGAACCCCGGGATTTGTGAAAACTACATTTCACCCACTGGATAAAAATATAAAATCACACCCCGCGAAATGGGGCAAACGAAAAACTATTGACAACTGTGAAAATGACAAATGGTTAGACGGTATACTCTTATGAAAGATAAAAATATGTAGGTAGTAAGATGCTCATCTACAATAAAATATGGATGAATAACTGTGATTTATAATAACTCAATATTCATAAGGTTTGATTTGTTACTATAAATGAGGTTCAGTTATGAGTATAGGTTTAATCCAATGAAGGTTCAATTATTCACGCACACCTTATTGTAAATGAAAATATTATTAGTAAGTGTATTTTTGTATACATATTTTTATCTTTTTTATTAAGGGCATTTGCGATGTTGACAGTTATAAAAAGTTTTCTTTTCTTTTTTTTTTTTGTTTTTGTTTTAGTCCGGGTTTGAAAGGTGTAATGTTTTTTTCCTAGCAGATTTAGGAGGCGTTATGTAGTTTTCACAAATTTTCGATATCCACTTGGTAATTTAGGCAAAACTACGATAATCGAGTGTAATTGTTATATACCCATCACATTCAGGGGATATTTCCTAGTTTTCACAAACTTTGAGGTCTACTTGATCATTTAAACAAATCTCAAGAGGAACAAATCTGATTTACTCTTAAGTTTTAGTAAACAAAATTATCTGGATCATAACGGGTGGTAATAATTAAGTTAACAGAGGTGTTAAATGTAGTACCAAAATTTACTAAATGCAGTACCAAAATATTATTTAAAAATTAAAAAGACCATAATGCCCTTTGTTCAACCTCGACCTTTTTTTTTACTTACTGTTTCCACTGCAGCGCAGCTTCTTTACTTTACTTTTTTTTTTTTTTTTTTTACTTACCATTTCCACTGCAGCTTACCCTTTTTTTGCAGAGTTGTTATTTGTAGTACCGAATTTACCAGTGGCCTGGGCTGTTTTTTCGCCTTTTGTTTTTTCAAATTTTTACTATAAATACATTTTAAATTATTGTTTTTTAAAATAATTTAGACATTTATGAATATTTTTTGTTTAGGGTTTATTAATTTTTAGAGATTAGGGTTTATGTAATAGAAAATAAGTATTTTATGATAAGTGGGTATTTTTACAGTTGTATTTAATATGAATAATAATTAATTATTATTGTTCCAAATAAAAATATTCATAAATATCTAAATTTTTAAAAATATTAATTTAAAATGCATTTATAACTTAAAAAACTGAAAAAACATTAAAAAAAATAGAAAAAGAACACCCCAGGCCACCGCGGCCTGGTGTATGGACTACCCCAAGCCACCGCTGCCTGGGCCAGTCCATAACCCCAGGCCGCGGTGGCCTGGGGCATGTTTTATCTCTTTTTTTTGGTTTTGTTTACTTGTTTAATTATAAATACATTTTAAATTAGTATTTTTTTAATTTAGAGATTTATGAATATTTTTTATTTAGGTTTTAAAATGCATTTATAATTTAAAAAATTGGAAAAAAAACATAATAAAGGGAAGAAAAAAAACACCCCAAGCCAAAAGGGTTTATGTAAATATTTTTATCTAATAAAAAAATTACAAAAAAAATCCTTAAAATACTGTTGGGTGGGGGTGGGGGTGGGGGGAGACCTAGAAAAGAAAAAAAGAAAATTGGGGTTGTTTGGCTGCAGAAAGGCAGTTTGGTATTGTTAATTTTTTAATAATAAATTTGGACTGCATTTAATAAAATAAGGTACTGCATTTAACAACCCCCTTAAGTTAATTCGTAATAAGTGAGTTGAAATGGAACAACAAAGCGATAAAGGACTGTAAATATAAGATGTGGACAGGCAAGTGATGAAACAGAATGAGACACAATTGACAGCTCTTGAAAGTGAGGTATATACCGTATGCCCAAACCCAACCGGCCATTTCCCGTTGCCAACCCGCAAATTTGGGGCTTCAGATCACCTGTGCAATAGGTATGTGCCATTTGTGTGCTATTAACTGAACGACGCCGTTTTTGACTACCTTTTTTTTCCGCGTTTTTCTTTCTTTCTCCCTTCTTCACCCTTCACAAATTCCAGACTTTCTTTCTCCTTTTCACCCTTTCTTTCTCTCTTCTACTGCCCAAAAACTCAAGGTCACACACGAATTTCTCCTCCAAAATGAAGATTAGCCACTTAAATTCAAGTTATTCTTGATTAAGTGACTGATTAGCTACACAGAAGAAATTTTTACAATTAAATTTGGAGTTTTTGACTGTTTGTGGTGTTCTTGACCGAACATGGTGGTTTTCGGATTTGGCCGAAAATCGGCCTTACTCACTCGAATTGAGGTGCAATTTACTTCGGATAAAGTGGGCTTGCGCACCGCCTTTCTCTCCTTGCTGCTTGTCCGAATTCTGGCTGTCCTAGGTCGGACTACTGTTCACCGAACTGGGTTGTTCACTGCCGACGCCAAACTGCAGGAAATAGTGTGGGGTCGCCGGAGTTGGAAGGGATGCTGCCCGATTGTCAGTTGAAACTGCTCATTGCCGCCGTTCCTTAGCTACCATTGCTGAATTGAAAATAAAATCCAATTCGGACGCAGGTAAGTACTTCGTTGCTTTCTCTGTTTTCTTGGACCGCCGGTGTTAGTGCCCCTACATTTCAGTTCTGGAATTGTACCTTGAATGCTCCTCGGCTGCTGCATCTTTCGCTGCTCACTGTCGTGGATTTCTGTTGCTTATTTTAGCTGCTAAAATAGGATTTTTTTTGGAAAGATAATTGGCTTCTATTTATCACAGAACATTCTTTATCCTTTGAGAACTAAGGAATTGAACGTCTCCTTAATATTCTATTTTTAATTTTTGTAGGAGCAAAACTAACCGTTTAATGGCGGGTGCATCTATGCCTTGTTGTAATTGAATTTCGAAGACGTTACAGAAGTTGGTAAGAGTGACAGTGCCGAAAATGAGCCTATAGATGCCATGAATGTAGACATTGATAAGAATTTGAACAGTGTTTGTTCATTAGTAACCGAAGAAGTCATTCCAAAAATTGGAATGGGGTTTGAGTCCGAAGAAGATGCTTACCAATTCTATTTGGCATATGCTAAAAAAGTTGGCTTTGGGATACGAAGAAGTAGAGTTCTCAATGATAAATCTGGAAACTTGATAGATAGATTGTTTTGTTGTAGTGCTAAAGGTAAAAGGGAAAAAGACCAGAGAAGTATATATGTAAAAGGCTGTGTGATTGTGCCCAAGAGACGTGTTATGTAAACACATTCGAAAAGAAAAAAAAAATTAGTAAGACAATCTAAATTTGTGTATATAAAGTTGTGTTTCTTATCTCTGTTAAGTCATTTCCAACTTGGGTGTAACTTTTACCTTTGTCCCTTTAGTTTGGTTGTAACTTTCTGCTACAGATGGATTCTTGAAAATTATATTTCATCATATGAGGTGCTTGATTCTGAGTTCTCCACATAATCATTTCTCCTTTGTTGTTGGCTTCTTTTCTTTGTTGCATGCCCAGTAGCGCATTTCTCTTCTCAGTTGGCTGCTATTTCACTTCTCTGTTGGCTGCTATTATCTGTTGCATACTCAGTTGAGGGATTGCATAATGATTCAAGAGTAAGAAGAGTGAACTTGGGTGGCTGGTTAGTTGTGGAAGGGTGGATAAAACCTTCTCTTTTTGATGAAATTTTTGAAGGCTGGACTTAGTGCAGACTGAAAAAGGACAGGAAACATGTGATTTTCAGTGAAATTTTCAGAACAACCATCTGCAACTACAACTAGCCTCAAGATGGCATTAGCTTGGTTTGGATAAACATATTACTCTCTGCATCAAACCTCAAACAAGCTTATTATCAGAACTGGAAAAGAGTTCTATAACACAAAATGTAACAAACCACCACCACAACTAACATAACAGAAACAAGGAACACGGTAATTAACAAGCAGCACAATCGTTACAATTGAGATATTCCTTCAAGAGTAGTAATATTGGAGACAATTTCTGAAAGGGAAAATTATGTTGCTTTGATATCATAAGTACAATGGTCTTTAAGTTACACTACATAAGCTCCTAAGCTGAGCTGAGCTTGCTAAACTAAGCAAATACAAAGTTATACAAACAAACTGCTATACAAGCTAACTATTCAAGCTCAATTTGGTGTCAATTATCATCAGCACATGCCCCTTGTCACCGTAGCTGGCTTACTCAGATCATTTGTGTTGTCTCGTCGCTGGGATACCCTTTCCTTTGCATTGCAGACGCACTCCTGGAGAGCTGTGATTTACCACCTGCCTCTGCATTTTTTTCCCCACATTAGCTGCGGAAGGGGGTGCGTAGACAACTGGAGCAGCAGCATAAGGAAAGCTAATAGCAGTGTCTCCTGAAATCCTCCTCTCAATGAAGCACTGCATATCAAAAGTTTGAAAAATGGAAGTGAAATGACAAAAGCCCTTGAATAATTAATTTTACATTTCTAAATGAATTCGTGTCTGGTTGAAGTACCTCGGTATTTAAAGCCTCTAATACAGCCCCTGGTACAGGATAAGGGCAGAACTCATCTGGAGTGAAGTTGCAAAGGATCCGTTTAACCAATGGAAGACTAATTTGTGGACACACCTACATGCAAAGCAAAAACAATAAGAATAAATAGGATGGAAGGTGACAAGTGGAGTTCACCGCGGTAGATGTTTAATATATCAAAAGATGCACATGAACCTCCATTCTGATTGTTCTGTCCATAACCATTTCTTTCGGAAGCATTAAAAGATCACTCAATGCATTAAGAAGATGGAAACACTTTTGTTCATCACCAGTCCCCTGGCTGACATCCTCACAGCCATTTTGATCAGATTTTGTCATATAACCCATGCCACCTGAATTTTGTCTGCCTAACTTTATCGTCTCTGAAAGTCTGCAGCAGCCCAGCTGCTTCTGAGTTGAACATAGTTAAGAAAAACTATCTAATCAAGGCAAATTAAGATAAGCTCGATTCAATTCGATTGATTTAGCAGCTTTCTGTTATCACTATTGAAAGAGCTAAGCTTGCTTCTATCTGAAAGAAACAAATCCAAAAAGCTTAGTTCCAAGCTGAAACCAGATATTAAAATTGACGGCCTGACCCAGGATGAATCAATAACAAAATATACAAGCAAAAAAAAAAAAAAAAAAGAACATAAACCTGGAAGCTGAAACTGCCGGCCAAAAAAGAAAGATAATTCAGAAACAGAAACTCGAGATCCAAACGAAACACCAACAAGTAGAACCAAACCAAAAAGGATACGATCTGAGGGTGCAGAAATGGCGGCCATGGCCTCAAAATCCAATCTTTTTCCTAGAACTGCTTGCAGACAAACCGTTCTTCAGGAGCACCTCCACCTGAACGTTCTTCGTATATACGAATAGTTACACAAAATTGCAAAATACAAGGAGGGAAGCGGGAAAATTCAGGTGGGTTTGGAGCAAAGGTGGCGGCTCGGATCGGAGCAAGGAGGCGGAGCGGTGCAGAGGACGGCAGAGTGAAGACTGGGAAGCGCGACTAAAAGGGTTTTAGTCGACTCTAGAAGATTGGAATTTGGGAAGGGTGAAAGGAGAAAGAAAGAAAACGAGGGTCAAAAACGACGTCGTTCCGTTAATAGCACACAAATGGCACATACCTATTGCACAGGTGATCTGAAGCCCAAATTTGGACTCCTTTCTGAGATTTGGACCCTTGGGGTATGGGGACCGGTGCAGTACTCACAAAATTTTGGAGTGAAAAGACAAGGCCTTGCATTTGTTTTGCCTCCAAAATTAGTTTCGAATCCTAATGGTCTCAAGCGTCATATATCATTAAATAAATTTGATATAAATATTTTATTTATCATACGTGATATTTGTATGTTAGCATTATTATAATACATCAAAATCTACACTCAATATGCATAACATATAAGATAAATTTGATACGTAAGATATTGTACGCTAAATCAGACACAAGTCTTTTCATAACATAACTACGATATATCAAAAGTTAAACTCGATACCCCAGTCATGAGACCGTGAGTACATATAGTACATTGCTTAAATTTCGACCAATCAGCCCAATGAAAAAACATGGGATTTTCAATTTGTTATTTTTTTCCGCAACTTTATCACCACATGCATTGTTATATAACGTTTCAATATTATGTGAGTTGTGTTTACCACTTGTCTATTGGCGTTGGGTTTATTTTGATCGAAATTTGAGTAATGGACTATGTTGAACCCCAACTTGGCACTGAGCTTGCTTGACGTCGGCCTTCACCTTCTGCTCACTGCTTTTGGGAGGAATTCCCCTGTTTAACTCCGATGGCAAAGTTAGTCATGAATATGAGAGAATATGCGTATGTTAAGTCGGAATTCAATTACCTGTTTATTGAGGAAACCATCGAGTATTTATATTGGGCCAATATAGAAGGATCAGCACGTGTCATCTGCATGCTATAAAAGAGTCCTTAATATTCGCGCACTTAGGGCACTGTAACCCAGGTCGTCTGTAGATGAGGTCGTCGCGGATGAGGTCCCCAGCTCGTCAACGGATGGAGTGAGCTCTCACGTCGTCCACAGATGGGGTCAACCCACGTCGTCCACGGATGGGATGAGCTCCCACGTCGTCCACGGATGGGGTGAGCTCCCACGTCGTTCACGAATGGGGTGAGTGTCAGGTCACCTCAGCATTAATCTAGTATCCAACAGACTACATACAGATGAAAAATCCAAATTTAAAAATTTGAGAGAAACACTTAACTTGAGGGTCGAAAGTGCGGCATTCAGGTAAATTTGAAAACGGAGGGAAAACAATTCCAAGTTCAAAAGACGAAAGTACGACTAGTTCCAAATTAAAAATTAAAGTTATTATCTCTAACTTTGTGCGGACAAAATCAAGAAAGCGCGCTTGATTAGTTTTGACATATCTGACTCTAAAAAAGACATAAATAAACATTAAAATAAGCATACTTTTAAATCGTGGGACAAGATATTGCTGGTGGACAATATTTTGGGAACTGTTCTTTTGGCCAATTCGATGGGTCCAAATTGTCATTATTCCAAACAAATGGTTAAATACAGGAAAGGCTCTTTATAATTATGGAATATATCCACAGTGTCAGTATCGGGATACTACACAGGATCGTTTTAGGGAGTAGGATCGGGATCCCATGCAGGATCGATAGGTCATATTGTAGGATCGTAAGATCTACCAAAAAGGGGTAAAATTGATCATACAAGCTCATATTGCTTGTATATATCATAATTGTAATATTAGAATACCTATAAATTAGATCTATATGCAAAAAAGCAATAATAAATTATAGCATATTACTTTGATACTATAGTTGTACAGTCTAGTAGGTTTTTAAACTCTAGTTCAATAAACTAAGGGTTACTTAACCAACCACTAGGCTACGAACAAAGACATGAAATAATTGTGTAAAAAAATATATTGAACCTTAGATTTATAATGGATATTTTAAAAAAACAATAGGATCGTAACGATCCTACAATCCTTTGTAGGATCCTAAAGATCCCATGGGATATTACGTATAAAAGGATCCTATGGGATACTGTATCGATTACCCCTTCTCGATTCGTAGTATCGTAAGATACTACGATACATATCAGAATACTGACTACCATGATCCACACACTCCATCAGATCAGAATCTCCAAATATATTCCAATGTCCTCTCAACCCCCCACAAACAAACGAATAAAGGAAGTTGGCCATTCCTCCTCCTCCAAACACCATTGTACAAATGTTTATAGATAGCAAGATACAATATATAAAATAAGTAATTTATCACTAATTTTTAATTAATATATTTACTTTTTAAATATAAATTAATTGTGAAGTACACAAAATTGTATTGGTAAAGGTACGCAAAAAAAAAATTCAAAATTAAACTCTTTTATTAGAACAAAAATATTATCTAAAAATTATAATATTTTAATGGACAACAAAGAGAGTGTAAAATAAGAGTCATGTTTAAAAATCATATAACTTTTTATATTCAAAATACAAAACCTAAAATACGTAATTTATCATAATTTTCTTTAATTTTTTTAATTTTCAAATGTGGAGCCCTGTTCCTTTTGATAAGTTTTTTAAGGTTTCTGTTTCGCTTTGAATTTAAAAACTTATTTTCAAACATAAAACATGTTTTGCATGTGCCCAATAATTGTTTTGAAGTATATGGTATAGAAAATATTATTTGGCCCTAAAAACTAAAAACATGTTTACCCGATCTATAAAACTACCCAATTAGATTTGGAGAAACTATTTAAAAAAAAGTAATGATACACTCCTTAAGTAATTTTTTCAACTTTCTTAACTCAACTGAAGTGTCATGCATTCATTGATTATATTTTTATAAAATAATTATTAAAACTACATTATTGACCAATAAATGGGTGACACTTCATTTGAGTTATGAAAGTTGAGAAGATTATTTGAGGAGTGTATCATTACTCTTAAAAAAATTTCTTTACCATATACTCTCTCCGTCCCACTCAAAGAGTCTACTTTGAAATGTGTACAACTTATTATGGGATGTGAGGTACAATACCTAAAATAAGTAGGGTTAATTACGCAAAACCCTCCTGTGGTTTGCGAAAGTACATGATGATCCCCTAATGGTTTAAAAAGCTACGCAAAACCCCATATGTTTTCAAAATTGCTGTAAAGTTGACGGATTGTGTTATATTTAACATTTCAACTAAAAAAGTCAACTCATTTTCTTAACTTTTGTCTGAAATGACAAATTTACCCTTACTAACAAAATAAGATTTTTTGGCTTTTTCTTAATTTTTCTTTCTTATTTTTAATAATCAAGGCTTAAAATGTATGTATTAAATTACAGATTTTATGTATTAATTACAATTACTTTTTCTTCTTTGTGTAATATTTTCTTTATATTTTTTTTTATTTGTGTATTGTACATTTTATTTAATAATTTTATTTTTTGAGGTCAAACTCTTCCCACCACTGCCTCTCCACCATTGCTTTTGTTATCTCCTTCACCTCTCCACCACCGCCACTGTCACCTCCTCCACCATCGCCACTATCACCTCCTCCACCTTTCCACCACCATTGCGAAAACGTCACCCTATCTTCCTGTACTCCACCCCTTACCCGTAGCATCACAGCTCCGTTTCTGTACTATTACAAACTCTAAACCCACCTCCTCTCTCCTCTCACTCACTTCACCCGTCACCACCCCTTCACATTCATATGTTTCCTACCAATTTTTTATGTTTAGTGATGGATTTTATCAAATTTTGGACAGCAAATATTCAAATCAAAACCCATTTAACCAGTAAAAAATTCCCATTTTCCCCACCCACTTCACCCGTCACCATCCCCTTCACATTCTTCATGATTTTTGAGGAAGATGAACAGTGCCTACGACTGTTCATCTTCCCCAAAAAACCCAAAAACCATTGTTTTGGGCAGTGCCAAATGGCAGCAGCCTCCACTTCCATGTCGGCAACTGTCGTCTTCAGCCCGAGATTCACAGTCCGCTCATCCATGGAAGACAGAAGAACATCCCAGAAATCTCTTCAATTTTGTGTTCAATTGAATGACTAAAATAGGGAAAAATAAAATAAAAAACCCAGATCGAAGGGAGAGAGAGAGAGAGAGAGAGAGAGAGATGTGAGGAAGAGATCGAAGGGAGAGGTGAGGATGGAGGCGGTAGTGAGACAGAGAGAGAGGTGATGAAGAAACCGAAGGAGAGGTGAGGAAGTGAGAGAGAAAGAGACCTTGACCCATAACCAGAGAGCTTCAATGGAGGCGGCGGCGAGGGGGAGAGGCGAGGGAGGCTGTAGCGGCGAGAGAGGAGAGAGACAGAGAGATGCTACGGAAGAGAGAGAGAGAGAGAGAGAGAGAGAGAGGTTTCAGGGTTAAAATGTTACTAATTTAACGTTGAGGGCATTTGTGTCATTTTTAACGGCTCCGTTAGTGTTTCTGATTTTCGTCCACTTTACAACAATTTTGAAAGTACAGGGGGGTTTTGCATAGCTTTTTAAACCATAAAGGGGTCATCATGTACTTTCACAAACCACAGGGGGTTTTGCGTAATTAACCCAAATAAGTAATTTGCCACTATATTTTCTGTAGCCTTAGGTTGCTGTAGCACCCCAATCCCCTTTTTGGCCTTATATTTTTTTTAGTCATATTTCCTTATTTTTCACAACTAGAGAATGAGGTGTTTCATTCTAACGGGATGACCGAAGAATGACAGTAAAACTATGTATAGCAAGAAGCTCCGAAGAGCTTAAATATATAGCAAGAAACTCCAAAGAGTTTAAACCAAGTTAATGTTTTAAGCTCTCTTTTTATCAAGTTTTCAACCAACAGCAACCACCATGAAATACAAATATACTAAAAATGGGTGATGGAAGAGAAAACAATACCTATCAATAATGAAAATAAGAACCATTACATTCAAACAGAACAAAAATGAAATAAAATAAAATAAAATAAAACATTAAAGCAAAGTAGGGTTTAGATCGACTAAACTTCCATGGAGATCGATTCGATCTAAACACTTGATATTCAATTTCTACCTTTCAAATTTTCTCAAAAGAGCGATAACAGAGAAAAATGTGCCAAAAATAAAACATAGTTTTCGATAAACCTGAATGAATATAGATTTAAACATTTAGGAAAAATAAAATAAAATGATAAAGAGTTTCATGCTTTCAACACCCATAAAATAGAAGAAATAAAAATACAACAATATAAAAAGGGTTTAGATCGAATTGGATTGCAGGGCTCTCAATTCGATCTAAACACGTAAAAATCCCTAATATTTTCATGCTTTTAATGCTATAAAAACACAACAATATAAAAGAGTTTAGATTGAATCGGATTGCAAGGCTCTTGATTTGATCTAAACACTTCCAAAAAATTCATAAAATTTTCATGTTTTCCATACTAAAAAATAGAGATCTTTTAAGACGGTTTAGATCGAATCAAAATGCAGGGTTCTCGATTCTATCTAAACACTAAGAAAAATATTAATATATATTGTGATGCCCCCACCCCGACCCCATATCCCGATGATCCGTTCCTACGAAGGAGTCTAGGTCAGTTCATGGAATAACGTCATTCAGAGCTCTCATCCAACAAGTCGATACAGATAATAGTAAAATCCAAAATTACTGTGTTATCATAAAACATGCAATTATTATAGTAAAACTATCAAGTAAGCTTAAAACATTATTCGGGACGGTCCATGACAAAATTATCCCATTTAAAATTGTCTAGGCGTATCTATTACAAGATAACCACTTAGCCCTGCCGCAGCGAATCTCGGCCTCACTTCTAGCGAGAAGAACAACATACTTACTCAAGCACTTGAAAAATATGTTAAGTAGAGGGGTGTATTTTGTAAGTTCAGTGAGAGACCTCAGTTTAGAAAATACCTACCGTGGTGTTTATAAAAATGGTCTCAAGTCCAAAGGCAACAATACTTATAGCAATCATATATCATGCACCAATACGGAAGCGTACAAGCAAGATAAGGTATCTCCACACATATAACAGAGATATACATGGCATCAATATGGAAGCGTACAAGTATGTCATGCATCCGAAAATCATATAACAGAGATAGACATGGCATCATGGAATAATTGCAACTATATGCAACAATCAATCTAGCTTTCAACCCTTAGGCTTTTGGACTACTTGATTTCTATATAGCTTTCTCATCTAAAGCTAAGTTGACAATCTATTCTATTCAATCTAGCAAGTTTAGTAGTTTGCAAACACCTCTAGACCCAAGTGGTAATAATACCAGGGTTAGTTGAAGTGCTCGACGACAAGGGGTTTTGGATCCCGGTTGTATACATGCAACCAATAGTTTTCCCTAAATAAGAAAGTGTGGATTAGCTGCGACACGACTTCACCTCAAACCATCAACATGCAAGTGGTGACTGCATAACAAGCTATTAAAACTAGACGCACTAAGTCTTTTCGATTTAAATGTCTTTTACCTTATCATGTATTATGCAAACATGACATATGTAGCATTCTTTCATAAATCCTAGACATTCGATATGCAATTCAATTAACCTGCTCATATTATTTGAATCATGTATCTCTAGCTACACCTAGCAACACAACATGCTTCATCGACGTGTAAGACAATCACGCACTTAAAGTGATAGACAAGTCATGCTGTCAATAGCATTTTAACAATCAATAGACATACATGCTTGGTTGCAAAATAACCGGTAAGCAATTCAAATCATTCACAACACATGCATAATACTATCAAATCAATCAAACATGTTGAGGCGTGGGCGACCTTGTAATTTAAACTAGACAATCAAGTAGTTATAGTACATTTACACTCATGCAATATAGTGGTTCAATTAAGATTACGAACGTTGTGAGTAATCACTCACCTTTTGTGAAGCGAGAGTACGTTGAGGTTGATTAGGTCAACTTTCAGTCAACAGTAAATTCCTGCAAGATGAGCGATTGGCTTTTAGTCCTTAAGTCCACTATATTTGACTTTTGGGTTTGACTTTACGTTTGACTCTCAAGTTTGAATTTGACTTTTTGGTCAACTAACTTTTGAAGTAAATAATAAGAATTTTTTAATTATTTTTTGAAATATTGAATAAAAGCTGGAAAATTTTAATTTTTAATTAATAGTACAACTTACTTCCAAGACAAATTATTATTGCACATTAACTTAAAAGATGTTGTACATTGCTCTTCAAGAGGTTGCACATGCTCTTTAGTACACATTGCACCTTTCTATTATTTGTCCATTCATTAATAAAAAATAGGATGAATTACATTTACCTCCCCCGAAATTTGCCTAAATAGCAAATGGATCCCTCAGGTTTCAAAAAATAACATCCCAGTCCCTTAACCACCCAAACTTGGAGTCCAACACTGTTCATCGTCTTCTTCCTTTTTCTTCTCTCTCTCTCTCTCTCTCTCTTTTCTTTGTTGTCTACCTCACCGCCAGTTGCCATTTTTCTCCCTCCTCCCTGCGTCCATCATTCTGCTTCCTCCTCCCTGCGTCCGGCAACATTTGACTATAGCAGATGTTCCTAAGTAAAGAGTCTCACCTATGTTTGGTTGCTTCTGAGATGAGACAATTTCTAAATCTTCCCTGCCATTAGACAACAATGTTTGCATTTTAGTTTATTCAACTTAGTTTGCTGCTCAAAGTGTAGATATTTTCGACTGTTTTGCTCAATTAACTTACGGTGCTCTCTTTGTTCTTTGGTTTTTCCAGGTATGGCTTTATGAGAGGTTCATTTAGGGCCCCTGCTGTTGGTTGGATGATGTACAATATGCTTGTTAGCAACGAGAAGTCGACATAGTCTCAATATAAATCTCATGTTTACGCACATTCTGAAAATGTGACTCCTAGCATCATCCAGAGCAGATATGAACTTACAAAAAGGTCGGGTGCATGATACGTGCCAGCTGCTTTCTTGACTGGTTTACTTGACTAGGTAAAGTCCCGAGAAGAATTCGTTGAACGACGGACGCAGGGAGGAGGGAAAAAAATGGCAGCTGGCTACGGGGGAGACGGCAAAGAAAAGAGAAAAAAAGAAAAAGAAAAAGAAAAAGGAAGAACATGAAGGAAGAAGATGATGAACAGTGCTGGACTGTAAGTTTGGGTGGTTAAGGGATTGGGATGTTATTTTCTGAAACTTGAGGGATCCATTTGTTATTTAGGCAAACCTCGGGGGAGGTAAATGTAATTCACCCTAAAAATATATTAAGTTACGGTAAATATGGCTACTGAGTAGTCTGAAATATTAAATCAATAATTATAATTTTTTTTTGCCTTTTAAATAAAATAAATTTTTTAATTTTTTTTGTTTCTTAAATACTGCAAAAAAAACAAAAAAAGAATTAAAAAGTTAGACATTTTAAATTTTTAATTAATAGTACGGCTTATTTCCAAACCAATTTATAATTGGGAAAATTTCTATTGAGGGCGTGAGAAGAAACATAATTATTAAAAGGGACGTAACTTTTTTATATTTATTATTAAGGGCGTTAAAATACTTCCACTTACTTTTAATTTAGTAAAAGACTATTTGGTCCTTCATTATTAAATGAGTAAAATACAATGCAGACTCCTTGTCTCCCTCTACAACAACCACATCTGCTGCATGAGAGCCATATGAAACTTTGATCAAACCTTGTCGTTCTCACTGAAGCACACAAATCGCAATCCGAATCATGAATAAGCATTCTGAGTACATATATATTTTACTCATTGTTGGCCTCATGAACGATCTACTGCAAAACATGTCAGGTACTACATAGGTGAGTACATATATATCTACGACGACGCATACCATACTATATACTTTCAATATGGAAGATTGCCTTCATTCTGTCACTTGAAAGCCCTGCAAAATAATAATAATAATAAAAAAATAAAAACTCAATAGTGGAGTTTGCTTTTGGTCTGTGGATGCGGTAAGAACTTGTTCGATGGAATGCCGCATCCAAAAACAGAAGGCAATCTCAGAGTTCGAACCCAAATCAGTCCTCCTTTGCAACAAAAGGGCACCACATTCGCCAATTGAGAATGAACCGAGTGTTGAACCATTAAACTGGAACACATAAGTTTTATTTCGGGACTTCATGCATGTTATTGTTAAATGTTAATAAATTTTCTAACTCATTGCTCCTTTGAAATTGCATAGACGAAGTGGAACCACCGCCTGTAGATAAGACTTCCAAAGATGATTCCAAATTGAATAAGAATTAAGAAGATAAGAATTCATGATTTAATCAATATCACACTGCTTGTTGTATTTAAACATAAGTGTTTTACGAGTTCGATAGGTATAGGTACTAAATAGTTTTCTACTAAATTAAAAACAGCTTGAAGTATTTTAACGCCCTTAATAATAAATATAAAAAATTTACGCCCGTTTTAATAATTTTGTTTCTTCACATGCCCTTAACAGAAAATTTCCCTTTATCATTGCACATTAATTTTGAAGACGTTGCACATTGCTCTTCAAAAGGATGCACATCTCTTTAGTACACTTTGCACATTTTCATTATTTGCCTATTCATTAATAATAATTATTTTAACTTATCATAAATATGGATGAGTTGTCCCAAAAATAAGAAACAACCCAACAAATTAAGAACACACAATTATTTTCATGAAAAAGTCCTTTAATAAAGAAGTGTAACATTGAACAAGAAGACTATTGAGGTATAGCCTCAAACAATAAACAGAAGCATCAAATCTCAAAACAAATAGCAAAATTAAAAAGAAAAATCACCATAAAATCAGCAAGAAATTACAAAAATTATAATAAAATAATTTGATCACCACTGTTGAAATTTGCTAAAAAATTTGTAAGATTTTTCTGCCTTACCTTATGTGAGGGCTACAAAAGTTTGCCCTAGGTCTAGAGTAAACCTTAAATACTTTAGGGTATAGGATTTAGGGTTTAGTGTTAATAAAGTTTGACGCAGGTCTAGAGTAAACCTTAAATACTTTAGGGTTTAGTGTTACTATGTTTGACTTTTAGGTCAACTGCATCAAATTTGATCAAAGGTCAAGGGTTAAAGGTCACTTTTAGAAATAAGGTCACTTTTCAAAAAATAAGGTCAATTTCAAAAATAGGGTTCAGGTTTGGAAAACAAGTTAAAGTCTATTTTTGAACTTCAAAAACGAGTGTAGGTCATTTTTGCAAAAGTATATTTTTTGGGAAAATTTCAATTCTGGCCTTCGTGCGACACAACGTACGAATCATACGCCTTGGGTTCGTGTTCTTTGGGTTTCAACTTCACAATTTTTAGAAAAATAGCCTATGTGTTTGGTACGATGGCTTGTGAGAATCGTACATCGGCTACTGAATTCTCGGAAACTTCTGGTTCGGGATGCTACTTTTGGGGTTACATGTAATGCAGTTTTTGTTACATTTAAACCATTCTAAAAACATACATCACACAACCTAGCATACATACAAGATCTAGGAACACTTTTTTTTTTTTTTTGTTTTGTTGCAAAAACAACTATTTTAAACCGATTAAACATAGTCTTGAACAGAGCTCGGAACGCAGATTTTAAAACAAGCGACTTTCATGATTTTAATATTTCGATTTCAGTTCTGGAACCAGATTAATCAATTAAGACTAAAGGCAACCATCTAGGTGGTTTTAACATACAAGGAATTCATTAACAACATATGAACATGCTTTACACAAGATCAATCATGCAACCCAATTACTTCCTACTTAAGTTTTCTTAAAGTTCTAATTCATGCTTTTTGATTTTGATTCTAGGCCACGAATTAACACTCACCTTGAGGTCCTATGATTACCACGAACTAAGGAGCACGGCGGCGACGGTTGCTAGGGTCCTTCTAAAGTTGACTCCTTTTAATTTTTTGATTTTTAATTAAGTGGTTAAACGTTTGATTCCGGGTTTAGTTATGTATTTATAGGGGTGTATTATGTCTAGGGTTTAAGTTAGAATCCTCTAAGGATTCGGATAAACTCGTTGCGTATGAATTCTGGTGATCAACTCTGAAGAGTTTTATTCTATCCAACTTCTCCGTGTTTATCGCATTTCTGGGCAGCTGTGCGACGCAATGTGCAGTTCGCACGCCCTGTCGTACATGCATGTTTTTGAGCTTCTTTGCTTTGTGCCACTGCATGGCTGTCCGACCCTTCATGTATTCGTGTGTCCAGTCGCACACATGCAATTTTTCTCCTTTCTCATACGGTTACGACCCGTTTGGCTCCATTCCTTGCCATTTACTCCTTACTTCCATTCTTTTTCTCTAGTTCCCGTTAAATTTTATGCAAGTTCCTAAGCCCACACTAAAACATAACCATTCATTAAGTAAGAAATCAATCGATTCATGATAATTCATTTTTCATGCAATACAAATAGGAACAAATAAAATGACTATTTTACTGTTACAAGCCCTCGAATCCTAGTCTGAAATTCTTGGTCCACATATATATAATGGAAAATGCATATTTGAATCACAGAAACATAAAAAACACTAAGCATTGTCGATTCAAAACCAAAAAAAAGGAAAAGAAAATGTCATACCTACAGACACCGTTGATATTGCCCGCTTTCTACTTACAAACCAGAGAGATAACCTCTTCTTCTCTATAGAACCTAGAAAGTAAAACAAACAGTATAAAAAAACTATCTGAAAAGTAAAAATACCGAACATAATTTCCATTTTTTACCTATACTTGGTGGTGAAAGTGGGTTTCTCCATGCCGGAATTGATTTGAATGTCAATGGTGATGATCGATCGTGTCTAAGCGGCAATTTAGAACAGTGATAAATTTAGGGTTGATAGTTCTATATACAAAATGTGAACTAGCTAACGCTTAAAATATAGGCTAAGTTCTGATTCTTCGTATTCGTGTGAGTTTTTTTCGATTCAACACTGGTTTTTCTAATATCCGGTGTTAAATTTAACCATTAACACCTGTTATACATGAAACCAGTGTTGAACCCCTTTCCCCCCCCCCCCCCCCCCCCCCCCACCAAATTTTTAACACATGTTCTTTTGCATGTTTTTTGAATTATATTTTCCAAAACTTTTTTTAAGATGTAGTATTGAACATGGCTGGCTTTAGTTATTAACCACACATAATTATATTAGTAACCGCATGAAAAGTTAAAAAATAAAATAAAAATAGAAGTATTTTATTAAAATATTATGGCTTAACCCATTGTGTTATCGTACTTTTACTATCAGCCCCATCTGTTTTTAAAACTAACATTTAATCCCCATTTTCATCAATCAAACAAAACAAACTAACAAAGGACCAAGATGCCCTACATGTAGAAAGGTAGATGATTGCATAGGAGTTTCCGAGAGGCAGAATCGAGGAAGAACATTGTATCTGAATTGACAGAAGAGCGATGTTGTGTCGGCCGACGGCAAATATTGACACTAGAACCAACATATTATTACATGAATGGTGTGTTTTGATCGTTTTGCTATTTATTTTGTTCGATTGATAACAATTTGAAAACACGAAAGGGCTAATTGTAAAAACATGATAGCATAAGGAGTAAAATATGATTAAGCCAAATAAAATAAATTTAAGAAATCAGACTCTTCTAATATAAAATAAGAAAATTACATTTACTAAGGGAGCCCATACAATAGGCGAATGAATTATGAGTGATGTAGTAATTAAAGATTCTCATGGGGATTTATTATTAGGGGATGCTAAATGCGGGGAACAAAAAATGCTAAACACAAGGAGAGAGATAGTACTTTGCTATTTCTACCCGTTTTGCTATTACCCTGTAAACTTACCCAAGCTACCTCCACTGCCCGCGCCGACCACTGCCAACGGACACCGACCGCCGCCGGTGGATTTTTAATTAATTATTTATTTATTAGACTGGATTTGAAGCTCTGGGAGCATGGAAATGAAAAGTGGGTTTCATTTATCGGCGCCCTTCCCTGATGCCGGATATGGGGTTTTGGCCACCTAACCCCGTTTTCCGGCGTTAGGCCACCAAATGCCTAGCAACAGGAAAAACGGGATTAAGCCTGTTTTTCCGGTAGCTTCTTTCTGCAAAACACTAAAATGAAACCCCCCCCCCCCCCTTGCGGAGTGTCATTTCATTTGTAAGAGGCCAGCTGTTGGTATTTCAGTCTTTTTTTTTTTTTTTTTTTTGTTGTAGCCAGATCAAGGTTTTGCTGCTAGGATTTGGGTGGCGGGAATGGTCAGCCACCCACAATCGGCTAGCATTAAATTTTTTTTTTTTTCATAAAAAAAACATTTTAAAGACTTACCCGCGCTCGGCTGTGCTTCAGCGATTAGTGGTGGTGGGGGACGGTCCCAATGGCGGCGAATGGAGGAACTGGGAAATGGGGGTGGCTGGGTAAGTTTATAGGGGTAAGGGCAAAATGGGTATAAAATAGCAAAGTACTATCTCTCTCTAAGTCTAGCATTTTTCGCATTGGTGGTTACATAGTGCAAATTTATAATTAGCTCTTATTAGATAGTTAAATTTAATTTATCAAGGCGCAATTGTCATATAATATTTTCACAATCATTGAATATTTTCAGTTCTCTTGAGGTATAAACATATTTTGATTAAATTTATTTTCTTAACAGTTTCACTATTAATTTGTTTAAAATGATACTTTTTATAAAGTTGATCGGCCAAAAACAGGGGAAGAATGGGTGTGGGAGAGTTTGGCCCCCTCAAATCCCTGACTCCACTCGACCTTAGAGGATGTATTGGGAAACATATATTATAATTTCAGTGTATATATTTGTAAAATAGGACTAATTCATATATTAGCTCCAAAATTTTTTTGGTTCTGTCCTTATACCCAAAAGTATACGCATAAAGATTTTATTGAATTTCTCATGAAATTATTAATTTCTGCACACGAGGTAGGTTGACAATTGGCGTAACGTGTTAGGAACTGAAATAGGAGAGGGGAAAAGAAAGAACCGTAGAAGAAGATAGAGGGATGAGAGTCATAGTTTAAATGATTTTCATTGATATATCATATTAAGTACAATGCAGAGTTTAACTGATTTTCATTGATATATCATATTAAGTACAATGCATAGTTTAACTGATTTTCATTGATATATCATATTAAGTACAATGCATAGTTTAACTGATTTTCATTGATATATCATATTAAGTACATTGCAACTATTTATAATAGGCTAAAATACTAATAACAAAGAATATCAGTTCCTATGCAGAGTTTAACTGATTTTCATTGATATATCATATTAAGTACAATGCAACTATTTATAATAGGCTAAAATATTAATAACAAAGAATATTAGTTCCTATAATATATGAACACTAAGCCAATAATTCTGGCACTACTTTACTAACTACCCATGATCTCTAGGTGTTACCACTAACAATTACGACTAATTCAACCCAATAAAAGTAACCGTATCATTCCTCCCGCCTTTGATCATCCTTGTCCACAAGGATGAAATCAAGCTGCTGGTGGAAAATCTTCCATCCAAAGATTTGAGGGCGTCAGTGGGCATTCTTCTATCCTAAAGAATTGTAGAGTCGGTGGGCAATCTTCTATCTGAAGATTTGCGAGGGTTAGAATTTGAGGGAAGACACAAGAAGAATTTAGAGGGGAGAACGGAGAATATTTTGTATCATATTTTTGATACCACCAAGGAAGAAAAAGAAGTAGGAAGAATTTAGAAGGAAAGAATAAGGAGAGCAGAATAAGAAGAACAGGGATAACAGGGGCTAGAATCAGGCTCTAATACCACTTGTTAGGAACTGAAATAGGAGAGGGGAAAAGGAAGAACCGTAGAAGAAGATAGAGGGAAGAGAGTCATAGTTTAACTGATTTTCATTGATATATCATATTAAATACATGATCTCTTGGAGTTATCCATGATCTCTTGGAGTTATCACTAACAATTACGACTAATTCAACCCAATAAAAAGTAACTGTATCACTACCCATGATCTCTTGGAGTTATCACTAACAATTACGACTAATTCAATCTAATAAAAAGTAACCGTATTGATGTGACGCAAAAATGCTTGTAAATGGACGCTTCTTTCCGGCCCAAAAAGATGTCTTGATCTGCAAGACCCAAGCTTATAGAAACTTCACTGAAAAAGGAGATAGTCGAACTGGAGACCGAGCTGGGTAGCTCGGATTAGCACGAATGATGAAGAAAACCGTAACTGAAGACTGTTCTGGCAATAACTGTAAATAATCAAGAGAAGAGCGGGGCTTTCCCCCCTGTATAGGCTTCGATGGTCAAGTTAGAGAGATAGAAGAAGATGAATAGTAGTGACAAAGTGCTCAAATGGTAAATGTTGCGTACCTCACTAAGTCTGAAGACTTAGTATATATAGCTCAAGACTGGGATATGCCCATTGAACCTTCATGATCAGCAATCTCACCTGTTCCCCTCTGTGTAGCGTGGCGTGTACGTTTTGTGTCATCATGACCGGATTTCATGGGTTTCTTCCTTCTCGAAGATCTGGGAAATCTCTGTATATATTCAAAATATATACCTAACCCTATGATGATCTTTACCTACTGTGTCAGTTCAATATTTTAGTCCGACCTAACTATCTCAGCTCGGTTAGGCTGAGTGTCATGATATAAGTATGAGAAATATTGTAAGGCACATTGAAACTGTTGGCCGACCTAAACCTTTGACCGATCTACTATTTGGCTTGGTTTTAAGGATCTATCAGACCTAAGCAGGGTTCTGGACTTCTTACGCATCTTTTTATCTTTACTGTTTATCTTCGCTTTAGTCCATTGGGCCAGGCCCAATGGAAGTTCAATTTCATGCACACCAACAAGTCCCCCCAGTATTAGGTTTTAGCGAGTTAAAACTTAATACTTTTTGTGTTTTACTGAGCCAAAAATTTGACTAAAGTATTTATCATGCATCCCCCTGATATTTGTCCAAGCTACTTTTTAAAATTTTGTTTCCGACCTAAGCTAGCATGAAATGTGGATTGTTCCGACTTAAGTTTACTAGAAGTGTTGAACTGTTTCAACTGAAGTAATAAAAATGGTTACCGACCTACCGAACATCATGGCTATCAAAAGAGAAGCATGAGTCAAAAACTGATACAAATCCGATCCAAAGAAAATAATATATTAGCTGATTCATAAGTAAATAATGTGGTGTTGTCCCAAAAAGACTGAATTTATCAATAAAAGCGTACCTCGGCTTTTGAAGAGTTGTGACGTGACAGGACACACTCAGCAACTTTCAAGGCGCTCGGTACGACTTCCCACGTTTGTCCGTTTCTCGAGCGGTATTAATAGCTCCAGCGGTTGGCTTGTTTGCTACACTTCTTCTTCCCAAATCTTTCTTTAAATACGAAGAAACCAACATCGTTGCCTCTGCGCTTTTTGAGAAAAGAGAGTTTTTATCCTTCTTCTTTTTGCCGTGACCGTCTTTGTTGTTGATTTTCCGCCGTGTCCGTTAGTGTCGCTTCTCCCGTTTGTGCCGCCGCTTCGTTTTGCTGCCTCTACACCACTACCTTGCAGAATTCCATGGCTGAAGAAAGGAGCTCTGGTACCGGCGCGTCTTGTCAGAACCCATCCTCAGGTTAGTTTGGTCTTCCCTTTTTTCCAATAGTTATGATTGATTCGCCGGCATAGGAATAATTTTTCGGCAAGTTTGATGCGTGAACCTCTTTGTAATGCTTCCTGTAGATACGGCTGCCATATCGTATGAATTTCACCTGGAAGAGATAGTCTCCGAGCTTACTAGGGTATAATTAGAAACCCTAGGATCGACCCATTACCTTGACCCGACCATCCAAACCCATCTGCCCACATCCGAGGAAAGAATAACTAGTACTTCTGGGGGTTGGGTCGGTATATATGAGTACCACATAAAATTCGGGCTAAGATTTCCTGCCCATGATTTTTTAACCGAGCTATGCGACTATTTAGAAATCGGGCTGGGCCAGTTAGTACCCAATGCCTTTAGATTTCTAGTGGGGTTTATGTGTGTCTACTTCGGGGCTAAGATCCGACCCACCGTGATTTTTTCCAGTTTTACACCATCCGCCAATATCCTTAGGATTGACCCATTACCTTGACCCGACCATCCAAACCCATCTCCCATGATTTTTTCCAGTTTTACACCGTCCGCCAATATCCTTACGAACCGAGGTGGGTATCTTTCCAAAAACGTAGGAATGGACCCGTCCTTATAACTGACTCCCCAGATACGAAGAAACACTAGAGGGCAAGATTTTTTATGGTGAAAGCCGATGAAGCAAACCTCCCTTGCCGCTGGTCAAAGTTTGTTGTGCCGGCAGATCAGACCCGAGACAAGTCGAATCCCATAGTGTTGTCGGATTATAAGGTTTTAAGATCTTACACCCAATCGAAGAAATATTCGGTTAAGTATCCCTCCGAGGGCCTTCTCATCTGGGCTCGGCTAAGCCAGGCCCCCAATGTCGAACCAAAAAGTAATTACTTGTCTCTGAACTTTTATAACTGTGGCTTTATTTATCTTAGCTCGGTCTTGCTGATACTCTTACATCTTGTCTCTTCTGTTTTCTGGTGGCTTTGGTGGATTTGGTCGGAAGAAAAAATCTCATAAGCAGACTGTAGCCTCGGGATCTTCAAAAAGACCCCTCACAGAAATTGACCTGACCCAAGAAAGGGAAGGGACCGATCTCCCCCTAGACGCCTTAATTCTCAGAGCATCGAAGAAGAACAGGCCGACCCCTACGGAGGTTCAGGCGGCCAGACAAGCCAAGGCCCGACAGTTGTTGACGGATTCCACTTTGGGGGCCGAGCTACCGAGCTCGGATGAGCTGTTGGGGCCCTTGGACCGTCGTCCAAGGAAAGAATGATAATTCTTAAAGATCAAAGGGAAAGACCGGGCCCCTTGGTACGGCCCGTATATCAGCCTCACCTGGCGGGGCCCCAGCCCGATGATGTCCGGCCTTATTCTGAGTTAGTGGCCGAGTCTCACAGCTCCTTCGAGGAGATAGTTGAGGCGAGCAACCAGATGCGGAAAATCATCGAACAACTAGTGAAGCAAGAAGCCTTTTTGGCTTCACAGATAAAACGGGTAAACTTCGGATCTTTTAGTGTGTTCCTTGAAATGCATGTTTGCTCCGTGCACTATTTCTGTAAGGCTCATAATTTGATTTTGCAGGTCGGTGTAAATTATGCAGCCACGACGAAGAAGACTGTGGCTTTGGATGTTCTGGCTCAAAGCTATGAGCAGGAAAGGCTGAAGAGGCCAACTGAAGAGATAGAGGAATTAAAGATGAAGCTGGGGGTTGAGTCCAGCAAGGTGACCGACCTCCAGGCCAAAAATACCGAGCTCTATAAAGAAAACCAAGAGCTCGGTACCAAGGCCAGCCAGTTGAGTACCAGGTTCCAGGGCTTGGAAGCGGAAGTGGAGGGGTTGAAGCAGAACGAGTCCGAGCTAGGGAAGAAGATTGCTGACCTTGAGAGGGCATTGGAGGAGGAGAAGAAGAAATCTTCCGGGCTGCTGAGTCCGGCTGAGGTGGAGGTGGCACGTCATGCTGCCTTAGAAGATTTCAAAGGGGGGCCGTTGCTGGATCTCATGAACCACCGGTTTATGGAGCTGATCCAGTGTGGTTATACTTTGTGCTGGGATGAATTTAAAGGCCCCAGATCGGTGGAGGGCCTTCCTGAAGATTCCTTAGCCCATACTTCTTTGCTTTCTCAGGGTCGCGATCCCTTCGATCTGGTTGAGGAGGTCAAGCAGGAGTGCCGAGCCAATGGTATTCCTTTGCCAGAAAACACGGAAGAAGAAGATCCTGTGGCCGACCTAAATGGGGCAGCTAATGAAGAAGCGACCTCCTAAGCTCCTCCTTCTTAGCTTTTGTTTGTACAATTTTCGAAACATTTTTATTAGAACGATCTCTGTAACAG
Source organism: Leptodermis oblonga (assembly GCA_016801395.1). NCBI lineage: Eukaryota > Viridiplantae > Streptophyta > Magnoliopsida > Gentianales > Rubiaceae > Leptodermis > Leptodermis oblonga. The sequence continues at coordinate 30,361,492 of CM028755.1, forward strand.
GCCGGCACACTTTTTTCCTTTGAATATATGACTTGATTTTTTCACGATCTTATCTTCAACTTGCTCAAAGATAGTATTTTCTTAGGTGTGCTGCGTTCCAAGCCCGCAGAACTAACTGTCCTTGCAAATCTTCTAACACATAGCTACCAATGGGTCGGGCTTCGATCACCCGGTAGGGCCCTTCCCAATTAGATACCAACTTGCCTTGATCTTGTGGCTTACTGATAGCTCGATTCCGCAAAACTAAATCTCCCGGTACAAAGGCTCGATGTTTGACCCGAGCGTCATAGTGTTGCCGAACTAAATTTTTGTAATTTAACTGGTGTACCTAGGCAGTGTCCCGAACTTCCTCCATCAAATCCAAACTAAGCTCCAAGTTTCTTTGATTTTGGTCCCTTTCGAAGTGCATGACTTGGGGCGCACCACTTTGTATTTCTGAGGGTATGACAGCATTGACCTCGAAGGCTAGCTCGAAAGGAGTTTTCCCCGTAGAAGATTTAGGCGTAGTTCGGTGGCACCATAATACATGAGGCATGTTGTTCCACCCAATTCTTACTCTTATCTTCTAATCTGGTTTTCAACCCGTGCAACAAAGTTCGGTTTGTGAGTTCCACTTGCCCATTTGTTGCAGGATGAGCCACAGATGTGAAACGTTGGGTAATACCTAGCTTTGAACACAAGGCCGTGAATTCCTTGGATTCAAACTGGGTCCCATTATCCGAGATAACCGAGTTGGGCACGTCGAACCGACAGATGACTTGCCTCCAAAGAAACCGAGCTACAGTTCGCCCGGTAATAGTCGTCAATGCCTCGGCCTCCACCCATTTTGTGAAATAGTCTATAGCCACAACTAGATAATGACAAGAACCAATCTTAGGAAATGGCCCCATAAGATCTATCCCCCATTCCGCGAAAGGCCAAGGAGCAATTATCCCGGTAAAGCTGGATGCTGGCAACATGTGAATCGTCGCATTGTATTGGCAACTGGGACAACATTGAACATATTCGACTGCTTCCTGAAATAACCGAGGCCAATAAAACCCAGCCCCAATTACTTTCTTGGCCAAATTTCGAGCCCCAATATTAGACCCACAGTTTCCCTGGTGTATCTCCTTTAGCACGGCTTCTGTTTCTCCTGAACCCAAGCACTTTAGTAAGGGCATTAAAAAACCCTTTTTATACAGATCTTCCCTAACTATTTGATAATGTTCAGCCTTCCTTCGTATTCGTTGTGCTTCCTTTCGTGAATCTGGTAAAGTACCATTCTACAAATACTGCCATAGAGGAAATCGCGAATCCTGACCTTCACTTATGGACAAGATTGCTGGCTCGGCTGTGCTCCTAGTCTGTACTTCTTGTACTAGAACGCTTTTAGTCAGATGAGAGAAAACCGAAGAAGCCAATTTGGACAAGGCATCTGCATTTGTGTTTTTACTTCGTGGAACTCGCTCTATAGTCTATTTTGGAAAAATTTTCAACTGCTGTTGTACCAGTGCTAAATATTCCTCCATTTGTCGATCCTTAGCCTTATACTCCCCCAAAATTTGTTTTACTACAAGTTGGGAGTCTGAACAAATTTTTAGATTTCTGACCCCCAGTTTTAGAGCTAATTTTAGACCGGCTATCATGACTTCGTACTCTGCTTCATTATTGGTGGCCGTAAAGCAGTACCGTAGAGCATAAGTGTAGACTTCCCCAATAGGGTTGGTGAGGATGATCCCGGCACCCGATCCGGACTGGCTGGAGGCACCATCTACATAGAGTGTCCACGAATCATCACCCTTTACCACAGTTAAAAGAAGGTCGGTTTCTTGTGACGGACTAGGCGTGTCTTCCTGGATGTCTGATACTCTCTCAGCTATGAAATCTGCCAATAATTGCCCTTTGACTACGGTGCGAGGCATAAAGGTGATATCGTACTCCCCTAATTCGATGGCCCATTTGGTGAGACGACCAGAAACCCCTGTCTTTTGCAAGATGGCTTTAAGAGGTGCATCGGTATAGACGGTGACTCTGTGGGAGTTGAAATAAGGCCGGAGACGTCGTGTGGAGTGAACTAGAGCCAAGACTAATTTTTCCAAGCTGGAATAGTTTTTCTCTGCTGCCTGCAAAACTTTGCTAACAATATAGATGGGTCTTTGAACTTGATTCTCTTCTCGAAGCAAAACTGAGCTAATTACGAATTCAGTGGTAGCTATATACATGTATAATTGTTCTCCAAGAATTGGCATGGTTAAAGATGGCAAAGAAGCTAAATACATTTTTAATTGTTGGAAAGCAGTTTGGCATTCCGAGGTCCACACAAATTTATCTGTTTTCTTTAAAATGCTAAAAAATGGTAAAGCTCGTTCTGCCGACCGAGCTAAAAACCGATTTAAGGCTGCTAGTTTACCCGTTAATTGTTGTACTTCACGAATTGATTTAGGTGGATGCATTTGCAGAACAACTTCTACTTTCTTTGGATTAACCGAAATACCCCTTTCAGAAACCATGTAACCTAAGAACTTCCCCGAAGTAGCCCCAAAAACACATTTTTTCGGATTTAACCTTAATTTATACTGGACCAGAATTTCAAGTGTTTCACGTAAATCAAGCAAATAGGCAGACTCATTCCTACTTTTAACAAGTAAATCATCAACATATGCTTCCATGTTCCGACCTAACTGATTTTTAAAGATTTTATTTACTAGGCGTTGAAAGGTAGCCCCAGCATTTTTCAATCGAAAGGCATAGTAATAAAGCAATAAGTACCTTTATCCGTGATGAAGGATGTTTTTTCCTTGTATTCTTTAGCCATGAAGATCTGGTGATAGCCCTTGTATGCATCCAAGAAGTTGAGGAAGCGAAATCCAGCTATGGCGTCGACCAGAATGTCAATCAAGGGTAGGGGGAACCAGTCTTTGGGGCAGGCTTTGTTTAGGTCGGTGAAGTCGATGCACATACGCCATGAACCATTGGGCTTGGGAACCAATACAGGGTTAGCTAGCCATTCAGGATAATCTACTTCTCGAATGATACGTACCTCCAATAAAGCGTTGACTTCGATCTCTACGTATTTGCTGCATTCTCCTCCAAGGTTACGCTTTCGTTGACGAACCGGCCTATGACTGGCATCAATGGATAGCCTGTATTCAATGATATTTCGAGAAATGCCAGGCATGTCTTCCGGCCGCCAAGCAAAGACTTCCGCAAACTCACGCAAAAGGTTAAGTAAATCATGTTGTAACTGAAGAGGTAAATCAGCCCCTATCTTAATTACCTTGTTTGGGTTGGCAGTCAAGGGAACTATCTTCACCTCAGCCCCTGCTTCAATGGATCGCTCCGAGCACCTGTCAGGTCGGTAATGTTAATGGGATGAGGAATACTTCCTTGAAGAGTAGGCGGCGAAGCCCGGGGTGCAGAGGTCGGGGTGACTGCAGAAGCAACTTTCGATTTTCGATCCATAGGCACCTGTTCTCTTAAGGAAGCTGTGTAGCATTGCTTAGCCTGTATGACATCACAACGAAGAGAGGCCACCCCACCCATGGTGGGGAATTTTAAAAGCATATGCATGGTAGAAGCAATGGCCTGAAATTGATTTAGTCCAGGCCGGCCCAGATATACATTATAAGGTGAGGGTTCATCAATGACCACGAAATCTATGGTTTCTGTACATTTTAGCTGTCCAGCTATCAACGTGACCGGTATGCTTAACTGTCCCACAGGAATAACATGGTGGTTGCCAAAGCCAATCAAGGGTGTACGTACTGAATTTAAATGTGCCTTTTGTAACTGACATCTTGCCAAGGCTTTGGTAGTAATTATATTACTAGAGCTACCGGTGTCTAACAATGTCCTACGTACTTGATAATTAGAAATATAACAGTCGATCACTAGTGGATCATCACAATTATAAGGCAAGAAAATATCACTGTCATTAAAAGTAATTACTGATGTCATGGCTTCCACTTTACGCTTACCTAAAACGTTGTTTCTTTGCCGATATACCTATTTTCTCTGACGATTAGAGTTGCCTTGGGTCGGTCCTCCAGCTATGGTATTCATGACCCCAGCTATGGTCAGGTCGGTTCCAGCCCCAGCGTTTGGGGCTCGGGGGTCGGGGGTCGGGGGTCGGGTTGGGAATATTCTCGGACAAAATGACCGGGCTCTCCACACCGGTAACATCCGGTAGGTCGCTCCCGGGTTGCTGAAACAGTGGGTTTAGGCAAAGAAGCCACTTGTGTATATTGGGGCAGTTTCCCAGCTTGAATAAGCTTTGCTATCTCTGCAGCCAAATCTCGACAATCATTAGTATTGTGACCAATGTGCTTATGATACTTACAATACCTGGCAGGATTGAGCCGATCTGTGGGACCCGTCATGGGACGGGCTGGGGGTAGCAACCCTTGCACAGCATTAACACTTACCCCAGCCTTTGGGCCAGTGTTAGTAGTACTCACAAAGTTTTGCTTCTTACCTCTTCCTGGGGGAGGAATTGGGGAAGAAGCTTTTCTCTTACCGTATAAGTCGGAAAAAACCTCTTTCTCGTTCCTGTTTTATGGCTGCAGTATCTTCAATAACAGCAAAGTTAACAGCAGTGACCATCATTTCAAAATAAGAGTGTGGGGGTCGGATGGCAATTTCAGTAGCCAAAGGTCCTAACCGTAACCCATTAATAAACAACCCCATCATAATCCTATCATCTTTTTCATGACATTGTCTAGATTCTACGTTAAACCGATCTATATAGGCCTGCAATCCCTCTTCCACCCTTTGAGTTATGTTCATTAAGTGAGAAATAGGTTTGGATAGTATCTTGTTACCAATAAAATTAGCTAAAAACAAATCACCGAATTGATCTAATGAATGAATGGAGTTTCGAGGTAGAGTACAATACCAATTTATAACTTGACCTTTAAGGGTTAGATGGAATGTCATGCAGCGGTTGGCATCAGACAAATTGGCGGCATCCATAACACTCATGCACTGCATCCAATGAGTCGTTGGGTCAGTAGTTCCATCGTACTTATCAACCTTACCTAAACCTTTGTATCCCGGGGGGAAGGGTGCTGTTTGGATTTCTCATCCAAATGGATGAGACACGCGAGAAGTGGGCCCGACTTGTCCCAACTGAGCATATTCGGATCCAGGGAGGACTGCTTGACCGGGCTGGGCGTATCCTGTTTGACCTAAGGGGTATCCTCCCATTCCGGGATAAGCAGGCAGTGGCCCTCCAGTTGCGAAGTTTCCCGCACTGGCTCCGGGGTAATAACTCTGGTTAAGTAAGGGAGAGTACCCAGTGAGGGGCTGCATGGCTCGGCTTGTGCCTATACCGTAATGTTGAAACTAAGCTAGGCTTGACGGTGCTAGGTATCTGAGATATCCTAATTGGTTAACTTCAGGACCAAGGTGGCTAAACTGGCTTAATGGTTGACCTAGGCCGGGCTGACCTATTTGACTCGTCTGTGGGCCCAGACCAGGCTGACCTAACTGACTCACTTGCTGTCCCAACATAGGAAAAGGAAGACCCGACATGAAAGGGTAATTATTGAGCTGAGCGGTAGGAACCATGAAAGGAGCTGGAAAGGTAGGGGTGACCTGGGTATGGGCTAAGGTGGTGTAAACAGGAGGTGCAATAGAAAGGGTAGGGAGACTAGCTACGTAGTTAGACCCTGAAAAAGGGTGAGCTCCCCCAAAGTGGGGAGGGCATCCCGAAACAGCGATAGACTGGGAGGGGGGGGGAGGGGGAGACTAGAAATCAAAACAACGGAGGGATCGGCCATGGGATTGAACAGAGCTCCTGGTGGAGGAATAGTAGGGATAACTTGCGAACTAAAGGGATGTTCTACGTTAACTACATCTGGAATAGTGGTTGCAATACTTGAGATGGGGAGTTCTAAATTGGGAGTAGAGGTGACCGGAGTGCCATGGTTCATCAGATGAAATAATTGTGGAAACAAACGGTAAAACTTCTCTCTTTCCGCTTGTTCTTGCTGGGGGTGAGAGGCTCAACAGCGGTGGCGGTAGTTGGTGGAGCGTTGGGGGTGGTAAAACTATGGTGATGGTTGGAACTATCGCGGTTGTAACGATGGGATCAGTGTTGGTGTAGGAGGAAGAAGCACCCACTCCCGAACAATCTTGAGTTTGCGTCATGGTTTCAACAAATTTCTTTAAAAATAGAGAAAATTTGATGAAATAATTTGATCAAACGTTCCCCACAGACGGCGCCAGTTGATGTGACGCAAAATGTTCGTCTAGGGATGCTTCTTACGGCCCAATGAAATCTTCTTGAACAGCACGGCCCAAATTGATGGAAACTTCACTGCAAAGGGAGTTAGCCGAACTGGGGACCGAGCTGGATAGCTCGGATCAGCAAGAATGGTGAAGAAAATCGCGATTGAAGACTGTTCCGACAACAACTGTAAAGACCAAGAGAGGAGCGGGGCTTTCCCCCTGTATAGGATCCGACGGTCAAGTTAGAGAGGTAGAAGAAAGTAAACAGTATTGACAAAATGCTCAAATGGTAAAATGTTGCGTACCTCACTAAGTCTGAAAACTTAGTATATATACCTCTAAACTGAGATATGCCCGTTGAATCTTTATGATTGGCATGCTCACTTGCTTCCCTCTGTTTAGCGTGGCGTGTACGTTTTGTGTTGTCATGACCGGATTTCATGGGCTTCTTCTTCCTTGAAGATCTGGGAAATCTCTGCATATATTTCAAAATATATCTAACCCTATGATGATATTTACCTACTGTGTCAGTGAAATAGCTTAATCCGACCTAACTGTCTTAGCTCGGTTAGGCCGATTATCATGATATAGATATGAGGGAAACTAACAAGGCATACCAAAGGCATTGTCCGACCTTTACTATCTGGCTCAGTTTTAAGGATTTATCCGACCTAAGCTTTTGACCGATATACTACTTGACTCGATCTTGATGATCTATCCGACCTAAGCAGGGTTCTGGACTTCTTATGCATCGTTTTATCTTTACTGTTTATCTTCGCTTGTTCCAATGGAAGTTCAATTTTATGTACACCAGTACTTATTACTTTCCGTTTGAATACTTTTTTTTTTTTTTTTCCTTTTGTGAGATATTCCTTTTCTTCCTAAATTCACCACCACTTCCACACCACCGTGACCGCTGACCTCCATCGTCGCCGCCAACCATCATCGGCGGCGGCTGTTGCCGACCGCCGCAACCTCCTCAAACCACCGCCAACCAGTAAATTAATGGGAAAAAACTATCTCACCACCACTGTTCACCATAACAGTCACCACCATAATTTCAGCCAAGCTATCACTACCACCACAGCCGATCCGTCACCACAGCGAACCTGTCACCACCGCAACCCCAACTCCATAGAAACCCAGCACTGGCATTAGGCAGCGCCCCAACAGCAACAGCAATAGAAACACCAAAATTTGAAAGAAACAGTGACAAGATCGAACCCACAAAACATTACAACCGAACGGACGGAGGAGACGAAAGACCACCGCCACCATCGTCCTTAATGATTCCAGTTATCATCAAAAAAGAAATTTATTCTCTGTCCTTCCTCCAACGATGATGGTGATGGAGGTGCCACTGCCTTTTCCACGACTCCAACCGTCATCAAACACCCACCGTATAATTTCTTTTTTTTTAAGCTCCGGCCACGATGGAGATGGAGGCATTGTGTTTGAAATGTTTTAAGCGGCACTGACGATGTGTTGAGACGACAAATAGAGACAACGGAATTTGTGGCTGGTTGTTGTTTTGATTGAGCTGCTTTGAGGGAATTTGGTGAGGATGAATGATGTAGCGGCTGAAACATGAAAAAAATTAGGGAAATTATTTTATTACATAAAGACAAAAATGCCCTTCTGATAATTAAAGATGAGGGAAAATTTAACTATTACTAATTTAAACAAACTATGAGGAGGTTAGTAGTAACTTTTTAAATTACGGGAAGGTAATTGATAACTTTTCAAAACCACAGGAGAGTTATTGGTATTTAATTCAAAAATTTAGCTAGTTTAATTTCCCCGAAACAGCAGGAATGATAGAAAACTACTACAGTAAGATTTTGACCTGAAATCCATTAATTATTCTTACGTAATTTGATAAGTAAATTATGGAACATTAATTTTTTATGATTAGTAAATTAATAAAGATAATTGGCACATGGCACGCGAGGCAATAATGTGAACTTTAGAGACAAATTGCAATGATTGTTGAAGCACTCTTTGGGCCAGATGCGATCTCGTAATCCCAGTGCTTAAAGCTCCCTGTCTTATCTATACACATAAAAAATAGGTACTTCACATATTTTTTTAAGTTTTTATTTGATTGTCTGTTGATATGATGCAATATTTCAACCGTTAAATTTGATACATGAAATTTTTTTTTTTTTTTTTGATATAGATGATATTTCTTATTTTAACATAATTGTGATACTTCAGAGGTTAAACTAGTCGATACATCAGAGGCTAAACTCTATACATAAGACTTGAGCAGTTAAACTCACAATTGTGATTTATTAGAAACTAAACTCGATACGCATATGCAAACCTATAACTATGATACATTAGCTACTAAACTCGAAGATAAAGATTAAATTCAGTGTGCGATATATCAGAGGCTAAACTCGATACGGGGTGTCAAGGTGTCAAACACGTCAACTAAAAATTTTATGTGTCCTTTTCTTTACTTGTAATAAATATATATTCCTAAACAATACAACAAAGTGGACTTTTTTAACGGGATGGAAGGAGTATATCCTTTCAAAACTGATCAAAGCTAACATCAATTTAGTCCAAATTTAACTAATAAATGCTACTTACTACTCATTATTTTTTACTAGAAGAGTCAACTTTCTAGTATTTAAACGATATTATATATAGAGCAACAATTTGTCATCCATCAAACGTAGACTCTTTGACCTTTCCGTTCATTAGAGTAGGTATATTAGTTTACTCAAATAATTGGAAATGTTAATTAACTAATTTTAAACGAATGTAAAATATAAGGTGAACTAAAATCTTCACACAATCAAGTATTCACCAGAAATAGAGTTTACTTTTCCGGGAGTAAAATGTGAAATTAATGAGCAATATTTATTCCGTGAATCATCTTAAATTTATATGTTTATTTTTGAATTGTAAACTTCAAATGCAAACGGGGGTTTCTTATTATAACTTTTGTACGTTACAATGTAAAACGATATTGTTTTATAGTGATTTTTTAAAAAAATGTCGTTTTAAATTGTGATATGAGACATGGAATTTGTAACTTTGTTGCCTTGCCATGAACGTACGTCAAGAAGCATGTCTGCTGAATTTGACCATTTCCAGCGTGAATTTGGTCAAGGAAGAACCTACAAAAAAAGACTTGGATGATTTAAAATGCAAACCTAAAGAAATAATAAAAGAAAAAAAATTTCATTTATCAATGTTGATTACCATCCTAGATCTATCTCTTAATCTTTATTATTCAGCAATCTATGATTTTGAAAATTTTTATTTGCTATGATAATTAAACAAAATAAATTTTATCAACTATAAATAATTTTATATAAAATTTTGAATTATTTGAACTAAAATTAATAAAATTTTTATTATTTACTCCCTTTATTTTTTCAAGAAAGTTCGAACCAAAAATTAAAAATATAATATATAAAATGTACTATAAGGACGAAAAACAAAACTAAAACACTGTCAAACTCATGCTAACGAACATGCAACCAAAACCGGCTAACGGCCGATTTCTGTTAACGAACTTGCAACCAAAACCGGCTAATGGCGGATTTCAGTTGATGCGCTATTATTCAACCACAAACCCCTTGTAGCTATATTAATATTTTGAAAGAGATATATATATATATATATATATTTTTTTTTCTTCCTATTACTCAAAATTTTATCTCTAGAATTAAAAATAATGAAAAGAGAATAAAAAGGGAAATAATGGGTTTTTTTTTTCTTCCTATTACTCAAAATTTTATCTCTAGAATTAAAAATAATGAAAAGAGAATAAAAAGGGAAATAATGGGTTTAGTTTATATATATATATATTTTTTTTTTCCTATTACTCAAAATTTTATCTCTAGAATTAAAAATAATGAAAAGAGAATAAAAAGGGAAATAATGGGTTTAGTTTAGTATCTTCAACCTTTAAACATTCTTTTTTAGGATCAGTTCATGTTTACTGTTATCACAAAACCTTGACAACTTTTGGTGCTTCTTTGTCAGTGAATACAAATAAGCACACCAATAAGTGTTTTATTGTTTTACTGTTTCGCTGCTCACACTGTCCCCTCTTGCTCTTTTGATATGGTCAATGACCATATAAAAGGCTGGTAGAAAAAGTTTGGAAAAGGGTAAGATAAGACACACACATATACATATATACATACAACATTATCAATAATTAAATATATATAAAATATACTTTTCTAGTTACATTAAAAGAGTTAAATAATATTACTTTAAAATGGATCTTCGGAAGGAAGCGAGAGAGTAGGGGTGGGCACGAATTAGTTTCCTCGAATTTAAATTTTTTTTGCCAATTCGAAAGTCGAACCTAATTCGTTTTAAAAATGAAGAAACCAAATCGAATTCGTAATTCAAATTCGGTTCGAATTCGGTTTGGACCGTGGAAACTAAATTCACAAATTTGTTTCCATAGTTAATAGTTTAACATAGTAAGGCTTTGAAGAAAATGAAAGAGAGATGGGAGAAGGAAATAGGAAGAGTAAATAAAGAAAGATAATGAAGAGAAGAAAGAAAATAGATTAAGAGAAGAAGCACCGTCCAGTTCCAAATCCACCATTGTCGCCCCTTCCCAGACCCACAACCTCCACCATCCAACAACAACAATCAACACCACCATAACCTTCTCCCAAAAACTTGATGGCTAATAGAATAAAATGAAAGAAAGATGGAAGAAGGAAATAGGAAGAGTAAAATGAGAAGTATAAAATTTAAAAAATATAAATCATATATCCCAATTCGATTTTCGAATCGGTTTTCGAGTTGGATACCAAATTCGAAAATCAATTCTAAAACCGAATTCATAATTCAAATTCGGTTTCAAACCAAACCTAATTCGAATACTGAATTCAAATTGGGTTATTCGAATTCGGTAAATTCGAATTCGGTTCAATTTTTGAATTGGACCAAACCATGCCCACTCCTAGTATAGAGTATTACTTTCCTTTTTCCACTGGGATTGATGCCCAATAAACATACATGTCATGATTGTTCAAATGGGGATCAGATAATTAAGATATGGGATCTTTGATCATTAAGCCACTTTAGAAAAACTATATAGACACCTAGAGGCTTTTGTTAAGACTAAAATTGGTGTCCTTTTCCTTTGAATGATTAAATGTAACTACACCAAAACATAATTAATATATATATATATATATAATACAGAGAAAAATCTTTACATACAAATGGCTTGATGTACTTGCATTATAGAGAGATCTAAGAGGTTAGAGAGCATCCCCCACTTGTAATATTTGACACTAATAATTGACCCACTTCCCAACTTTGTCTGGGTGCAACTATCTCATGGACTGGTACATACTCCTGCAAAAATCAAAATCAATCAAACAAAGCAAATTAATATATTGGTTCCTACTTTTCCCAGCAAAAATCTTCAATTATTTAGCAACTAACATCATTAAACAATGAGATATTCTTGTACTTATAGGTGTAGAATTTGATTTTCTCCCCCCTTTTCTGATTCAAATATATATATACCTCCATTTTCTTGATCAACTCCTTTGGTGTGTCAGCTAAAACCATTATCTGTCTTGCTGAATCTTCTATGAAACCTTCCTCCACACCCTTGTCAAACAATGCAAGCAAGCCATCATAGTAGCCATCCACATTCAACAACCCCACCTGTCCAAATCATATATAAATAAATAAATATATATATATATATATATATTTATTCTCTTTACTTCTTTTAGTGATCTGAGGAGGGTAGTGGCCATGGAAATTCAAATTAATTAAGAACTTGGCCATCCTCTACATTTGGAAAAGATGGTCAATGCCAATAATGCACTCAACATTTCATGAAGGAAAAAGAAGAAAAGTGCATGACTCACTGGCTTGTCATGAATTCCCAACTGTGCCCAAGTAATCATCTCCAACAGTTCCTCCATTGTTCCGTAGCCACCTTCATGAAGAGTATGCATGATTTTTCAGTGCTAGGGCACCATTTCTCTTCTCAAGATGAAAATTGGTTGAAATTAAACATTTTTAGTTAAGGGATTAGTTGAATAATTAACCTGGAAGGGCAATGAAGGCATCAGCATGCTTTTCCATTTCTGACTTTCTTTGGTGCATGTCTGCCACTATTTTTAGCTCTCCATAAGTTTTCCCTGATATCTGAAATAAATAACCATATTCCATTGCATGCTAGATAGTAAGTAAGACAACTTGGAGTTGGATAGATTCCATTCAATCACTGCTATATATGTTACTCTCTTCGGTTCATATAAAAAGTCAACTCTGTAATACCGTTTTCAGTATTACGAATTGGACTCTTATAGTGGGACGGATGGAGTATTATATATATAGTCACCAGCAAATTTATATCACTATTCTGCAATGTTTCTTGTGCTGTTTTTGTTTCAGTCCCTTCATATAAATTTATACAGAAAATTTGTAAATGAAGCAACATACCTCATGAGACAAGAGGGATTTAGGAATTATCCTAAACAGAAATGACAAAAACAAAAAATGAATGGAATGGCATATGAAAACCTTTGAGATGATCATGAAACAAATCTATATATATTGTGAGACAAAATACCCTAAAACATGGCAACCTCCTTGATGTACAGTTTTTGAGACTAATCCCATCAAACCTATACTTCCTCCGCCATAGACAAGGTCACTCTTTCTGTCAACCTGAGAACAAGCCGATCAAACAGGAAGGGCTTAGTAATTGTTTCATGATCACAAAAAATCTTTATGAACATATGAGCTTGAATACTCCCTCCGTTCCATCAAAACTGACATATGAGGTACGATTCCAAAGTAAACTCTTCTAATAAAACGGAATGATCCATTAAAAAACATTACCAGTTCTCGTCCAAGTTGAAGAGCGGCATCACCGAAAGATGATTTATAGCCAGTTCTACTGCCACAAAAAACACAAATTCTCTTGAACTTTTTCAGCCCTTCATCAACCTCCATTCTTTTCCCTTCCAATGAGATAGATAAGAAGGCAAGAAAAGTGGAAGAGAGTATTATTGTAGGAAAATGGATTGACAAGGAATGAATACCACTATTAAATAAGGAAGGGATAATGTATAAGAAGAAGCAGACGAGACACAATTAGTACCTTTGGTTCTAACGCTTCTTTTATTCTCAACACATACCCTTTTGTCTCTTAAAGCAACTACTTTCTAGTGTTGGAGGAGAGCCCAACAAGCATGGAGACTCGTCAATTAAGGCCAATTTAGCTAAACCCATCATCCTTCTCCATCCATCCATTCCACCAATCCACATCTTAATTATATATATATAACCAATCACTTTCATTTGCTCATCCTCTTTTTGTACATGCTATATTGGAGCAAGCCTCAGTGGCCTCTAATTATGACCCGTTCGTAAAGAGATTATTTTGAAAACATGTTTATGTTTTGAGAAAGAAAAATTTTTTAATATAAAAATGTGTAGTTGAATAATAAAAAATTGTATTAAAAATGATGAAAAAGTATTATTTCCTCTATTTCATTAAAAGAGTCATGTTTCATAATGTACAACTTATTAAGAATCTCAAAGTACAATATATATAAAATAGCTAATTTACTACCATTTATTCTACTAATGACTTTACTTTTTAAGTGTAAGCTAATCATGGACCAATACTAAAGGTAACAAAAGTAAAAAAATTTAAAATAAACTCTTTTATTTGAAAAAAATTAAATTTAAAGATAAACTCCTCTAATAAATTAATAAAAAATTATAATATATTAAATTAGAAATATTTAACAAAACCAGGCCATACCTTCCAATATCTCTTTCGTTCACCTACCAATATATAGGGTTAATAATTGATATACATACATACACGTTGAAATCTAGAGAAAAAGGTCCACACTTATTGTCTTTCCTTTTGTGTCATTTCATTTATTATCACATTGCTTTTATCATTTACTTGTCTCTCTCTTCTATTTCCACCCCTAGTTTGTCCACATTTACATATGTTTGTGGAAGGAAGAAATAAAAGATAAAAGAAAAAACATATTGAGTTAAGGCCTTAACTGGAACTGTATCATCTTGAGTACAACAAACTAATGAACCAAAAAACATGGCATTTTTCATTTTTCGTTTAAAATATTAGTATAGGACATATATGTCACTATTAGTTAATAACCTTAAATTTTAAATTTGTTTTAGTCTTGAATATGAAAAATGCTCACTTTAGCCCAGAAATTTAACTTTACAATTTTATCTGATCCTTAACACCTTATCAATTGAATTAATAGTATATGTCTGATCAGGAAACTGTATCCAAGCTCCGCAGTTAGTCTGCGTTCTTTGGATTTTTAAATTTAGCGAACTAAAACATCTTATAGTTAATAAAAAGGGAAATCAACCGAGACCCATTGGTAGCGGCAAGCGAGAGTGGATCGAGGGTTTGAAGATAAACAAACACAAACCTTTGTTCTTTAGCAAGGTGTTCACTTCTTTTTCGCCACGTTTCATTTGATTTATTGAGGATTGGATGATGGAAAACCCAGCAATTAAGTTATGGCTTAAAAGCTTACCTTCTTATAATTATTATGAAAAGGAGAAAGGTGAGTACGTACGTGTAATACGCGTGTGTCCAAAAGTGTGTTAGAAAGGACTTTGCAAATTTTCCTTTGAAAATAACCCTTGGTTAAGCACTAGCATACTTACGAGTAACTACTTTTAATTTGAATATTAGGGTTTCAAAGACAAAAAAGAAACGAACTTAAACTTAGAGGCTAAAACTAGCCATTTTCAAGGTTAAAAAGCTAGTCGAGGAGGGGTCAAGTTCAGGAATATTGATGCCATTTGATCTTAATGTTGGCCAGTAGATATTAAAGGAAAGAGAAACTCTAAATGGATCGAAGAGAAGAATGACTGAAGTTCCCAAGAGTAGGTCCTACTTGTCTTTTGACATTTGTGCCATCTTTTTTATCTACTTTTCTTCTCTATCCTCCCTTTTGTTTGTCAATTATTTTTTTTTGTCAGTTCCTTCTTTATTCCTTTCCATTTTTTTTTTATTTTCCTCTTTTATCATCCTTTTAGTATGTGATTTTATATTTGTTCTTTTTATTTTTTGTCCAGATTTTTAAAAAATAATGTAGTAAAAAATATGGGCTAAAAATTTATTGCAACTAATTTTTATTGTTATTTTTCGTCCTGATTTTTAGAACAATTAATTTACAATATGACTACTCTGTACTGTTGTACAATATAAACCCCGGGTCCGATAGAAGCAAGCCCTACGGCCAAACCAGCGTAATGTTTTACAATATAGAATATACTATTTTGTAATATAGAATGTACTAATTTTTTTTATTACTAATCACTGTTTTATAATGTAGACTGTATTGATTTTTTTTACTACTCTGTACAATAAAGACTATACTGTACTAATTTTTTTATTACTCTGTAATATTGTATAATATAGACTGTATTGATTTATTTACTACACTGTAAGTTTTACAATAAAGATTGTACTGCTTTTACTACTATATTGTACTGTTTTGCTTCATGAGTTTTCAAAAATCTAGACAAAAAAAAAAAAAAATCATCTACTGAAATGAATAATAAAAGAGGAGAATGGAAAGAAATTGGAGAGGAAGAGAGAAGGAATTGATAATCGTGAAAAATGAAAAGAAAGGAAGAAAGCTCCAGAAGAAGAGCGAGAATAGAATAAATGTATGGAGGACAAAAACTGGAAGAGAGGCAAACAAAGGGGTATTTAGTATTTTGGGCCGAGACGCTAACATGGAATTCCACTCACGCGCATTAGTCCTCGTTGGTCATCCATTTCTTCTGTCCATTTAAAGGCTCCCTGAAGGAAAATTTCAATGGGAACTTCTCACGTTTTCATATTTTTGATTGCCGTTTTAAAAAGCAAAAAGAGATGTAGCTATCAAGAAAAGTGAGGACAAATACTCCATTCTGATGAAGGCCGGAGAAAGGCGTCCACATACGGTTCTTGAAGATCAGTTAGCATTTAGCAAATGTCAGAAATATAGATTGATTAGTTGTGGTTTCTTTACGAGCAAACGTACGTTTTGGATACAACAAACGAGACGGCTTAAGAATCCATCAAAAGAACGAGCGAGTCTCTTGGCAAATTGACTGACTGCAGTACGGCGATTTTTCAACAATTAAATAAGATACGTTTTATAAAAAATATGATATATTAGAGGCTAACATCAATATCAGTGTTTTTTTTTTCATTACATGCGATACTTTTAATTTTAAAATCAATACACACATTAGAGTCGATAGTTGTTATTTTAACATATATAATTATGATACACCAATCGTTGAAAGCAATACATCAGAGACTAAATTCAATACACGATACATCAAAGCTTCAATTCAATATGCCATATTCATCCGTCTTATATAAAGAGTCTTGTCAAAATTTATTTTGTCCACTAAAAGAGTTATATTTATATTTATTTACATTGCCTTACCCTTACTAATATAATAATGTATGTTAACAACTAACCCTTATTTGAAAAGTAAGAATAGAAATGAAAAATATGTTGTCAAATCACTTATTTTAAGTGTAATATCTTACCATCCATAATAAGTTGTACATTTTCAAACTAGACTCTTTTAGTGGGACATAAGTCTTTATCAGATGCTAATCTCATAACCGCTATACATTAATAGTTAAATTCAATACATCATAAATTAAACTCAACACACGACACAACAGAGAATAAAATCAATAAGTGTGTTTTTATAACGTATACACAATACTTTTAGGCTAAAATTACTACACTCATGATCACACAATCTGACTTGTTTGATACAAGTTTTTGTCCAAAAGAATCTATCGCTCTCTTATATGACATATGTGGTTAAATAAAAGTATTTGGTGAATAATTAAGAAATAGTAAAATTGACTAATTTGTCATTAATTAATGTTGTACTCTTATTGAGGAAATGAAGATTAGTGTAATCAATACACATTATGTTTTGTATTTTCTATAGAAATTATCTTTAATTTCAAAAAATATGTATAGTTATGGACTTGTATATTTTCTTAAGAATTTTAATAAATGAGGAATTACTTTTGAATCATAAATCTATAATGTTTAATTTAGGATTAAAATGTTAAATTAAGGTTAGAATTATGTTTGATACACTTTAAATAATGTGTGATAAATTAATTAAATAAGGGATAAAAATAAGAAATTAGAAAATAAATGAAAAATAATATTAAAAAAAGGCTACCATCGGTTTTTCCCACCATTGGAGTGGGTAAAAATGCTCAAACTGACTATAAACAGTAGAAAAAATTATCTGACCGCTTGAATAGCAGTTTTAACTAGGGTTGGCAATTTTTGACACGACACGAAAACACGACACGAAACCGACATGATATAAGCGGGTTAGGGTTGAGCCTTAGCGGGTTCGCGGGTTATATGGGTCGACCCAAATAACACAAATAAATAAACGGGTAAGGTTAGGGTTGAGAAAGTCGACACGTTAACCCACCAACCTGAATCCAACACGAGAAATTTATACTACAACACGAAAACACGACACGAACTCGACACGACACGAAATGTTCGTGGGTTAAATGGGTCGACACGAATAACACGAATAATTAAAGGGGTAAGGTTAGGGTTGAGGGGTGTTAACACGGGAACCCGCCAACCCGAACCCGATAACCGGACACGACACGAATTGCCACCCCTAGTTTTAACCACCATTTGGCTGGTTAAAATCGGCATTAGGAAATTGACAAAAATCAAAACTGGTTTTACCCAGTATTAGGAGCGGGTAAAACCGATCGGCGCCGAAAGTTGAAAAAAAATTACCTTCTTCAATTTCCAAAGAAGGGTTACGGCCCTAGGGGCCTAAGGCCTCCTATTTTTGGCTTGCTAGGCGATTGGGAGTATAAATATGTCTCCCTTTCAACTTCAGCAATCCAGAAAACAACAACAAATCAAAGTAGAAAAAGGAGAGAAATGGAGAAATAGAGAAAGGAGAGGAGAAGGAGAAGAAGGCTAAGGAAAGGAAGAATTTGGATTCCAAGCCGTGGATCTTGTTCTAGGCAACTTCAAGAATATAAAGGTAATGATTTTAACCCTTCCATAACGTTAGAATTTAGAGATATGGTGCATGAAAGTAGAAGTATTGAAGCTTTTGGTTTTCTTAATATTTTGATCTGAATATTTAAGTTTTGACGTTGTATATATGTTATGGGTTGATAGAAATGTTGTATGAATGTTGTAGGAATGATTTTGAATAAACGAAACCAAAGAAAAACATGTTTTGTAGCTATTTTGATCGAAACACGAAACTAAAGTTTGAAGAAAAGAATTTCTGGGAACGTTCAGTTTTAACCGATCCGAAGCTGGGTGAAACCGATTTTCTTAGCTCAAGAAAGTCCGTTAAAACCGCCTTCGGATCGGGTAAAACAAGTATTGGAAGATCAGGATTTTGCATGATCGGTTTTTGACATTCTTAGAAAGTAAAAAACCAATTTTCTTGACAAAGGCTCAAGAAAATCGGTTATAATCGGTCTTAGAGCGGGGAAAACCGACTTTGGGGATTGCTGGAAAACTTTGATCAGTTTTTACCGATCTGAAGGCGGGTAAAACCGATCTCAGGACCTGAGGGACAATTTTGAGTGGTTTTAACCGATCTAAAAAGTTGGAAAAACCAATTTCATGCTAGAAAAGGCATGATCAGTTTTTGCCACTCTTTTTGCTAGTAAAATTGATAGCTTCTTAGAAATATGAATTTTTACAAAATTTAATTAAAACCTTTGTAATTATTTTATTTACTTAAATCCTTTGATTTAAATACTTAATTAGGATTAAGAAGCACTTGAGATTATAGGAATTTAAAGTTAGAATTCTTATAAACCTAGGATGTCGGAATTTAACTGAAATAGTGATAGAGACTAAAACTCCTGATATTTATAAACTGCAGATCATTGAGGAAAGAGTGAGCAGGCATTTTCGGATCGAAGTAAATTTATCACTGAAAAGGGATACCGTTTTAATGCAATTAATAATTGAATTTGTATTTAACTGATTGTGTGACATGTTTTATACTTTTTCAAAAATTGTTTGAAATGTTTTGTTTTTGAACTGCCCAGTTGTGTTTACTTACCTGCTGGACTGCATATATACTTGTTATGCTTCAGTTGTACTTCCTTTGCGCACTGGAACTGTTACATGATCGTGAATTGAGTTGGATCCTTTATAAGATATTCGATTTGATCCCACGAGCCAGATTAGGGCTTGGTCGTCTGGATTATCTGCTTCCTGATTTCAAAATCAGTCCCGACAGCGAGTGCCCTAAATATGCCTATATGATTGGGAGTTGGCTGACAATGTGATTATGATTATGATTATGATATGATATGATACGATATGATATGCCCGCGAGGTCTACTGGCTAATTCGTTTAACGTTCATATAGAACTTAACGACTGCCATACATTCTTGTTATATGTCTGTGAATTCTGCATGAGTCATGACTGCTACATATTAGGAATTGCCTGAATTATATGCATGGGTAATTTATTAAACTCAGTAAATGTTTGCGAAAATAGTGGACTTTCACTGGGCAATGGCTCATTCCATTTTTCCTATTTTGTTTTCTGTTTTCAAACTATTTGTTATAGATTTTTGGTAAGAAGATGACTTCGTCCACCACCAGTACTAGGTGGGGATTGCATGCGGACCAGACCTATTATATTAGTCTGATAGGGTTAAGTAAGAACGTTATGTTTAGTTAGCTTCTTATGAGTATGAGGAACTTATGTGTGTATACTAAGGTTTGGAATTTGATAATAAAGCATGTTTAGTTTATTATGTACGACACTGAATCACTGGAGCAAGCTAGGCAAACATCCGTTGAAGTCAATCCTTTGTAATGGTGAATCTGATGTGTCACATTTTTGAAACTTTATTTAATTTTTGTATTGAAACCTATAAAATGATAACATTTATTTTTCTAAAAAAAATTCATTTAAAATACTTTTATTTAAGATCAGAGTGTGTGTGCTATGAATTTTATGGAGATCCTATCTCAAAAGCTAGCTTATGAGGAGAATAGTCACAAATTTAATTTATACCACAGACAAAGTTTCATATACCTTCATGTAATATGCATGAGAGTATGTAAGTAGCCAAATCATTGTAACGTCACATTGTGTTCTATTAGTTAGCTGTTCTCTCAATACTAGCTAGTTGTAGGGCAGCTCAAAGATCAAGGCAACTTCGGCGACTGCTCAAGACCTGACAATTATAAGGGCCCAAATTTTGTATTAATATGCATAATGTAGAAGTATTTCTTAATCATAAAATTGTATATAAGGCCGATAGTTGTTTTTATTTAAAAAGTAAGTCTTTTTTTTTTTTTTTTTCCTTTCCTTTTAGCCCAAGGCCCACGTTTAACATCTATATTTACTTTTGTTTTAAAAAACTTGACACAAGAGGGGATTTTTTTTAAGGGGGGCATAAGGCTAAATTTAATTTTCTTGTATAGGGGTTGATTATAGTTTTTGGCAGCTCAATAAAAAAATACTTTTATTGCATCATTATATTAAAAAAAAAATTCTCAATAAAAATTACTGAATATTCATTTTATATTTTTCTTTGGGCCCTCTTTTGTCTTTTTGTCCCGAGGCCTCCTAACCTTTAACACCGGTGCTGGCTGATTGTTTCACTTTTCTGTCCTTTGATATGATGATTTGCCCTTACAATATATTATTAGGGATTTCATCCTCAACGTCAACCCCTGAATGAATCAACTACAACTTTATTTAACTAGCTTTAAAACGATATGCCTTAAACTTGGTCTTTATATCGTATTTTTGTACCTAAACTTAAAATTATTTTTCCTTAGTCCTCAAATTTGGACTTATATTGCACTTTCATCATTAAACTTTGAAATAATTTTTCTGAAGTCCCCAAACTTAGGTTTTTCGTCTTCGTGTATTCTATTGATCACATTTTGAAGAAAACCAACTCAATGCATATGAACATGTGATAAAATGGCTCCCAAAAATATTAAAATATAAGATGACCTCTAAAGAAGTATGATAATCACTCCTGTTAATATTTTTGTTATTATTGTTATATTATTTATACATTTATATATAAAATATATAATTATATATTGGATAATTTATGCTTGTATATTGTAATATTATATAACTAATTACGTTAGATATATTGCAAATATATATATATATATCAATATAAAATATATCATATATGATATATATAATAAATATATACATATACGAAGCACCTCTCTAACGTTAGAAAATTTATAATCTGAAATTAAGAATAATATTTATAAATAAAAATATTAAATTATTTAATAAATTTGCAATGCATAAAATATTGAGAAAATTAGTTTTGACTATTTACACCTCAAATAAAACATTAAAAAAATTGGATTGGAACCGGTGTTTTAAGAATTGGCTCACCACCTTCCCCAAGGTTCCGGTTTTGAAACTGTGGTCATGTCTAATAGACTACATAAAGATGAAAACATATAAGTTTGGGGAATAAAGATAAACATTTTCAAATTCAGAGATGAAAGTACGACATGAAGCCAAGTTTGAGGATTAAAAAGGAACAATTTCAAGTTTAGGAACCAAAGTGCGACATAATATCAAGTTCAAAGAAATGTCATGGAGTTACATGTTGAGAGTTAACGGAATTATTATCTCTCTGTCTATATATGTACAGATATAGATGGATACATATGCATGTTCAAGGAAATTATTTTAGAAACAAAAAAATGATACGAGAAATATTAAGAGCCAGTATAAACTGCGTTCTCAATCTGATTTTCGTTTGAAAATGTAAAAAATTGCGTAAAAATGTGCATTCAAAATTAATACTCTTTTGTTCTAATAGAAGAGTCCAGATTCATAAATGTAAAATTTCATGAATGTTACGAGACAACATATAAACTATAGCTAATTTGCATCACTATTTGTTCTGTTCATGTCTGTACTTGTGAACCACTTAAAATTTAAAAGTGGACTATTCTCTGAAATAAAAAATATTTTTAAAAATTGACTTTACTGATAGAAAAAAAAATTGTTTCTCAACTTAAGATCAAATTTCATTTCATTATTGAACTTGACAATTACTAGTAATAGCTTCTAAACTTGATATTTTGTTAATTTTGAATTGATCCCTAAAGTGAATTTAGTCTAAATAGAGGTAGTCGACAAAGTCGTGATACCTGCATCCGTGCCAACAAGGAAGGACGTTTGAAATGAACCTAAATTTTATACCGTCGCCTCTCATCCCCCTCATCTATCTCTAAACCCTAAATTTTGTCATCTTCTTTCGTCACCCTCATTCATCGGAGGTCACCCTCCTTCATCGGAGGATAAGGGAAGCAGTTCTACTTTTATTTTTGCTATCTTTTATTTGGGTTGCTTTAGTTTAATTGTATTAATGTTTTATGTTGTTTTTCTCTCTGCTTCTGGAGTTTCTCTTTCTATCTATGATGATTTTCTCCTGGCTATGGTGATTCCATTCATGGTTATGGCGTATGAAGACTCGATTGAAGATGCAGTCTCGAAACTTTCATAGCAATTAGTGACAGATCCGTGACTATCGGTACGAGATTTGTTCAACGATATAATTCTACTATGTTTAGATTTATACTAGATATAGATTTGCAGTTTAGTATATTAGATACACTGTTGTGGTTCAGATCTGTTAATTATCAGATCAAATATATTGTAATCAGTTGTATTGACTGCTTCATTGTCTTTGTCAATCGCTGTTGTACGATTTTCAACGCCATTAATGAAATTTGTAATTTAAAATAAAATAAAAAAAAAGAAAAAGGAAGGACGTTTTAAATTGGACCTTGGTTGACAAGGAATCGTTTTCGTCGGCTAATTTAGGAATTAAAAAGGTTTACATTGTCCTTCTAATTTTTTAGTTACCTATGTATATATATTTCTTCCAATCCAAAATAAATCATCAAGACTTTTTTTAAATTTAAAAACCCCTTTGAATTGATAATTTAAAATAATGTCACATAAATATAATTTAGAAGTTTTATTTGAAAATGATAAATTTGGAAGAAAATTAGTTTTCTTAAGTGCTATAGAAAATTAAAACTAGAACTAGAGGGTTCTTTTTGTGTTACATGCCCGCAGTTGTCCAGACATTCGTTCATAGAGGTTTCTTTTTTCTTTGTAATAGCTTGGGTTTTCATAAATTTTACTCATCATTTGCATTACTTGCATACTGTATACATGGTTAGAGCTCATTATGTCCTCTTATGTCCGATTTTTTTTAAAAAAAATTTATTAATAAGGGTTTTTCATACCCTCAACCAGTTAAACATCGTTTACTAGAAAAAACTAGACCTGGGGTAATGATCTCATAAAATAATGTGAATAACTAGAAAATGTGAACTGAGGCCTTGCATTACAACCTATAGTTGTTGTAAATTGATAAATATATATATATATATATATATATATGTACACCTGTAAGTAATGCATGTAATGCAAGTACAGTGCAGATGGCCAAAGAGAAAGTATATATATATATCGGAATTGATATTCGCAGTAACCGTTTCGATATTTGCAGTAACATTCTCCTGTAAAAAGACAGAAATATCCCTGGGCAAAAATAAAAATTAAAAACCAACTACGGGCTCCAAAAAAAAATTAAAAATTAAAAAAAATTGAAAAAGCAACTCACGGGCTCTGTTCCGTTTAATAATTCCTACAAAGTAGAGCCGGGTGGAATCACAAAATCGGTTAAAAATCGAGACGACTCGGATCAGAAAAAGGTTAGTGGTTAAAGTTAAAATGTTTTGCGGTATTGTTTTAGATAGTTGGTTTGATTATTTTAGTTGTATTATGTCCGGATTTGTTAGTATTTTGTCGAAAATGTGAATTTTTTTATCGGATTGGCGAAGATCCCCCGGTGGTTACTGCAAATATCAAACTGAAAGGGGGGGGGGGGGTGAAATACCACCGGGCGCCGGCGGTGTTTTTTTTTTTTTAAGTGTTAGGGGTATTTTAGACTTTTCACAAAAAAATATTACTTCAACTATCGAAACGGTTATTGTAAATATCATGCCCCATATATATATATATATATATATTTAGGTACACCTGTAAGTAATGCATGTAATGCAAGTACAGTGCAAATGGCCAAAGAGAAGGTACAATACAGAAAACACAAAAGAAAAAGAAATGTGTAGATGACAAGACAACAAAAATAAATTCCTCTTGACTTATTATGTATTGTAGACACGTTTGTTTCTTGTGATTTTGGCACTACATCAATGTCTCCATTATGAGGCCATTCCCCACCATCCACATTCAAACATTCATTGTTCCACTCAAGCCAACTAAGTTGATTGATGTAGGAACAAGCTACTACTGATAACTGGTTGTAAAGCATAGAGGGCTATTTAGATATCAGGGTTTAATTTATACTATATTAATTTTACTTATTTAGATTGTAAGTCTACAGAATTATGTAGGAGGCTCTCCACTTTGTTATTCTCCTCTCATAACCCCTGTCTTCGATGCAATAAATTATGATTATAAAATATAATGCATGAAAAAAAAAAAAACAATTTATTGATATGACATTCTTGAATCTTTTCCCATAAGCCAAACCTCCTTGCTAGCTAGCTAGTTAAAATATGGATATTTTTATTACCTTGAAAATTGATTTATGAGTTGTCATTTTCTAATAATATAAGTGCATGTACGTTACTACTGGTTGCATTATTTTCTATAATATATTTTATATTTTGTAATAATTTATTATATTCCCAATACTTTAATTTCACATTTTTACACTCTTCGCATTTTAAATTTATTTACAAAAAAGCATCTCTTAAAATCTACTGACAAACGTTCCCTAAATATGTGCATTACATTTACCTTTTTTGTAATTGGATTAAATAACGGATTGAACCTCACGTTATATAAAAAGGAAGAGTCACATGTTTTACTGCCTGACGGTTTAACAAACGATGCTTCAACCCCTAAATTTGATATGTATGTGCTTATTTTACTACATACAATCGATACAATGTATCAACATAATCGCAACACATTAAGGCTCCGTTTGGACAAATACTTCAAAAATATTTTTAGTGTTTTAAGAGTATAAAAAACTTAAAAATAGTGTTTAGACAAGAAATTGCAAAATGTTTTTAAAAAATAATTATAAGTAAAATGTTTTTAAAGTACACTTTAAACATGTTTTATAAAATATTTAAAAAATTTTAAACTCATTCTAAGTTAAACTCCTGGTCGGCCTGTCCTGCCCCCGATCCGCCCCAAACCCTGGACCCACCCCAACCTCGCCTTGACCCCGCTCCGCCCCGACCCCGGTCCCACCCTCTGCGACTCGGCTCCGTCCCCGACTAGACATTGGCCCCACCCCGTTCTGACCTCAACCTCGGCTGGCCCCTGACCCCGGCCCGGCAGCCTCGCCCACGTTTCGACCTCAGCCCCACCTCGACCTCACCCCGGCCCCGACCCCTACCCCTATCCCTACCACACCACGGCCCCGACCCTGTCCCCGACTCCAAACCTGACCCCGAACCCAACCCTGACCCCAACCTCGACCCCGGCCCTGGACCCGACCACGCCCCGACCTTGGACCCGAACCAGACCTCGACCCCGGCCCCGGACCAGACCACGCCTAACCCCGGACCCGACCATAGCACCGACCCCGACCCCGAACCAGACCCTGACCACGGCCTCAGCCTCAAACCCGACCTTGACCCCGACCACGAACCCGACTCCTACCCCGATCTCGAAACCGACCCCTACCCCGGCCCCAAACCTGACCCCGACCCGGACCCCAGACCAGATCACAATCTCGGACCCAACCCCGACCCTGGCCCTGGCCCCTGCCCTTACCCATGCCCTTGCCCCAGCCCCGTCCCCGGACCCGACCTTTCCCCGGCCCCAGCACGACTCCGTCCGAAACCCAGACCCCTGCCCACCCAATAGGAAAAAAAATGGTTTATATACCGTAAACATAATTTTTATATAATTTCCCGCATCAAATATAATTAAAATTTTTTTTTCTTTCAAATAGTTGTCCAAACATCTTTTAAACTATTTTTAACTCAAAAAATGTTTTTGTAAAATAGTTATCCAAACACATATTTCATTAAAAAAACTACAAAAACATATTTTATAAAATGTTTTTGAAAAACACTTTTATAAAAATGTTTTTGAAGTACTTGTCCAAACGGAGCCTAAGAGTCAAATTTGATATGTTCTGGTTGAATTCAATACTCGATATATAACATGTTGTACACGATATGCGATACATTGACAACTAAACTCATAGTTGCAATACATCAAAAGCTACACTCAATACATGAGATGATGCTAAAATATGCAATACACGATGCGTTACTCAATAACCGTAATATATTAGTAGCTACAAATACATCAAAAGTTAAAGTCAATACGTGTGTTATCAGAATATAACTGCGATATATCATAGACTAAACTCGATCCGCACATCATTAGTCTAATGGAATATAAGTTTTTATATAAAACTTATTAAGATCTCCTCTTTGACAACGTCACCTTTCTATTAAATAATTGTGAAATGATCTAAAAGTTCAATGTATTTATAATGTTCACATCCTCAATATGGTTTAAGTTTATAAATAAAGAACTTTATACGAATTAAAATTGAGTTAGTAAAAGGTCTTATAGTATAAATAAGAGTGATAATCATGTCGAAAAACTATAACTGGTAATTGGGTCGTTTTTCATATTGATGGGTTAAGTTTGTGGGTCTAAATTCACTAACCTCTGTTTCATTAGTAAATTCCACTGATACATATATTTATAAGTTATAATATACAGTACCAAAGTGTATTTTTTAAACGAGATGGATGAAATACCGTTAATTCTTACAAAATACAAGATTTAATTGATATATAATTAGATCAATACAAAATACAAGATTTAATTGATATATAATTAGATCAAATCAGGACAAAAGATGTAGACTTCGATATAATATGAATAGTATATTATTCTTGTAGTGTCATACATTAAGCAAGTACAAAACTGATTCACGACCTATGGTACTTTGATTTGTTTGCTATGGCTTTCTTGATGAAGGTTTTATTATTTTTCTTAGTGTCTCTTCTAAGTTATGGGAAGCAACTTATGCGGTACATATATATGACAATTATTTTCTTTACAATCAACGACAGTAAGTTCACAGGGTGTCATAATAAATATAATTTAAATTGGATTACCCTGCCTTATATTATATGGATTCTACTGAAATTTTCAGCCCAATATAAAGATGTTAATAAAATATAATAAAGGAATGTTTGCATCGTAGTCTCATGAAACATATTCAGCCAACAAAATAGTTCCAAAACAATAGAGTCCTAGGTTCTTTTTATTTAAATTTAAATTTTAACAATAATCTGAGGTTGTACATTTGGAAGAAAATTCTGAGAGATTCCAATTTCTCATGCTTTCCACAAGAAAAAAACTCGCTAAATTTATTTAAGAAAAGTTACTACTCCTATTTTGTTACGAGTAATGATAGATGTTGGATATATGAAAGTTGCCGAGTCCAAGGAGGCCGAGACCAGCTTAAGCCGACGTCTCGGGAGGAAGGATGGGCCGCGAGATGGAGAAACCCTAGTTCAGGCCCAGTGCGATTCAAGAAGCCCATGAGTGAAGAACGCATGTCGTGCTGCGATTGGTCCGTCACATGGATCGAGGAGGTGGTTACTGAAAGATCACGCCATCCAATGACGAGGCACATCCCTTCACTCACATCCTATAAGTACTCGATCCTTAAATAATTTGAAAGGTATTAACTATTAGATTAGTCTTATTTTATACTTCTCTATTCTCTTCTGACTTAAACTTCAGAGTGGAATTGGGGAGTTTATCCCAAAAGCAGGAACGAAGGGGGAGGGACGACTCTAGCTGAGCTTGGTGCTAATCGAGATTCAACAATAGACATCTCAACTAATTCATCACAACTTTTTCATAGCAATTTATGTGGCATGAATTCATTCGTTGATTATGTGGTATTAATAATTATTTCATAAAATTGTAACCAATGAATGCATGTCACATGAGTTGTTATGAAAAAGTTGTGATGATTAGTTGAGATGTATATCATTACTCGTTACGTACAAGTATCATGTTATATTGATTTCTCAAGTGAAAAATATTTTTTGTGATATTGCGAGAAACCAGCCTATGGTACTAACCGCTAGGTTGTGGCTTCAAACCCAATTAATACGCTTTAAAAAAATATGACACTAGTCATTTTATTTTTGAAGGTTTATGGGAGAAGGTAATATAATTGGGGAGAACTCCATTTGTTCGACATCAATCTATTACAAATCCTATAGTATCTGGTAGGTTTGTTATTCCGTCAATTAAATGTACAAATCGCACAACTAAAATAAATTTGTATAGTGGCGAGTGGGATCGTCTCTACATAAAACGATGAATTAATTTCAGTGCCTAAAACAGAAAATAAAATCCTAAAATTTGAAAGAGTTTGGAGGAAAATAAATATAAATCAAAACTGAAATTAAAAGTAACGAAAAATATTGCAAAATCCATTTAGCAATATTTTTGGAGAAAATTTTCAGTTGTCAAAAGAATTTCGACAGTGAACAAACAGAACAATCGATTTCACCAATTGATAATAACTTCACATTATCTTAGTTAACAGATGTTATATAATTATTGGTCACCAGATTTGGCGTCAGCTGACGTGCGATGGTGATATCACTACTACAAAAAGGGCTTTTAATGGCGGTTTTTAAGGGCTTTTAACGGTGGTTATTGGCCTTTTTGAACCACCATCTATCTGGCAGCCGTAGTAAATTAGTGGACTTTCTACGGCGGTGACACTTTCTACGGCGGTTCAACCATGGACCGCCGTAGAAAGTCTACACTTTCTACGGCTGTTTAGTTCTAAACCGCCGTAGAAAGTGGCCACTTTTTCAGACCCGAACCGCGTTAAAAATAGAAAATTAATCTGGTTTAAAGCAAAACCTGCTGCTAAAAGTTGAAATTTAATACAAATATCAGCAATATACAAATTGAAATCGCTATTATATTACAGGAGCATATCCAAAAATATTTGTACAACTATAATATGAACAAGTTTAATTAGTATCCTTCAACTACGGCTAATGCTCCAAAATATAACTAGCGCATATTTTTCTCACTGCATCTATATCCACATTGCTTAATGGAGTGCGGTCGAGCTTGAAGTGCTGCAACAGAATTTTTGAAATTAAAAAGTAACTGAGTAGCAAAATGAAATACAGTCAATTAAGTAAGTTATGAGAAATCAAATACCTTTTCGAGTGCCAATGTGTCGGATTTCATTGCTATTTGGTACAGGTAGTGCATTACATAGTACCCACACTCCCAGTTAGACGTTTGCTTTTTATGCTAATGAATATTAATATACGAGTTAGAAGATCATACAATTAATTGTATACAACACAACGTTGAGTAAAAAATTTAATAAGAACCAATTTTACCTTAACTACTATCCACTCATGTTGCATATGCACATTTCTGGGCAATCCTAAGAAAGCTTGATAATTAAACATCACCCTATAAAAATGAAAGCGGAACGAAAATAATTAGCAACATATGTATATATATATGATTGGAATTAGAAATTATATAGGCATTCTAACAGTAGTTAATATTTATAACTCACTCGTCTATAAGCACCACCGCCTCCTCTTTCTGTGGGTTTTGTAAAGAATCAAGCTAGTAGACAACCTTTTCAATCGGTCTAATGGCTATAAGCATCCAATGTTCACTGCAAACGAAAAATTTAATGACGTCAGATCTTTAAATCAGTGTTTCTTAAATATTAGAGAAGCACTTACAGTGTCACTTACCCCTAAGATACGGCACCAGATAAATTTCTTTATTCCGATCCTTCAAGTTTCGTGCAATGTAGTGTACCCTATCTTCATATGTATTTCCTAGGGCTGTGACATGATCAGCTAAGAGGAAACCTATCCCCTTTCCCCATTCCTTTCAACTAAATCATGTAAAGCTCTAAAGAATTTACATTATCATGCATCATTGGTTAGTCTAGGCACATGGAATGCATACTATATATAACAATAATCAGAAATAGTTATAAAATTAAGTGGAAACTCACTTGGTGAACAATTGCATCAAACAGTTTGTGACCATGCTTTCTCTCTTTAATAATTCTCCGACATCCTCTCGATCCATCGCAATAGGAAGCCACACCTATGACATCTCTTGTCATTTGAAACAAGAGCCATTGAAGTCCGATCTTTCTCCATTCGGAGCTGTAACTCTTGCAATGGATCAGATGTCGATGATGATGACATCTCAATCGGAACCGTCGCCGAAGGATTTTTATATCATCCATAGAATTCCCGGCCTTTTTTCTTTTTCATACTTTTATCCACCTAACAACATTTGAAATAACATTAAATATACAAAACGGTATTAAGTAATTCACAAATAAATGTAAGAATATACCTGTGTTACCGGATCCGGCCGAATAATTTCAATCAACTGTATAGGCCATTCCACGAAAAAGGATCGGGCTATTCCCACAGTTGCAGCCTCTTCCTTAGGAAATGGTAGCGGGGCAAAGTCATCATATGAAATTTTAATTGTAACCCTCGCGCAACCTTTCCTAACCTCGCGGCCGTGGTGCTTTCTTTGCTTATAAACATTTCCCTTGGCCACAAGCTTACGCCGCTTTTGCGTATCCTCAGAGATGAACAGGTGACATTCACACCCGTCCTGAGATAATAGGCAAGCGAATGAACATTAATCAACTATTAAGTCTAACTTAACAAAGCAAGTGTAATCATGAAACCAAAGTCAAGCGTCTTTAATTAGAAGTGACAATATGAAAGAAATTATACATGGACATTAAAATTAAATAAAAACCAAAATATAATGTAAGATTTCATTATTTTAAAATAAAAATAAAAGAAAGATGTTTAATATATTAAAAATTGATAGTTTTTTTAATTGCAGTATTATATTTTTAAAAGGAACATATAAACTTCATTTTTAAAAAAATATAAAGTGTTTGAATACTTGAATACATATGCAAGAAAATAAATAATAAAAAGAATTTAAAAGAAAAATAGAAAAATAAAAGTCTACCCAAGAAGAATAGCAGTGATACTCTATAGAAAAATGAAAGACATAAATGTATTTTAAGTACCTTGTATCGCCTAAAGAACCCCCATCTTCCAAGTTTGTTGCACTAGGGCTAGTCTGAACCTCAGAGGCTTTGACCGGGTCCGTAGATGAAACAGGTATCATCTCCAACTCAGGCAAACTTGTAGGGATAAGAGGAGAAAATCTTGCCTACGAGTTTCTTTAGAGTGTAGCGTCAGACCCACAGGGGAAACAGGGCTACCATGAACCTCAAACATCTCTGGGCCCATTCCGGAGGTCTCTGGGTGCAAGGTCTGACCTTTGGCACTATTGATGACAGTGTCTCTTAATGTATCATAGTCAGTCCCCATCTTACCACATATAAACCCAACTATCATCTTCAGATGTGTTTGACATTCATCGAGCTGGGCAGTGGTTTTCTGAAGCTGTCGCTTAGTTAAATCTAGTTCATCTTTAAGCGATGGCTTTGTTTTCGGGAAAACCTCTGTGATACGTGCCCTGGTAGAATGGCCGCGATAACAACCGGGGTGATCGGTCTTTCCCGTTGCAATGACAAGAATGTCATTCCTACCCTCTGCAACTTTCTCCCCTTAGGACTCGCGGAACATAGATTTTCCTAAACATTTTGCCAAAAATATGAAATGTAAATAGATCAATTATATATAGTTTTAAATATATGCATAGCTTAAAGAACTGAAACATAAGAAATGTATGGTGCAAAACTTACAATTTCCATCCCAACACGACCAGCCTCTGGCGTGAAGTATTCCCCTTTTTTGTTTGTGTGGGCCTGTCTCCAAAGTAGATGACGGCCTGCCCTACATAAGAATCTTCCCCTTCTTCTTCGGACTGACCGTCCTCTGAAGGCTTCTTCCCAGATGCAATCACCGCCTCTTCATGCAACTGCTTCTTCAGCAGTCGGTAACCACCGCGAGATAAATTATGGTAGAAAGCATTTAAAGTGGCATTCTTTTGAGCTTTTCCATGAATTGCCCAGAGAAAAATATAATGAAAAATCATTATCCATAAACTGAGTAATTTCAAATATCCAAAAAGAAGAAGGAAATTAATTTCAAAAATATACCTGCCATTCTTCTGTCTCGCGGCTAGCCTTGAACTTAATCCATGTCTCCCTAGGGAGATATTTATATTCCAAGCATGTGTCCTCACCCTTCAAGTCACCATGTACATATCTCTCTAAGAAGGATTTCCAATCTTTCCACCGTTTACCGGCATAAGAAATCCACTTTGTTTCGAGTTCTTCAGTTGACTCAAAAACAAATAATGCCTACAGTAAAAATTAAAAGTAAAAATTTAGGTAAATTGGGTTCATTTGTATGAAAGAAGAAACAAACAAACAATGCATTATAATTAAAGAAAATACCCGTATTTTCATCCACACTCTCTTCTTGATCTCGTCGGGAACTTTGGGCCATGAAGCATATTCCACAATGTCCACTTTGCTCCGGGCCGTGAATGCTACGAATGTAATCCACTTTGTATGATACTTTTTTGGCTCGAGCTCGGAATCAAAAGAAATGTTAAGAGTTTTCCCCTTCATACGCATTTCCATAGATAGTTAATTTGTAGGCCCTCTACCCCTTCTAGATCTAGTAGAAGAACCATCTCCATTGCCATTTCCTCATCACTATGCTCCTCATTGCGTTTTCTTTTTTCGGGCCATTGAAAGTACCTTAAACTTCATGTACATAGAAAGAGAATTCAATATAACATATATGCAATTAAAGAAAAGCTTTAATGTCAAATACAAGAATGCTTGTAATGTGAAAAAAAAACAAATGCAATGTACATTCACAAAATTCACTCCTAAAAATACACAATTACCATTATCCAAATTAAACCAAAGGAGGCCCAAAAAAGTGGACTTATAAAGGGTACCATTGATAAAGTACTTCACATTTCACAACCAACAACTAATGAGAACAATCATTAATTTCTAATAAAGGAAAAGCCAAAATTTAGTGAGGAATAAAAGATTCAAGGAGGAGTACTTCACTCCTAAAAAATACTCTCCTTCCCTAAAGCAATAGAAATACTTTGTGATTTCGCAATAAAGAAGCTTTACATTGATGCAAAGATAGCCTCACTTTCAATATATTAGTTGCATTCATGACATTAAACCAAGGGAGGAACACACCTTCAACTCAACCCAAAGCATTACCCTCCTTTCCACTAAAGAAGAAACACAACATCGCAAAAGGTAAAACATTTAAGGAGAAGTGATATTTCAACTCTACATTCATGAAAAAAAATCCCCTTCATCAAGGAGAACCCTCACAAAGCATATTTCACGCTTTTGAAACAAAGATAAGGGAAAGCGAAGAGGAGATAGTGATATTTGCAATACACAAGTCCCATTATCCAAATTAAACCTAAGGAAGCCCAAAAAAGTGGACTTCTAAAGGGTACCATTGATAAAGTACTTCACATTCACAACCAACAACTAATGAGAACAATCATTATTTCTACTAAGGAAAAACCAAAATTTAGTGAGGAAGGTAAAAGCTTCAAGAAGGAGTACTTCACTCCTAAAAAATACTCTTCTTCCCTAAAGGTACTTAGTGCTTGTGCAATAAAAATGCTTCACATTCATGCAAAGATATCTTTACTTTCAACATATAAGGGGCTTTGAAGACATTGAAACAAGGGATCCCCAAAGAAAGAACCCTATAAAGATTAAATTTCACATAGTGGAATCAACAACAAAGAATTTTCCTCTATCACTAAATCAAACACTAAGGAGGAACCTAAATCGAATAAGAACCGAAATCAAACACCAATGTTCTAAAATTACTCAAGCAAAACCGAAATCAACATTTGAGTTTCTCATATTCATACACTAAACCCGAATTGAAATGGTACCTAATTGAAATCCCAATCAAAACCCTAGGTTCTCAACTTATGTAGGACAAAACACGAAATTCAACAACCAAACCAATGCAACCAACAATCAATAAATCGAAAGCATTCCAATCATTCATCACAAGGATTAAAACCGAAATCAACATTATATCAACCAAAAAACCCTAGTGCAATGGGAAGCATTTACAAAATGTAAGGTAAATTGCAAAAG
Organism: Leptodermis oblonga; assembly: GCA_016801395.1. Lineage (NCBI taxonomy): Eukaryota > Viridiplantae > Streptophyta > Magnoliopsida > Gentianales > Rubiaceae > Leptodermis > Leptodermis oblonga. The sequence continues at coordinate 30,396,012 of CM028755.1, forward strand.
TTTTAAAATGGAAGCATAGAAGGTGGATACCCTTTTGTGTGCACTCCTACAACCAAGCCCGAACTATTGGAGGGGGGAAATTTCAAATGTTGGCCGGTTGGAAGGCAACCCACACACAACTGCGAGCTGCGATGGTCCAGCCGCGATGATCGGGCCGTGCTGCAGCCGACGGTCGAGCGGGAAAATGGCGCGAAGAGACCCGGTTTGCGCCGGCGACGGGAGAGGAGGAGAATAGGCCGAACAGCCGCGAGAGAAGGGAGAGGGAAACAGGGATACAGGGAAAAAATGGGAGAAGAAGGGGAAGAGAATGAGGGAAAATGAAAGAAAATATTCTAAGTTCAAATTTGATTTGAACTTAGACCGGCTCATTGGTTCAACGGCGGTTCGCGGTTGAACCGCCGTTGAAATGTCTCGTTTTCTCGGTTTAGAATAGGGAAAAAATTGGAGCCAATTCCCGCGCGGGCATATTTTAATATTAAATTTTTTTTTTTCCTTTTAAAAAAACTAACCCCACAATTTTGTAAATATAATATTACATACCCAGATTGTGTATATTTATTAATTATGTACACAATCTCGACTTTTATGAACCATTTCATAATTAATTTCAAATTTTCCATTGAACCATATATTTGCATTTAAATTTCCCGTGCTATTACACAATAATTATAGGTCAAAATATAAAATTAATAAATTTCGTAATTTACATGTAAGAGTCGATAAAGTAATAAGCTTCATTATCTTCCCTAAAATTTCTACTTTTTTGACTTGGGCGAACGGGATAAAATAATTCAAATGCATTAGGTACGTATAGTAATATAAAAATTAATATTGGTTAAGTGGCCGAAAAAAAAATTAAATACTTACTGGATTTCATTACCTTACATACATATATATATATATACATATATATTATATAAACATCTTCCTCTTTTCTCCTTTCCCTCTTGCACATCATCCAACTCTTCCTCTGTGCTCTAGATCTCTTGTAAATTTCCGCTACATATATAAAATGTTTTCATTCGAAGAATTGAAGACTTGAAGACAACTTTTATAATTAAGTCTTATATATATATATATATATATTTGCAATTACGATAATAATAATCATATATGTATAGTGAAAAACATTAAAGTTAGTATATATGCTGCAGAATATAATGTATTTCATTTACTTGCACCGGTTGATCATGATTAAATTGCATATACAATATTACAGGAGAATGTTGAGAAAAGCAGGGGAACTGTGGGGAAATTAGATAGTATACCAAAACCGTAAACCCTAAAACTTAAACCCTAAACCCTAAACCCTAGGCCAACAAATTTGAATTTAGACTGTAGCTTTATTCTACGGCGGTTCAAAAATTAACCGCCGTATAAACTACTTTTCTACAGCGGTTCAACCGAGAACCGCCGTAGAAAATACTTTCTACGGCGGTTCAAAAATGAACCACCGTAGAAAGGTTGCTTTCTACGGCAGTTCATTTTTGAACCTTTCTACGGCGGTTCTCGGTTGAACCGCCGTAGAAAAGTAGTTTTTGGAGCCAATTCCCGCGCTACGCATGAATTTTCTATTTTTATATCATTTTCTAAACCCTAAACCCTAAACCCTACTCCTTATTAAGTTTTTTTTCCCATTTTCATAAATTAACCCCAAAACTTTGTGAATATAATATTACATACCCAATTTACATTGTATTTATTAATTACAGAAGCTCGCCTATTATGAAACATTTAATAAGTACATTTCAATTTTTAGGTATAAGTTAAAATTAGTAAATTTCGTAAATTATTACATGTAAGCTATGATAAAGTAATAAGGTTCATTATCAGACCTAATTTTCCGCATTCTCGACTTGGGCGAACGGAAGAAAATAGTTTCAAATCGATAAATGCATTACGTACGTACGTAGTATAAGAAAAATTAATGCTTAAGGGCCCAATTAATAAAAAAAGAAATACTTAATTGATTTCATGACCTTATATATATATATATAAATATATTTGGACTTACGGCCGATAACATTAATCAATTATGTATAGTAGTGAAATACATTAAATTGAGTGTGAATCAAAATATATTGTATTTTATTTACTTGCACCGGTTGATCGTTATGAAATTGCATATCCAATATTACAGGGGAATGCAGGGGAAATGTTTAGGGACTATGCTTCATAAAATGAAATAAAAATAGAAATTTATGCGCGTGCATGAATTGTATGCAATTTCCACTTTTCTACGGTGGTTCAATGAAGAACCGCCGTAGAAAGTTTTTTCTACGGCGGTGGTTTTAGAACCGCCGTAGAAAAGTGGGAACAAATTCAGCCAATTAATTTCCACGCGCCCATAAATTTCTATTTTTATTTCATGTTATGAAGCATAGACCCTACATTTCTAGTTTTTTCATGTTCATATAAAATATATTTTGAATAATCTTTATAAAATAATAAAGCATTATTAATCGATAAACGAATAATTAATTCATTTAGCGGTCAATACCCAACCTCGCTAAATGAATATCTTTTTTCCGAGGCACATACAAGTAATTTATGAAGAGTTAAATATAAAATCAAAACAAAAATCATTGTATAGCTTCCCCTGTAAATTTTACCAAAAGTACTACTCCTTGAAAAAATAAATAAATAATACATGAGACATTTATTCATAAATAAAAAACAAGGAAATCAATTTACCAGAAAATTCTACAAAGTCTCCCCTATAAATGTAACATACTCCCTGTCAAGGATATGCACATACTTAAATACTTCATTAAGATACCCAATTTCAAATAATACGGAATTCTGTTTCAAATCAATTCAGACAAAATCTCCCCTGCTTGTTTTTGACCAAAAACACAAGTGCATTAAGTCATCAACACAGAAGCTTTACACAATTTCCAACAATAACATATTCATTTATAAACATATCGCTATATGAAGTCCCTGGAAATTTTGTCCCTTGATTGCGCGGCTTCATCCAAGTTGTGACCTGTTTCAATCAGACAGTACGAAGGATAAAAAATAAATGTTGTTATAAAATTATGTCCACCTCGTGTCATTAAAATCAAAGAAACATATACAAATACACACACACACATACACACCCACAGAAAAAAAATTAATAAAAACAAATAATATACCTGAAAATGATTCTTAACTTATTCTCTTTCTCTTATGGGACACTTGATCCTCGAACCATAATCCTTCGCTGTGGTCATCACGAAGTATGTATTTATCAAGTTCCCTATCTTCCTCATCTGCTCTTGATTCAGGTAACCCACTAGAGAAAGGACAAGCCTCATAAAGCCCTTCTTCTATATCAATCGATTCCACTCCGTGATGTTGTTTACCATGAAGAACAACAGACCAATGTTCGTCGCAAGGATCGGTGATATAAAAAACTTGTTTCGCTTGCGATGCAAGTATAAATGGTTCCCCCTTGAAACCCTCCCGATTAAGGTTCACCAAGGTAAAATCCAATGGATTATCAGTTCGAACCCCACTATTGTTATCAACCCATTTGCAGCGAAATACAACTACTTTGAAACAAACATAGTCAAGCTCCCAAATATCTTCGATCACCCCGTAATAAGTCATGTTTGCATACAATGGATTTTTACCCTTCCTGCTAGAAACATGTAAAGCCTCTGAGATTAATGTAACACCACTGTTTTGGCCGTACTCTTCTCATCTTGTCTCTTAGTAGCAAATGAATATCCATTTATGTCATAGCATGAAAATGCTCGTACCGCAGGGCTGGGCCTAAACGCCAACCATTTCAATGTCTCTGAAACGTCTTTTCCCATGACAGCATTACCAAACCAATAGACAAATGTCCGAATATGTTCATTGAGCACACGTTGATCCGTCCAAGCAGGATAAGACGTTCTTATTGAACGGATATGGTCTGTCACATAGGACGCAACTTCTTCAGAATTGCGCAGTATGTAGAGATGCGCCTTCATCAATTCAACATTAGACGGCAAAACATTTTTCCTCCCCTTGTGCCCATACCTGTAATCCTCCCATCGTGCCGATTCTTAGATATTCCAATGGATGCGGTATCGGCCAAGTACTCAGTGCAAAACTCAATTACCTCCTCAGCTATATAACCTTCAACAATACTAGCATCAGGACGATAACGATTCTTAACATACCCCTTAAATACTTTCATATATCGCTCGAATGGGTACATCCATCGCAAATGAACAGGCCCGCAGATTTTTATCTCTCTAACCAAATGAATCACCAAATGCACCATAATATCAAAGAAGGCGGGTGGAAAATACATTTCTAATTGACAAAGGACAACAGTTATTTCATCTTGTAACTGATCAAGTCTTTTGCGCGCAATAACCTTGCTACATATAGCATTGAAGAAGAAACAAAGTCTTGTTATACTGGACTTAACATACAGGCAACAATTGTTGCATTAAGGCATGGCAATAGCTACAGGCAACAATTGTCTGCTTACATTTGAAGAATATCCGGATGGAACTTTGATGCTACGCAAACTTGAACACAATTGTTTTTTTCTCTTTTCTGGACAAAGTGTGACAGGCAGGGGGTAGATATGTGCGTTGTCCTCGAGCTACCGGTGCTAAATTTGCTCTTATATTCATATCAACCATATCAAGTCTCACGTTATAACCATCCTTAGTTTTACCAGGGATGTTCAAGAGCGTACCTAACAGGCTTTCACAAATATTTTTCTCACTATGCATAACGTCGAGACAATGTCTGACATCTAAGTTCTCCCAATATGCAAGTTCAAAAAATATGGATTTTTTCTTCCAATAACCTGTATCATTATTGCTGGACTCCGAAGGTTTACCAAACTCCACATTAATGTTTGTCACAAGAGCTTTCACCTCTGGCCCGCTCAAGGGTTCTGGAGCTTTTCTGAACTCTTGAAATCCATTGAATGCTCTTTTCATACGGCGATACGGATGAGTCTCGCGAAGAAATCTGCGATGCCCAAGGTATACTGTTTTCCTCCCATGTGCAAGTTGACAAAAATCTGTACTCTGCTCACATATTGGACATGCTTTATGCCCTTTAACAGAGTACCCAGACAAGTTTCCATAAGCAGGAAAATCATTAATGGTACAGAACAACATGGCACGTAATGTGAACATTTCTTCACGGTATGCATCAAACATAGATGCGCCCTCATCCTATAACTTTTTCAAGTCTTCAATAAGAGGAGCAAGATACACATCGATGTCATTTCCTGGTTTCCATGGGCCTAAAATCATTAGAGACATAAGTATGTACTTGCGCTTCATACACAAGTAAGGCGGCAAATTGTAAATAACCAACATCACCGCCATGAGCTATGTGTGCTACTCAGACTGCCAAACGGGTTCATTCCATCAGTACACAAACCAAGCCTCAAATTTCTGGCTTCTCCCCAAAAGAAGGATACATTGAATCAATTTTTTCCACTGATCTGAGTCTGATGTATGCATTATCACCTTGTCATCATCACTGGGAATACACCGATCTGAATGCCATGTCATTAGTTTTGCATCTTTTGCATTAGCGAACAACTGTTTAAATCTCGGTATTATAGGAAGATACCACAGAACCTTAGCCGGCGACCCCTTCTTTTGCGCATCAGAACTGTCTTCAACTTCATCACACAGCTGCTTGTTTTTGTATCGTGAAGTTTTACACTTAGGACAAAGCAATAAATCCTTATACTCATTCCTGTAGAGGACGCAATCGTTTGGGTAAACGTGGATCTTCTTATACTCCATACCCATTGGACACAATATTTTTTTCGCCTCGTAAATTCGATCTGGAAGTTCATTATCTTCTGGGAGCATATCTTTCAATACCCTCAATAAGGCTGTAAAACTAGTATCTGACCACCCATTTGCCGCTTTTAAATTAAACAACTTCAAAACTCTAGACAAGCGTGTATATTTAGTGCAACCCTTGTATAGAGGCTTCTCATTGTCACCCAAAATGGAAGCAAGAACTTCCGGTTTATCAGCAAAATCCTCGGCCACATCCTTAATCATGTCATCTAATCGATCTCTAGTAATCGCATCATCTCCTTTTGCATGAGATTTTCTTTTCTCAGGTAAACCATCAATACTTTCACCATGCCAAATCCACAGTTTATAAGAATGATCAAATCCGTTCCGATATAAATGGAATCTTATTGTATCTGAGTTATCAAACCGCGCACCATTTTTACAAGCTTTACACGGACAATGGACCTACTTTGTATTCTTATAAGCGAATTCAATGAAATTCTCAACTTCTTTCGCATAAGAATCGGAGGTCCGATCACCATACAACAAGATATTTCGATCCATGTGTAACTAACACCTTGAAATAATTAAAAATGCCAAATAATAATTCAACAAACAATGTAGAAAGTATCAAGTTGCATGCTTGTCTTAGCACATGGCATACTAATGTTACTCATATAATCAAAACTAATATAATACCTCAATGAAAATAATGCATAAACAACACATGCGCAATAGACATAATCAAATGAAGAAGAACCCATAAGTTTTTCATTTATGCATTTCGTCAAACACATGAAATGCATAAAAAAATAATACACACTCTAAGTAGTGCTAATTATATGAACATCCTCCATTAAAAATCAAACACTATAAATCTAATCACATCACCAAAAAACTACATAGTATAACTAAATAGGGTTCCATAATACTAAGGTTCACCATATACATGGAATATATGCAACTTTAATTTTCAGCCCTCTATCATAAATAAAAATAAATTCTATAGGATGACATATCTAAAGTACAAGCATAAGCAATTACTGAGAAATTTTAGAAGTTTCTAACCTTAAGGTGGTAAATTTTAGTTCCAAATGACGATTCTTACATTAAACTTGCAAAACCGTAGTAGAATTTTGAAGAAGAACACTTTCGGCCGCGATATGGAGATACACGTTGTTATTTAGGGTTAAATACGTCAATACAACGGCGGTTATAATTAAACCGCCGTAGAAAGGACCTTCTAAAGGGACTTTCTACGGCGGTTGGGACGAACAGCCGTAGAAAGGGGGTTTTCTACGGCGGTACGGCGGTAACCGCCGTAGAAAGTGAGCTTTCTACGGCGGTTGCCTTCCAACCGCCGTAGAAAGTGGGCTTTCTACGGCGGTTGGAAGGTAACCGCCGTAGAACCAACCGCCGTAGAAAGTCCCGTTCTACGGCGGTTCATTTTTAGACCGCCGTTGAAAGTCCGCATTTCTTTTATAACTGCGGTTTTCTATTTTCCGCCATTAATCCGCAGCCGTTAAAGCTCTATTTTGTAGTAGTGTCTATAGTCTTTTTATTACAAAATTTTGATCATCAAGGATGGAAATGAGCTCCTTAGGAGCATTCGTGAAATTTGAAATTCCAACCGCAATCAGATTTAGGGCCTGTTCTTTTACAAAATCGGGCTTCAAACCAAATGGGTTACAGACTAAAATAAAGAGACAAAGTTCTCAAAACGGCTTTCAAAATAGTTTTTTAAAAATGTTATTTTCTATTTTTTATGTTTTAAAAAAATTTCAACCCTACCACCCTTCCCCCTCCCCCTAACATATGTATACACACACCCACACACACACACACACACACACACATATATTAGGGATTTGGGTCCCAGGTCTGAGTCTCGGTCGAGTTCGGGTCTTGGGTAAGGGTCGGGTCGGGTCTGGCTCCAGGACAGGATCGGGGTCTCGACTCGAGGTCCGGAGTCGAGGGTCGGGGTCAGGGTTTAGGGTTGAGGTCCTGGTCTCAGGTCGAGGTTTGAGTCTTAGGGCGGGGTCGAGGTCTGAGTCTCGGGTCGGGGTTGAGGTCAGAGTTAGTTAGGGTCGAGGGCCAGCGTAGGGGTCCTGTTCTGGGGACAAGGTTTGGGTCTCTGGTCGGGGTCGAGGTCCACGTCTCGGGTTGAGGTTCTAGACTCTGGCAGGGTCAGGGTCCGGGTCCTGGTCCCGGGTCAATGTTCGGATCCCGGGGTGAGGTCAGGTTCGTGGTCTTGATTAGGGTTCGAGTCTCGGGTCAAAGTTGGGGTTTGGGTCTCGGGTCGGGATCGGTGTCGGTGTTGGGGTACAGATTCTATGCCAGGTCTAAGGTCGGGGTCCGGTGGTTGAGTCCGGGTCTGGGGCTGAGGGTAACTTCTGAGGTCCGGGGTCGGGATATAGGTCTCGGGTAGGGTTCGGGGCAGGGATCGGTCGTGGTTAGGGTTATAGGTTGGTGTCGAGGTTTGGGTCTGTGTTGGGGTACAGATCCCGGGTTAGGTCCAAATTTGGGGTCTTGGTTCTGGGCCGGGGTCACTGCCGAGGTCCGGTCGAGTTCAGGGCCGAGGGCATTGCGTGATCGAGTCCGGGTCTGGGGCGTGGTCGCGGTCTATAGGAGGTCGAAGTCAGGGCGGGTTAGAGCAGGAAGTGTGGGTGGGGGTTTTATTATAAAAAGATTTTTTTAAGAAAATAAATTGAAAACGGAGAACTTAGAGGGAATAAAATGGGGTCCATTGGGTACCCATTTAATACCCAAAAACATGCTCCCATTAAGTCCTAATGGAAGCCCATTCCCTCTCATCAAATTCTCTACCTCACTATTTTTCCTTCCATTTGTACCCAATGAAGATTTTTATTGGGAATTTTCCTCCCAATAAATGATCTCATTGGGCACTCAATGGGAATGAGAAATATTGCCACATCTAATTATGGGATTTGTGTGATGGAACTTTTCATTATGTTTTTGCATACTGGTTTGTCTTAATGATGGGTCAACCTCTTTTACTTGTTTATATTGCTTGATTAATTGAGAGGCCTATCAATGAAATGTTGAGTGTGGTTTATACTTATGCTTATGCTTATTTAGAACTAGAGAGATTGGTGCACAGTCCAGTAAACTCGGTATGCCCTCGAAGTCAATCTAATGGGATGAACATAGAGACTAAGACTCTGTTTGGACAAGTATTTCAAAAACATTTTATAAAATAATATTTTTGAAGTTTTTAAAAAAAATATATACGTTTGGATTAGTATTTTCTAAAAACATTTTAAAGTTATGTTTAATGCAGGTAATTATATAAAAATTATATTTACTATACATATATTTATTAACATTTTTGATCTTTTGGGTAGGGTCGGGGTCAGGGCTGGGGTAGGGTTGGGACCGGGGTCAGAGTTGGGATCAAGGTTAGGGTCAAAGGTCGTGGCGAGGCCGGGGTCTGGTAGGGTGGGGTCAAGGTCAGGGTCAGGGTCAGGGTCGAGGTCCGGGTCGAGGCAGGGCTGAGGTCAAGGTGGAGGTGGGTCCGGGGTCGGAGCTGGTCAGGGGGTGGGGCCAGGGTCCAGGTCAGGGTTGAGGCCAATGTCTAGGCGAGATTGGGGCCGTGTCAGGCAAGTTAGAGGCAGGGGCGGGTTGAAGGTTGGTAGGGATGGATGGTAGCTTGATACCTTTATTTGATCAGTTGAGTTGAATTAGTCTTTAAGTCTTAAGTGATAAGTTTTACCCCATGTGTTAGTTAGTAGAGTAGTGCCAATTACTGGCTTAGTGTTCCTAAATTAGAGGAATTCTACCAGTTTTGTTAGTTATCCGATTAATTATAAAAGTAATTATAGACAATTAAACTAATTGATCTCAACTTTTCTGTAGCAATTTATGTGACATGCATTCATTGGTTACATTTTTATGAAATAATTATTAATATCACATAAGTAGCTAATGAATGATGCCACATGAGTTGCTATGAAAAAGTTGAGATGATTAGTTGAATTCTCTAACATTACTCTAATTATAAATATCTAACTGTACGTTAAATGAGATATGAAGGAAAATTACTGAAACAATGACTCTTTTGCCTCTGTCTTTTTCTACGTTCTTTCCTTCCCTTTTCTTTGTAATTGTGTTCGTGTCATAGCTACATTTTGGGAATAGTGGGGAAAAACATTAATTAGGACAAAAATTTTAGTTGATAATAATTTTAAAAATTATATAAAACATGTTTCATTTGTACTTTAAAATTGTACTTGAAGTACACTTGTCTTGAAAAATATTTTTTTCAAAAGTTTTTAATTTTTTTTTTGTCCAAACACCACTTTTAAGTGTTTTTATTGTTAAAACACTAAAAACGTTTTTGAATTACTTGTCCAAACATGACCCAAATGTGTGTTTAATCAATCCTAATGGTTATAAGTAGGAATATGGGAGCATTGGTATAATTTCATTAAATTCGGAAAGAAATTTGGGCTGAAAAGTTAGTCTATTTTCATTGAGGTCGGAAGGAAATTTGGGCTGAAAAGTTTGTCGTTCCATTATACCAACCCCGAAGCAAACACCCACGCAATCTTACCCATCTTAAGAAGAATCAAACAACTATTGAATTTATTTTATTTTATTGTAACAATCAATTAAATGGATGTGATAAAATTTTAAAGTGATCAGAGGACGTAATGAGCCATATCTTGATGTGCAAAATTTAGTATGCCAGAATGTTCGGTAAAAACCTACTACCTTTTGGTACCTCAATTACAACACTCTCAATTTGCTAATTAAGTTAGTATTGTTTTATGCTTTTATAATGCTTTCAATAAGGTAAACTCACTTGCTAACAATCATTGCAATTGAATTTTATCCCGTTATTTTTCCTGTGGATCATCGATCACTTACTCGCTATAACTGCAATATACACCCGCGTATATCATTTGTGTGCTTAAGCTATCTTATTGATTCTATACTTACAACTTGTCCGAAACACATTTTTAACTGTTTTTAACTATTAAAACGTTTTTATAACACGTTGGGAGACCTTATATTTGTTCTTAAAATACTTTTAAAACCTTTTTATAAAATCTTTTTAAAAAAACAATTTTATAAGAACGTTTTTGAATAATTTGTCCAAACTGAGTCTTAATGACTAAATACTAAATAGAGAGATGACTGAAAATTAATCAAATTTCCATTGTAAATTGTATCGAGAATACATATGTCCACTTTCTCCAAGGCTTGTGTTCCTTTGAAGAAGGGACAGATGAGATTTACCACGAAATCTCATTTTTCTATAACATCTATAGTACTAAAAATTATACATGATTTCGATCGAGAAGTGTAGATTCGTACGTAATGATACTAAAAACAGTAATTTTTCACCAACTTAATTGGTTATAATATATTGTGTGTCGAATTATTAATTAGGACATCGAGGTGTGTTTGCTCCCAAATCTTCAACGTTGATATTTGCACAAGAAGCCATGCTGCTGCGTCCATTAATATACTTTAATTGAACATTTTGCATAGTAACACCTTCACATGGAAATGCTTCGCTGCATTGGAACACTATGCCTTCTTCGGATGCACTCGTTCCCATTATGTTCTTGTATAACACATTCTCCACATGCACAGCGTTTTTCTGCAACCAAAATATTATTAAGTACAAATTTAAAAGTTTAAGGTTCTTTCTAATTATAATTAATTGGACAGAGAGAGAGAGAGAGGGGGGGGAGGAGTACCTGCATTTTGCAGTTGTGTTCCTTTTTGTCGCAGTAGTACTGGTCGATGATGATAGGATTTGTCACATTTTGCATCATAATGTTTTGGAAAACGATGTTTTTTGCATATCCTCGTCCGCCCTTTATGAAAAAAGACGTATATTAACATTTCATTTTATGATTTTACTAATATATAGTATCATAATTCTTTATGATTTTATTTCACTATTTACCTGCCAAGTTTTAATTCTGACTCCATTAGTGGTTCCTGTAAAGGTTGCCCCATTCACAAGAATATTGGAGACATGGTCCTCAGCACCATCTTTTCCAAGACTTCCAATGCTGAAAATTGAGCACCAACCAAGTCAAATTAATTATATACAATTATAAGAAATGTGATATAAAATATTATTTAGAAAAATGAGAAAAAAAAAGGGAAAATATATACCTAATTCCATGACCGGGTCCACACTTTATCCCCATTGCTCGAACGTTGTAGGATCCACTTACTATGGAGATACAATCATCACCTGAATTCCATATTTTCATTCAAGATATACTAAATGTATAAAAATAAAGTGGTTTTTGTTGTTGTTTTTTTTTTGGCTTAAAAACGTATACTCCCCCTGTCTCATTCAAAGAGTCCATAAAACAGTGATACAAAATTGATTGTTTGAATGAGACCGATGATAAATACTATATTACATCTGCAATTAATTTACAAAATCTGTTTAATATTTACCTGTTCCGATGTCGGAATTGATGATCTGAACATTATTGGATCCTGTAACATGAATTCCATCTGTGTTGGGGCTTGTTCCTTTAGATTTTACCATCAGATTTGATGCTTCAACGTTTACACAATCATTGAAGACAAGATGCATTTGCTGGGCATTTTTTATCTTAAGATGGGTCACTTTAAGGTTATTGCACTTGGAAAAAGTCATAGCCTGTTAACGTGTCAAAGAAAAACAAAATGGAAATAAATAATTACGTCACTAAACATTACATGATACAGTTAGAAATATGTTAATTAATTTCTTTTTAATCATAATTTGGTGGGGTTATAAATAAACGTACCGTTGGAGCACCAACGCATGGCTGCACAAGAAGAAGGAAATAAATTCATGTTAATTAGTCTCATAAAAATAATAATTCCTAGCTATTATATATATATTTTTTCAAATTTTTTTTTTCTCAGAAAAGTCACATTAAATACTCTTCTCTTAATGTAATTTTGTTTTAAAAATGAAACTTGAAATAATTATTAAAAATGCATTGAAAAATATATTTTAAAACTAAGAAAGTGTATTAGTTAAACGATAACTTTTTTCTTAAAAATACCCTGTTGAAAACAATACCGATCAGGAGCACTGCATGTGATTCAATTATGTACGTAATTAATTTAGATTGCGGTGTAAAAAGAATTAATATAGAAATAATTAGGTATTAATTAAGGTAGTGCAAACCTGTGATTTGTCAATTTTGCAAGACTTAGGCCACCATACTTGGCCATTTCCACTGACGATTCCTCCACCATCAACAGTGAAATCATTGAGGTTTTCAAACTTAATCCAAACTCTTGGATTCTTTTCAAAGTCTGATCTCTCTGTTGAAGCTCGGATATTTCCTTGAATCTATATAACACATGAAATTAATATTAATTTCCTAAATACAATGGCAATAAATAAACAGGAAACTCGTGGTCTTTAATTTCATACGTAGGAATTAACGAACAAATATTAACGTACCCTCATTGTAATACCGGGCTGGCAAGGACCTTCGAAATTTATTTGCTTGAGATGGTAAACTTTTCCTGCTGGAACCAAGAATATACTTTGTTTAGTAGAGCATGCCTTCTTCCAAGCCGCCGTGAATGCCTGAAAAGAAATTAAACCCATAGTCTAATTGATTAATTACTCTTCATTAATCTCCTATTATTATCATTTCATTTAGATGCATGGAAACCTCAGAATTAGTGAAAGACCGAATACAACAACTTTTTTCCCTGTTTTCTTTCCAAAAACCCCTTGAAGTTTGAAAAAATTACAAATACCCCATGAAATTCTGGATGAAAGACAAAACTACCCTTAATATATCTTTGATCAATTAAGTAACAAAAGGATAGTTCTGTTTTTCCTCAGGGCTATATTTGAAATTTTCTCAAATCTCTAAGGTTTTTTTTTATTTTAAAGTTTTCCCTTTTTATACATAAATAAGTTGAGGGTTGTTTAATTAAAAAGGTTTTGTGTGTAACGCATTTTACTGCTACCAATCAACACGTATTAGATGGTAAAACAACTTAACATGCAACTAACCCAACCATGACGACGAAAATGGGCACGTTCAGCAGCAATGTAGGTGTGAAACTGGTATGGACTGAATTCAAATATTGCTTCTTATTTTCAACACCTTCCCAACCCATAATCCATAATTATTTCAAAAGCTTTTGAACAACCAATCTGAGGCAGGTTAATTCTCAAGAAGAGAGAACACTCTAAGTGGCGACTTGTACTGCATGCAGTTTTAACCCGTAAACATGAGAAATTATTCCGTGCATCCGGTGCACAACATAAAATTGTGTAGCTACACACAATTGGGAAAGTGATGAATATGTAAGGGCCCCAAAAATAAAAATAAATTTTAATTGCTATTTTAATATCAGTTGGCTGCATTGCTTTTAAGGATATATCGAATGCACCTAATAATTTTCACACAAACACGACACGCTGTTGTGTTACACTTTTCACGTGGTTACAGTTCTCGACCCTGACTTCGGAAACTGCATTAGCGTTACAGTTAGTTTGAACTAACGTACCTGAGTATCATCCTTTTCATCAGCTGTGGCCCGGAACTTGTCGACATTCACCACATATCGGGTTGACGATGACGACGCCACCGCCGGCGATCTTCCCCTGGGCCTCCTTGCTGAACTCTCCAACTGATCATTACTCAGTACTCTCAATAAATGCCTCCCGGATCTCATCGAAACCCCGGACTCCGGCTTCGAGAACTCGGGATTTCCTTGCGGAGAACCATAATGCTGATCCGCCTGTAAACAGGAACCGGAATACACCAAAAGGGTGAAGATGAAAGCAACAAGAAAGCTTCCTCGTACAAACATTTCCATTTTTGAGAGGTTTTTGTTTGTATATAAATTTGATGATGTAAGAAGAAGAAGAAGAAGAAGAAATGACAATTTCCTTAAACGAGAGAGAGGTAGTTATAAGTTGAATTAATGACACACAAGACAATATTTCAGAATGGGAATGAAAGTAACTCACAAACATTAACACATATTTATAGTAGGAAAAAAATAAAAACACACAGGAAAGGTGGGGTATGTTTTTCCTTTTTTCACGAGGGGGAATTGGATGGGAAAAGAGGAGGCTTAAACGGCAGCAGTTGACTCTTGCTTCAGGTATCTCTCAACTGAGGAAAATCAAATGGTCAAGCGATTACTCTTTTCTAGACTCTCCATATTATGCTTCCTTACCAAAACACATACACACAGTTGACGCCTTATGACCAACATTTAAAACATTTGCTTAGTTAATTAATTAATTAATATATATATATACTAGGTGTGAACACCGTGCGTTTGCACGGTAAATGCCCAATAATATTATTATGTGATAATATAAAAATTAGAATTATAACTAATAATTAGTTTATTATAAATATATAGTTAAAAACAAGAAACATGGGTTAACTATAACACAAATACTTGTGACTTTTCGTCAAATATAGAATTGGCATGCCTATTCTCTTCCCTTTCCTCACCTTTTCATATTTTCTCTTGTCAACTTCTATAGTCTTCTTCTAAAAATTAACAAAGCTGTTGAATGAATATGATTTGCGTTGTAAGTAGACTTCGACGGCATGAGAAACTCTGTTGTCAGATGAGGTGAACCTGAAGACATATTTTCTAGCTCTGAATAGAGGAACTTTGTTTTTCATTGGAGTTGAACCAGCATAAACCTGTAAATTTGAAGAAGAGATTGAGAAAAATCAATAATAATTTTTTTTTTTATTTCTCTAAACAAAAAATATGTTCTTAATGGACGTATATATTACGAAAAGTTGCACTATTAGCGTGAATTAGGCATGCACATAAGGATTATAAACAATAAAAAGTTGTTTTTCTTTTGAATGGACGGAAGATATATATAGATTGTGAGTGTCTATTCATATTTTTTTATGGATTACCAAGAGTCTTCTTATAATTAATAGAAAGTAATAATGGCATATTAAATAAAGGAGTTTAAGTGAAAAAAATAAAGAAAATTTAGTGAACAATGTAAATAACCATAATATAATTAATAGCCATTACAGATATTTAAATCTTATAGTATATGAAAAGTCAAAAAAGAAAAGAGTAAATGAAAATAATAAAAAGTATATAATATATTTATTTGTAACAAAATCAACTTACTTATCATGATAAATGGTTAATATTTTACAAATATGACTAATTAATATTCTACATTAAATCATTTTGATAAAATATGAAAGATATATGCATATAGATATATATATATATATATTTATGTTTATATTCATACTTAAATAAGTTGAATGCGGAGGTTAAATATGAACGTTAATTTTTAATGTAGAAATTTGAAAATTAACTTAAAGAAGCTAAACATACAAAAGAAAATGTTATCCAATTAAAATAGAGAAAATAAAATTTATGTTTTTAATAAACAACTATTAAATGTTCCTCTTATATTGCCTTTATATGGAAAGTTTATTAAATTATGTGCTAATGTGATAGCCACGTGGCATTATTTAGAGGTAAGTTACATGGTGATAAGGTATATTACATTAAATGCTAGACTTATGTGGCGCTTATGTGGTATCCAAGTAGCAAATTGAGGTGAAACTTATATTACTTTCTATTATATAGGGTAGATATATATATTTTTTCACTTTTAAATTTTTTTAATAATTTTAAACTAGGAGTTATATTGAACCTGTACCTAGTTGCTAGCTACTCGCGCACCCAGAAAAAAAAAATTTATATGAAGTTTTTTTTTTAATTTCTTTTTTTACCAAACTTTAAACTTTGTTTTGTTGCCTTTAATTATATTGAGGTAAAGGTAATGGATGGTACTTCTCACGTAGTCTTGGTCAGACAGATTGACTGATCCACCTTAGCGTATGAGTCAATAGCTTTATTTTATTATTGTCAAATTAATTAGGAGATTCAGCATCACCTGAAATTCAATTTGAAACTACTATGGTAACGAAATATTATATATATATATATATAGTCAACATATATGATATTATAACATGCATGCTAAAGGTTTTTTACATGCAAGTTGATGTAGAAATTGAATATTTTAACTTTTTATTTATAAATAATAATAATAATAATTCCGTTGGTCTTTAAACTATGTTGCACTTTCATCTTCAGAGTTGAAATTAATTTTTTTTAGTCCCCAAACTTGAGTTTCTCCTTTCCACGTCGTTCTTCATCCAAATCAGGGGCGTAGCCACATTGTGGCTTGGTGGTGTCCCACCAAAATTTTTTAAAATATCTCAATTGTTATACAAAAATTACAAAAAAATAGATGATTTTGCCCCACCAAAAATTTAAAGAAAATACTATAAAAATAAAATAATTTAGTATTTGATTAATTGAAAGTGTGTTTGTACGTTGTTAGAATGTATACAAGTATTTTAGTGAATTTTAAGTTTGGTAAAACAAAATAGGAGTTTTAAAATTAAGTAGAAAGCCAATGAATATCATTAGTGAAAAAATTAAAATAAAAAATAATATTTACGATGAGTTATTAAGATGTGTAACATGGAGTGTAACACGAAAGTGTAACAGAGGATCCTGAGCCAATAGGAAATGAACTCATCTAATATGAGTTTGAAAATTATCAATACTTCTAACGTTTCAAATTAATTACAAGTGCTCCTCAAGTTCACATATATTTTTGTTATTGATAGGATCGATTGGGTAATATGACCAGATCATGGAGAAAATATTGCTCTCAGGAGAGGTATTGGTCGTATTTTGAAACCTTAATAGGGGTATTGATAATCAATTTTCCCAAACGTAATGGCGATAATTTGCTGTTATTAATATAACTAAATTTTGAAATAAATGAATACGCTAAAAAAAGGATTAAAATTTGAAATCTATTAATAGAGAAAGTACTATTTATTTAAAGAAACAGCATGCATGCAGAACTTAGTTAGCGAAGTAGCAACATCACTAGTATGTGGACAATGACTTTTTAATTGCATCCTAAACTTGCATTTATTTTTCAACATGTTAAATACATGCTGCATTTTACTATATAGTCCAGAATTTAATATTAAAAACATTAAAACGCCCTTCTTAATTATCACAAAAGCCACATTTATATATTTACTCTACTACAATATTATTTTACCATCCATTTACAAATACTTTCACTTCTCCTCCCGAAATATTTCATATTCACAATTTTTTCTTTCTATTATAAAAAATTAGAACGTTGATTCGTGTATGAAATATGGAAGACTGGGATGAATTCGACACAAATTTTACCGGGAGCGAGTATTTTTACATACGGTAAAATTTAAAATTTTTAGTTATTTATATACGGATAGATATGAGAAGAAAAAAAAGTGCCCAGGAGATATAGGGAGTGGCGCCCTATTCCGCGGAGCCCAACCAAAAAAAAAAGAAGTTAATTCCTCATTTTTTGGAGAGAAAGGTATTTCAGTCTTTTTAATTTTTTAATATTAAATGCAGTTTTATTCTATCTCTTCTCTGTTTGTGTACGTAAGAGAAATGATTGACGTGCATGAGGTGAATTTATTTTATGTAATATATAAGAAGTCATGTGTTATGCACTTAAATTATGGGTTTCGGGGGATGAATGTTAGGCAAAATGAAAGAGTTGGGGAAATTAGCATACTGTTAATGGTAAGAGGATGGAACGGAATTTGCGTATTTGGATGCCGTGATTGATCATTTTATTAATTAAAGGAAATTATCATCATTTTCTCCGACTCTGACTTGCCGTGTTCTTGTGTTTGGACACAAACCACCACAAGTATGGAGTACTATTACTATGGGTCTACGGACGACCCTTACTTCCACTATTTTAGGGTGCACTTGGTGCCCGAAAAAGGGAATAGGATAGGGGCATCTCATATTTGAGAATCAATGATTTCCTCATTAAATAAATTTTAAATTGCCTTTTAAAAGATATAATAGTTGAAATTATTAGATTCCTATACGTACCAAGTGTAGAAATTCAATTCTAGAAAATCATATGTCCATTCCCTCCTTTTTCATTCTCGCGTGCCGAGCGCACCCGAAATTAATTAATTAATATCATGTTACTGCTTCCCTTCAACAAAAGCGTGTGGGCTAGGTTCGATCACTGAGTTTAGCGATTAGTCTCCATGTGAACTCCTACGTGTATGTGGGATTGAAACTTATGGGGTGGGGGAAATTCTAAGTTGCAAGAGCGGGTCCTGAAGTGGGACCCATACTCCAAAAAAAAAAAAAACAAAAGGAAACTGTGTGGGCTTTATTTGTCAACCTCCAAACAAATAATATGGTATGCAAAATAGAAAACAAATCCCGTTTGTAATATTACATAAATTAATAAAGGAAAATTACTAAATCTTAATTTCGAATATTGGTTGTTTTGTATCTTAAATATGAATTTTCCAATGGAAGGGTAAGGGAGTATTTTGTTGAGTTCCAGATTAGAGTTGTTTGCGAAACTAAAATTAGTACTCCATCCATTCCATTGAAAGGGTTTAGTTTGTTGTATTGTTTTAATACAACAATCTGAATCCTCCAATGGAAGAGAGGGGACATGAAACACTACCGGTTGTTTTTTTTTCTTCCTTTTGAAACGCAAATAGTATAAATGAAAGTGTAAAATCAACAAAACTATTGTTATGGAACCATTTATTACTTTGATAATGGCCCATGAAATTGACTTTGCAATGACATTAATTAGTAGTGCATCCAAAGTCATTATCGAAAAATAAATAATCATATACTTTTTTCGCTTTATCATAAGAGTTCACTTTAACCAATATACAACTTATTTTGAATGTCAAAGTACAACACTTAAAATAGTTAATTTGACACCCTTTATTTATTATATCCTTAATTATTAAGTATGAATTAATTCTGAACCACACGTGATTATATTAGTAAGGATAGAAGGAGTAAAATATTAAAAAGATGTCATTTCTATTGGAATAAAATATATTTTTTAAGGTGGACTCTTTTAATGAACAGAATGAGTAACTAAAATATTATAGTCTTTCTTAAATCAAGACAGCTAAGACGGGCGTTATCTCTCATAAAATAATACCGTCTCTACTCCAAACCTTTAAATCAAACACTTATTTTTTCAATCCTTCAATTTCCTCATTCTTAAACATTCAAACTACACGCCTCCCAAATATTTTGAGTTATTTACATACAGTTTTTCTTTTTAGTGTAATTGATTTATTGATGGATTTTTTTAATTCTTTTTTATTTTTTTGCTCTCTTGCCATGTAAGTAACTGAACCGAAAATCACGCATTACCAAAAGAAATGGATGGTTACAAATTCTGGTCCTGGGGTCAGACTTAAATCGGAAAACAAACGGTAGAAATTTTCAGTGTAATAAAAGTAGGATAAATGTGGACGACTGAACAAGTAAAGCTTTCTGATTCTGAAATTAGTCTGTGTGGGTTTTATTACTTTAGTCCACTTGGTCCGATAGGGTCAATAGTCAGTAAGGGGGTAAAAAAAAAACAAAAACACTGTTCAAGAGTCAAGCCGGTCAAGGTGTATGTGGAAATTATATAAATTAATAATGGAAATGCATTTTGGACCAAATATGATTTAATTTTTTGTTTTAAACTATTAAAACTGTATTCCGAAATATAAAAAAGCATACATTGAAAATGTTTAATGTAAGAAAGTATTTTGAATATATAAATGATATAATTGAAAAACAAATGAGAAAAAAACTGGAAACACGAAATAGAGAAATATTATTCCAAATTTTTTTCTTAATTAACTAGTGATTATAGTTTTTAGGATATAATTAACAATTCGTCAACAATATATATTATACAGTCGTCACAGTGGCGGAAGACTATTGCAAGAAAAAAAATATTAATATTTATTTATATTTTAGTTCAAATATATATATATATTTGGTCCCTATAAAAAATTTTATTGATATTGGCCCCTTCAATTTTGGAATCTAAGTTTGCCTATTGATCCTTCAAAAGTTGATTTTGTACACTACAATCTTAGAGAAACAACAACAGAAAAAAAAAAAAAAAAAGGAAAATTTTATTCTAGATGATGTTTTTATAATTATTATAAAGCACTAACATTTTTTATTATTATTAATCCGCTTGAGACTTATTTAATACCCATAACTCCACATGTTTATCATTCTTTTATCAATTGGCTCCCCTAAAAATGTATAGTTAACCATCCACTTCTGCGCCCCACAATGGCATTAAGCCCATTCACTATCAAATAATTGTAAAGCGACAAGAAATATGTTTTTATTTTTCAAATGACATTTTTTTTAATCTTTAATTCGAAATTTTGAAACAAAAATAAATACACAACGAAATTTTTTTTTCCTATACAGATACGGAATTCATAATTTTTAGTGTAACAAACTTAATTAGGAAATCTAGTAGAATTTCCATAAATTAATTATCATTCTAAGATAATACTTTTCTCTGGTCCCGACTCGGGTCAGTTCAAAAAATTAAAAATTTAAATAATATAATCAGATAATAATATTTAAAAAGCTCCCTTTATAAATATATATTCCACCTATATCATAAATTAATAATCCTAAAAAATTATTATAGTTTATTAAAATATAAATTTCTTGTTCTTTGTCCTTTCTTCAAATTTTAATTTAGTGGGTTTCATATCTAATTTTTATAATTGTATCCAAAATGCTCCGGTGTCAAAATTTTCAAACTGTAATGAAAATTTGTGAAGAGTATTCCATATGTATTGAATCATCTTTTACTTCATCACAAGTAAGATTTTTAATGAAACTAGCCATAATTTCTTCTATGCTTTAGACATCTAAACATTCATCATTTTTATCTAAGTAATCGAATAGGTCATTTACATCTATTCTATTGCGAATCAAGATATTTAATCATATTTTCAAGTTCATGATTTTTTTTTTTTTTTTTTAAGTTATGTTATTTAAGTCTCTTGAAACTGCTTCATCCTCCAAACTAATTTTACAATATGAAAAACACTCTTTAAATTAATAAATTATTAATTAATCATTAAATAATATCTCACTAAATTAATAAAATTTTACATCCTGATGTTATTAATATGTAGAGTTTTTATTTTATGTATTTGTAAGGTTCACTTTTGTACAGAAAATGCACGCAACAATTCTTCAACAAAAGTATTAAGTCTCCTAGTGTTTGACGCCAACTTTGACGGGGTTCCGTTAATTTCGTTAAAAACCTGCTGTTGAGATTGTTGACGTAAAGCATGAGAAGACGCAGGGAGCAGTGATTTGACTTTCCATCCAAATTAGTTAGTTATTTGGGTTCCTTGCATAAATAAATTTGGTTTTGTTAGGCAATTTCGGGTAAGTTTTAATTAAGTTTTTATGGATTTATAATGACAATTTTGTCAAAAGGATTGACGTGTTTGACTTTTGAGCCATGCAATTGCAATGGTATACCAGGTTGACCTTTACAAGTTACTACTTTATTTCTTGATTTAGTAAATTCAATAGTAAAAAAGCAACGTTGCATCTTTCATCATCGTGTGATTAATAAATTAAAATTACTTCCAAGTCTTTAACTGTGCGTCGACCCATTCCATTAGCTGCCTAATTTAATTAGTATGTTTTGGGAAAACTTATACTACAAGTTAGATATATTAATGTGTAAATTACCAACCCTATCCGAGTTTTGTTCAAATTACTCGATCCATTGTACTATAAGAGTTATATTTCAAAAGAATAATGTTGGTTGCACATATTATATGCAACTAATCCTGCACATAAAGTTAAAATTTTAGGTCATTTAATTAGTTTACCATTCATGCCCCTAAGTGAAACTACAAGTTGGCATGCCGCATAATTAATTTTTTAAAATTAGAAAATGATATGTATAATGTGAGGGAATAATTTAATGGTGTTTAACATTTCAAGGAGTCTGTCTTGAACATAGTTGTATGTTTGACTGCAACGCATGTCTGTACTTGGTTTAGATTAGTATCTATTTCTCCCCACTCTCTTTTTTGCATATTTATATTGTGATTTTTTTTTATAATAATTATATTCGTGTTTGAAATCTTTTTGCATATGTTGTTTTATGATTTTTCTTCTAACTTTTCCAAATTCTGGTGCTCCTTATTCACTGTTCACATCAGTGTTACTGGAATTTCTATTTGTAATACATTTTATGCAACCCATATCGAATTTTGCAGTGTACCTTGATTTTCTGTTTTTCTCCACATCTCGTTCATTGGTTACTACATCCCCATTCTTGTCTCAGCCCATTTCCATACACAGAGCTCTACACATGCTGTGGCTCATTCATTGCAATTTTCGGTGAAGATTAGTGAAGTTAATTGCTAATTTTGCTTATCCTTTTTCTTGATTAACTTCCAATGATTTTTCTTTGTTAATATTATTGATAATGGGTTTGTTGCGTAGAAGCCTCGTACACTGGTTTGCATATACATTGGCATACACAAGTACAAATGAAGATTTTTAAAAGTAAGATTAATGGAAGAAGGGAAGGGGAGGAAGAAAGGGGGGAAAAAAAAAACAAAACAAAAAAAAATGCGACGGTTTCAGATTAAAATCCGACCCAAATCGCGTTTTCAAATTTTAGTCCGAAACCGCATATTGAAAACCGAAATCCGAAACTGTAATTTTGGATCGGATCAGTTTTGGGTCGGATTTATCATTTGAATACTCCTATCCAAAGGTATATCCTAGTGGTACATTTTATGGTATTTAAGGCATCGAGCTATTGGAGGTTCTATAGGATCGAATTTTGGTTTCTATCCTCTCTTTCCCCAGCTCAAACAATCTTCCCCTCTCCCCACTCCCCAGTGACCATTACTATTGTACTGTCCCATATCATGTGAGGAAGAAATTTACAATGATTGCTCCAAAAAAAGAATTAAAAAAATTTGGGTTACAAGATAACCTTGTATTTTGCTTTTTATATGAGAAAACAACCAACTCGCAAATGGTCCTAAATTGGGTTCTACCCCATCTCAAAGGGTGAATAGAAATGTCTTTTTTCCATTTAACTTTTCCCTCTCGTATAATGTATAGTTATGATTTGTCTTGTCATTGTAACCCCTTTTCAATAAGAATGAAATACTGCAATAAAAAAAAATAACAAAAAAAGAAAGAAAGAATAATGTGTCGGTGGACTTGAGTTCATTGTAATTATGCTGCCCTTTTTCAATATTATTTTGATGTATTACTATTATTATTATTACTTTTGAGTTTTTGTTTTTTTTTTGTTTTTTTTTTGGTGCCCCTTATTGAAAGCCGAATGGTTTCAAAGTGGGTTAAATGTTCTTCACACAGATTGAGATGCAAATTAAGTTCAGACCCGAGACCTAAACCTTTGTTAATATGTGATTTGGTGTGCCTAAAAGGGAGTAGTATATTGGGCCTGGCTCAATTGGTTAGGGGTAAGCCCAAAAGGAACAAAAAAGAAGGAAAAGGCTGAAGGAAAGTATAAAGAAGTTAGGTCGGTAAGTAGGCTTAATAAGTTGGGCTAAAATAGTTTAGGCTAGTATAAAGGGTAAGTAACCGAGATAAGAGGCTATGGATCAGATTGTAAACATACAGTTGGGCAATAAGGCAGTAAATAGGGGGCAAAAGTTTAGGATATTATTATGGGCAAAGATTATGCAGGGCATTAAAGACTGGGAGCCAAATTTGGGCCATAAAGAAGGAGAAATATCAAAAAGGAGTCAAGGGCAGATGGAGTCATTAAAGAGGAAGCAAATAAGGCGGGAATTAAATGCTGTGACCCGGGAATGGCACAACGGGCAGAGCAATAATGTAAGGCTATATATACTCGCATTCTAGTCTAAAGAAGGTACGCAATTTCTTATACTTTGAACATTTAGTCTATACAGTTTATCTCATATATTATACTGACTTGAGCGTCGAAGTGGAACAAGGGGGATAGCCACTCTTGTTTTGTCTCTTCTTGGATAGGTCATCATCAAAAGGCTTCATACCCGAGCTAAAGAACGATTGGATCCGAGCTATCACTAGTGCAGAAATGGAGATAGGAGGCGGGTGTATAGGGGCTTTGGAGGCGGGTGCCGCATGGAGGCGTGCGGGTGCCTCCCTTTGGAGGGGCCCGCACCCGCCTCCGTTGATCTAGTTATTGGAGGCAGGTGCACTCCAATAACTAGATCAATGGAGGTGGGTGCTCTTTTACACCCGCCTCCAATTGGAGGCGGGTGTAAAATTGCACAATAACTATTTATTGAACTGGGTGCTGTTACCAAAATTTTTCTTTTTTTCCTTTTTCTTCAATTTATGACTTCGGTAGGAATCGAACTCACGCCTGCAAAATCACTTGATTCTTGCACATTAAATTTACCACCAGGCTACATATACTTATGTATTTAAAATTAAAATCGAAAGGTATATATTTCCTTCTAAAACTTGTGATTTTTATTACGTATTAATTTATCGCTTTGCTCGAATCTCGACAAAATTTCAAAATTATTTTAAACTTTTAATAGTCCAAAAGAAAAAAAAAATTTGAAACATTATTAAAAATTTTGCTAAAATGCTTTGGAGGCGGGTCCAATGCTTAGCAAATGCTCTTGGAGGCGGGTGCATGTTGCACCCCCCCCCCCCTCCAGTAAGCTTTGGAGGCGGGTGCATCTCTAATAGCATTTGCTATGCTTATTGGAGATGCACCCGCCTCCAAAACCTTTACCGGCCTCTTTGGAGGCGGGTGTTAGTGCACTCACCTCCAAAGGGGGGCCTCCTTTAGCACATTCTGTGGTAGTGTATATCTTCAAGTTGCCAAGGTATCATATTCTGGGGCATTTTGCGTCACATGATGACTAAATTGAGAATTTTTTGTTTTGAAAAAGGAATTTTTTTGAAGGGAATTCTTTTCTAGAAAATTGTGTAAGAGAGAGAAAAAAATGTAATGATCAAGTTATTTTTTTTGAAAAAAAATGCGAGCAAAATTTAGTAGGAATTTTAAAATTGAATTTATGTGAAAATGAAGTTGTTTGGATCTATAACTTTTTTTGAGAAAAAATGATAGTTTTCGGGGAAAGAATGGAAGTAAATAGAATATAAGCATATATGACCCGATCCCCCTTCCGATGAACCATTACTATGAGGAAGTACGAGCCGGTCAGGGGTTGAATGTCATACAGAGCTCTCGACCAATAATCGATACATGATAATAAGAAAACAACTTTCATCATTATTACCAGTGGTGTGCCTAAAAGTGAGTAAGGTATTGGGTCTGGCCTAATAAGTGATAGTAAGCCCATAAAGGGTAAAACAGGAAGAAAAGTGCAGTAAAAAGGTAAAACAAAGTAAAAGAGTTTGGTCGGTGGAGAGTCATCTTGTTGGGGTAAAGCAACTCAGGCCGGCGTAGAGGTAGGTAGCCGGCCAAAAGGTTATAGGCCGGGATAAAGACGTACAGCTAGGGTGCGAGGCAGTAATGACGGGGCGGGATTTTAGGCTATTAATGTGTCCGGAGTTGTGCAGGACACTTAAGAGCATTTAGGTCAGTGTCCGTTACAAGAGCATTTAGGCCGGTGTCCATTACACCAATATTAAATCCTATTAATGGAGATGGAATCATGGAGTCCCTTAATGACAATAAATGATCATAATGACGGTCCAACGGGCAAGTCACAAAGCAGTTCTATATAAATGTGGTAGTCATCTCTTATCAAGGTACGCAATTTCAACTTGATATGACACCATTTTCTACTTGAATATACACTTGTGAATTATACTTCATGCTTGTCATGTTACTGACTTAGGCGTCGGAGTGGAATAGAGGATATAGCCGTGCTTTACTCTTGTTTCTGTTTTCAGGGCCAATACGTAAGGTTCCCGGGTCAAGTAAGCTCAATTCCGGGTCATAGATTTCAAGTACACTCTCATCGCGCCGAGATAAGTTTCCTTGGGCAAAATGTGTTTCATCACCAACCATGCAAGTTATAATCCAAAAACATTACAGCAGAAATGAAATAATTGTTTTAGAACGGTCATCGACCAAATTATCCTCCTGAAATGTTTTAAACTGTCTATTAGACGAATCCTTCTTCTTCTCACAAATAAGCCCATCGGCCTTACCATTAGCGGTACTCTGATCAAGCCCCTGTAACAAAATAATAAGAGGTCGGGGGAGAGGGGTGAGCTTAAATAAGCTCAGTGAGTGACCTCGGGCTTTAGCAAAACTCCCACTGTAAGTCTGTTAAGTAAAAGTCAGGTAAAGCAGATAAAGAAATTCATGCATCTATCCATACTTTTAAGATAGTTCTCTTTTTGGGATAAGAAAAACTTTATGCTTGTTGGGATGAGCACCCTATTTATTTTATTAGTATTAGAGAGCAGTTTCGCCTTAGTCACCTAAGCCCTTAAACCAAACAAGCTTTGGATGAGACTTTAAACTACACTTCTAGAGATCAAGTCTATATGTTGTTCTCATTTGTATCTGTTTTCAGGAGAGGAAGCAGTCGGTCGACCTGTAGATCCTGTCGATTTAGGAAAATTAGATCTAGAACTATCTTCCCCACCACTATCTCCTCCACCAGCAGCATGAGGCCTAGTCCCAAATCCTATAGCAGCAAAGGTAGTAGAGCCTAAAGTAGCACTACATAAAGTAGCAAAGCAAGTAGCAGCAGCGGAAGTCACAGTAGCAGAGTAAGCTAGAGACAGAAGTAACGAGAAAGGCAGGAGTAGAGCCAGAAGCTTCCCACATACTACCATCTTGCTTAGATAGAGAGCCATTTCCAACACAGATTTTATCATTCCATGATAAGGAGAAGAAGAGAGAAGATTACCCGAATTGGACGTCATGTGTGACTCATCTTACTCCAGGATGTCAGTGACATGAATGGATGCCACATCCTTCAATCAATCGAAGTTCTCATAAGACAAAAACATCTCACTCAATCTCTGACCACCAGGTCGTGAGGCTTTCCCAAGGGATGTTTTCTATCTACATTCCCGTATATTAGAAAGAGCGGCTAAGCGATCGAACCAGACATGCGCAGGTAGCTTGACTGCCTTACCCTTCATTGAAACACAAGTTGGAGACGTATCAACCTATATTCCCACCAATGTGATCCATATTACTGATGGACAAATCTGTATGGTGGCTATGTCTTTCTATGCCATTCGCTCAGTTCCGGTATCATGGTTACTAGAGCCGAGACGTATGATAACATATTCGTCGGCGATCTCTTCATAGGCTTTTGTGAGAAAATCGTCTTTATTCTCAAGCATTTTTTTTATCTCAAGAAAGATAGACTTTAAAAGGGCGGACGAAGTGGGGAAACGAAAGGTGTTTTCTGGTTCCCCTTGAATCGGGGGGTGCTTGTTGAGGAGGGGGGAGAGGGTGTGCCATGATGAAATAAGGGAATAAAATGCTTTTCAACAAGTAGGCCACTTTTTCTAGAACGCAATACGAGATAACTGTAATCGCCTGTATATATTTATATCTTCATATCTTCGATGCAGTCATTTTGACATGTCCGCTTTAACCGCTCTTTCACCTTCCAACGAGCAGAGTTGGCTTGATGAGCGCAGATAAGGAGGAAGCGGAAACAGATTACAGAGTAAGAAAGAAGGTAATGATTCCCTTTCATATGTGTACAAAATCCTGATGAATTCGCTATTCAGAAATTTTGGCATAAACCCTACAAGCACGGAGCGAACTAACTACTCACTGCTATGTTGCCCCAGCCCAAGAAATGCATTTGGTGAGGAGCATTGTTTTGAGGGAGAGAAAGTGTGGTTGACAAACCAATCATCGAAGGCGACTGAGTTGGATTGATCAAATGATGCATATGGGCTGAGCCAAGGCTAGAACTACAAGTAGCTAGCTAGCGCGCTAGCCTTTTCCCTTCCTAGTAAGGGGGCTGCTAGTTGTAACGCTTTGTGGGTAGAATGAACACCAAGCCAATCTTTACAAAGCGAGAACCCGACACAAATAGAGAACAAAGCTGAAAGAAATAAAATTTGGAGTTCAGATACAAAGCGTAAAAGCATGAGCGGTTGACAAACGAAATATAATGAATAGTGAAAGGTTAATTAACCGATAGCTTATCGGGATAGAACCTTTATAAGATGATGGAAACCGAATTGCAAAAGTTTTTGTACCTTCTTTAGAAGTGGTAAAAAAAAAAAACAAAGGTGATACAATAAAATGGAAAGATACTTATAGATTATATAAAATTTGATTCAAATAGATGCTCGGGATAACTTTTATCCTTTTCAACCTCTGAATAATAAAAACCTTTCTGAATAATCAGGATCGTAAGTTGGCACCCGAACAACACTCTAGAGAAGCAAGGTCAACCTGAAATCCTAACCCGCCAAGTACGGCTTTCCATAAATGTACTTTTTGTGGATGAAATAGACACCAAGAATGGACTTGTCGGCACAAGGGTGGTAGATGTTTTAAGTGTGGTAGTTCGGAGCATCGGGTACCACAATTCTCCAAGACACTAGAGAGTTCTGATGGAGGATCCTCTCGATCTAAATAAAGACCCTCGTAGCTGCATTAGGAATATAGGTGCTGGTGAAAATAAACCCTTAGTTTGCAAGGATTATTCTAGTTACTGATGTAATTAAAACTTTAGGTTGTAAAACTAGTTAAAAGTTTTAGTTTGCCCTTGTTCAATGCCTTTAATTATTAATCTTGATTTTATTAATAATGTGCATTCTTGGAATGAAATGTTATTAGAAATAAGCGCCCCTGTTAGTAATAACCAAAGTCTTACTAGTAAAATAGAGAATGTAAATTTCAAAATTGATGGAAAACACTTAACCGTAGGTTTGATTTTATTACCTTTACCGGAATAAAAAGTACTCTTAAGTATGGCTTGATCTTCTAAATATATCTAGTTAGAATATTAAAACAAGTTTGAACTATGTCACCGAAGAAAATTCGAGTTGAAGTAAATATGACCTTTAGGGGGAAAGTATCCACCCTTATCTCTACTGTTAATGCTAAAACATTTAAGATACATAGCTTACCTACTTAGACATCCAGTAGAACCAACCAACGCTAAGCCTACTCCAGTAGTTAAAGATCTCTTTCAAATTTTCCTAGAAAATTGATTTTCTTATTTCCCAACCGAGAGGGTTGAATTTAGTATTGACATAGTATTCAAGGCAATTCCTACTCTAGCTGCGTTTGCAGACTTAATACACCATGTTTTCAACCTTACCTGAACCAATGATGTAGAAAGGTTATAGATGCCCTCTTTATTATTTTTAATAGCTTGAAAAACCTTAGAAATATTTTAGAATATTACTTCAGACATTAACGGAACCCAAGTTAAGTAAATATCAATTTTAGTTAGGTGAAGTGATTTTCTTAAGACCTATTACATTTAAAAGATTAGATAGCCGTAGATCTGCCCAGAATAGAAAACATGACAGAATGAAATTCACCAAGAAATGTGATTAAGATTTAGTGTTTCTAGATTAGATAATACCAGTGCTTCATCATAAACCTTTCAAAGCTAGTCAAACCATTGACTAGGTCGACTCGTAAATATATAATATTTAAATAAAACTCTAAAACGGAAACTTGTTTTCACAAGTTAGATTAACCACAGCTCCAATCCTAACCCTACCACAAAGAAAGGATAACTCTGTGGTTTGTACTGATACTCCATTAGAAAGATTAGAATGTGTGTCAATGTAGGATTAAAAGACAGTTGCATATGTATTGAGGCAATCAAAACCTTATGAGCGAAATTACCCAACCCATGATCTTGAGTTGTAAAAACAAATTTAGTCTTAAAAAGTAGCAGCACTACCCTTACGGAGTAACTTATGAGATTTTATTTACCATAAGAATCTCAAGTATCTATATTCACAGAAAAATTGAAATCTATGACAAAGATAAGAAGTTAAGTCTTGAGGAAGGCTATAACTCTAGTGTTAACTACCCTCTGGAAAAGCAAATGGATAGCCAGTGCACGTAGTAAGAAAGCGCACATAGCTAAAATTTGAGCTAAGAAATTAGACATGATAATTCAGCCTGACGATTGCAACATTAGTAGATATAGGGACAAGAGAATTGCCTTTGACATTACTCAGCCTTAACCATAGAGATTAAGGAAATTGGTAGAAAAATGCCTTCTGGAAAAAAGAAGAAACAAAACTTCAAAGGGAAATTACTAAAATATACTTTAGAAAACAATGATCCTCGACTAGTATCGATCGAGGGTAGATTTGGAAAATTAATCATCCTGCCTAAAAGGCTAATTTTGAGTTCTTAGTAGATAGGAAGTACGACTAAAACATTGAAACCAATTAAACAACATTAAATGGTTAAATTATAAATAATTTCGAGGATGAAATTTCCTAAGGGGGAAAGGATGTGAGACCTCAGAAATTTTTAGTAATTAATTTCACCTATAAAAATATTTAGAGGTATTTAAAAATATTTTACAAGCCTTTAATAAATTAAAGAGTTTCTTTTAAAAGAATTTTAGTCTAAAACTATTTTCTTTAGAAAATTTTATAAAATCAATAGATATTTTCTTTCAAAAGAATTCCCTTATTTTGATTTCAAATTTTTACCTATGTAAGTTAATTTGATAAATTTGATTATTGATTTCATGGTATATTGTTTGTTTAGAAAAGTTATAATTATTATGTTTTCGTAGTTATGTTCAAGTTAGATAATTTTTTAAATAATTATAAAACTCTTTTATGGAAAATAGATAAATTACCGTTATGCCCTTATTTAGTTAATTCTGGAATACGTTAGAAATTAGAAATATGTTAGTTAAAAATAGTACTGAATTGCCAGAACCTAAAATGAGTGCAGATCTGTTAAATAGCTAGTACGTGAGCTTAGATCTTCGGACTGAGGTTCTCACTGAAAATAGATACCGTTTTAACGCAAATTAATAATTGAACCTTAAGTGGGGTCATTTTGATGGCATGTTTGATAAACTTTTGAAAATCCTGCATGAAATGTTTTGAGATTTGAAAAGTCCATTCATGATTGTATGATATGTTACAAAGCATGTATACGTACGAAAGTGTGAAAATATCTAAGGAACTTTCTTTGTATACTGTAATTGTTGATTTTATATATATATATATATAAGTCAGGATCTTTATTTGAGGAGATTATGAAATGTTTATACGGCCGAGAATTCATTCTTGACTGTTCATACGGTTTTGTATAGTCAATGATTCGTTGGAGAAATCTTGACTATTCAATAAGCTTTATACGGCCAAGGAAATCTTGACTGTGCAATATGACTTATACGGCTAGGGATTTGTTAGGGAATCCTGACTGTTCAATATGATTTATACGGTTAGGGATTCATTTGGGAATCTTGACTGTTCAATATGATTTATATGGCCAAGGATTCGTTTGGGAATCCTGACTGTTCAATATGACTTATACGGCCAAGGATTCAGTTAGGAATCCTGACTGTTCAATATGATTTATACGGCTAGGGATTCGTTTAGGAACCCTGACTATTTAATATGCTTTATACAGCCAAGGAAATATTGACTGTTTGATATGTTTATACGGCTAAGGGAATCTTAACTGTTCGATATGCTTTATACGGCCAAAGATTCGTTGAGGAATCTTGACTGCTCATAATGCCCAAAATGACATGAACAATATGAATATGAGATATATGTACGAACACCAAGGTGAGTTGGGCATCGTTCATTGTTCATATCGAACTTTAACGAACACCCCTTATCCTCATTATATGTTTAAGAATCCTGCATGAGTCATGAATGCTATAATCAAAGAAATAGCATAAATATATTTCAAAAAAAGAAATATCATAAATATAGTAGACATAGAATAAACTTATGAATTATTACTATAGCACGGCCATCCGGTGTCACAAACATAGCAATATGAGCTTCATCATTAAATTTCATTACTCAACTTTAGTTATGAATAGTTTTTTTTTTAATTTTAATTTGAGTGAACAGCCCATTATATATGTGTACCTATATTTTGCCTTAGTTCACGGTTATGTGCCTATAATTTTTTTTTAGACCAAATATCACTATACTTTCAGAAATGCGTCAACTATGTCATCGGAGCTAACTATTCTTTCATAAATGCGTCAGCTATGTCATCGGAGTGGCAATTTACTCTTTATCACAATTTCCATCTTCTTCTTCCCCCCCCCCCCCCCCCCCCCCAACCCACCAAAAAAACAGTTGTACGAGTCAATAAAATTCCACATTGATGAACAGAAAATTCTTTGATCCTTCGTTTTCCGACCATGGATCGACAAGAAAATTCACCAGAGACTTTCGTTATAGTCCCGGACAATGACGGCGACACCGATTATCATCGTGAGGACTGTACCAGTAGCAACGGCGTTTTCTGAATCAAAAATCCCTAATCAATCAATCAATCCCCGAAAAATTTTGCATCTTTGCACTAAAATCATGTCTAGCAACAGCACTCCATACGACAATTTCTTCTTGTCTTTGATTTCAGAGATCAAATATTATAGCGGCAAAGACCCTCTTCTTCCTTGGCTTCGGTAAGCGCAAAAAACACAAATATATCTTCCTAAATTTCCCCTTCTGTTACGTATTTCCCCTTCCAACATTTTAGACCGATCTCTATTACGGTATTGACTTGCATTACCTTCGTGTTTGGCTACAATTGGTAGCTCATTCGAGTTCGCTAAAGTAGTAATGTTTTTTTTAGGTTTTAATTTGGGTCTTTTACATTTTAAGTTTCGATTATACTATTCTTGTAATAATGAATGTGCGAGATTTAGTCTAAACAGTTTGTTAAAATGATTCAGTAAGAAAGGGTAGATAAATTTTAAGTTGCAGAGTTATTAGTTTGCTTTGCGTTGGTTGTGTGGTTCTTTTTTCTTTTATTTTTTTTGCAGTTCAAAGAGATTTCTTTCACTTATTTTTTCATTGTGATAAACTAGATAGGAAACTAAAGGATAACAAAAAGGGGGTTAGGAAGAAGAAGATAGAACTTGTGATAAAAAGACTAAATTGTCCCTCAAAAGGAACATGTGAGATGCACATGTCTTTGCTGCCGTTTGAGTTAACGGTTATGTGAGCTCTGCTGACATAGCTGACGCATTTCTGAAAGTTTAGTGATGTTTTGGACCCAAAAAAAGTATAGGTACATAACAGTAAACTAAAGCAAAGAATAAGTACATAATGGACTGTTCACACTTTTAATTTTTTTTTTAATTAAAGGAGTGAATTGTTTCGCATTTTCTTGAAGCATGAAAGAGTAATAAGCAAACAAAAATTAAAGAAAACAAAATAGAAGTAGGCCTGTTTCAATTGGCTCTAAACATTAATGGTATCGAAAAGTCCACTTTTTGTGGTTTACCCATGCCTGTTTTCGAAGTCCATAATCGTAAAAGGTCTCAAATTTTTGCTCACTCCTCGGAACCTACACATTTTGTCTTTAATTATTAACCTAAGCACGAAGGATAGAAAGAGTTAAGGATGAACGCAAAAACTTGTATTCAACACATTTCACATTTTAATGGTACGTTTATCAACTTTAGCATTTGAAGTATCATAGTTATGCTAAAAAAACAAATATGCCACTAATACAAAATGGGTCTTCAACACTGGTTGCTAATATGGGTTACGCTAAAACACAGTGTAGGCAAAAAAAAAAAAATACGGATTATTGACACCATATTTGAAACACCAGTTTTAAGTACCACATCTTACACCGGGTTTCAAAATAGCCAGTTTTAATGGTGCTCTTTAAAATCAAGTTTCACTATAACCAGTTTTAAAGAGTATCGATAAACACACTAGAATTCAAATGATCAGCATTTAGTCTATAATTTTAACGCCGCAGCTCCTTGGTCATTTTTTTTTTCCATATACACAAACCCTAAATTTGCACTGTTCTAGCTAGATACAATGTTCCCGGTTAAACCTGAATATGTTAGGTCATCCCCCTCACCATTCTAATCAATTCCAGCATGGAGCAACCCACCTTCATCGGTCGTAGATAGGGAAAAATGCATTCTTTTCGGATTGGATTCCTGTTTTATGGGTGAATTGATAATTTAGTCACTTTACTTTGAAAAAGTTAATGTTTTAATCACTTACTTTTTTGATTATTTTTTTAGCCGCCTTACTTTCATTTTTGTACAATTTTAGTCACTCTGTCAAAGTGCTCTGTCAAGTACCTAACGGAGGAAACTTTTTGAGGATATTTTTTTCCAAATGGCTATTAGTTAATTGTGCCATCTATTTTTATTTATTTTTATTATTTTCTCCAAAAATATCTTTTCTCTAAGTGATCACTTTTTTTTCTTTTGAAATGACAAACCCTAACCACCACTCTCACTGATAGACCTTATCGAAGGGTCACCAAAATGCAATGAAACACTACTTTATACCTGCAACAATTATGCTCATAAACTATAGCACAGTGGCTACATGATCGATACACAGGGAAGGAATCAAACTCAATTTCCTAATTAACGTGATTGTAACCAGTTGTTGACTAGTAGTCACCTTTGTACCTCGATTGAGACCTTCGATTGTCACCTAATTGCCAAACAAGTAAAGTAAACTTACGAGCAAGAATGTATCAATAGAGAGAAATATGCCAGTATTATGTAATCCACCTTTATCACATGCATATAATCATTAACCCCTTAAGTTATCTAATTATCTTATGCCGGTTAGTTTTAGGTACCGTGGGCTCCCTCTGTATACCGAATTCCCCCTGAAGTTACCAGGCAATTCCCCCATAGGCCCCCTCTGCGAGGATCACCTTCCAACTAACCTGCAACCTAGCAAAGCCGTGGGCTCCCTCTGTACTTTGTTCAATCAGGTTAGAAGCATTAAGAATTAAGGGAACCTCACTCTACTAATTCCTATTGGCCGTAACCTTTAAGAATTACCACCTAACTACCCTGTACTACCTCGGACGGTAGTTTGTCGTTTATTGACTCTACTAGATTAAATTAAGTTGATCAGACTTAATAAAGTCTTAGCACTTGAATTTGACACAGGATAAATTAAGAACATAGTAATTAGATCTATTTTATATCAAGGTTTCATATATGCATGGATTACGGTTTCTCACATAATATCATAATAAGAAGATTCTACTCATGGAGTCAAACAAAAAACAATTACTTGTAAAGAAAACCATTGAATAACAGAAAAGAAAGATTACTCTATTATGATCGCCGGTCAGAACTGCCTCCTGCTCGGCCAAATGGTAGCCTTCCCAGTCGAGAACTCAAACAGCAAATCCAACCCAATTGTACTAGAAGATAATGCTAAGTATAAAACTGAAGTAGTTTATAGTTGTATTAATAGTGGTAGTACTAATCGTGGAAGAATCAGATCCTTGAGTACCTTGCGCTATTTCTTCAAAAAATTTCTTTTGTAATGAAGAAAATTTGATAAATTTTCAATCAAACGTTCCCCACAGACGACGCCAGTTGATGAAATACAAAATGCCCAAGAAATTAAGTACCTCAAGTGGGTACGAACAAATTCTTCCTTGACCCGGATGAACTTGAAAGTAAAGGTTCCCCACCACCAAAATCATGAACCTGAATCGGAAAAGAGAGAAAAGCAGGGCCATCCCCCCGTTCAACTCCGACGATCAAGTCAGTAAGAGATATGTCTAAAATGTAATTAACAAATGCAAAAATCTTAATCAAAATTTGCATACCTTAATTTGATGTGACAAAGAGTTCATATAAACTTTCTTTGAGATTTGTCCATTGGGTTTTCTCATAATGGCTTGTTACCGTCATTAAATTATCCCATGATTTCAGCTCCTTTATTATTTGTCTTGACTCTTCCTTATGACCAGCACAACATTTAAAACTACTTATGTCCCCTTTTTGACTATATGATTGTCTTAACTCCTCCCTATAACCAAACCCAACATTTAAAATCATTTATGTCCCATTTTGATCATGTGATCAAACTCGGTAACTGATTCAGGTCACCCGCTGGAACCGGTTAATGATTGATTCTGGTCACCCGCTGGACCTAGTTGATGACAGACTCTGGTATCCCACTGGACTTGGCTAATGACTGATTCTGGTCACTCGTTGGACCCTGCTAATGACTGATTCGGGTCACCCACTGGACCCGGCAAATGGCTGGTTCCGATAACCCGATGTTTACCGGCTAATGGTTGGTTGCGATAACCTGATGGTTACCGGCTAATGGCTAGCTCCCCTTATTAATGCTTAACTGGATACCTGTCAACCTTGTAACAGTAGCAAGAGACCCGTCCCTTTTCATGTGACTAGCTCTATTTATTCAAACCCACTTTTAATGCTCTTTTACCCCTTGACCGAACTCCATAATTGTAGCCTTATTAACTCTTGCTAATTTATTCTTTCATTGACTCTGGTACATTTAATGTTTTAAATGTCCTCCCCTTTATTCGTTATCCCACAAAACTTGCTACTGCTTTATCTCTACATGATCCTTTTATGCTTGTTACATTTCCCGAATTCCTCATAAGTCAATTTTGTTACCTTCTACGGAACCCAATAAATTTAAGGGACCCGGCCTACTTCATGTCTTTATTTCTTAATGGACCTCTTTTTACTATTTGGCCAAACCTAATGACTTACTCATTTTTGGACATATCAGGACTCTTTGGAATAATAGAGGGGAACCGCATAAGTCTTACTTGAAAAAGGAACCCATGTAACAATTATCCAATAGTTATTTGATGAAATTGTCGTATTTTTTTTTTTTTAAATTGTATATATCATAGAAAGCTCTATTGGGTGAATTATGGAAGGAAAGTATTGGGTGCCAAACAGAATACAAGAAAATATTAGGAAAGAGTTTTTTTTTAATTTATTTATGAATTCATAGGTAGGAATTGAACTCAGTCCCTCTATGCGTCACAACTGCTGGACACTTGCTCATTCTTAGAAAGAGTAACTTGATTTTATAAATTACAAAGAAAATTTACATTTCACTCGTGTTGGGATCGAGTTTTTTTTTCCAAAATAACATCATTCTAAAAACTATTTGCCTAAATAACACTCTTTTAATTTTAATTCCCTTTCTAATACTTTTCTTGCCAGGTATACTGTAATTTTGCTATCTGGACCGAGAAAAGGAAGGAAAAAAAAGGCCCCCTCTTTTTCCATCTGTTCCCCACGCTCATCTGCTCCATATTTGCAAGACTCAAATTTTCATAAAAATTTCATCACAAATTAGAATTTTCGTTCAAGAAACAGTGGCTGGCTTATGATAAAATGGGCAATAGCATCATCAACGTGAGATCCCAAGAAAAAAAATCCGCTGGCAGTCGATCGGTGTAATTTACTCTTTTCCGGAAGTATCTCTCGATCTCTCCATCCCTCTCTGCTGTCGGCGAAAATTGTTAACATTCGGAAGACAAAAAAAAGCCTTACTGTAAGTCCAAGGAGTGCAAGAGCACACCTTACACAAGGTTACCCAGTATAAGAAACTGGCAAAGATAGTGTTACTGCTTAGGAAAGCACCGTTATGATTGCAAGCAGTCAGGTTATGGTGGAGATGACACCAAACCCGTTTTCCACAAAAAAGGCCAAAGCTACCAAAAAGATTGTGCTGAGGCTGCAAGGCCAAGGTATCAAGAAGTGCAAACATATTTCGAGATCGCTGGCAAGAAAAATTGGAGTTTTTGTGTTGTTTTGTTGTTTAACTCTTTCATTATAATGTTTTGTGGCATGGATTGGAAATGAAGCTGCACTAGCCAGTTTTTATTTCTTTCTGGAGAATATATATACTTGAATGTCAAGGTTTTCAATTTTGTTTCACACACAATTGAAAATAATAATTCTCTGGCGAAGACATTCCAATTGCTAGATGGAGTCCAGGCACCCCAGTAGAAGCAGAAAAGGCTCCTTGGGACTAAAATTATGCTTTCCTGTGCTTGAACTCGTCGAAGAAGAATTAGTGAGTGCAAATTTTTTGGTGGATAAAAGTCGTAGGTCTCGCTCATGGTGAGGCAGTTGTAAAGCTGAGGCAACTCCTCTCCATCTTTCTACGTTCAGAAGACTCTGCTTGTTTCAGGCTTTCAGCTGCAGCTGCTTCTCTTTCCAATTAGGAATTTTGTGCTGGTTATGCAAAGGTTTGTATTCAAATTCTTTTGTCAAAATCCAACACTTACCTCAATCCATCTCAGAATATCCACATGCATATGCAAATGAACCAAAATGATGAGAAATCATTTATGCCACCCTCAAAACACAAATCAAACTACACCTCCGACCCAAAAACCAGAAGCAAACAAGAAGGGGGGCAAATTCCCAATGAAAAAGCAAACAAATTGTTCAAATAAAATTGAAAACAAATATAAGTAATTGAATTTAAAAATACTTCTCAGAATACGGCCAATAAGATTGCACAGAAGAATATTTGAACAACACACAGGAGAAAAGAAAAAAGGATAGATTTATTACAAAACTGTGGGAAAAAAAAAAAAAACAGAGCAAAATGTGCCGTTTGAAAATAATGTGCTCTCGAGAAACGATGCGCCGCTGGTGACGCATACCAGCAATAGTTGCGCGGCGTCAGCGCTGTTTCGTTTGTCGGTGGAGGGCTCGACTCCACGTCCTAGATAGAGATAGTTTTTATTATCATCCTGTTCTTCGCTCCAATTGTGGACATCAACAAGCGTCGGAACTCTTGGAAGCTCTCGTCAATTCTCACAATTCCCAGGCCTTTTTGCTATTGCAGCTCTGAATGGTTACGGCTAGCAGCACAAGGCCGGAAATAATAAGTCTACCAAGCAAGAAAAGTATTAGAAAGGGAATTAAAATTGAAAGAGTGTTATTCAGGCAAATAATTTTTAGAATGATGTTATTTTGTAAAAAGAAACTCGGACTTTCTATAGTATGGCAAACCTTCAAAAAGCTCGGCAGATTTTGGCTTTTTGCAATAACAGAAGTAGTTCAGAAATTTAAAAAGACAAAAAAAGTTTGCATGGCATTCAATACATGATTCTCCCCATCAATCACCTGCCTAATATCCCTAACTGTTGTGATATCTCCTCAAATTCATAGATTAAGAAACTAAACCCAATATGGTTTGTCTAGTTTTATTATAAATAGACGTTGTTTGTAATAGACTAGATGCAGTAGTCAGAGCAGAGAGTAATAGACAGATCTCATTCTAGACAGAGAGGGTGCTAGAGAGAACTGTAGAGGGAAAGGGTAGAATAGAATTGAGGGCAAAAAAGTTAACTCTTCTATTCTGTAATTCTCTGTTTGTTTGGAATAGTGCGTATTCTCGTGGATTAAACCACGTTAAATTATTGTGTTTTCTTTTCTGTTTTCAATTCCGCTCCAGTGTCTTGTTGGAATATTTCTTCCAATAAGTGGTTTAAAGATCTTGAGGTGGTGTTTTTTCTAACAAGTGATATCAGAGCCAGAACCAATAGAAAAATCAGAAAAGAAAAAATCGGAAGGGAGATTTGCGCGATAGGAGTTCCAACGGTGCTGCACGGGGCTTATTTTGCGGGTGAATCAAATTAAGAAGGCAAGGTATTTTTAATTTGATTGTGAGATTGATTTCAGAAAGAAGTGAAAGGGGAATTTCTTATTCTTTCGGCGTTAATTGGGTTTTACGAAGAACGTCTTCTGTCGGCTTGTGTTGCAGTAATCAATTTGGTTTGTAGAATTTCTTTCACCGCCGTAGTGCCGTACCAATTGATGCTTAATTGTGGAGGT
Source organism: Leptodermis oblonga (assembly GCA_016801395.1). Lineage (NCBI taxonomy): Eukaryota > Viridiplantae > Streptophyta > Magnoliopsida > Gentianales > Rubiaceae > Leptodermis > Leptodermis oblonga. The sequence goes on from CM028755.1 coordinate 30,436,453, forward strand.
TGCATCAATATTTTACTGGATTAATTTTTTGTGTGGCTGTTGAAAGATTGTGGTTAACCTAGAGGCATTAGCTTGTAAGCCCAAGTTGTTTGGTTGTGGGGCTTGCGAGTTTTAGCACAAAGGTGAGACTTTGACTAATTTATTTGTGTACGGTGGGTGAAGCAAATAATTAGATCTAAATTATTTTGGGGTAATTTTCACTGGAAGCTTGCGATTTTGATATTGCGGGTTAATTTAATTTTGGTTCAAATAATTTAAGGTTTTTGGGATCAATTTTAAAGATGTCTGAAAGGAAGTTTGAAACTCCACTGTTCGATGGGAAGACGCATTTTACGATGTGGCAGTGCACGATTCAAGATTTACTTGTGCGGGATAATCTTGATTTGTCACTTGAAGATAAGAAGCTTGAGGGGATGAGTGACAGAAATTGGGATACGATGAAGAAGCAAGCAGTTAGTACTATTTGACTTGCACTTGCTCCAGAGATTAAATAAAGAGAAGATACCGAAGGGGATCTGGGACAAGTTGGAGAGCATATATGCGTCGAAGTTACTAACGAACAAGTTGTGCATGAAGATGGACCTCTACACCTTGAAGATGAATGAAGGAGGAAATTTTCATGATCATGTAAATGTGTTCAATCAGCTAGTATGTTGACTTCAAAATACAGGAGAGGAAGTTGAAAATGAAGAGCAGGCTTTGTTGTCATTGTCTTATAAACCGGTTGTGCAAACAGTGCTTGTTTGGAGAACAAGTTTGACACTTGATGATGTGGTTACGCAGCTGAGAGAGAATGAGAAGATAATGGGGAAACAGATTATGCCTGGGGGAGAGAAAACACTAGCTGTTGCAGAGAGTTCTGATCGAGGGAGGAGTGACATTCGTGGAAGATCTCGGCCGAGAGACTACAGTAATTTAGAGTGTTATTACTGTGGGGAGAAAGAGCACATCCAATACACTTGGCCTATCATGAAAGAAGATTTGAAAAGCTTGAAGGAGATAAAGAGGAAGGGCAAAGAGAAGATAGACGATTCCGCAAGCACAATTGTTGTGCATGATGATGATGATGTGTTGATGAAGAAAGATACTAAGTCAAGCAGCTTAGGTTGGGTGATGGATTGTGCAGCATCTGCGCACATATGTAGAGATAGATCATGTTTTGATACTTTGCAGGTTGATGGAGATTTGGAAGAAATCATTGTGGAGAGTGGTCAGAAGATAAAGATTGAGGCTGTTGGTACCACACTTTTCAACAACTCACAATGGTGCTATGAGAAAATTGACTGATGTGAAATATGTGCCTACTTGTGCTGATAACATATTTCGTTGGGAACATTATGTTCTCGTGGGTACAGATTTACAGGTGATGGAGATTTCTGCAAAGTATTCAAAGGAGATGAGTTGATTCTGCAAGGGACGAGGAGCAGTCACCACATCTTTTATGTTGGTGATTCAAAGAATGGGTCTTGTGCTGAATTTGGCATTCAAAAGGAGGAGTTAAAGCCGAAGAAGAAGAAACAAGTCTCATTTTCTAATGATGTTATTGTACATAGGACTTGAGTCGAGGGAGGATTTGTTGTGGTATCTCCTCAAATTCCTAATACAATTAGTATTGGGCCAAGCTTTCTAATTATGAATAGATTAGGAAACTAAGCCTAATAGGGTTTGTCTAGTTTTATTATAAATAGACGTTGTTTGTGATAGACTAGATACAGTAGTCAGCGCAGAGAGTAGTAGACAGATCTCATTCTAGATAAAGAGGGTGCTAGAGAGAACTGTAGAGGAGAATGATAGAATAGAATTGATGGCAAAGAGGTTAACTCTTCTATTCTATAATTCTCTGTTTGTTTGGAATAGTACGTATTCTCATATATTAAACCATGTTAAATTATTGTGTTTTTTTTCTGTTTTCAATTTTAGTACAGTGTCTTGTTAGAATATTTCTTCTAACAAATGATTTAAAGATCCTGAGGGATGTTTTTCCTAACACTAACTTATTCTTCAAATCGAAATTTAAAAAAATCGTTCACGATTCAGCAGCCGCCGCCGCTGCTTCATTTTTCGATATGAATTTGTCACTGCGCTCAATAGCATCCACCTGATCAAAGTGAGTTTTGTAAGGAAATTATAATGCTAATAACGATTTTCGCAACGAAATTAAAGATGATTTCCACCAAGATCGATTTGATACTCCGTAAGGGATATGTACCCAAATATTGCGAGCCCAATATTTGATGAAGTCACAGACAAAACCTCCCATTGATCACGAAGCCCCATACGAGCCCACACAAACCACTCAGGAACCTTCCGGATTGAGGGGGTCAAGACAATGTGTTAGCTCCTAGAATCAATTCTCAAAAACAGAGAATCTTTCTGTGTTTTTGGTGTTTTTCTATTGATTCAGACTTACCCCAGTGCCTATTTACCGGAGTTTATCTAGTAATTAAAACTGTTTCAAACATTAGTTCTGACTGATGTGTATGTGGTATCTCTAAATGAAAGAATGCTCAACCTTTTCGATAAAGTACGCTCGACAAAAGATTGAGTAATGAATTTCACATATTTACATTTCCACATTACATTAGCACTATGTTTTGACAAATGGGCTAGCCCAATAATTTTTGGTTTTTCGTCATTGCTAATTCAAAATGCTTAAGCCAAGTTACTAGTAGCCTACAAGCCTTAGGTTTATGTACAGGTCACCCACTCGTTAATTTTTGATGTGGGATAGGGAATGTTACAGTCCACCCCCTTCAGGCCCTTACGTCCTCGCAAGGCCCGGTACAATTGTTGGCCCAGTCTCCTCTGGAACGGGACTCTAGAGGTGGCTCACGTGCTAGCACAGTGATTCTTGAACGTAGCAATTAGCTCCTGGACCAAGGCAGCAATTTAGAAACTTCTGAACCTTCTAGTATAAAAACTTCAAAAGTTTATTTTAAATCTCATCTACCATAACTAGTTCAAGATAGTGGTAATATTTCTCCTACTTCTACTCAAATGAAAATTTTAATGAAATAAATGTTATTAATAAAGAATTTAGAATTAGACTAGATAATTTAGAAGAAGATTATTTAGATGAAGGAAATAATTCAAAAAGATTATGGTATGAAAAATTAGATTTAGTATGTAGAAATAAATTAAAACAAGAATGTCTTCAAGAGATTAATCAAAGGAAAATTAATTTTTTATTTTTGATTGGTTAGAATGTAGATTAAGTAAAGAAAAATTTTATGATATTTGTTCTTGTCCTCAAATTAATGTTCAAACAAATTTGTATAAAAAATGAAATTTAAACGATGGTCAAATAGTTACTTCCGTTCACAATCTCTTACAAGTTGTTCAAATTTCAACTCTAGAAGGAGAGGTAAGTGCTAGTCCTTTTAAGGTTGGAAAAAATTCAAAAGATCTAGTAGATATAGAAGATATTAAAAAGATTTATCAGCAAAATAATTATTCAAACCAAAATTTACACACAATAGCTCAACAAGTAGATCTAGTAGCAACCAAGATAGATTCTATTAAAAAAGATCCACCAACATTTCCAATTGATTTTTCAAAACCTCTTTTTCAACCCAGAGGAATTCCAAGAGAATTAGAAAATAATTTAGTCTAATTTAGTCTTACCAAATAACAATACGATTTTAAATAAAATTTCTCAAACTTTAGATGCTTTATCAAATAAACCAAGTTCATCAAAAATAAATTGTTTAGATCAAACAAATAACAAACAAGATATAGAGAGTGAAACAAGTGAACCAGATTCAGATAATGAAATTATTCGACAAATTAGTCAAATTGAAAATAATTTATTAGATGAAAATGATTTAGAAATTAATAGAATCAGAAAACCAAAAAGATTCAAAATGGAAATTAGCATAAACTATGAACTATTATCCTAGACCTACTCCTCCAGATATTCAATATGAAGAAAGATCAAAATTTAGATCTAGTATTTATGATGGTTCTTCAATTTATGAATGGAACACTGATGGAAAATCTGAATGTGAAATTAATAATACATTACAAGAAATGGGAATGGCAAAAACAACATATCAAGCACATGGAATTACTCAAAACGGAGCATCTACTGCTCTTATTACAGGTTTTACAAGTCAACTTAATGGATGGTGGGATAATGCTCTCACAGTGGAAAATAAATTAGGAATTTTAAATCATGTTATTCCAATTGAAGATGAAGAAGGTAATGTTACTAATCAACAGGATAGTGCATATTATTTAATGATTACAATTGCTATGCATTTTGTAGGAAATCCAAAAGAACAATTAGTAAGTTCAAAAGTCTTTCTTCCAAATTTAAGATGTCCAACTTACTGATTTTAAATGGCATAAAGATATATTTTTAACACAAGTTATGAGACGTCCAGATTGTAATGCTTTTTTTTGGAAAGAAAAATTTATTACAGGATTATCAAATTTATTTTCTCAAAGAATTATGAATAATTTACAAAAAGAAATAGGAACAGAACAAATTGATTTTAGTATTATAACCTTTGGTCAATTATTTGCTTTTATCAAAAAAGAAGGATCATTATTATGCTCAGAATTGAAGATTCAAGCAAAATATGGATCGGAATGCAGAGAGATGGGCTCTTTCTGTCAAGCATTCAGCATCACAGGTATTAAAACTCCTTTGTCAGAAAGAAAAAGATTAAGATATTCAAGAAGGAATAGGAAACAGTTTACAGAAAATTATTATAAAAAAGATAAATATACGAAAGGTAATAAAAAATCTAATAAGATAGTTTGTTATAAATGCAGGAAAATAGGACATAAAGCAAATGAATGTAAAGTAAAAAGAAAATTAATGAAATATTTTCTGAAGAAACATAATTAAAAGAAAAGTTAATGGCCTTAATATTAGAAAATTTAGAAGATGAATTAATTAAGGGTTAAATCCCTATTACCCCCTATGGTTTTCGAAAGTTATTGCCCGCCTCCTTGTGGTTTAAAAAGCTACGATGAACTCCCCTCAATTTTTCTAAAAGCTGTAACCATTAAGTTTTTCATTCGTTTTAACAGTCACAAGGTTAATTTTGTCTTTTTACTATTGTTTTTACTTTAATACTTTTTTTAAAACTATATTTTTAATAATCACCTACTTCAACTAACTAACCCTAAAATAATTTCATTTTTCTTCCGTCGTTCCTCCCTCTCACTCATCACCTTCACGCATCATTCCTCCCTTCCCTCTCCCTCGCCTTCATGAATCTCAACTTCGAATCGCCGTCGCCGCAGCCACAGCCTTCACGGTCCCCGCCTTCATGTCGGTAATATTGTAGATTTGAGCTACATTCGCGGCAATGAGGAGAGATCTCTGAAGATCTGAGCTTGCGGGGCGCCGGCAATGGCGCAGCGTCAGTCCTTCCCCTCACCCAATACATATACGACGTAGCCTCCGCCCCCGGCTGGTTTTCCGTCGAAACTGCACCTTAAGCGCCACCCTCCATCGTCAATCTTCACCCAAAAGGTCAAATCTTTCTATCCCCCCACGAACAATTGATCACAAAAATGTGATTTTTGGACGCAGTTCCCAACAAAATCTTCACGGATTATTGACCTTCAACTGCCGAACTTCAAAGGGACGGATTTATTTTTTAATGGGTTGTTTTCAAATTGGGGCGCAGTGTGGAATCAATGGAGGATCTGGTCGATTCCCGAAGGTTCCGATGGAGTGGGCAATGGAAAGAAAGAGGGAGAATTGGGAGGATTAGATTGACCAACAGTGGGCGAGTCTTTGAAGCATTAAAGCAATGGCTGATGTTCGTTTTTGTGGGTTAAGGTTTTTTATTTTTTTTTTTTTTTTTTCCTTTCTTGCTCATCGTACTCCTTCTCTTCAACCTTTGGCTTGAAGAAGCTAAAGGCTTTGTTTTTCCACCTTGCTTGGAAGAGTTGGTCGTTCAATTTCTCCGATCAAAGGACAAACCCCCAATCAGTAAAAAAATTTAATATTTTTTTTTGAGTTGCGACACTGGCCAAAATTAAAATTGGTATTTCTTTTTTGTAGTTTTGGATTGTTTCTTTGATAGAGATTGTAATGAAAGATGTTCAATGTTTAAATTTGTTTGTGTTTTCTTATCTAATTTTATTACATTTTTTTTGGCTGTGGTGGTGAAAATTTGGCAGTGGCGTAATGGTGGTGGAAGGTGGTGAAAATTTGGCAGTGGCGTAATGGTGGAAGTTTGGCCGTGATGTTCATTAATAAAAGAAAATGAAGAAGAAAAAAACAAAAGGAAGCAGTAATCCAGAGGGAATGAAGAAGGAAAAAAAATGGAAATAAGAAAAAGGAAAATTTGAAATTTTAAGAAAGGAAAAAAAATGAAAATAAAAAATATATGGAAAATAGTTAGCAGTAATCAAGAGGAAATGAAGAAGGGCAAAAAATGGAAACAAAAAAAAGGAATTGTAAAAAGGAAAAAAAATTATGGAAATCCAAAATTATATGGAAAACAATTTTAAGCTTAATTAATTTAAACCAAAAAAGAGAAAGTTTAAAGGGAAAAAGATAAAAATTTATTTATATTGGAATATATGTCATTTTAAAAAAGGTAAATATATCATTTGCATTAATGATAAATAAGTTACTTTATTTGTAAGGGTAAATTTGTTATTTTATTAAAAAAGTAGTTGAATTTTTAGTTTGATTGTTAAAACGGATGGAAAACTTAAAGGTTACATCTTTTAGAAAAGTTGAGGGGGATTCATCGTAGTTTTTTAAACCACAAGGGGGTGGCCAATAACTTTCGAAAACCACAGGGAGTAACAGGGAATTAACCCATTAATGAATCAAATAGAAGAAGATTCAAATTATTGTTCATCAGATGATTCATTTTGTACATGTAAAAATTAAACTATTAATATGATTTCTAATAATAATAAACAAGATAAAGAATTTTTATTTGAGATCATTTTGGATTTAGGAGATCATTTTGTAAAATACTATTTTTATGAGAAATTCAAATCAATTTTAGTCTTAAAGTGATTCGCTAGAAGTTTGCTACGGTTTTACGTCGGTTACAAAAGTAAGGGTTATGACTTTGTAAAGTGAGAATGATTTGTTTATATGTAAATCCGTCCTAAGGAGTCAATTTATAGACCTCTAAAGGGTTCCATTCAATAGCCACACCTCTTACGAAGAGGTAGGAAGAAACGGAACTGAATTCGGATAAGAATTGAGTTCGGAATCACCATTTCCGTGAAGAGATGCAACTTTTCAGAAGAAGAAAACTTGTACTGGAACATGTCCAAATTTCTGTCCGAATCGGACAGTAATTCGGACATATATACATCAGTCCCAGAAGTTGAACTTCCCAATTCTAGCTGTTTACTGGAACAAGTCCGAAATACTGTCCGAATCGGACAGTAATTCGGACATACATCAGTCCCAGAACTTCAACACTTCCGTTCCATTACTGGAACTCCGTCCGAATTGCTATCCGAATCGGACAGTATTTCGGACATCCTTCAGCTCATTCCCTTTCCTTTTTTTCTTTCAGCTTAATTATTGAAAAATCTCCAACAATCCCCCACCATTTTCCAATGATTTGGAAAATTGCCTTTTCCTCAAGATCAAGAACCTTTCCTGATAACTTATGCATTAGCTATGGTGTCTTTCGATTGAACCAAAGCCTTAGTGAAAATATCCTGCAAATCTGTCAAACTAATTTGGTAAACAAGCTTTGATCCAACAGTCCATTGACAAGCCTTAATGTAATCATACACAAGTTCGCTTTTCTACTACATGTTATGAACAATACATAACAACTTTGTGCCTCAATCCCTTCATGAATGTTTAAAAGATTTAACCAAAATCTTTTATGAGTATTCATTATACATTCATATAGGCAAGTCTCAAAATGCCCCTGCCATATGAGAATTTTCAGCATTTAATTGCTTTATCATATTTGGCATTTTCTTGGACTTGTTAAGAGCTCCAAGTTCAACCTGGACTCACAGGCGAGTTATAATACTAAAATTTAGTGTTCGCAACCATTTAGACAATGTACTTTTCGCTACATTGAATTCAGAACTAGTAATTTAACTAGCAATGAATTGAGGGTTCCATTTTAAATGGTTTAGGACATGTTTCTTGATAGAAGATAATCTTTCCTATCAGTCCTTAATCCATTCTTTGGTTTGCCTAATTTGGCTTAATCAAACTTTCTCTTATTGAATCTTCAAATCACTATTCCAAATGGTTACTTAATCTCATAGATTAAGATTCTACCATTTAGTGATTTTAATCTAGATTTTTAATCCATTTCCATTGATGTCTCTTTGCATCAATCTATAGATGATTCCTTAACAAGGGTTCATCCTCCTTTTTGTGACCATACAAGCAATCAAATTACTTTTATAGATTTCATTAAACACACTTAATGTACATGTCACACCTAGTTCAAGTTCTGCAAATTTTGTATATGCATAGAACTTTAAGACTTCAATAAATGCATTATGAATTTAATTATGAAAATAATTATCTATTCATTTACAGCATATAAAGCAAAGCATGAACATGTTATCTCTGTCACTTAACACGCATACTTCAAATAATTTCATACATAATATTTTATTTCATATGAAATTTTTCAAGAACTATGAACAATTCTAGTTCATCAAAGCAAGTAATCATGTTAGGTAGTTTTCCATACATTTTCTATGTATCAAATTACCTAAACTTGCTACCTATTCATACAAAACATAATATACTTCTAAATTTAATTCTGATTTCAAATAGGCACAATGAAAACTTAAGAATTAATCATAAGGACATTCATTATATTTTGAACTATTGTCCATGCATGAATCAACCTTATTTTTCAAAGGAAATCATACATTACACACTCATTACTAATGATCACATGTTTTTCAAAACATATATTGACATGCACAACTACTTACATACTTTAAACAAATCTTGTAATCACAATTCACAATATGCATGCATCTACTCTCAAGTTTATGCAATTTTAGAGTTTCAAGTGAAATTTGTTTAAATTTATGTATAATCAAATTATATAATGATAATTTACAATGTGCATTAAGGTAGCAAGCATATCACAATAATTTTCATTTTTCTAAAACATAACTTTATTATTTCATATGCTATTACAAGTAATCTATTAATCAAAGCAGTTACAACAACTAACTCTTCAATAATCATGTCATGTTGTGCAAACTGATTAAGCACCTTTTTTATTTAAGCAAATTATTGTATTTTAGACATGTTATCTAACATTTTAAGTTTAGAAAATGTAGATAATAAGAATTTCTTACTATTGAAATTCTCATGCATGTACCTTACTTTCAGTTTGTCCCACAATTCCTTAGCCGTAGGAATTGAATAGCAGAAATTGTATAAGTTGTCACCAACTGCATTCATGATGTGTCCTTTGCAGAGTTCATCATCTATTTCCCATCTCTTTATATTGCGTGATTGGTCCAGTGAATCTTCAACATTGTTCTGTGGCTTGAGAGTTTTCAGAACATATGAGATTTTCAAAGAAACAAATGAAGATGCATCTTTTTCTTCCAACGAACAAAATTCCCACCATCAAACCTCTCAAGTTTGATCATTGAATGCATTGTGCTCTTCATGTTGGTAGCCATTTGTGTATAATAAAACCTAAAGATTGTTGGATATAATTTCCAGATAACACAACAATGACTAACCAATAATGAAACCAAGAATCTATTATAAAAATACTAATCTATTACAAGATATAGTAAAAGGAAATATTACTTCAAATCGTACAAATGCACTTTCCTTTAGGTTTTATTAGTTCACTTTTGTGTGCAAAGATGTCCGGAACTAATATTCTTATGGCATAAGATGAAGTCTTTTGTAGTAAGCATGTACTAACTTAAACAAAACCAGAACAAGAGAGAAAAGAGCAAGAAAACCTTGTAAAGTGAGAATGATTTGTCTATATGTAAATCTGTCCTAAGGAGTCAATTTATAGACCTCCAAAGGGTTCCATTCAATAGCCACAAATTTTATGAAGAGGTAAGGAGAAACGGAACTGAATTTGGATAAGAATTGAGTTCGGAATCACCATTTCCGTGAAGATATGCAACTTTTCAAAAGAAGAAAACTTGTACTGGAACATGTCCGAATTTCTATCCGAATCGAACAGTAATTCGGACATACATCAATCCCAGAAGTTGAACTTTCCAGTTCTAGCTGTTTACCGGAACACGTCCGAAATATTGTCCGAATCGGACAGTAATTTGGACATACATCATCCCAGAACTTCAACACTTCCGTTCCAGACTTTTACTGGAACTCCGTCCGAATTACTGTCTAAATCGGACAGTATTTCGGACATCCTTCAGTTCATTACTTTTCCTTTCTTCTTTCAGCTTAATTATTGAAAAATCTCCAACAAATCATATTTAATACATCGCGAGAGCAATTGGAGACATCAATCATTTCAAGTGTCAGAATGGTCTCCAAACAAGAAGGCATCTCTTGCAAATCTTCCACATAATACAGTACCAACTTCTCCAAACAGTCAAGTTGATCATTGTAAGCTATCCATCTAACAAGGCCCAAGAAAGATAACTTCAAGATTCTAAGTTTCGAGAATTCCCCTTCTTTCATTTCCAATGTTGCCCCTTCGAAGTCTACATTCTGGAATTTCAGGACTTCAAGGTTTGGCAGTTCACCAATGATTGAAGTATTCCTCGAAGATAAATACAACTTTACCAGTGTCAATTTTTTCACATTTTTTGGAAAACTGAACTCCAATTCACCGGAATGGAGATTAGAGCATAACATGTGAAGTGATTCCAGTTGACTTACAAAGTCAGGAACTACAATCTTGACAACATTTTCTGTATCTTCCACATCATATTTGAGAAGATAGCATTTCAACCAACGAATTTTCGAAAACTTTCTCAATAGCCTTTCCATGCTACCCGGAGGAATAGCCACTCCAGAAAACTTATGCAGCTCATATAAAATAGATGAGCTATCAAGATTTTCTATAGGCAAAATACCACCACTATAATCAGAACCAGTCTTTGTGTAAAGATACTGCAATTTTCGTAGATTCCATAGACTACCTGGCAATAAAGCTTTCCCCCCTGTATAAAGAATGAAAGTTTCCAAATTTGAGAGATGAGATATCGATGAAAGGGTGTAATTTCCAAGAAGACCAATTGAACAAGTAGCTCCATTCCTCTTGGAAATCCAGTAACCAAATGAATTTGCTGCAAATCCAACACTTTTAGACGCTTAAAGATGTGAATCACAAATGAGATATTTACCACCTCTCTTTTCCTTGTGTAGCTTTGTGTTAATATTTTTGGAGAAGAGCTGTTGAAAAGCAGAGAACGTGCACCAGGGCAAAACAACTTTGATTGCTTGAAATGTTCTGCGTGGAGTGAATGCATAACCTTCGCAAATTGCACGGCTCATTAAATGTTAAAAGCTCATCGCCCCCCCTCTATGAAATGGAAGAAATGTTCATTTTTGGCTTTTTGTAGACAAAAGTCATGAAGCAAGTCATGAATGCCACATGCTTTGACTCCACCATCTGATTTTCATTTGGCAACCATAATTAAATTTCGACCGATTAAATCATTCAGGTAAACTTCAGCAACATCTTCAAGGCTTTTCATCTTATTTTTCAGCACAAATCCTTCAGCAATCCACAAACGAATCAACCTTCTCACTGAAACATCTTGATCTTCCTGAAATGCCCCAAAATAGAGGAGGCATGACCTTAAATCATAAGGTAAACTTTTGTAACTCAGTTCCAATGTGTTCTTGCAACGTTCTGTAACCGAACTAAAGCCCGAGCTTAAATCATCCATAATTTCCTTCCAACCTTCTGGCTCTATAGTTCCTAAAAGTCCAGCAACAATGAGTATAGTCAGAGGTAATCCTTTACAAATTTCAGCAATTTGCATCCTAATATCAAGTAATTCCAGAGGCCAACCTTTTTGAGGGAATAATTTCTTCTGCAATAACTCAAGACTCTATTCTTTATCAAGTTGATGAAGAAAATGAGGTTCTTGATCGAGCATATGACGAGGAACAGCATCATAATGATGACTTGTCAAGATAATTCTGCTTCCAACAGTATCATTGGGGAATAGCAGACCATTCATGGTCAATCTGTTCCATGCTTCAATTTCCCAGACATCATCCAAAAAGATGAGATATCTTTTTCCCTTCAACCTGTGTCTCTGCTCATCAGCTAAATCTTCTTCACTCGTGTGATCAGAACGACTCTTAGGATCAATCTGATTTAAGCGGTCAAGTAACACTTTCTTTTTGTTTAATGTTTACGAAATAGTACACCATGACGAACTGGAAAATGGTGCACTACAGAACGATCATTGAAAACTTTAGTTGCCAAAGTGGTCTTGCCTGATCCCGCCATACCCACAATGGCAATGATACCCAATTTTTGTGATCATCTTGTGAGTCGCTCCATAGTTGATCTTGCCTCATCATCAAAACCAACAACTTCATTTTCCATTGATGCAGTTCTTTGTGATGGCATCTGATCGTAAGTGCTAGTTGATTCATTGACTTCAATTTCCTTTCTCTTGCCATAAAAACTATTCAACACATCCGCGTTAGTTTTCATGATGTCTTTTATGATGACATCAAATGATGTTGAAAAAGAATCTGGAAATTCACTAACTACAAGGTGGTCAATGAAGCTCTCTATTTTGCTCGGCACCACCAAAACACAATCCCAAAGAGCTTGTAGTTCCTCTTGTTCATTCCGCAACTCCACAGTTTCCCTTAAGAAAGATCTTAAGAAAACAAGTTCTTCTTGGATAGTCTATACATGACTATCGGTAATTGGTTCAGCTTTGGAAGTTGTCAATGCCATCAGTTTTTCTAATACAAGATCTAGAAAGCCCAACTGATCATTAGTCTTTGGGAGGTTGAATGCTGGTACTTTTTGTGGATCTCTTTCCCCAACTTCTGCCAGAATATTGGTGATTGATTGTAACAAATCTTGAAGCCCAAGGTCAACTTCAGTATTTGTTTAGTAAAGTGAGCAGATTAAGACTCCAGCATCACATAGCACAGCTCCAATGTCTTCTTTAATTTTCACATCAAGTTCACTTTGCTACTTCTTGAGGATGGTTCTCAAGGATCTAAGTCCTCCATATAGCTCTTGCAATTGATCCTTCATGAAAACTGCATAAGTATCCAGTAGTAGTACCTCCCTCAAAGATTAGAAATAAGAGAATTAAGGAAATTCTCCATTGCAACAGTGGCCTTATCATCCATCTTTTGAGTTAAAGCAAGTAATATTCTTCGCAACTTTGAACTACTTAGGACTTGAGTGTAAGTCTGACATGCCTGAGGATGAATAGGTTTAATCTTTTGCACTAATGTTGAAATCTTCAACTGCATTTCTCTGCGGCTTTCTTCATCAAACTTAACTCTAAAAGCGAAAATGAGGTTTGTAGCATTGAGAGCAACAGTTTCAAAGTGAGCCAAGAAATCTTCTCCGGCTTCAATACTTGTCCATGTGGCAAACAAGACAAGACATTTCAAGAATTCCAATTTCTCTGTCAAGGCTTCCATTGCTTCTCCAAAAATTTCAAGATCTCTACTTTGCAATCTGAAGCAGCGAAAATCCATTAGATTCTCCAGAACAGAGCTAATGATTTCCAAGACTTCATTTGTCATAAGAGAACTTGATTCCTGGGTGTGATCAAACAGAGTAACATACCATTTATCTATTTCTTCTTCCCAAGATTGAATGTCTCTATAGAGCTCACCAATAATTTTAAGAAATGAGGGATATCACCGACGGCGTTGGAGGGGAATTCCCTCAGCATATTTGCGAAAATATTATCTTCTTCAATCCTTACCAAGAAGGATCCCAGACTTGAGTCATTGAGTAACTTTCTTGCACAAAGAACAAATGTTTTAAGATTCCTTAACCCAAAGATTTTTTTCTTGAAGTGATAGCGATTAGAAAGCTCATTCCATTCTTCCAATGACTCCAAATAATCAAACACAGTATGAATGCTCGTAATGATGGCGAGGCCATCTGAATGACAGAGGAGTCCCAAGAAAACCAAAAGGATCTGATGAAGGTAAGCAAACGGAGATGAATGGAAAAGGAATAAGATTGAAGGTGTGGAAAAGTAAGCAAACTGAAATGATGGAAAATAGCAAACTATTTTTGGCGAAGGAGCCTTGAGGTGTACTACCATAGACTTTCGTAAAAATTAAAATATTTGTCTAAACCAAGGACAACTCAGCAGCTGGACACCAATAAAATTAGTAGTAATTAAACAAAGACCTACTTTCAAGAATAAAGAAACATTTCAACTTCAATCATTGCAGCTTAGTCACCATGGATGCTAGCGCAAGACTGCTGATTTTTTGGATTAAAAAATCAAAATCAGTAGCATTTTGACCCGTACTTGCAGTTTTGGCCACACAATTCAAGAAAACTTTGTAAAGAGAGAGTTGGGAGATGAGAGAAATTTCTGGAATCTAAATTTTCACATAATGAATCAACTTAACTTTACATTGAGAGTTTCATTATATACACGTGATCACCTCCTGACCACTAAGCTAGCTAGCTCATCTAGTAAATCTAACTAAGCTAATGAGTCATAAGGGATTGATAACTAGCTTAAGTAACTTGAGTTAAGTGTTGATTAATTAAGCAATGCAAGTGGCACAGCTGACTTTTGATCTTATCCAATTGATTGCTTGATCATTAAGCAATGATCCAGCTCACTTTAACAGATAAATATCTTTACAAGCTCAAATTAGCAAAACTCATATTGTCAACAACTCACGAATTGAGAAAATAAAAGTTGCGGCTCCACACGATGATCAGTGAGACTCGTGCACAACATCATATTGATAGTTGCTGCTATTTTTACACACCCCTTCAAGCTGGAATGGGAGGATGAGAGAGCAATCCCAACTTGGAACACATGGAATGAAAGGATAAGGAAGGTAAACTTTTGGTGAAGATGTCAGCAAGTTGACATTTAGATGACACATAAAAGATGATCAATGAGCCCATCCTTGTATTTGTTGCACACAATATGGCAGTCAATTTCCAAATGCTTAGTTCATTCATGAAAAACAGGATTAACTGTGATGTGGAGAGCAGTTTGATTATCACAATAGAAAGGAATAGGAAGAGGAATGGGAATGGCAAGATGATCCAAAATGTTAGAGAGCCATTGCAGCTCACAAACAGTGGATGCCATACTCATGTATTCTGCTTCTGCTGAAGAATTTGAAACTGTGGCTTGTTTCTTAGTCTTCCAGGAGATTAAAGAATCCCCAAGAAAAACACAGTAACCTGTGATAGACTCCCTAGTGCGTTTGCAAGCAGCCCAATCAGTATCACAAAAGGCCTTGACAGATAAAACCTTGTTAGCTGAATAAAAAAGTCCTTTGTTAGGACATCCTTGAAGATATCTGAGAATTTGCAAAGCTGCTAACCAGTGGTTTTGTTTAGGGGAATTGGCTCAGCTATTGAGTAGAGTGAGCTAGATTAGGTCTGGTAAAACCGAGGTAAAATAGTCTACCAATTAACCTTCTATACTTATCAATTTCAGGGAAAGGATGAGAAGTTTCATCATAAATAAGTAAACCAGGAATCATCGGAACAGCTGTTGGTTTGGAGTCAGTCAAACCTGCATCATGGAGAATGTCCAATACATACTTCCTTTGACTTAAGAAAATGCCTCCTAGAGATTGGCCAATTCAACTCAAAGAAAATATTTGGTATAACCAAGATCCTTCATAGTAAACTTGTTATGCAAGAAATTTTTGATAGCCTTTATCCCTGACTCAGAATTGCCAGTGATAAGGAGGTCATCTATATAGACCAAAAGGATAAAAAATAGGTCTTGTTTCTTAAGAGTGAAGAGACAATGGTCATGCTCACATTGCTAAAACTCATAGGCTTTCAAACTCTCAGTCAGTTCTAAATTTCATTGTCTAGAAGCTTGTTTTAACCCATACAAGGACTTCTGCAATTTACAAACTAAACTAGAAGTAGCTTTAGAGTAATTAGGAGGAGGCAACATATACACTTCTTCATCTAAGTGTCCATGCAAAAATGTATTATTCGCATCCAACTGGTGTAATGGCCATTGTAAGTAGAAGCTAGAGCCAAAAATAGCCTCATGATGATAGTCTTGACTACTGGAGAAAAAACTTCAAAGTAGTCCTCCCGTTCTACTTGAGTATAGCCCTTAGCCACCAACCTAGCTTGAAACGATCAACATAACCATTAGGATTCCTTTTGATCTTGTATACCCACTTACATCCAACTGCATTCTTATCAATTCGCAGAGGAGTAAGTTGTCAAGTGTAATTAGCTTCCAGTGCTAAAATCTCTTATGCCATAGCATCCTCCCACTCAGATTGACCTTTTGCCTGATTATAAAAATAAGACTCATGGAAAACAACACATTAGCTAGAAAGTTATATATGCAAGTGATAAATCAGTTGGTGTACAGGTAAAAGTTTGGTTGCATTTAGGAGTAACAAAACCTTGCAACTAGGTAGGAGTGTGTTTCTGTCTGGTACTTTGCCTAAGCACAGGGAGAGGTGAAGGACAAGGCTCGGAGGGAGGAGAAGAATGTGCTTCAATCTCAGGAGAAGGAGATGGTGTGAAATGTGAAACATTGGGTGAGGAAATAGGATAATGCTTAGAATCTGACATATGAGGACTGTGGTTAAAAGGAGGAGAAGTATTAGATGGCTACAATGGTTTGTATTGAGAAGAAAGTTCTGGCAATAGATGAGGTATGTGTGGCAAAGGAATATCTCTAGAGGAAGTATTTGCGGTTACAAAAGGCTAGTCAGTGGCATAAGGAAAATTTAGTTCATGGAACACCACATCTCTAGAGACAAATACTTTGTGATAATCTAGGCTATACAACTTGTAACCTTTCTGATTAGGGGAATATCTTATACATAGATTTGATGGCTCTAGGATTGAACTTGTCTTTGTGAGGAAGGGTGTTTGTAGCATAACAAAAATATCCAAAAGTCCTAAATTGATCTAGATCCAGAGGGGAATCAAAGAAAACTTGAAAAGGAGATTTCCAATTTAGATTGGAAGAAGGCAAACGATTTATAAGAAATGTATATGTAAGTATGGAATCAGCCCAGAAGCTTTTAGGCAAATTGGATTGGAACATTAGTGCTCTTGCTATTCGCAACAAATGTTTGTGTTTCCTTTCAACTACCCAATTTTGTTGATGGGGTATAAACACATCTTTTTTGATGGACAATGCCAAAATCAGAAAACAGTAATTGACACTGATGGTTTGTGAATTTGGTGCCATTGTCAATCCTAATGATCTTAACAGAAGCCTTAAATTGAGTTTAAACCATTTTAAGAAAGTTGTTGATGACAGTATATACCAAGATTACTCTGAAAGAAGTAAGTCCATGTCATTTTACTAAAATCATCAACAATGGTTACAAAATAATGAAAACCATTCATATATGGTTTAGAATAAGGCCCCCAGACATCCATATGGATTAATTGAAAACATGAAGTGGAATTCTTTTTATGTACAGGGAAAGAGATTCTTTGTTGCTTGGCTAAAGGACATACTGTACAAGGCACATCGTTACATATAGTAGTTGAGTGCACCAAATTCAGTCATTTTATCACATCAAATGATGGATGTCCTAATCTATAATGCCACAGTAAAGAATTTTTGATAGAGGCAGCATCCTCAAGTTGTGAATTCTGTATGCTGGTGGCTATGAGGGTGAGTGGTTTCTGAGAACAAAAGAGTCAAAAGAGTGATGTATAGGTCTCTTTTTATTCTGCCAATTCCAACTACTTGATTAAAAAGATGTACTTGCAACACACAGTATTCATGATAAAAGAAGAAATCAATTCCAACTTGCTTACTATACTTTCTAACTAGTAGAAGATTGAACTTGAAGTAAGGGATATGCAACCAGCCATCAAGGATAATCTTTTCGCCTAGTTTGATTGTGCCTATGTGAGATACAACCTTGAAATGACCATTCGGTAGGTACACAGGGGTAAACTTTGTGACAAGTTTATGAGTGGTAAAAGTTGAAGAATCAATGCATATATGATTTGGAGCACCTGTATCTACTATCCATGAAACGGATAAAATATTTTCAGTAAATTTTAGCTGAGATAGAGTGTGCATACCTGCAAATTCCTCAATGCTTGCAAAGTTCACAAGATCTGAAGTGTTGCCACTCCCAATGTTTGCAGCAGAACTTCCTTTCATCATTCTGCTTAGCTCCCTCTGCACAACACTTGTGAGCATGGACTGCAGATCAAAACCCTGAGCATTTGTTGATAGATCAAGAGGAGTTTCCATTAGGTTAACTGCATTCACTGATTCCCTTTGAACTTTCTTCCCTTTTCCTTTCCACCACTCAGGATATCCAATTATCTTGAAGCATGAGTCCTTGAGATGGCCCTCTGAGTTATAGAAGTCACATTTCATTCCAATTTTCTTTCCTACAGTTTCTTTCCTTTTGAATCCTCTTCGTTCCTCCTTAAGTCTTGTTAATCACATCGTTAATGCTCACCTCAGGTAATTGAGATGTTAGAAGTGCAACAGAGTTACTGGCATCAAGGTAGCTAGTATGTAACCTTCTATTCCTTTCAACAGATTGAATCATAAAGTATGCCTTTCCAATGGTAGGCCAAGACTTCATCAGAATAATCTGGTTTTTCACTGCATCAAAAGATTCATTAAGACCTAGGAGAAATTGCATCAGTTTATTGCTCTGATTCATTTCAATTACACCTCGATTTTATGAACAGTTGTAGCCTGGTATACAAGTACATGGTGGTAGTGGCTTCAAACTACCAATTTCATCTCACAGCCTATTCAATTTAGAGTAGAAAGTCACAGTTGACATAGATCCTTGGCTGATAGAGGCAATGTCCCTCTGAATTTGATAGATCTGTGGTCCGTTTGAACCTCCATACCTTAGCTGCAATGCAATCCATTTGACGCCCCCGCCCCAACCCCATCTCTCGAGAAGCCATTCCTGCAAGGGAGTCTGTCCTGTTCGGGGTTAGCGTCATTCAGGGCTCACGCCCAACAAGTCGATACAGATATTAGTAAAACCATAATATTACCTTTATCTGAAAATCATTCAATCAATAGCTCTTAAAGCAAACTTGTCCAGTGCGGAAGCTAAAACATTATTCGGGACGGTCAACAACCAAATTATCCCTTAACCAAAACAATCATTGTCTAGGCCTACTTATTACAAAATAAACGCTCAACACTACTGCAGCGAAAGTCGGCCTCACATCTAACGAACAGTAAGCCATACCTAATTAAGCACCTGCAAAAATAGGTTTATGAAAGGGGTGAGCTTCACTAAGCTCAGTGAGAGACCACGGTATCTATATAAAATTCCCACTGTGGTACTTAGGCAAAAGGTCTCACTATCAAAGAGATCATAAAGACATGGCAGTACAGTTTATGCATCAATAATCATAGTATTCATAGCATTTACAAATGCGTCAATGCGGAAGCAATTAATCAATCATCTCTATAATCATGTAGCAGAGATATAGATGGCAACATGGAATGCTCTTAACTATGTGCAACGATCATGGAATTCTAACTCTTAACCTAATTTGAGGTGTTGATTAAAAGTATAAAATTAAAAGTGTAGTAAATCTGAAGCTTTTAAAATTTAAAAGTATATTAGGGAGATGTGTCATTTATAATAACAAAAACAAATTCAAATAGCGATTTAATGGATTGTAATTAGGAAATTAAGAATTATAAATTTATGTTAATTTATACAAGCTTATAATATGCACATTGCATCAAATATTTGTTTCAAATGTATCATTTTAATACATACATTGTATCAAATGTTTACTTTAAGTGTACAATTTTAATAACAGTAATGGACTGCTTCTGCCTCTCTTTCTTCTCTCTTTCACACTCAGCGCACCAAGCTGAGAAATCCTTCTGATATTTCCTCAACTCTCTAAAAAAATTTTAGAACTACCACCAGCACCAGTGGTGAAACCCAAAAAAAAAATCTAAAGTTCACATGATGAGGATGAGCAATTTTCTTTTGCATCCATTACTACAAACACCCACCATTTCTACCACTACCGCCGTGCACCACCGCCATCTCCCATTCCGACGCCTTGCACCACCACCGGCTATCAATTTATTTCACCCAGCAAATCATGGGTAGCTTCAAAAACAAATCTAAAAACCAAGAGAAAGCCAGATCTAATTAAATCTAAAGTACATATTTAAACAACAGTCATTTATGCAAACTCTAACCCAACAAAATCATCTTTGATTCTTCTCATAGCTTTCATTTATACTTTTCCCTAAATATTTAATCCAAAAACAAAAAACAAACAAAAATTTATTCGATCCACCCCCAATGAAAAAAATCCAATATCACAGTGGCCAGAGAGAAGAAAGATGATGAGGAGGAAGAAGAGAGGGGAGAAGGGAGAAAAAAGTAGGGGCAAAGCATCGAACCAGAGAAAGACAGAAGAAAGAGAGAAGCAAGTGAGACAGAAGAAAGGAAGAAGAGGATGAGAGATAAAACGCGTGATCACACACTGTACTTAGGTGGATCTGATGTGGTAAAAGGTAAAAACGAAATCCAAAATGTAGGGACCCGCGTCAGGATCGTCGGTCCACGCAATCGTTAGTCCATTTACATTTACTCTTTGGATTTCCTGTGGACCATTTTCCTTGGCTTCTATAAGCAATGATGGGATGGGGGCTCTTCCTTCATATTTCCAAATATTCATGTGGCTACTAGATTCGGTCAAAATCGTTGGAGGCGTTTGGATTGCACCCCTTTCCATTGAAACCACAGCTAGCTAGCGGAGGAGAAGAGTATTGGAAGATTGGAAAATCTGGATTTGGTAAAAATGTGCATGAAAATGTGAAGGAAGCTGAGGATGACCATGTTAGCTCAGATTCAATGGTACTCGGGGGCAAAGAAGAATCTTGTAAAGCTGAATGAGATAATCAAAATCAAGCAATTGACAGATCAACAGGAGAACAGAAAGCATAATTAAAGTGAACAATATATCAGTTTTTAAATTAAAGATGTGTAAACATTAAGAAATATGGCTTGTAAGTTGCAAGAGCATTCGGATTACAACATATACACACACATAAGCCATAAGCTCTTCTAACTGAAACCTCTTCAGTTTTTTATCTTATGGAAACTAATGCCTCAAAATAGAGGAGATGAGAGGAGGCATATATGGCCTTCAAGCTAAGGATGAACATGGTAAAGCACATATGCTGTTAGTTAAAACTACCAAAAACAGATAAACACACTGAACAACAAACATGGTTCCAGAAATCCTTCAAAGTTCTGTTTCTTCATTATCAAAGTCCAAATTGGACTGTCTTTTCAGCTTCCTCAAGGATTCCCGATCCCCAGCACTTCTTCTTTCTGCCTTTATCTCCACGTTTCAGCCAAATGCTCTCCTAATTCGCCACATTTCCCTTCTATAAACCCTGCATGCAGAAAAACACTATTTTTATCGTAAATAAAGTCCAACCATAGCTCAACTTATCCCGCAAAAATAATTATAAGAGCGCATGTATCAATTTACTACACAAAATTGATGTGTGCAACAGGTAAAAATTTAACGATAAAAGTGTAAATCTTTTATATCAATGTGTACACAGGGGCGGAACCAGAAATTTTTTTGTGCGGGTGCTAGACTAACTAATAATTTTCTATGGTTCGAAAAATAATATTCTCGATTATACAACTAAACAGTCATTCGTCTACTCGTCTTCGATTCGGTTACACAAATCGGTCTTAAAAATCTTCATAGCCAAAAATACTTTCACAACAAAAGCAGTAACAACTGGTAAAACTAATGCAAAATCAATCACACTAAAAACGAATTAATGGATATTAGTCAAAGAGAATAATAGAGCTAGTAACTCCAAAAGAAAAACTGCAAACAAAATCAAAAGAAAATTAATTAGTTTAATAGTGAGTTCTTGAATATAAAAATGAGTGAGGAGAAAGCTTTACTGCTTTTTGCTTCCTACCAGCTTAGGAGACATGGTGGGAGCTGCTGAGAGAGAGAGGGGTGAAATTAAAAAAATGAGGGTAAAATTTTTTCTTTCATTTTTAATTTTTTTTTTTAGTAGGTTAAGTGGAACGGCGCCGTTCCACTTAACCTATTTTTTCTTTTTTCTTTTCTCTTTTCTCCTTTTTCTCCAGAACGCCAAAAAGAAACGCAGCGGCAGCTGCACTCTGTTTTTCCATTTTTTCCGGTGATGCTCCGCCTCTCAATCAGCCTACTACTATGGTGGATTTTGGAGCTTGGCGGGTGCTGAACCCCCTTGGTTCCGCCCCTGTGTGTACACATAGAGGGCTAAGTTTATTGAAGCTTTATCCTAATTGGTCTGGTACAGAGTCCAAATGTAAATGTAACAAGTGTATGAAACAAATTTTCAAATAATTGAGAATTAAAATGCTTAATTTGAAACTATGAACTAAAAAGAATGGTAAGATCAGTTGAACTGAGATGAAATAGTAACAGTTAACCATAGAGATTAGTTTTGAAAAAGCCGTGAGCCTTTTCCAGATAATGACCAAAAAGAACTCAGTAATACACACACATAAATATCTAATTAATAAGGTAACAGAAGAGAAAAAAACCTGCAAATCTGCCCAAATCCAGCCTACATTACGCCAACTGTTGTTCCTCAATTTGTCTCACCAGCTTTACTTACGTCGGAATAGCAGTAAGAGATATCAATAATTTCAAGTGTGTCAATGTATTCTAAACCTGTAGGTATCTCTTCCAAATGGGTAACTCTAAACAATACCCACTTCGAGAATTCCCCCTCCTTCATTTCCAATGTTGCCCCTTTGAATACCGAACCTTTGAATTTCAGGACTTCAAAGGTCGGCAGTTCACCAATGATTGAAGTATTCCTTAAAGACAAACAAAGCCTTGCCAATGTCAAAATGTTCAGATTCTTTGGAATGCTGAAATCCAATATGCGGAAATAGTATGCATCGCAGTTCATATGAAGTGATTCCAGTTGACTTACAAAGTCAGGAATTACAATATTGGCAAGATTTTGTCCACTATCCTTATAATCAGGAAGTCTGCATTTCAACCTACCGATTTTTGGGAACTTTCTCAAAACCTTTTTCATGCTATCCACAGGAAAAGCCGCACCAGAAAAACTATCCAGCTCATATAAAACGTATGGGCTATCAAGATTTTCCAAGGGCAAATGAGTACTAAAAGTACCTAGGTAAAGATACTGTAATTTACGTAGATTCCATAGGGAACCTGGAAGTGAAAGAAAATTTAGTCCCTACTCACAATTAAAGTTTCCAAGAGAGGTAAGCTATTGATGATGGAATCTGCTCCATGCAGCCTTGTATTGCCAAGAAAGGCCAACTAAACAAGCAGTGCTATTTCTCTTGGAAACCCAGTAGCTAAATGAATTTTGCATCAAATCAATCAGTTTTAGAAGCTTAAAGGCATAAATCACAAATCAGATGTTTCCTAACTTTCAGTTTTGTCCATACCTTTCTGGAGGGGATCTGAAAAGGAGAAAAGGTGCACTAGGACAAAACAACTTTCATTGCTTGACATGCTCTGCCTCGAATGAATGCATAACCTTCGCAAATTGCACAGCACATTAAATGCTGAAAGCTAATAGCGTCACTTCAGGAAACAGAAAAAACGTTCATTTTGGCTTTCTGTTGACAAAAGTCATGAATGCGGCATGCAACTTACCTTTCATAGGGGAAATTATGGAGCTGCGGAATGGACAAGAGGAACCTCAAGCTCTTTGGGTTCTTTTTCAACATCATTTGATTCCGTTATAAAAGACATTATGAAAATTAAGCGGGATGTGTTGAATACTTTTTATGGCAAGAGACACGAAAAATGGAAGTCAAGGAAGCAACTAGAGCTTACAATCAGATGTCATCACAAAGAACTCCCTCAATGAAAAATGACGGTGTAGGCTTTGATAATGAGGCAAGATCAACTATGGAGTGGCTCACAAGAGGGTCGGCATGGCGGGATCAGGTAAGACCACTTTGGCAACAGAACCATTCAATGATCCTTCTGTTAAGCACCATTTTCATGTTCGCTTGATCTTCTTGAAATCACCCAAAATAGAGGAAGCATGACCTTAAACCATTAGGTAAAGTTTTGTAAGTCAGCTCCAATGTGTCCTTGCATCCTGTGAACCGAATTTCCTTGCAACGTTCTGGCTCTATATTTGCAAGAAGTTCAGCAACAACAACTACTTGTAATTAAATATGGGAGATTGAAGCATGGAATAGATTGACCATAAAACAGGGGAACAATGACTTGTCAAAATAATTCTACTTCCAACATCATCATTAGGAAATAAGAGACAATTCATGGTCAATCTACTCCATACATCAATTTCCCATATATCATCCCAAAAAAAATGACATCTTCTTATCCTCAAACTGTGTCTCAGCTCATTTGGGGATCTTGTATTGAAAGCTTTTGTTGCTAAAGTGATCTTACCTAATCCTGAACAATTGCTGTCATCCTGTTGTGAGTTGCTCCATAGTTGATCTTGCCTCATAATTAAATTTCTAGTTACTTCATTGTCTTTGGTTTCCTATCTCTTGCCATAAAAAGTCTTCCAACACATCCAGTTCAACACACACATTTCAAGAATTCCAATAGCTCTGTCAAGCCTTCCATTGCTTCTCCAAAAATTTTAAGGTCTCTACCTCGCACTCTGAAGACATACAAAAAAATCATAAGATTCACTAGAACAGAGCTAATGATTTCCAAGACTTCATCTTTCAAAAGATAACTTGAGTAACATACCATTTATCTATTTCTTCCTCCCAAGATTGAATGTCTTCTTGGAGTTCACCAAGAAGACATTCAATCATTTCCAAAAAGAAATGAGGGATATGACCTCTACATATAATCATTTTCAAAAAGGATCCCAGACTAGTGTGGTTGCGTAATTTTCACAATAATAATAATAATAATAATAATAATAAAAAATAATGCTTTGAGCTTCCTTAAGAAGACCTTAAAATCATCAAAAACATACCCGTTTCTTCCAGCCACTCTATATCACCAAAGGCAGTATGAATGGAAGTAATGATGGAAGAGACCATCTTGTTCTTTGGGAATCTTTGTGAGATCTGAATCTGAAGAACAAGGGAGATTGAAGAAAACCGAAAGATTGTAAGAAATGGGCTGATAGTGTTGAAGGTAAGCAAACGGAAATGAATGGATCTGAATGGCAAAGCAATAAAAAGGAGAGAAGAAGAAGATTGAATTCAACCAAAGGGTGTGAAAATTGAGGTGGCGGCTAGGTTTAAGTTTTATGATGATAACAGCAAACGATTCGTGGCTAAGGAGACTTGAGGGTCTATTCTGTCTCTTCCCCTACTCCCGTAAAAAACCCTAATGGCAGCCCCCCATCCCAATGCTCTTTGTTCTTTGACCAAACTTTGAAAATTTTTTATTTTTGAAAAGGAATTTATTTTAGAGGACTTATTTTCTGGAAAATTGTGAAGAGAGATAAAAATGTGTGATAATTATATTATTTTTAAAATTTATATGAGTAAAAATTTATAGAGAATTTTAAATTTTGATTCTGAATTTAGTAAAATATGAGGTTGTTTGTTTATGTAAAATTTTTGAGAAAAAAGTGATAACTTTCTTGGATTTTGAATGGAAAAAGCAAAGCCTTAAAAATACGATATACTTTTACTCAGGGACTGTTCTTTTTGTTTCGTTTTGAAAACGGTTTTGGTTTCAACAGTAAATTTAATATATTTTAATCATATTCCATCATTTCTAATACAAATTTTTACTATTTAGCATCTACTTTTTACATTTTCAATACACTTTTTACATTATAAAACTATTTTCCAAAACTTGTTTTCAAAACCATTTTCAAAACGTTCAAAAAGAACAGGCCCTCAATTTTTTAACAACTACAAAGAGTGAAAAATAGAGTTGGTTAATAAAATCATTGTATATTTCATTTCTGTCATTACACTTCATTTTATATTTATTTTTTATTACTTTTATACTATAATATATATTCCACTTTTTAAAATAATACAACAAGTCATTTTTGGGTCCTTATATATTTATCACATTATCAAGAAAATAACACTTGGGCTCTGTTCTTTTCCATTCTATTTTCGAGAAATCATCGTTTTTTCCTCCACAAACACCATAAATAAACATCGTTTTTACAAAATTTCAAATTCAAAATTTAAAATTTCTTTCAAATTTCTACTCACATAAATTTAAAAAATAACATAATCATTATACTTTGTTTCTTTTCTTACATAAATCCCCAAAAAAATTTCCTTCTAAAAAAATATACTTCTCACAAACAAAAATTTTCCAAGTCACAATTTTCAAATATATTTCGATATATCATTCTACATTGTGCAGTAAATGAACTGAATAACATTTCATTGCATTGCATGAAACAAACATATAATTATAAATGATATTAAAGTTGTACTCCGCTCCCAAAAAAAAATCCAAAGACAAAAATTCCCCAAAGTGTCCTGTAAGTGACATCGAAAGACAAAGATGATATCAAATTTGTTTGATTATTTTGGACATTGAGGTGTATTGCTTCCCTCCTGTTGTACATTTGCGTTGGAACAAGAAGCTACTAAGGTACCACCGCCTTTGCGCTTTAAGAGCACATTTTCGAGCTTAATATCTTCACAGGGAACAGTTGCACTGCAATTGAAGATTATGCCCTTTTCCACTGCACTTGTGCCTCTTATATCCTTGTACAACACATTTTCAACCAACACAGCATCTTTCTGCAATTCAGATATTAATTTGTCAAACCCCGTTTGGTAACCAAACTCAAAACTATATTTTGAAACTCATTTTGATTTTATAATAATTTTTCGTCATTCCAATAAATATTTTTATATTTTCAATAAATCTTTTTACATTTCCAACACACTTTTTTACATTCTCAATATAAGTTTAATATTATAAAATCAAAATGAAACTCAAAATCATATTTTTAAACCTGGGGCCTAAGAATCCGTCTCTTATTTACTAAATATTCACTTCATTTCACATTCTTTCCACTACTAGCGAAAGTAGTCTATATCATTTTAAAACTGATAAATTAATAGTCTAAATTCTTCCTTCAATTTGTGATAATTTTTGTCCAATAAATGAGAAATTAAACCCAACTAACAAACTTACACCTTAGATTTCCAACCGAAAAAAGAACAAAAAAAAAAAAAACCACCTTTGACGTTTAATCAAAAATCATGTTTGACTGTTAGTTCATTTGATTAGGCTTTGTTATTTTCTGGCTTGTCTTGGGGAAACTTTGATTTTTTCTTGGAAATTTCTTGGAGGGGGAAAATTGTGTAGGTGAAAGATAAAAATGTGTAATGATTATATTATTTTTTTAATTTATGTGAGTAGATATTTAGAGAGAATTTTTAAATTTTAATTTTGAATTCTTGAAAAAATAAAGTTGTTTCTTTATATAAAGTTTTAGAAGAGAAAAGTGATGATTCTTGGGAAATATCCACAAGAGATAACAATATGTTAGTTTGGTCCAATTTATCAAATGAATATGATGTTTCATGAAGCTACCATTATACCCTTGGACGCTTAAGGCCTTGTTTGGTACCACCCTCAAAACATGTTTTTGGGAGAAAAAATGTGAGCCCCATACTCAAAATGTATTTGGAAAACGTATTCCAAACACATTTTGAGTGTGGGGTCCATATTTTTTCTACCAAAAACATGTTTTGAGAGTAGATACCAAAACTCAAAATTCATACGAAACACATTTTAGCTGTGGGGCCCAAAATTTTACTCTCAAAATTTTGTAAATGACCTGTCGGACAGACTGATGCGCGCTTTCTTTTAAAGAAACAAACGATACTTTTAGAAAATATGCCAAGTCTTGAGTTTAGCCACAAAAGTATCAAATGTATGTCACGAAGTAGTGAGTATCCGATATTTGAATAGCGAAAGTATCGCATGTCAAACCATCAGTCGGTCTGACAAGAAACTCCCTTTCAAATTTTTTGCCAAGCAACAAAAATGCATAAGTTTTGCGTTCAATTTTTTGACCCACAAAGCAACAACTATAATCTTACAAAATCTGAGGGGAATAATTGCTATATTATTGTCCGTTCAAGGGGGTGACTGTAATTTTATAAAATATCAGAGTTTGTTTGATAATTTTTCACACATTTTGAGGGAGGTAAATATAGTTTAGTTTACCATTTTATTTATTGGACTAAAATTACTACAAATTAAGGGCCTGTTCTCCTAGAAGTTTTCAAAACAATTTAAAAAAAAGTTTTCAAATATTTTGGTTTTAGATGAATTTGTAAAGAACATGGTTTTCAAATTAAGTTTTAAAATTTATGTTTTGGCAAATTTTTTTTTTTTTTGTATCTCCTCCCTTTCGCCTTTTCACCCCTTCCCTTCCCCCCCCCCCCCCCCCCCCCCGGCGCACGCTGGCGAAGAAGAAGACCCAGATCTGGTTTGTTTGAGATTCGTCAATCTCATTCGAATTCCTTCCTTGAAGAAGGAAAAGAATTAGGAACAAAATAAGAAGAAGAAGAGGACCGTGAAGTAGAAGTTTGGAGAAGAAGAAGAAGAAGAGAAAGAAGAAGAAGAAGAAGAAGGAAGAAGAAAAAGGAAGGAGAAGAAGAAGGAGAAGAAGAAGGAAGAAGAAAAAGGAAGGAGAAGAAGAAGGAAGAAGAAGAAGAAGAAGAGAGTGAAGATGAGATGGCGGCGGCGGCGGCGGGCGGCGACGGGAATGAAGAAGAAAAAGAGGAAGAAGAAGAAGAAGAAGAAGAAGGAAGGGGAAGAAGAAGGAAGGAGGAGCAAAAAAAAAGTCAAGTCAAAGGTTGATTTGAAGTTTTTTTCCAAAACTTGGTAAAAGAACAAGGTTTTGTGAAGTTTTGAGTTTGAAACCCAAAATTTCACAAAACAAATCTCAAACTTGAAGAAACGAACAGGCCCAAAAATAATATGAAGTGAAAGTAATAATCACTAGAGGAGAGAGTTACCTGAATGGGGCATTCTGTTAAGTTTTCAAAGTATTCGCCACAATAGAATTGGTTTATGATTATGGGATTTATGACGTTATGCATCTCAATATCTTCAAAGGTAATGTTCTTTACAGATCCACGTCCTCCCTGCGCCAAAAACTCATATTAAATTATCACTCTTACTTAGGAATGATAAGATTTTTATGTAAGAGGGCATATAATTTAGCTATATATCAAATTCTTTTTCGAGAAAAAAAATAATACTCCCTCCACTCAATTAATTAGGAGACTATTTTCAAAAAATAAAAATAAAAAATTCTATTCCGATAGAAGAGTTTAATTTTAAATTTTTTTATTTTCTCACTATTATGAATATAATTATGTATGATTCACAATTAATTTACGCTTAAAAAGTAAGGGCACGAGTGAAACAAATGGTATAGAATTAGTTATTTTATGTGTTGTAACTTACAATCTATAAAAGTTATACATTTTAGAACTGAATTTTTCTAATAAAGCAAAAGAAGTAACACTCTCTCCGTTCCACTAGAAGGCCCACTTTCACTCATGTAAAATTTTTTATGGATGTCAAAGTACAACACTTAAAATACTTAATTTAACCTCATTTGTTCCATTTATACATGTCATTACTTTTAAGTGTGAGTTTATTGTGGACCATATATAATCATATTAATAAGGGTACATATAAGGAGTGAAAAAATTGAAAGTGAACTCTTCTATTAAAACAAAACATATTTGTGAATGTAAACAGATAATGGGACGAGGAGTAATAAACTAGACATAATTTACATGGTCCCAAAAAAACAATATAGATTAAAACCTATGTACATTCAAATCCAATAGAACTATAAAATCACTATTATTGCAGGATAACATTTTTGTCATTTGCACATATCAATTTTTCGTCAACAAAAATTGGAAAAAAAAAAAAATCTTAACTATTGAATTTATAGGATTAACAAATGAGGATTATTCAGCAACAGTGGTACTTTTTTCGTGACATTAGAATAGTTCACTATGCATTATTGAAAACAATATTATAAAATGAACTCTTTTAACAGAACACGAACGGAGTATATTATTTGAGAGGTTTTTTTAAAATTTTTAATTTCTTTATTTTCTTTCCCTACCAAAAGGTATGCCTAAAACTTGAATTCGATTATAATAATAAACTTTAAAAAAAAAAAGCTTAATCTACCTCACCTGCCAAGTTTTAATTCTGACTCCATTAAGTGTTCCTTTAATTCTTGCTCTAGTAACTGTAATGTTGGTGACACTTTCTTCAGCACCGTTTTTTCCAAGGCTCCCAATGCTGAAAGTAATTAAGAGTAGCAAGTTATACATTGCATTTATACGTTCAAAACAAAAATAAATTATCTGATGATAAATTTGTATTTATACCTTTACTTTTAGTTGTAATTGAGAAAAAATAGAATTAATATAAACAAATTTCTTACAAATGAATGATTGAACTTATGCTCTTATATATTATATTCTCCGCCTCATATAAATAGTCATATATTTTAAAAGTATTACCTTAAATTAGCAATTTGATACCATGCATTTTTTGGCATTTATAACCCTTATTTTTAAAACACGAATTAATTATAGATCAAGACAATTATATTAGTAATGATAGAGAATGTAAATGAATAAAAATATAATAAATTAAGAATACAACTATTTTGATATGCTTTATATTATTAAAAACAACATCACAAAATGGGCATGTCTAACCAAACAAATAAAGTAGTTACCTAATTCCATGGGCACCTTGGCTGCATTCAATGTCTGTGGCTCGAATGTTATGTGATCCACCCACTATGTCCATGCAATCATCACCTGAATTCAAAGATTTGCATGAGTTTTTATGATTGATGGGCTGAACAATTTTAGTGAATAAAACGGATGTTTAAAATAATTTTTTAAGTTATTAATTATGCAATGTGATTCTATATAACTTTACAAGAAATGATATTGACAATTAAAAAAAATGGGATTTAGATGTGATTTTTACATAATAGTAAACATTCAACATTTTTAATTTTAAATATATAATAATCCTTTTAAAAAATTTTCACTTTATGTATAATAATTACTCTTAATAATATTCTTTGTGAATATGGTTACCGGATTGAATAAATTAACATATAGGCAAATTAATTAGTCCATGTGTTATTGACAAACTAACTAATCATAATTTAGTTAGGTTCCGATTGGACAAGTACTTTAAAAACGTTTTTATAAAAGTGTTTTTCAAAAATATTTTATAAAATACATTTTTAAAGTAATATGCGTTTAGACAAAGTATTTTATAAAAATATTTTTATAGTTAAAAATAGTTTAAAAGGTGGTTGGTCTAATATTTTGGCGGGGTTGGGGGGGGGGGGGGGGGGGGGGGGGTAGAGGTCTGGGCGGGGGGGGGGGCTGCAGTCGGGGTTTGGAGCTGGGTCAAGGGTAGGGCGCGGTCGAGGTTGTGGTCAGGGTTGGGGGCGGGGGCCAGGGGCGTGGTCGGGGTCGGGGTTGAGGGCGAGGTCAATGCGGGATCTGGGCCAGGGTCGAGGTTAGGGTAGGATAGAGGTCGAGGTGGGGGTGGGGGTGGGGGGTCAAGGTCAAGGTCTAAGTGGGGTCAGGGCAGGGTCGAGGGCGAGGTCAAGGTCTAGGTCGGGGTGGGGGCGAAGGTGGGGGCAGGGGCAGGGGTAGGGGCAAGGGCAGGGTCGTGGTCATGGTCGGGGGCGAGGGCGGGGACAGGGTCGAGGTCGGGGTGAAGCAGGATCGGGGTCGGTGGCGTGTAGAGGTTGAGGCGGGGTGATGGGAGAGGGGCAGGGGCTGCATCGAGGTAGGGGTGGGGCCAAAGTCATGGTAGGTGGTAGGGTCGAGGTCGGGTCGATGCCGGATACGGGGTTGGGTCGGGGGCGGGTTGAAGGTTAGTAAGGATGAATGATAACTATAATTTGGGAAGAGTGGAGAAAAACATAAAGAGATAGAAAATTTTAAATTGATAATACATTTAAAAACTTTATAAATCATGTTTCATTTGTATTTGAAATACACTTTTCTTGAAAAATATTTTTCAAAATCTTTTTATTTTTTTATCGAAACACAATTTTTAAGTTTTTTTAAAATAATTTTTAAACAATAAAAATATTTTTAAAGTACTTGTCAAAACGAGACATTAATTATTATATGCAAAATTAACCAATTTATTTACCTGTCTTGAAGTCGCAATTGCTGATGTGAATATCGGTGGATTTGGTGATGTGAATGGCATCAGTATTGGGACTCGTCGGTTTTGTTTTGATCTTAATGAAGGAAGCTTCAACGTTCACACAGCTGTTGAAACTTATATGCTGTTGCTGTCCATTTCTTATGTTTAGGTGCGACACTTTCAGATTTGTGCACTTCTCAAAGGTCAGACTCTTTGGTCACAAATTAATTATCAAAACAAAAAAGTTAATTATTTATAATATAGAACATAAATTAGTAATTAATTATGTTACCTATCAGATCAATTTAATTATTTTCGATAACAGAAATATGATCGGCATACCGTTGGAGCACCAATGCAAGGCTGCAAAAAGCAATCCAAGGAAAGAAGTGTTAGTTTGCTTTTTCTTTTCATTTTTGTTGTTTATTAAATCAAATGATCAAAAACTTACCTTCTCTCAGTTTCATTAGAATGTCCACTTTCCAATACTATTTTTAATTTTACAAAATGGACTCTTCTAATGAAACGGATGGAGTACATACCACTATTTAAAATTATATCAATAACACACGCAATGACTAAATAATATGGACTAATGTAACATTTACTTATTAAGTTCAAAATTTTAGCCTATAAATAAATATTATAAATATTGTGTCCTATATAAAGAGTCATTTTCCTATAATGTACCCCTCCGCTTGATTAGAAGAGTCTATTTTGTAGAACTAAAACAGTACAACAAAGTGGACTCTTCTTATGGAACAAATGGAGTATAACTTTTTATGAATTATAAAGGAACACTTAAAATAAACAATTTGCCCTAATTTTTTCACTAGTGTTACTTTTAAGTATGAATATATAATTATATTAGTAATTAAGGGTATAAAATTTAAAAAGAAAATATACTCTTTTGTTCAAGGAAGAAAAAAAAAAAACTTTGTATACTAAAAATTAATCTAACAATAACATTAACCACAAATAAATTTTTAAAAAAATTGATCGGCTGAATTGAAGAATAAAGAATTTACTCGTGATCTGTTGACATTGCAATTGAGCGGCCACCAAATTTGTCCATTTCCGTAGAAAACCCCACCTCCATCAACACTGAAATCTGCCAGATTCGAAAACTTTATCCAAACCCTTCGATTTTGTTCATAGTCTGTCGTGTTTGTAGAGGCTATCACACTTCCTTCAAACTGTGACCAATTTTGTACAAAAATATTAATAATAATAATAACTGGAAATATATATATATATATATATTAAAAAAATAAGTAAAATGTACTATGTATGCAGACTTACCCTAGCTATATTACCAGAGTGGCAAGGCCCCTGAAAAATAACTGGCTTGAGATAGTACACTTTATTAGCCGGAACCAACAATATACCTCCATTTGTAGAGCACGCCTTCTCCCAAGCTTTAAGAAATGCCTAAAAATACATGGGAAAAAAGAAAAAAACTTTATATCTCACAGAAGATCAATTGCCTTAATTGGATTTTATTTTTTTTCATTTTCAACATGCATTCTATATCATACATTTTTAAGTAAAATGATACTCCTTTCGTCACTCAAAGAGTCCACTTTGAAATGTGTACAACTTATTATGGGTTGTGAGGTACAACAAATAAAATAAGTAATTTAACACCATATTTTTCACTTATATCCTTACTTTAGAAGTAAGGGTTAATTGTGAACTACACATTATTATATTAGTAAGGGTATGTAATGTAAATAAATTTAAAGTGTACTCTTTAAATGTGACAAGATTTTTTTTTGAAAGGGGACTCTTTGAGCGGGACAAAGAGAGTATTTTTTTCCTCCAAAATACTTATGATGTTAGGAGAAATATCATTGTTTTATGATAAACAGTATTCTCTCTACTCCATTAAAAAAGTATACTTCTAAGATAAATTTTTTTTCTAATTAAAGAGTCAACTTTCAAATTTTTTACTCATCATATCCTTACTAGTATAATTATGTGCCGTTTACAATTAATCCACACGTAAAACGTAAAGACATTCAATGAATGAAACAAATTATATTACATTAATTATATTAGGTGTCGTACTTTGATATTCATACAAAAAAAAAAATGTACATTTGTCAAATTGAACAGATCAAGTGACAATTCAATAGAACGAAAAAATTTATTTTGCAATATTTAGAAATAAAAGTTGAAACTACTTCCAAACAGAGGGGCAAGTAGCAATTCAGCTTAATCATTTATATAAATCTAGAACTGAACAATAATAAAAATATTAATTAAAAACAATAAATAATAATGGCTCAATGGATAATGTATGTAGGGTGAAAGTGAAACAACTTAATTAAAAGGGGCCTATCTTGACAATAAGTTAATAACGACTAGAAAGCGTAGACAAACAAAACGTTTTAGAAAATGAAGCGTGATTGTGGGTTACCTGAGAATCATCTGTTTTCTGATCTGCTTTGGCTCCGAAGTCGTCAACGTTGACAACATATCCTCCTGCCCCTGAAATTGAACCACCGGTTTGAGCTTCAGCCCGCAACTGGATAATACTACTATGAGAGGAAGCAGAATACGCCGTGCCGGCGCCAGCGGTCAAGATAGCCATGACAAGAAAGTAGTACAGAGGCGTTCCCATTGCCGGAATTGATTAAAAAGCTGCCGGATCGATTATCTGAGCTGATTTCAGAATGGGAATTGAATGGTATAGATTTATAGCAAAATGGTTGCTGAATTGTGATATGGGACAAGGAAATGAAGGTGGAATGGAAGAAGGAATAAAGAAATGCAGCTTCAAGGTGGTGGATGTCAACACGAGGGACTTCTTCGTACTTTAATCAATAATTGGATCGTACGTATGTATTGCTGACCGGTCAAAGCTGCTCGAAGGGCGGCAGTTGACTCCTCTGGGTGTCACTCAAACTTAAAAAATCAATATGCATTATTATTATTATTATTATTAGGCTTAATAACTATTTATCCCATGTGTTATTTGTTTTCGACAATCTGCCCCTCTCCATATATTTTTAAATCTAAAAGTTTGCCCACCTGTATTTTTAAAATCAACAATTTGCCCCCTCTGATCAGTCAAGCCATACTCCCTGAACAGACATAAATACTCCTTTAGAATGCTGACATTATACTCTCAGGTTTACATAAACAATTTCAGACGAATATACCTTAAGCATTAACTAGAGACAAAAATTCTAAACAATTATTAAACCCATCACAAAATTCCTTTTCCGATACCAACAAAATGTAATTAACCATACATACCAATACAAAATCAAATGTGCAAAGTTGGAGATAATGGAAGGTTGGAAGCAGAGCTGCTGGCGATAATTTTTTCCCTGGGAGAAACGCTCGACTCCGGAGAAACGGCAACGGCAGAGATTTCTTTGTGAGAACCGCGATTGGAGCGGGAAAAGTGCAGCGTTGGTGATAATGGAGTTCAGGGCTCGGCTCTGGAGAAACAACAGCAGCAGTGTTTGGAGCGGGAAAAGTGCAGCGGCGACTGTGTATCGGAAAAACCTTCACTCCTTTTTTTCTTTCTTTATTAAGTAATATGCAGTTAATGTTTCGGGGTATATTCTTCTGAAAATTTTAAATAGTGATTAAGCCTTATTATTATTATTATTATTATTATTATTGTGATTATTACTATTCAGTGAGTCCCCTGTTCGACTGTCTGACAGTTCGACATAGGATACTTCAACATTAAATTTGATAAGTATGTTTTCTTTTACTACATGCGATAATTATTACTCCCTCCATCGCACTCAAAAAATACACTTTGAAAAATGTACAACTTATTATGGGTTGTGAGGTGCAATATCTAAAATAAGTCATTTTGTGAGACCCCAGAAATTTTTAGTAGTTAAATTCACCTATAAAAAATATTTAGAGATATTTTAAAATATTTTACAAGCCTTTAATAAAGTATATAATTTATTTTAAAAGAATTTTAGTCTAAAATTATTTTCTTTAGAAAATTTTATAAAGTCATAAGATATTGGTGTGCACAAAAGTGGTTATATCCATTGGGCCTGGCCCAATAGACAAAAGAGAATATAACTAACAAGAAAACAAAAGTACAAAATGCCCAAATCTCTGTTTAGGTCGGCAGGAGTTAAGATGAGCTAAAGGGATCTTAGGTAGGTAGGCAATTTAAATGGCTAAGGAAAACTTAGGTCGGGCTAACGGTAACAAGGACAAAATAAATATGCAACATTAAGGGCCGGGAATCTGGGTCTAAATATATGCAGGAGTTACGAACAACAAATAATGACAAAGAAGTCATATCTAAGCCATAAATAGCGAGGGGGTTACAAGAACATTCAAGTCACCATGAATGAGGAAGCAACCAATGATCCAGCTCAGTGCAACGGTCGTATCAAGTTGAGGCAATAAATACACAGTCACCAGACTCAATCAGGTACGCAATTTATTATACGCTTAAACCCTTGGTCAATACAGTTTATTCATACCCTTTGCTAACTTGAGTGTTGGAGTGGAACGGGGGGAAAACCCCGCTTGTTTCTTGTTTCTTATCCACGTTGCTAGATTCTTCCAGAAGATAGTCAATCCAGGCTATAACATCAACAATCCTACCTCCACTATCACTCGTCTGGGCCACAAGTTTCCAGATCCGAGCTAGGCCACCAGAATCGTCATCAACTGGTCAAAACATCCTGATTCGGACATTTTACATCACATCAACTGGCGTCATCTGTGGGAAATTTTGATTGAGCCATTTCATCAAATTTTCTCCATAACTCAAAGAAATTTGTTGAAATCATGGCACAAGATCGTTCGGGAGTGGATGCTTCTTCTTTTAGCACCATTATGGCCTCTACCGTTGCCACCACGGTGGTCACCACCGCTACAGTGGTTTCTACCACCGATACTCCGCCTGTTACCACGATTGCTGCTGCATCTTCTGCTATAGTGGTTTCTAACACCATGCCCCTCACCCCTCAGTAAGAGGAAGCTGAAAGAGAGAAGTTTTATCGTTTATTTCCTCAGTTGTTTCACTTTGTTAACCATGGCTCTCGGGCTCACCCTACTTCTAGTTTGGGGCTTCCTATTTCTAGTCTTACTACTATTGTTCCTGAAGTTATTACTATTGATGATCCTCATGTTTCACAGGTTACTTCCGCGGTTTCTTTGCCAGGTACTTCTATTATGCTTGGTGCCAGTTCCAATCTAGTGGCCGATCCACATGTTGGTCCCGCTTCCAGCCTGCCTCCTCCATCCGGGTTTCCCAATTTCGTTTACGGGTGTCCTCCTTACCTTGGGTGGGCTTACCCTTTCCCTGTCCCTAATCCTATTTCTGGTCTCCTCACTCTCTCTGCCGTTCCTCCTGTTTACATTACCCTACCTCATACTCATGTTCACCCTACCTTCCTGGGTCCTTTTGCGGTTCTTGCAGCTCAGCCCAGTAATTACCCTCTTCCTTTGGGTTTGCCTTTCCTTTTCTTTTCTTTTTTTTGTTTTTGGGGTGGGGGGGGGGGGGGGGGGAAGGGGTCAGTTGGGTCAGTTAGTCCAGCCTGGTCCTGAGGGAGGTCGGTCAGGCTATCCTGGATCCATGGTCCCGTTAAATTTGGCTCAATTTCAACATTACATTGTGGGCACAAGCCGGGCTACACCCTTCTACTGGATATCCTCCTTTGGTCAATTCAAGTTATTATACTGGGGTTGGTGAGGGGGATCGGTAGCCGGGGGGTTATTACATGGTTATCTGGGGATGAGAGGGTTTCAATCAAGTCAGGTGGGATACGCCCAGCCCGGGCAGTTAGTCATGCTAGGATCTGGATATGCTCAGCAAGGACGCGTCGGGCCGATTTCTTGTGTTTCTCATCCATTTGGCTGGGAAATCCAAACAACTCCATTTTCGCCAGGATACAAAGGCTTATGTAAGATTGACAAATATGATGGCACAACCGACCTAACAGCCCATTGGATGCAATGCATGAGTCTGATGGGTGCTGCTAATCTATATGACGCTAATCGTTGCATGACGTTTCATTTCGCCCTCAAAGGTCAGGCCATCAATTGGTATTGTACTTTTTGTCTCGTAATTCTATTCATTCATTAGACCAATTTGGGGATTTATTTTTAGCTAATTTCATGGGTAAAAGATCTTATCTAAACCCATTTCCCATTTAATGAATATAACTCAAAAAGTGGGTGAAGGGTTGCAGGCCTATATAGACCGTTTCAATGTAGAATCTAGGCAGTGTCATGAGAAAGATGATAGAACTATGATGGAATCATTCATTAAGAGGTTACGTTTAGGACCCCTAGCCATAAAATTAACCATTAGACCCCCACACTCTTATTTTAAAATGATGGTTACTGCTACATTATCGGTATTACCGATGTGGAAAATCCCGTAGGTCGTTCAGAACGATTCATTGAGGCTGGGCTGAGATTAAAGCAGTTCCTCTAGCTGCAGACCCAAATAAGGTAATCAAGGTAGGAGCTGATTTATCTCCTCATTTAGAACATAATTTACTTAACTTGTTGCGTGAGTTTGCGGAGGTCTTTGCTTGGGGTCCAGAAGACATGCCTAGTATTTCTCGAAATATCATTGAACACGGGTTATCCATTGATGCTAGTCATAGGCCGGTTCGCCAGCGGAAGCATAATTTCGGAGAAGAACGTAGTAGATATGTAGAGATCGAAGTCAACGCTTTATTGGAGGTACGCATTATTCGTGAAGTGGATTACCCAGAATGGTTAGCTAATCCCGTGTTAGTTCCCAAGCCATATGGCACCTGGAGTATGTGCATAGATTTTACAGATCTGAACAAGGCCTGCCCCAAGGATTGGTTCCCACTACCTTTAATTGACATTCTGGTCGATGCTATAGCCGGGTTTCACTTTCTTAATTTCTTGGATGCATACAAGGGCTATCATCAAATCTTCATGACTAAGAAGGATGAAGAGAAAACATCATTTATCATGGAAAAATATACCTATTGTTTCATTACTATACCTTTTGGTCTAAAAAATACTGGGGCTACTTTTCAACGTTTGGTTAATAAAATTTAAAAGACAGTTAGGTCGGAATATGGAGGCATATGTAGATGATTTGCTTGTTAAAAGTAGAAATGAATCTGCTTATTTACTTGATCTTCGTGAAACACTTGAAACTTTGGCTCAGTATAAATTACGTTTGAATCCTAAAAAATGCATTTTCGGGGCTACCTCAGGTAAGTTTTTAGGTTACATGGTTTCTGAGGGTGGTATTTCTGTAAATCCA
The DNA here is from genome assembly GCA_016801395.1 of Leptodermis oblonga. Taxonomy (NCBI): domain Eukaryota; kingdom Viridiplantae; phylum Streptophyta; class Magnoliopsida; order Gentianales; family Rubiaceae; genus Leptodermis; species Leptodermis oblonga. Next base: position 30,476,017 of record CM028755.1, read on the forward strand.
AAGAAAGTAGAAGTTGTTTTACAAATGCATCCCCCTAGGTCAATCCATGAAGTACAACAATTGATAGGTAGGCTAGCTGCTTTAAATCAATTTTTAGCTCGGTCAGCAGAGCGGTTATACTTGTATTTAGCTACCACTGAATCTGTGATTAGCTTAGTTTTGCTTCGGGATGATAATCGGGTTCAAGACTCATCTATTTTGTTAACAAAGTTTTACAGGCTGCAGAGAAGAATTATTCAAGTTTGGAGAAACTAGTTTTGGCTCTAGCCCATTCTACACGGCGTCTCTGACCATACTTTGATGCATATCCCATCACTGTTTATACTGATGCACCCCTCAAGGCAGTTTTGCAAAAAGCTGTGGTTTCAGGTCGTCTCACCAAGTGGGCTATCAAGCTAGGGGATTATAAGATTACTTTCGCTTCCCGAACCGATGTTAAGGGCCAGGTGTTAGCTGATTTTTCAACAGAAGGAATATCGGATACCTAGAAGGCTTTACAAGTTTTGTCACAAGAAGCTGGGCTTCCTTTATTAGTTGCAAAAGACAATGATCCATGGACACTTTATGTTGATAGTGCTTGCAATCAGTCGGGGTCGAGCGCTGGTCTCATTCTTACTAACCCGTCCGAAGAAGCTTACACCTATGCATTATAGTTTTGCTTCCCAGCCACCAATAATGAGGCAAAATATAAAGCCATGCTAGCTGGCCTAAAATTAGCTCGAAGGCTAGGGGTCCGAACTTTGAAAATTTGTTTAGACTCATAGTTGGTCGTCAAACAAATTTTGGGGAAGTATAAGGCTAAAGATAGGCAGATGGAGGAATATTTAGTATTGGTACAACAACAGTTGAAAGTTTTTTTCGAAATGGGCTGTAGAGCGGGTCCCACAAAGCAGAAACACGAATGTGGATGCGTTATCCAAATTGGCTTCCTCAGTCTATTTTCATCTAACCAAGAGTGTTTTGGTAGAAGAAGTGCAAGCTTGGAGCACGGCCGAGCCAACAATCTTGCCTATATTTGAAGGTCAGGATTGACGGATTCCTTTATGGCAATATCTACAGGATGGCACGTTACCTGATTCGTGAAAGGAGGTGTAACGAATACGACGAAAGGCAGAACATTATCAGATAGTTGGAGATGATTTATACAAAAAGGGTTTTTTTAATGCCATTGTTAAAATGTTTGGGTCTGGGAGAAGCAGTGGCCGTGCTTCGGGAAATACATCGGGGAGATTGTGAGTCCCATGTTGGGGCTCGAAATCTGGCAAAAAAAGTCATTAGGGCTGGGTTCTATTGGCCCCGATTATTTCATGAAGCAGTTTAGTATGTTTAACATTGTTTCAGTTGTTAGCATAATGTACCAATTCATAGGCTGCCAGCGTCTAGCTTAACAGGGATAGTGGCACCTTGGCCTTTCGCAAATGGAGGATAGATCTCATGGGTCCATTTCCTAAGGTCGGTACTTGCTAGTATCTAGTTGTGGCCATAGATTACTTTACAAAGTGGGTAGAAGCTGAGGCGTTAACAAATATTACAGGGCGCACTGGACAAAAATACCCTTGAGAAATGGCTTGTGAAATCCACGTAGGTAGCATTCCGTCAAGGCATGTCAAACCAAATGGTAGAGTGACACTTTCAGCCCATTTTTAAAACTATAGTGACATTTGTGGGGAAAAGAAAAGTTTAGTTAGCAAATGAGAGATTTTGTAAAAATAATGTGTCATTTTGAGCAGTTCACTCTTTGAATTTGAAAATTTTGTTTTGTTATGAGGTTAAACGGGGAATAACGATGAAAAATTATGGATATGAAAGTCTCACTACCACAAAATCGGTCTTCAACACCAGTAATCTTAAAAAACGGTGTAAGCAATAACAAAAAAAAAAAACATGGATCGTTGACACTAGGTAGGGGAACCGGTGTCAATGACCACTTTAACACCAGTTATAAGGAATCCCGGTGTTAAACGTCACCTTTAAAGCCCATTTTTAAAATGTATAAGTACCTGATGTGCATAAAATTAGCTAAAGCCATTAGGTTTGGCCTAATCAAAACAAGGAGAGTTTAGGCACAAAAAGCCTAAGGCCAGGCTTAGGTCGGTATTAAACCGACCTGAGGAGATAGTCAAGGTCAAGCTTAGGTCAGTAGTAAACAAGCTCGGGGATTTCAGGTCGGCATAGCTTAGGTCTGTTATTAACTTAGGTCGTTTCTACCAGACTTCCATGATTGGCACCATGACGGTCTCCAAAAATCGAGCTTGAAACAAAATAACGATAACATTGGCATAATAGCTAGGAATCATTATAGGACCAGGAATCTCTTTTGAATACATGCAAGGATTACAAAGAGCAATGATGGAAAAAGGAGTCCAAAGTCAGACCATAATAGACAGGAGCGTAAAAGTCATCGTAAAAAGGGGAGAGTGGTTGGAAGTACAAATCATCACAGTGCAATGGACATATCAAAATATAGCTACAAATACTCAGTCACTAGACTCATTTGGGGTAAGCCATTCTAGAAGCAATCTCTCTTAAGCTCTTGGTCAATACCATTTTCTGCTTATATGTTGCTAACTTGACCGTCGGGGTTACACAGGGGGGATAGCCCCGCTTGTTTCTTGTTTATTTCTCTCGTTATCAGAATTTTCCCATACCGGATTTCTCAAGAAGGTTATAGAACCAAGCTCTCACTGCCCAGATCCAAGTTTCGTTTTCATCCCTTCAAGCTGCCAATTAACAGATTGAGCCTGAGTATTCAAGATCATCAATTGGGCCAACTGGAGCATCCAACACCGGACTTTTTACGTCACATCAACTGGCGCCGTCTGTGGGGAACGATTTGATCGATTTCTTCATCAAATTTTCTTCACCATCAAAGAAATTTGTTGAAGTCATGATGCAAGAATGTTTGGGAACGGATGCTTCTTCTTCTAGAATAGCGGTTTGCACTAAGGAAATAATTCTCCAATCAGGTACAGTTTTTGGGACAATTGATTTCTTAACCGGCATATAGAAATGTAAATTTGGTTGGCATCAATGAATTGACATCATACCATATATGGGAAGGCCTGGTTTTTGAACCACTTCCAAACAGCATACTTTGTGCATCTATCTGGTTGTTAACATTATAGAAGGAGAACGCTTCGAAAGCCGGCTCTCGAAACAATTAAAATGTTCAGTGAAATGACGTTAAAAATATTGTGAAAATATTTTTAATTTTATACTTTAACTCTTATTGCATTTTTTGTTCTTTGTTGTCGAGAAATGGAGGAACAGCAAATCAGAAAGACGTTCCGGCCACTGATCGAGATTGGAGACCCGGAAATAGTGTTAACTTTTTTGCAGGGCTGAAGTCATATGGATGACTCATCCGCGGACAACCTGGGGTCCGACCCCATCAGCTGACGACCTCGGATCGGACCTCATCAGCGGACGACCCGGGGTCCGACCCCCATCAGTAAGACCACATAAAAGGCCTACCCTGGGACACATGTTGCCCGGTTGGGTGTTCACAGCCCGACCCACAGGATCCTCAAGCCAGATCAGAATCTAATGTATTCAATTATACAGTAATAAAACCGGGTCATACACCATTGGTCGGTCTTGGAGACCATCAGGTACGGTCTATGGGACAATAAAATATCTTAAGTGCTTGAGTTACTATTTTCATTATTCAGTACGTATTATGAAAGACACGGTTGAGAACCGCTTTCACATTATTGTTTTCATTATTCATAATGCATTGTGAAAGACACGGTTTGGAACCGCTTTCAAATTATTGTGACAACTATCATGATAGCTGAGCATACCAGTCACTATGTTAAATTTTGCAAAACCATGTTATACTCACAGGACAGTCGAGCATATCAGTCACCATGATAGCTGGTCAGCTACTATTTACAAAACCCATGTGATCATGTGTGCCTTGCTGCTTACAGAAACCATGATTCAGTTATGCATATGCTGTTAAAATTTTCTATTATTTATGGGGTGGCTTCTTTTTGTGTCATGTTAAACAGGCAAGGCAATGTTGCATGGGCAGGTCCAATACTTTGGCCGAGGCAAACCAGGGGCAAGGCCAATGCGTTGGCTAGAGAAACATTAGCAGGGCTAGGCATTTGGCCAGGACAAGTCATTAGCATAGCCTGAAATGATATTGGGTCAAACCCTTAGATCGGGATGCGGAGGTATGCAATTAACCAAGTCTTTCTGTTATCACTAAAAGCATTGTTAGGTCGGTCCGGCTGGCATGGCATAGTGCTTTATGTTATTTTCAGAATTTCAGATAGCAATAGGTCGGTAAAATTCATGTTAGGCGGTAATTATAATCTGGATTTTCGTACTTCACCACAGTCAAGGTCGAACAAGAACTTATTGAGGTCGGATGCATGTTAATCGTTCATTTTGGGGCTAAGTATTATGTCTTAGCTAAGTCAAGTAAAACATGATACTGGGGGGGACTTGCTGATGTGCATAAAATTAGCTAAAACCATTGAGTTTGGCCTAATCAGGACAAGGAAAGTTTAGGTACAAAAAGCCCAAGGTCAGACTTAGGTCGGCATTAAACCGACCTGAGGAGATAGTCAAGGTCAAGCTTAGTAAACAAGCTCGGGGATTTCAGGTGGGCATAGCTTAGATCGGTTATTAACTTAGGTCGTTTCTACCTGACTTCCATGATTGGCATCATGATGGTCTCCAAAAACCGAGCTTGAGACAAAATAACGATAACATTGGCATAATAGCTAGGAATCATTATAGGACCAGGAACCTCTTTTGAATACATGCAGGGATTACACAGAGCAATGATGAAAAAGGAGTCCAAAGTCAGGCCATGATAGACAGGAGCGTAAAAGTCATCGTAAAAAGGGAAGAGTGGTTGGAAGTACAAATCATCACAGTGCAACGGACATATCAAAGTATGGCTACAAATACTCAGTCACAGACTCATTTGGGGTAAGCCATTCTGGAAGCAATCTCTCTTAAGCTCTTGGTCAATATCATTTTATGCTTACATGTTGTTAACTTGACCGTCGGAGTTACACAGGGAGGATAGCCTCACTTGTTTCTTGTTTATTTCTCCTGTTACCGGAATTTTTCCAGACCGGATTCCTCAAAAAGGTTATAGAACCAAGCTCTCGCTGCCCAGATCCAAGCTCCGTTTTCATCCCTTCAAGCTGCCAATTAACAGATCGAGCCTTAGTATTCAAGATCATCAATTGGGCCAACTGGAGCATCTAACACCGGACTTTTTATGTCACATCTATAACATTTGAATAAATTTACAATGTGATATAGAAAAAAATTTTCTAGTGTTAGGACGAAAATATCCTAAAAGATAACTTGTCTGCCTAACCGAATAGAGATTATGGATGGAAATACCAATATTAATTCTCTAAAATGTCAACCAGTGCAACAAGTAATGTACTAATATAATTATTGTTTGGAATCAAACCTTGATGACGAGCCATTTCGTGAAATTGTTGAATCAGATTGTTTAGATCCACTTTTTATGGATTTGAGATCGTAATCTTAAAGTAACTACTCTAGAATGATACTACTATTATTCTATATATTGCCTTGACATTATTTTTTGTTGTGCATGGTTAATAACTTAATATACATACACTTTAATTGGGAATTTTTTTTATACATATGTATGTTATACATAGGTACACTAGTACAGAAATGATCAAAGAAGGCGCCCCTTTGGAGGCGGGTGTACAAAAACCCGCCTCCAAAGGGGCCGAAAAAGTCTTTGGAGGCCGGTGCAACATCCACCCGCCTCCAATAACTAATTATTGGAGGCGGGTGGATATTACACCCGCCTCCATGGAGGCGGGTGAAGCCAAAACCCGCCTCCAAAGTGTTTTGCAAATTTTCCAATTTTATTATATGAAAAGGAGGCGGGTGCATTTTTGCAAAATTTTTAATAGTAGTTCAAAAAAAAAATTTTTTTTTGGATTGTTGAAAATAATTTTAATAATTTTTCGGGATTCTAGTGAGGCGAAAAATTAGTAAGTAATAAAAATTACAATTTTTAGGAGGAAATATAGAAATATATATTTTCTATTTTAATATGAAATACATAAATATATGTAGCATAGTGGTAAATTTAATATACAAGAGTCAAGTGAATCTGAAGGCGCGAGTTCGATTTCTATCAAAGCCATAAAGTGCAAAAAAAGAAATAAATTTTTTTTTTCGGAGGGTTATTGGAGGCGGGTGCAAAATTGCACCCGCCTCCAATAACCCCCTAAGGGGTGGCGGGTGCGGGCACCTCCAAAGGGAGGCGCCCGCAGCATGGCAGCACCCGCCTCCATGCCCTTAGGACCCGCCTCCTAAGGGTCATTTTGTGGTAGTGGTAGTTGTGCAGTGTAAAAATTTTATGATAAAATATATAGTTTTCTTGTACAAATAAAAGCAAATAAGAGTGTACAATCTCTTATGTTAAATGAAACATAATTAAGTACATATGCATAGATTAATCTTCTAAATTGAGAAGTCTCAAATTATAGTCTTTCTATTATTCTTGTGTGAACGGTTGTATAAATACGACTATTGTTTACATGAACATTACACGTTTTTTTTAATAAATTTTTTAACTTTGAAATTGATACCCAAACATATAAGCAAATTGATACTTGTAACACTATACAAGTATCAGTAATACTCTATACAAGTATCACTCTGTAAAAAAAAAAAAATTTAATAAAAAAAAGAAATTGGTACTCATGAAAAGTATCAGTGGTACTCATGAAGAATATGAGGGACAAATGTTTATTTTAGCCCCTAATATTTTACCCAAAGTCAAATAAACATCTAACGTTATTTTGGGTTCAAATAAGTCCTTACGTTATAAAATATGGTCAATTTAGCTCATTTATGTGTAAATGCACATTAATTGAGATGAGCTCATTTGACCAAATTCATAAACGTTGAGGGTGTATTTTGATACAACAGATAACATTAGGGAATTATTGGGACATAACATATAACATCGGTGGCTTATTTGAATGAGTATTAATTAGCTCTTAGAACTAACTGATACTTTTTGAATATCAAATTGATATCTGAATTTTAAATAAAGAAAAAAAAAAAGAGTAGCGCATATGATCGAATGATGTGGCGTCGCATCTATAAACCCTATTGCATGTATAAATCCATTTTATATGAGTTTTTTTTCGTTTCATTAATTACTTTCCAACTATATATCAACCCTTCCATGCATGGTGCCTGGTTAGTGTTTAATAAGACACTCCACATCCATTTCTTTTTTTGTTTTTTTTGTCCCAATATTACTTTTCTATTTCTGATCTTAGCAAATGCATTTCTCATGGACGTCCAACATTATTGACAATATTCATTTTTTCTTGGTAACAGACATTTATAGATTACATGTGACCCGCCCTAACTTTCAGCCGTGGCTCAAGAATCCAAAGATTTCCTTCTTAAGAAAATGATTCTCATGATCTAAGTAACAAATTGTGGGTAGTGGTGGTAGTGCTTGATTCTCATGATCTGTTGCAGACTTTGTTCTTAAAAATGATAAACAAAATTTATTATAAAAATACCTATCCGATTACTTCATTTTATTTAATTTGTTTTTTCGGAACCCTAGTGCGCTTTGCTTTTATCTTTAATTTCTTATTTTCCAATGGAAGAACAAAACAGAGGAAACTAACGATCATCACACAACAGGAGGCTATATGAAGAACAAAAAGGGTTCCATATAAATTAAACAAAAAAAAACACTTCAAGTGTATTAAACACTATTCTTAAAATGTTTATTCACCTTCTATCTTCAAACCAGGAATTGTTGCAAAACATTTTTAGAATACAATAGATTTCTAAATCAAAAATAATAATAACAATAATAATTTGTTAACACCAGAATGAAATATGAAAAATAAAAAAAAAAATGATCAAACTCTGCCTAGCTAGCTATGAACACTTAGTTATGGAGTTGAAGACTGTCAACAAATAATAAATCAAAGAACACAACTTTCCAAATATTTGGTTGAACAATGTTTTGACACCAACTTCCGATACCGAAGTCGGGTCGAAAGCTCGCAATTCATTTTTTTTAAGTTTTGCAAAGGCTTCTGTTTTCGCTCGATATCACCTTCAATGGCAATTCAATTTTGCTCCTGGTAGCTTATAGAAAATAAGACAATTAAACAACACAATTTAAAAGCTACTTTAGAAGGGCAAATATTAATAACTTTTGATATTTTTAACTCATCATAAACCCTCAATCCTCCTTGCTAAACTTACTTTTGTTATCAAAACGTAAATGCATGGGGTTTCAACAAGGAAAAAAAATAAAAAATAAAAAAATAACACAAGTGTGTAAAGTTTCAACTATAAAAAATCAAATAAAAACATGGTAAATATGTAAGTATTTAGTAAATTTAAAATAACTACTCCATCTGTTTCATTAGAAGAGTCTGATTTTTAATTTTTTTTTAGTATTAGAAATCAGACTCTTCTAATGGAATGGAGAAAGTATAATTTAGTAATTGAGTTAGTAAATCAGTAAATGGTGTGTATGGTTTCTGTAAAATGTAAGCCATGATAATATAAGGTAAGACTATAGTTCTTTTACAAAACTATTCATTTATTGAATAATGTCCTATGCAATAACAATAGCATTAGCAACGCATCATGCACACTTATTAGTAAATGAATAATTTCGTGAAGTGACTGCAGTATTTTTTGATAATATATATATTTAGTCCCTAAAATTAATCAATAAATGTGTTGTTTTTCATGAACACGTGGGCCTAAATAAATGACTAGTGTTTCTTTTTCTTTTCTTTTCTTTTTTTTTTTCCTTCCTTTTCTTCTCCTTCTTCTCACTTCATCCCTCTCAAATCTATGAACCTTTTTCTTCATAAATTTCATATTCTTTCCTCCCACTCTCTTGCATCTCAATTTTTCTCCTCCTTCAAATAATAAATATGAAATTAGGCCATCTCTTGATGCTTTATTTTTCCCTTCTATTTATTTTCTTTTTAACTCTCAGTTTGAAGTACAAGAGAGGAAGAAGATGAATCATCCAGTAGGTATACAAAGATGAATCCTGGAGTAGGTATACAAAGATGAATCTTTTTAATGTTTCCCTTCAATTGTTTTCTCTGGTTAAACAAAAAATAAAAAATAGATATGCTGCTGAATAGATGAAGAAAAACTGACCACTTCCAACATTAGGCAACTAAACTCTTCTGCTGATATGTGATATTTTCAATAATTTTTTTAATGAAATTACAATGTGGAGAGAATCAAAAAATAAGAGAATGTTGATTTTAACCAGCTTGAAGAAACTCACACTTTCGGTTTGAGAAGAAGATTTGGGGGTGGTGATGGCCGATGGGATGCAGGAGAGAGAGAGAAGAATACGGAGATACAGGCAAATTTGAATAGTTTTGATAGACAAAAACAGTTAATGAGATTAAGGGAAAGATCATAAGAATCCCAGAAGAAAAAAAAAAATTAAAAAGGGTAATTTGGTAACAAAGTAAATATTTTGCTCTGGAAGCTAAAAAGAGTTTTGGCAATAATACTAGCCTAAATAAATATATATATGTATATTTTCTTTAGCAAAAGACTCTTCAAATATATCGGGTTAATATTAATATTGATCCCTAAAATATATTAATTAACTTTGTGCAAAATTTTATTAAACAAGTGGATTTGAATAAATATATAGAGTTAGCGTTATAATATTGGACCTCCAAAATAAATTAGTACATTTTGTGTGATATTTCATTGACATTAACCATCTGAATTTGTAATATATATATATATAGTATCTGAAAATTGGAACCCTAAAACTTTTGGGTCTTAGCGGTTACCCGGGTTCGCCTGCCTATAGGGCCAGTCCCAAGGCTAAGTCAATCCCATATTTAACGATATGTAATTTTTATAAGTTATTCTAGGCATAAAAGAAACTTGTGGGAGTGCTGCTGAGCGTTGACCTTTGAGTAATTTTATCGACTATTCCCTCCGTTCCATTAGAAAAATCTACTTTATAATTCTATTTTAGAATTACAAAGTAAACTCTTTTAACATAACGGAGAAATAGTTAATTCCCTCCTGGCCGGGGCTGCCTTTTCAATTCAAGCCTGCACGTGCCTGCCATTTGTTTCCTCTTCCTCTTTTTAAGGCGCTACCATTTCTTAATTAAGAGATAATCTTTTCCATTTTACAAGCAACCATTATAGTATACATGCAATTCCCTCTCTGAAACCGAATCCAAAGAGTTAGGCCATGGAAATCAATCTGCAATATTGCTTATTTCTTTTCGCCATATTCTTCAGCACAATTATTGTGGTGCATTCAGCTGCCTCTTCCCACATCCATTTACAGGCGGCGGCCGACCCTGGGTTTTCCCGGCAAACTACAACCGGCAGGGGCGGGTCGGGAAGAAATGTGATGGTGAATGTTGACGACTTTGGAGCCAAAGGAGACCAGAAAACAGATGATTCTCAGGTCTGTTCGATCTCATTCATTTTTAGAAATGAATCACTCAATTATTTATTTGTTGTTCTTTAATCTGTTGAAGTTCTGCATATGCTCGATTAAGGCGTATTAATTTCTGTGTGCCTTAATTAATTTTCAGGCATTTATGAAAGCTTGGAAGAAGGCCTGCGCTACTAGTCAGAGTATTCTTCTGGTTCCGGCTAAGAAACTGTATTATTTGAAGCCACTTATTTTCCAAGGCCCTTGCCAACCTGGCAATACAGCTAGGGTATGTATTATATATGTACTTCTTTGGTTTCATTAAAAGCGTTTAGGCTCTTATTGTGTTGTTACTCAAATGGGGAATTTTTTTTTTGGGAGAAATTTATTTGGAGGGAATTTTTTTATGAAAAATTGTGTAAAAAAAAAGTAATGATGATGTTATTTTAAAAATAATGTGAGTAGGAAATTTAAATTTTGAATTAAGAAAAAATGAGAGTGTTTGTTTATAAAGGTTTTTTTTTTTTTTTAAATGAAGAATTTCTCAAAAACTTTTTTTTTTAAATTTATTTTAGATAACAGCCGATTAAGTGGTTGGAGGCATGGGGACCCTATCAAAAACTATTGAAACAAACGGAACCAATATTTATTTATTTTTATTTAATTAGAAAAGTTTAGTTTTGAATTTTTTACACTCAGTATCCTCTAACATAATAATAGGTGATTCACAATTTACCCACCCATAAAAAGCAAGGTATTAATAAAAGAAATTGTGATAGATTACTCACAAGAAATTTTTGTTTTGGTTTCAACAGTAAATTTAATATATTATAATCAATTTTCATCATTTTCAATATAGTATTTTAATATTCAGCTATACCTTTTTATATTTTCAATACTCTTTTTACGTTATAAAATTCTTTTTCAAAAATATGTTTTCAAAACAATAAAAAAGAACAGGCCCTAAATTGGGAATTTTTTTGGTTTGGGAATGAAATCTTTTAAAGAGAATTTTTTTTTTGAAAAATTGTGTGAAAAGAAAAAGTCTGATGATTATGTTATTTTTTGAAAAAATATGAGTGATGATTTACAGGAAAATTTAAATTTTAAATTTTGAAGTTTGTAAAAAATGAAGGTGTTTCCCTATGTAAATTGTTTGTTCCAAAATGTGTTGATTTTTCTGGAAATGAATGAAAAAGAACAGATTTTTAGTTTACATGTTGTGTTTCACAACGCCATAAAATATTGTTTCTCGAAACTAAAGTCGATTTTCTAATGAAAGCGAAAGAGTATTTTATTTATTTATTTATTAAACAATTACAACATAATAAGGGTTATTTAATTATATTTACTTTCTCTAATGGAGAAAATTACCAATGCTTTTAAGATTACTGAATCTAATCAATACATCTATTTTGGTTTGGTCAGCACAAATATTTGTAAATTAAAATAAACTGTTATTAGTTTTTTTTTAATCAATCTAAAAATGTGTTCGCTATACTCATCCTTTTCTTTTTTTCTATAAAATTGTTAAACAGATCCAGGGAGGTCTCATAGCTTCTAAAACTATTACGGACTATGCAAAAAATCAAAGAGTTTGGATAAAGTTTTCGAGTCTCGCGAATTTCACCGTCGACGGCGGCGGCGTTCTTTACGGAAATGGCCACGTCTGGTGGCCCCTCAATTGCAACGTCGACAGAACACGGGTATGTATATGCAATTTTGCATCTTATACAACTCAAAATTTTGTTTATTTTTTAATCTTATCATTATTTTTGCATCTTCATCAATGAATCTATTAAACTATAAATTTATACAATAGTATAGATTTAATTATAATAGAAATACAAAACTTGCAATTGCGTGAACAAATCTTATATTGAATGTTACGGATTTACCACTAATTACTGATAAAAGTTTCGAAATTAAATTTTCAACCGAATTTTCATTCATCATGGAGAAAGCAATGATTTTAGGGACAAACCTTACTCTTATTGCTTTAATCAAGGAGTCTAAAATTCAAAATAACAGACAATTAAATAAAAGATAGCAAGAACGTAAATAGAATGGCCTCCCCCATCCTTCCGTAAAGAGGATGAAAAAGAAAATGATGAATTTTAGAAGTTAGAGAACTAGAGAAAGGAGGGAGGGTACGGCAGCCAGAAAAGTAGATTAGTATACAACTCAATTATTTACATATAGTAGATACATATTATTTATTTTTTATTTTAACATCCCAAAAATCAAACATCTTAGGTTACATTGTTACAAGTTCTTCTCATAAATACCTCCCCAACTCTCCCTCCCCTAGTAGATACATAATATTTATTAGGTAAGAAAATTGTAAAGTGAAAATATAGATATGACGAAACACAAAGTTATGGGCGAATTACATTTTGCCCCCTGAGGTTTGGTTAAATTACAAAAGTATCCTCCTAATTTGGTTAAATAACAAAAACACCCATTGATCGGCTGACTAGTTACAATTGCCCCCTTGAGGTTTGGATAAATTACATAATCACCCTTCTAGTTTGGTTAAATAACAAAAATTTCCCTTGACCAACAGGAAAATTACATTCCCCCCCCCCCCCCCCCCCGAGGTTTGGGTAAATTACAAAATGATCTACCTAATTTAATTATAAAATTGACCCATTTAAATTGAAATATAACATAAACATTATATATTGGGAAGACTAAAGTGCACATAACTTAATCTATTTGAAATTCGAAGATTAAAATGCTATTAACAAAGACACAAATGAATGCTTAAAATCAACCAAATGCCATTCACTTACGGCCTCTTCTAGAATTGAAAAAGGAACCATCAACGACGTATTTGTTTGAGAAATAGAAGGAAAAAAAAAAAATCTCTTGGCATAATAAATCATGGATTTTAAACATTTATTTATGTCTTTGTGAATGACATTTTGAACTTCAAATTTCAAATAGATTAAGTTAATGAGGGGCACTGTAGTCTTCCCAAGTATATAATATTTATGTCATATTTTAATTTTTAAATGGGTCAATTTTATAATTAAATTAGGAGGATCATTTTGTAATTTATTCAAATCTCAGGGGGGCAATGTAATTTTCCTGTTGGTCAAGGAAAATTTTTGTTATTTAACGAAACTAGAAGGGTAATTTTATAATTTACCCAAACCTCAGGGGGAAATTATAACTAGCCCGCCAGTCAAGGGGTGTTTTTGTTATTTAACCAAACTAGGAGGTGCTTTTGAAATTTAGCCAAACCTCAGGGGGCAAAATGTAACTTGACCTAAAGTTATTCATTAATAATCTAATAAAAATAATAATTTGTCTTTTTAACACATATTATATTATTAATTTTATGCTATAATTTTATCTTCTATCATCACTTTTATAAAGTATTGCATTAATTTTTGGTTCACAAACTTAAAACATTCTTTAATAAAATTAGTTTCTATACTTAGTAGCATGGTTATCAAACTCGAGTCTGCACTTGTAGACTCGAGCGAGTCTACGAGCCGACCCGCCAAAATCGAGCCAAACTCATAAATAATTGGCAGCAAGACTGAACTCGTCATAGACTCGTTAGACTCGTCCAGACTTGGTAGACTCGGACGAGTTTAGAAAAATTCTGTTTGGGCAGCACAATTTTTTGGTTTGGGCTGCTGGAATGGTTTATTTTCCAAAAGAATTGGGCCAATTTCGGCCAAAAGGCCCCAACCCCCCAAAATTTTTAATTTCAGTCCATTTTGTGAAATATTTGGCTTTGGCTACCCTAGTATTCTCTGATCAGGAGAGGAAAACTGAGATTGCTGCGGTGATGCCCTAATATTTAGGGCCTGTTCTTTTTTATGGATTTGAGATTTGTTTTGAAAACAAGTTTTGGAAAAAAAATGTTATAATGTAAAAAGTGTACTAGAAATGTAAAAAAGTATCATTGAATAGTAAAAAGTTGTATTGAAAATGATAAAAACTGATTATAATATATTAAAGTTACTGTTAAAACTAAATCTCAAACCAAACCAAAACTTAAAGAACAGAATGTGATTTTTTTATGCTATTTAAGTTTTCTACTACAAGTATAGTTAAATTTGTACATATATTGTGACTGAGAAAACTATTAGAATTAATTGTACACTTTAAACTTATTTTCGAGTCTACTGTCCGATTCTACGATTCCGGTTCTAGACCTCAAACGAGTTTAATTCAAAATACGAGTTTAACAACCTTGCTTAGTAGTATGACATTCTTAAAGCAAGAAGTGATTTTTTTTATATTTTATATTTTTATGTTAATCTAGAAGTGATCATCAAATCCCACTTAGGGCTGAGAATGAACATGAACATGAAACATTCACGAACAAGCTCGAGCTCAGCTCGATAAAAACATTCACGAACTTGATTTTTAGGCTCGATAATAAACGAACATGTACACGAACAAGGTGTTGAAAGCTCGTTAATGTTCGTGAACAGGCTCAATTAAAATATTAACTATATAATATAAATAAAATAAGTATATACAATATTAAAATTTTAAATAATACAAATAATTGAATCTTTATATATATATATATATTTATATGTACATATATATCAATATATGAGTTTAAATTAATTTTGATTTTTATGTAAGTTGATATAGTATATTAAATTAACTAAACATTACAATTTTCTGTTAGTTAATGCGACATAGAACGCACACGAATATTCACGAACAGGCTCGGCTTCGGCTCGATTAATAAATAAACGAATACAAACAAGATTTTTAACCTCGATAAATAAATGAACACGTCAAAACTCGGCTCGGCTCGTTATCACCCCT
The DNA here is from genome assembly GCA_016801395.1 of Leptodermis oblonga. Classification (NCBI taxonomy): domain Eukaryota; kingdom Viridiplantae; phylum Streptophyta; class Magnoliopsida; order Gentianales; family Rubiaceae; genus Leptodermis; species Leptodermis oblonga. Next base: position 30,491,278 of record CM028755.1, read on the forward strand.
AATCCCACTTAAGGGGTACTATTTTGTCACACCAACAAAATTTGGGACTAACAATTTCACGCTATCTTAGTTGGGGAATTTTGGGATTACAAGACTAGAAACTCAAGAATAACAATAAATAAACGAGTAATCAAGAAAAACCCTTGTTTAATGTTACAAGAACAATAACAACAATGGAGATTTCCGAATTAAATGTTTGAATTTAAGGTGTATAATGGTTGTCCTCAAAGAATTTATGGCCCTCACTATATTTCCTAACCAAGTATGACTGATAATAATTTTTTAAAATATAATAGATTCACCAAACAACAAAGTATTGAATTTTTTGATTGTTTGAATAAAACTAGGAGAACGAGTTGGTTCAATTTTGACTAACAACAACTATTTATAAAAGTGAATAGTCACCAATTCGTTGGTGAAAATTGATGCAACCTTGAAGTAACTGTTCAAAGAACAGTCACAATTATTCGTTTGAAATCAGACCATTAACAATCTTCCTACAATGTTTGGACACCATTTTTAAAGCCGAAAGTGACTGCAGAAATGCCTAGAGAACTTTCAACACTGCTTCGACATCGAAACTTCGATGTCGAACCTGACCTGTACAAGTGCTTCAAAAATGTTAAAATTTTCTAGTTCCTTCATTACAGCTATCGACGTCAAACAGGTACAAAAGAACACTTAAATTTTCAGAATTTCATCATTTACCAACTAATTCCAACAATACTGTATACGAGTTTGGGCATTAATTTACTATTTTGTTAAAGCTTAAAGAAATAAATTATTAATTATACATTGTAAGATCAGTTGATATTATTGCAAAATTTAAACTACTCAAATAAAAATGTTATGACTTCAAGAGAAACTAACCTTTTTTCCCCTTAATATGTATTTTGCAGCCTTGTATTGGTGCTCCAACGGTATGCCGATCAAAAACTTCTCTTGAGAATAATTTTAATGATAGAAAACATTTAATTTGTTATGTTTGATGATTTATTTATCTTGATTTTTTCTTTTTTTTTTATTATCAAATGATCGAAAGGCTCTAACCTTTGAAAAGTGCAACAATATGAAAGTGTCGCATCTGAATATAAAAAACGGACAGCAGCAGCATATCAGCTTCAACAGTTGTGTGAATGTTGAAGCCTCAAATATTACCATCAATACAACGGCCACCAGTCCTAATACAGACGGCATTCACATCACCAAATCCACCAATATTCAGATCTCCAATTGTGACTTTGAAACAGGTAAATAGTCTTGCATAATATGTTGGGATGATTATATTTACCTCCTTAAAATTTGGTCAAATTACTAATCAGTTATCGAAATTTATTAACAATGTTAATCATTTTACTAGTCAGTAACTTTGGTTGTTGTCTTTATTTGTTCACTTAATTTAAAAACGTGCCATTTTCATTCGTTAACTTCAAAAATTATTTCAAAATGCTTCCAAGCTCAAAAGTTGATAACATATTTTCGCCTAACACGTGAGAGTCAACTATATTAATAGCGGAAACAAATGAAAAACAAATATTAAATCACTTTGTCCACTCCTTAATGTAGTTTGAATAACTCACGTGTTAGCCGAAAATAACTTGTAATGTCAAATTTGGGCTCAAAACTATTTTGAAACAATTTTTCAAAGTTAAAAAGACAAAAATAAAATAATTTAAAGTTAAGAGACCAGGAGGAGACAACATATCAAGTAGGGGTGGCAAAAAAAACCATTAACTCAAAAATAACCCAAACCTATTGGGTTTTAACCCAATAAAACCCACCTAAAAAATAATGGACTGGGTGTGCTTGGGCTAAATATATAACGGGTGGGTTTAGTGTAGCCCATTGGGTACCCTAAAACCCGCCCATCATGGGTACCAAAAATATTCATCCAAAACTACCCTTAAAAATATAAACAAAAACACAACAACTCACCTATTTTAGTGGGCCCATTTTATTTTTTTTCTTTAAACTTATTTTTTCTTTTTCTTTATTTTTCATGTCCTATAATTACTTTGCATTTTTTCCCCATTTATTCTTTTATAATATTTTTAAATTACCCACTTATAAATACTAATTCAAAATTCGTTCAAGTTCAAGGTTGAGTTTAGGCTCGGGTTTCGGGCTAGGTTGGGTTTCGGGCCAGGCCGGTTCAGCTCGGGCCCATGGTTCAGGCCCAGTTCTGAGCCAGTTTCGGGTCTCAGGTCGGGGTAGGGGCATGCACGTGGTTTATATAAATATAAAAAAATAAAAAATTGTGTTTGGACAAAAAAAATACATACGACTAAATATAAAAGTGTACAATATATAATATTTCAAATTTTAGAATAGATTCAAAGAATTAAAATCCGCTTTTAAAAAAAAAAGGAATTAAAATGAAATTAAAAAATTGTAAAAAAATTATTAATAAACCATTAAATAAACCTTATATTTTTGTAAAATGAGTATTATGGGTACCCATAGCTACTTATTACCCATTTAAATTAAGACCATTAATTGAATGGGTAATGGGTAAAGGTACCTATTACTCATTAACTTAATACCCATTTAATACCCGCCCAACCTGCTATTTGACACCCCTAGTTCAAGTTAAAAGACCAATAGAGTAATTTACCAAGACAACATATCAAGATAAGAGACGAATAATGTAATTTATCTATGCTCTTTGAACCATTCAAATTACCAATCGGTCATTGATGTTTGTATCTATTTTTTGGATTAATAGGGAGCAATTGATAATTTTGACCAAATTATACATGGAGAATGTATAGATAAATTAACTAAATTAGGGGGAAAGATATTAGTAATATTCAAAAAAATTGAGGACTAAATAATTTAATCAAATTTCAGAAGATTTAATAAATGTAATTTAATAACCTTATTAAAGCTTTTCTTGATATATTGGCTGAATCAAGTGACCATTTACTAACTTAATTCACATAAAACCTTGAATTCAGGTGACGATTGTATCGACATAGTGGCCGGATCCTCTGACATTCGGGTTATGGACTTTAAGTGCGGAAAAGGTACCCATGGGATAAGGTATCTATCCTTTTCTTTTTTTGTTTTCCTGTTTATCTAGTAAATACAAAAATTCTTAATTCGTGAATTTTGTTTAAATTACTAAATGAACATTGTAAAATTTACCTACCAAAATATACCCTAATTTTTTTAAGCTTAAGGGTCCATTTAATAATGTCATTAAATCATGTTTGCTTTGTTTCATAATTTTAAAAAATTTAAATTTATTTAATAACTTAAACAAATCTCAAGGTGTTTTGTAATTTACTGTTCATTGGTGTTACATACAAGCATTAGTTCGGTTAAGTTTTTTTTTTTTTTTTTTTCTTTTCTTTCTTTCTTTTTCACTGTATATTAAATATATACAGTGAAAAGTATATTAAATATACAGAAATTTATTTGCAAAATGAAAAAAAAATATATGAAAAAAAAATGTTAACTTGCTTGTTAATTTTCAGCATTGGAAGTCTGGGAAAAAATGGCAGTGATGAAGGTGTCTCCAACATTAATGTGACCAGAGCAACAATTACAGGAGCCCTTAATGGAGTTAGAATCAAAACTTGGCAGGTTTATTACTATTTCTTTCTTTCTTTTTTTTTTTTTTATAACTAAATTCCACTTCATTTTAGGCTTACTTTCCAAAATTTAAAAAAGCTATAATAAATGCATTTGCATTTGTATGTTAGGAAAATTGTAAAATAAACAAAGGTGCTATTCTTTATATATATATATATATATGTATATAATTACTATTTTGTTAAGCAGATTTAAAAAAAAAAAAAAAAGAAAGAAAGAAAACGCATTCTTTTAATTTTTCGTAAGAACAAATGAACATATTATTTTGGTTTATGTATGGTTCCGGGCCGAAAAGAAAATGGTATAAATGAAATAATATATTTTAAAGGTGTAATATTTAACCAGATTATTACATATTTTAATGAAACTTTTTTCTATTAGTTTGAAAGAGTACTATTTTATATATTTTTGCTTGTTCATTTTTAAAAATATGTTTGTAGTGTTTTAAATTTTATTAGGGTTGATTAGTTATTAATTTTTTTATCATTCTCAAAATATATTTATATTATTTAACAAATTTTTTATATTTCATTATATTTTTACATTTACAAATAATTTCTAATTAAAAACATGTTCGTTTACCCAAAAAGCTGTAAAATGACAAAGTGTTTTCGTTCTGTTCTCAAACATAAACCTTCTTTTTAAATATGTGGAGTATACGATTAGTGATTGCATAAGGCCTGCTAATAACAAAAAAAAAAAAAAAGAAAAGAATAACAATTAGCTTTTTTTGCACAATAAATTCTTTTCTCCAATATAATTATGATAATTAATTTATTATATATGCTTTGGTTTGCACAGGGAGGACGGGGATTTGTAAAGAATATTACCTTCCAAAATATTGAGATGAAAAATGTGACAAATCCCATCATCATAAACCAATTTTATTGCGGTGAATATTTTGAAAACTTGACAGAATGCCCCGTGCAGGTAACACTTCTTTGGATGGTTACTAGTAATTCCTCTAATTTTTTTTTTCAAAAAAATAAAATTATAATCTCTAAACTAGCTAGGGAAAATTATTTACGTGATCATTCAACTTTTTGCATAAAAATTTAACCAATCATCTACTATGAAAATTTGTCACTTTTGCCCACTCAATAAACTATGACAGTTAAATGTGTAGAAATTGAGATGTCTAATTGAAAACTATTTATAATTTTTTATCAATGGTTAAGCTTTTAGTAATTGTGTATCGGTAATTTACCTTTAAAATTAATATCAGAACTATGAATAAAGACAAAATTAGTATTCTCTCTTCCCCATATAAAAGTCATATTTTTAAAAAAATTATTCAAATAAAAAATTCCGGTTTTAATTAACTTTACTTTAGTTTAGTGTTGCAGAAGAAGTACTTGATTTTGAGATGGATCTTTAATCTTAAGAAGTTTAATTATGAAATCTTTTAATTGCAGAAAGATGCCGTGTTAGTGCAAAATGTGATATACAAGAACATAACAGGGACAAGTGCAACAGAGTTGGGTATAATCTTCAATTGCAGTGCGACAGTTCCATGTAAAGACCTTAAATTAGAAAATGTGCAATTAAAGCGTGAAGGAGTTGGTAGCATATCAGCTTCTTGTAAGAACGCCAATGTACAACAGGTTGGACTCAATAATACCCCTCGATGTCTAAAATAAGACCAAAACAAATGATATTGGCGCGTCTTGATTTCAATTCCAATTGCTATATATTCGCCAATTTTCTTGATTTATAAAATAAATAGGTGAGCCCTGTATGTAGAAAAGTGTAAATTAACGATAGTTTGAATGGTCACAATTTGTATTTTCTGATAAAATTTTATCATTCTTAATACATTTTTTAACACTTTTAATATATATATATATGTATTTGATAATTAATATTATTAAAATCAATCAAAACCAAGAAATAAATCAGTGTTTAAATTAACTTTGATATCATATTGAACCTGAAAAACTCAAGAAGTTCAATAAAGATGAAACAAGAAAAACACAAATTACTTGTGAAAAATACTATAGGAATTTCTAATAGAATAAACGAAAGACTTGTATCAAAGTCATAAGAGATGAATTAAAGGCCTGTTAAACATTATCCTTGAAGTGTTTATTGCCCCCATTATATTACTAACCATTAATGCATAACATTGTTAAGATACAATAGATTCCTCTAAATAACAAAGTAATAGATTTTTTTTATTATTTAGAAAAAAATGAATTATGAAAAAGGTAATTCTATATGTGACCATCAACATATATTTATAGAGTTGAATGGTTGTCATCAAAAGACATGAATAGATTCAAAGGATAAGCCAACTTTTCAAGTCTTTGGTTGCATCATTTTGTCGGAGAGAACCAACTTGTCAAGGTTTTGGTTGCACCCTTTCGTAGAACTAGTTCTTTGGGCCTGTTCTCTACGATGTTCTGAGAACCGGTTTGAAACCAGTTCTCAGCCCAAATGGATTTCAGCCCACTTGTAAGAAATAAGGTTTTGAGAACTGGGTTCAAACTAGTTCTCAACCCATGGTAAAGAACATGGGTTTCAACCCAAATTTTTTCCAATACTTTTTTGCAAAATTTTTACTTTTATTTTACTTTTATTAGCAAATAAAACTCCAATCTTTTATTTTTTTCATATTCAACCAATAATAAATTTTACATTAGAATAATATTTCTAAAATAGTAATTGTTCTTAATGTTAATGATATATTTAAATTTACAAATATTTTTAGTTTAAGATAGTTTAATATTTAATTTTTCCTATTTAATTTTTTTAAAAAAAATAAGTTGGGGCCGTCATTTAAGAAAAAGAAAATAACAGGGACCTATTTTTTTAAAAAAATTGATGAACATTGTTCGTCACTGTTCATCTTCTTCCCCAACCCGCTTTTTTTTTTTTTTAATTTTTGCTTCACAAGAACCAAAAGAAGACGCCATAGGGAGTACAACGACCGCAGCAAACTCTTCGGGTTGGAAATCGCTGAAGACTCAAACCCGATCTCCCAAATTTCCCAAATCCCTAGGAACCAAAATCGGGATGTATGGTTTCTGGGTTCAACCCAAAAACTGAGAGGGAGATTGATGAAACAGTTGCAATGAGCGGAGAGTGTCCAGATGAGGAAGAGGAAGTAGTTGAGACTGGCGATGACATTCTGACAGAGGAGAAGGAAGAGGAAAGGGCGTACGCCGAGAACCAAAATCGGGATGTATGGTTTCTGGGTTAAACCCAAAAACTGAGAACTGGGTTTCAGGCAAATGCTGCGAAACATGGGTTTCAACCCATTTTAGCCTATTTTTTGGTCTTAACCCCAAAAAATGGCCAAACTAAGGTCTGAGAACTGCTTGAAGAACCTACCCTTAATTAAGGTTCTGACATCAAAACTCTATTGAAAATCTTTTCTATTATTATTACAAACTAAAAAGAAAACTCTGACAATCCCGCACTTATTTTGTAATATAAAACTAACACAACTTGAAATCATACATAAAAGAAAGTGACTTTCATCTTAACTTTTTCTCAGTGTAGATAAGTCACATAACTGTAGAAATTTTTGGTGGCGCTTTACTTAAACCAACATTCAAATACAATAAGGCATAAGAACACATATGAACAATCAAAATACGTAATTCAATCAACTTGCTTGCAACAAGCTTGTGCTCATCCTTTTAGGTAGAAGCGGCACCATTTCTAATGATCATATAGGTGGAAAGTCCTATATTCGTCGCTAAAACTCAGAAAAACCTAAAAGCTCAAAACTACAGAAAAACCTAACCAAAGGCCAAAAACTTTTCTGTTAGACCTATTGTTTCAATCTTGGTTTTGAGTGATGATACAACAAATCTATGAAAAGGAATTTAATGGTTCGCCTAAGTGAAAACGTAGAAAAACACTCACAGGAAGCCAAGCGAGCTCACGTGCGAATCGCATGAAGGATCAAACGGCGACTATCATATTAATGTTTTATGATTTTGTAAGTTAATGAAATATTATATTCTGTTTGAGAAAAATTAGTATGGTAATTTTGATCCATTAAATTAGATTATGAATAAATTTTAAAATGAAATAAAATTGAGTCTTCTAGAAACTCTAATGAAGAGAATAGTAGGCTTGTAATTACAGGAAAAATTTATCATACAAGGCTTGGCCAATTTTTGGCTTGATCAATCATATATTTATTCAACAACACGAAGAAAATTATTTTCTATTATTTCGCCTCAATTTCTTGATATTTAGTTCTACCTCCACCACTAATGCTGATGCTGAGTGCTGACCTTCTGAGTGAGTTTTACCAACCAGTTAATTCCCTTCTGGTCGGCTACCTATTGAAGCCTGCACGTGCCTGCCATTTGTTTCCACTTCCTCCTTTCACGGAGGTAAAATTCTTAATTAAGTGATGATCTCCCATTTTACAAGCAACCATTATATACAAATAATATTTCTATCTTATCAACCAAATAGAAATCGAATCCAGAGAGTTGGGCCATGGAAATCACTCTGCAATATAGCTTATTTCTTTTCACCGTTATTATGGTGTGCATTCCATCCATTTACAGGCGGCGGCCGATCCCAGGTTTTCCCGGAAAACTACAGCCGGCCGGATAGGGTCGGGAAGAAATGTGGTAGTGAATGTTGACGACTTTGGAGCCAAAGGAGACCAGAAAACAGATGATTCTCAGGCCAGAATTCTTTAATCTATTGAAGTTCTGTATATATGTGAATTTTCAGGCATTTATGAAAGCTTTGAAGAAGGCCTGCGCTACCACTCAGAGTATTCTTTTGGTTCCGGCTAAGAAACTGTATTTTTTGAAGCCACTTATTTTCCAGGGCCCTTGCCAACCTGGGAATACAGCTAGGGTATGAATGAATTATGTATTTCCAGGGTTCGGATTCTCCCTCTATTTTTTTCTTTGGCTTGTTATGTTCACTGAGGGTAAAGTAACGTTATTTTACCACTCACTGAGGATATATTTTTATTATTATTATTAAACAGTACAACATAATAGGCTAGGCGTTAATTATATTTAACGTTGAGAAAATTACCAATGTTTGGTTTTTAATTTTCTTTCTAAAAATTAATGTGTGACGTATCATTTTCTTTTCTCCATGAATTGAAATTGTATAAACAGATTCTGGGAGGTCTCATAGCTCCTACAAATAGGACGGACTATGGAATAAATCCAAAAGTTTGGATACAGTTTTCGAGTCTCACGAATTTCACCGTTGACGGCGGCAGTACTCTTTACGTGAATGGACAAGTCTGGTGGCCCCTCAATTGCAACGTCGACAGAAAACGGGTTTGTATAACTCATTAAAATAATTTAGGTAAAATTTCTATTATTAAAGGCGTCTGAAAAATCATAATTATTTAAAAAGGTGTAACTTTTTCTTATTTATTATTATCGGCATTGAAATATTATTAATAAGTTTATAATTATAAAAAGACTTTCTTATCCCTTTTCCATGGGAGAATGATAATGGGCCTGTTTTTTTTATCGTTTTGAAAACGATTTTGAAAATAAGTTTTGAAAAATAGTTTTATAATGTAAAAAGTGTATTGAAAATGTAAAAAGTAATTGCTAAATAGTAAAAAGTTGTATTAGAAATGATGAAATATGATTAAAATATATTAAATTTACTGTTGAAACCAAAAACGTTTTTAAAACAGAACAAAAAGAATAGGCTCAATGTATTCATCGTAATTCTTTCTACAGAACCTATCGCAGAACTCCAGAGCCGCCTTCATCTCCCATTTTTTGTTTAATCAGTTTTGATCTTTTCTTCTCTCCTCTGTTCGACGGCTAGTCACCATAACCCGTAACCTCACAATCTTTCTCCTTCATCTCCCTTAATCTTCTTCAACTAAGAAAAAGCACCACAACATCTTTCAAAATCCAAATCTCTCGTATCAGTTTTGGAAAGGGGGAAAAAACAAAAACAAAAAAAAGTAGTAGAAATTCCAACTGTAGAGAAGAGAAGTTAGCATTTTATCCTGAACGTACGTGTGACTCCAACTCGTAAATTTTATTCCCCCTTTCATTTGATTAAATGACTGCAACGGATTGGGTACATATGGAAATCACTTGTTGGAGGACACCTAAAACATGGTTGAATTGTTTCTGATAGTTTGGGATAAACATGAATTCTAAAACTCAAGTATATGAATCAATAATCATGATTCTTTACACATGATCGATGCGTTATTGTCCTATGTTGTATATATATCTATACCTGTTGTAGTTAAAAGACTTAAAAATCAACCACTTTTATGCATTTTCCTTCCGTCGCTTGGGTACTGGACCTCTACCTTTGCTTCATTAGTAATTATTTTCATAACGCATCCGTTTCATTTAAAATATCGATCAGGAATGTATTACATCTTGACCAGAGAGATCAGAGGAATTTGATGATTTTAGAATCTGGCGAAGTTTTGAACCCAACAAACCAGTACTTAGTTCCTTCAAAAAGTCCCAGTATGGAGTTAGATTACTGAATCAGGGAAAACATACATAACTTCAAGCCTTTGAGCAATTGATTTCGCCTCTTATTCTAATAATTGCGCTGCGAATCCAGAAAACGCTTGTTGTACATGTGTATCACTCTATCTGTCTAACTGGAAAAGAAAGAGAATATTGTACTTAAAATATGGTAAGAGTGGAATCCGGTGGAGGAGGATGCAGCTCCTGTGTACACCATGTGTACGCCGTCATTGTTTCTTCCTGCGGCTAGTAGGAAGAGAGAAACAAAGTTGCAGAAGAAACCGACAAAGAGTTTTGATGAAGCACGTTTTGCCGGTGAGGGTCTTCGGGCCGGATCCGCTCCGATCTGTCATCTCCAACACCTGTACTAGCGGGAGAAGTCCCCCGGTTAAGCTCCGATGCCAAAGTCAGTGTTTTAGACATAGGAAAAATATAGTAAAACTAGAGAGAAAGTTACCAAGAAAGAGAGAGAGTCCTCTACTAATGTGATGAAGGCTCCTATTTATAGAGTGAGGGAGCCGGTTATTATCCACTGGTCGAGGCGTGGATTGTCCACTGGTTTGTTGCCTCCGTCTCTTTCTTTTGTCCGGATATAAATAGTCTTCCGTTAGTGGGCCAACTTGGGCCGAATCGTAAACTTAGTAATTGGGTCTCGGTTTGGGCCGAAGGGCAAACCGGGCACACCAACTAGTCCCCCCAAGTTCTGGATCGGATCTAGTCGAAGATTCAGAACTTGAAACTTCATAGTATAGAAGGCCCAAAAAGACCTGTAATAAAAAGGCTTACTAGAGCCCATAATAAGAATACCCGCAGTACTCATAAAAATTAGAAGTCCTGTAAGACTCGTTGTAGTAAAGACCCCGAGTAAGGCTCGCAATAATGGAACCCCTGCTTTGAGTATACAATTCGAACGCCGCCTAGCGGTCGTTCGTGGCATCCGGCCGCCTACATAAGAGAGTCGGGTTCGGGCACCTTGCGAGTACGCCAAAACCGCGACTGTAAACTCAAACACCGCCTTGCGGTCGTTCGCGGCATCCGGCTGCCTATAAACGAGAGTCGGGTTCGGGCACTCGTGGCTGCATCCGGCGCGAGTATGCCGAATCCGCGACTATGACAAGTGGTTTGGAGTCGGGTTAATACACCCCTCCGTGTCCCTAATAAGAATCAACAAACACTCAATATTTGCAAGCTTATTTGTAAATACGCAAATATCATACTTTGAACAAAATACGCAAATTCATAATAATCTAATTTCACACTTCAAGTTGTATATACAATTATGCACTTGTCACAGTAATAATATGAAATTTTACTTAATAAAATAGCATACTCTTAACAGAGCATTTTTATGCGTTCAAACCATAATTTTTAAACTTCACAGCACATACATGATTTGTTCATTTAATCAAAGTCAAAAGGCAAAATAAAGAGGTGCTTATGCTTCGCCCATTTAATCTGAATACAACAGGTGGCTTGCAAGCGCTGTTCTACTAATTTGAAAATAAGACAAGTGCATCCTTTTTTCTTTTCTCTCTTTTTTAAAATTTATTTAAATGGAATGAAATAAAACAAAACAAATAAGAAAGGAACTTCCCTGAAAGGTTTGGTCGTTGTTGGGTTTTGCTTTTGCATCCTCGGGCCTTTGATTTGCATCAATATTGGCTTGGACCTACACCCCCGGGAATGAGAGAGAATTAAGCAATGAACTAAATTTCTTTGCGTTACGGCTTCGGGATTTCCACGCCGTTACGGCATCGCCGAGCCTCCACCTTTTTTCTCCAAATTAAAGAGAGCATAAATCCATTCTCAGGATTTCTAGGTTGTTGCGGCATCACCGAGTCTCCTCCTTTTAACTCCAAACTAAAAAGAGAACAGTCCATTCTTCAGGATTTTCACGCCGTTGCGGCATCGCCTAGTCTCCACCTTTTAACACCAAAATAAAGAGAGAACAGCTCTAACCTCGGGATTTCCATGCCGTTGCGGCATCGCCGAGTCTCCACCTTTTGACTGCAAACTAAAGAGAGCACAACACCGACCTCGGGATTTCAGTGCAGTTGTGGCATCCCGAGTCTCCCCCTTTTCACTCCAAATTGATGAAGGTAAAGGATCTGCCCCTTGCTCTCCATTTTTCATAATCATCCTAGGGCTCTCCTCGCATTTTGCATTATATCATAAATGCGAGTCTAAAGAGACCTCCTTCCTTTTTATGGTTACTAGAACTTCACGCACAGCCTAGTGGTTGTAGCTCTTAATACACAAATATTAGGACCTTAGTTCGAATCCCACTGAGAGTTTGTTTTTCCTTTTTGTTGTCATTCAACACACAAATCCCTGCGGCCCCATCATGAAAACACATGCACTTGTGGGCTGATGTGGCCCACACTCCTTCTTCCTTGTGAATCAAGTCCCGACTTCCTGCTTCGTCTTTAATAAAAGCACCGACGGGACTCTTTTTTTTTTTTTTTTTTTTTTTTTTAAAAGCCCCCTCAGGATTCCCTGCCCTTGAAACCTCCATGACACTCCACCTTTTTTGCTCCGAATTAAAGAAATCAGAGGCTCAACTCGTTGGAGTTTGATTAAGAAGCGTCGGACTCGCTCGAAGCATAGTCGGGATTCATCCAACTTGATCAGGCAGCGGACTGGAGCCAAGGCGCTGACCGCTCCTCCTTCTCCTTCCTCGCAAACTGACGGCAACGGAAAGGCCGGTCATCTTTCTTCCTAGTGAAAATAGTGTCGGCGTCACGACCTTCTTCTTGACCCACCTCCGGGAAAATCTATCCGAGCTAGCCCGTGGAGAAGTTCTGACACCCACCTTATGTCCGGGCTTTCTTCTCCATCTTCCCCATAAAAGTGCCGCGTCAACAACAATCCCGGAGGTAGGCTCGCACTCGGGATTTCCGTGCCGCTTCGACGAGATTTCCATGCCGAACCATATCTCGTACAAAAATCACCCGAGAACGAAAGCTTGTCGGATCAGAATTCCTTCGTCGGGACCTTGAGGCTGGAGGATGACGCAGGTTGAGATCCGAGGAACAGTGAACCTGCTTGGACCGAAAATTCTTCGTCGCAGGGAACAGCTCAACGGCCATCTTCTTCTTCGCAGAGATTTTTTGGTTCTCCGTCGGGAGTTCGCAGCGTCGGAGCTTAACCACTATTTGCTCTTCTTCCTCCCAACAACAGCGATAGCTCAACAGCCATCTTCTTCTTCATCGGCGATCGTCGGGTAGGTATATTCCAAAACGGGGAGCTCGTCAAATCAGAAACAAACCAAGCTTCGTCGGGAGCCCCAGCTTTCGTGGATCGTTGACGGCTCGCTCCTCCCCGAGGCTGTGGCTTTTGTGGATCGTTGATAGCTCGCTCCTCCACTGATCCGCTTAAATATGCAGGCATGATCCGCTTGAATATGCATGCATGCCCGCCCAAGCTTTGGAGCTTATCAAAATATGCATGCATGCCCGCCCAAGGTCGGCGAGTGACATTTAGCATATTTTTGTTTAATATAAATGCGCCTTGATTTCCCTTTCTTTTTTTGTTAACCGCTTGTCCGACCATGGGCCCCACCATTTCTCACCCAAACACGAAAAGAAAACACATGCTCATGGCACAAACTCCTTCCTTCTCATGAAAAACAGCAGCTGGTCCCGACTTCTTCTCCAACTTCCCACTGAAAGTGCCGCATCAACGACAGTCCCAGAGGTAGGCTTGCACTTGGGATTTCCTTACCGCTTCGGCATCACCGATCTCCACTTTTTACTTCGAATTGAAGAGAGAGAAAGCCCACCGCGTCGTAGTTTGCGTCGGACTCGCTTGGAACTTCATCGACCCGGACTCGCTTCAAGATTTGAATGAAAAAGATTTATTGACGGTCATTGTCGATGCTCCCCCGCTCGGCACTGACTAGCCCTCCTCCTTCTGAAGACAGTGTGAGCTTTCTTCTTTTTGGGACAACGAAAGCTCGTCTAATCAGAATCTGAACAAGCTTCGACGGGAGCTCCCGAGGCTGTTGTTGATCGGGAAGCTCCATGCTAGTGACTGGCCCTCCTCCTTCTGAAAACAGCGTGAGCTTTCTTCTTTCCGGGACAACGAAAGGTCGTCAAATCATAATCTGACCAAGCTTCGACGGGAGCTCCAGAGGCTGTTGTCGATCGGGAAGCACCAAGATTATAGTGACTGGCCCTCCTCCGTCTTCATCTTCGTCTTTGCCAAACTTCACTCACCACATCGGGATACCGTCGTTTTGGCAAAACCTTCGCAAAAGCGACAAGATCGAGGGCGACTGACTGGCCCTTTTTCTTCTCCTTCGCAACAACAGCAGCAGCCTCCAAGGATTCCACCGACTACTCGTCTTTCTTCTACTCCCACAGAAGACATTGCCCACCCTCTTCGCCTTACTTTGCCCAGATCCGCTAACTTTGACGAAGCTGATGCCCGGACTAAACGGAATCTCGAGGCCAGCTTCCCCTTTCCGCTTGAGATTTGCTTCCTTATTTCGCCTTAAGTCTTGTGGCTCTCCGATTAAGACTAAACGGATTTCTCTTCCCTCACAAAATTAGATGAACAATGAGATGAAAATGCTCTAAGCTATTTTGTACTTTTCTTCTACTTCACCCATCAAAAAGTGTAGAGCAAAGAGGTATGCTCCACCGCAGCAGCACTACTTCTTCAGATCTGGAAGCATCTTCCATAAACAAGCTTTGCCAACTCCGAACAAAATGTTTGTGCGAGCAACTTGTTTTAGCAAAATGAGCCGCAAGGTTCGACAGAACCAAACCGCAGTGAAAATCTCCACCCTATTTCTTTCCTTTCGACTTACCCTCCACCATGGAAAGAGCTTCGTATATACCCTCAACACCGTGGCAATAGCTTCGCAACAAATTTTTCAGTTCGGGAACCCAAGGCCGGAAAAAGTACAACATTCCGGCGATTAGGTCCCCACAGTCGGCGCCAATTGATGAAGCACGTTTTGCCAGTGAGGGTCTTCGGGCCGGATTCGCTCCGATCTGTCATCTCCAACACCTGTACTAGCGGGGGAAGTCCCCCAGTTAAGCTCCGATGCCAAAGTCAGTGTTTTAGACATAAGAGAAATATAGTAAAACTAGAGAGAAAGTTACCAAGAAAGAGAGAGAGTCCTCTACTAATGTGATGAAGGCTCCTGTTTATAGAGTAAGGGAGCCGGTTATTATCCACTGGTCGAGGCGTGGGATTGTCCACTGGTTTGTTTCCTCTATCTCCTTCTTTTGTCTGGATATAAATAGTCTTCCGTTAATGGGCCAACTTGGGCCGGATCATAAACTTTGTAATTGGGCCTAGGTTTGGGCCGAAGGACAAACCGGGCACACCAAATTTAGTTAAGGATACAAAAGTCTTTTTCTAATTGTGAACTTACTTAATATATTTTAATACCCTTACTAAAAAATAATAAAAAGTATCGCCCTTTTAAATAATTATGATTTCTCTGATGCCCTTCAAAGAAATTTTTCCAATAATTTACCTTCAAAAATATCTAAATTTTAATAAAATAGTCAATTTTCAAATTTTGTTAATTCTCTTATCTTTATTAATATAATCATGGATGAGTATAATTAAAAAAATTTAATTATTTTAAGTAGTGTAAACATTCATAATAAATTATATTTTGTGAAAATAAAATCTTCTAGTAGAACGGAAGAAATACAAAATAATAATTATCAAATCCCGCTTAAGGGTTGGGGTGTCAAACGGGCGGGTTAGACATGTATTAAATGGGTAATGGGTAGCTATGGGTACCCATAATACCCATTATACAAAAATATAAGGTTTATTTAATGGTTTATTAATAATTTTTTTCAAAGTTTTTTAATTTCATTTTAATTCTTTTTTTTTAAGTGGATTTTAATTCTTTGAATATTATAAAATTTGAAATATTATATATTGTATACTTTTATATTTAATTGTATGTAATTTTTTTTTGTCCAAACACAATTTTTAATTTTTTTATATTTATATAAATTCATGCATGCCCCGACCTGGACCCAAGGCCCGAAACTGGCCTAGAACTGGGCCTAAACCATGGGCCCGAACTAAATCAGCCCGGCCCAAACCCAAACCCAAGCCTAAACTCGACTTGGAACCCGAACGAATTTTGAATTAGTATTTATAAGTGGGTAATTTAAAAATATTACAAAAGAGTAAATGGGGAAAAAACGTAAAGCAATTGTAGGACACGAAAAATAAAAATAAAAAAAGTTTGAAGAAAAAAAATAAAATGGACCCACTAAAATAGATGAGTTGTTGGGTTTTTGTTTATACTTTTAAGGGTAGTTTTGGATGGGTATTTTTGGTACCCATGATGAGAGGGCTTTAGGGTACCCAATGGGCTAGCCTAAACCCGCCTATTACATATTCAGCCCAAACTCATCCATCTCATTATTTTTTTGGGGTGAATTTTATTGGGTTAAAACCCAATGGGTTTAGGCGATTTTTGAGTTAATGGTTTTTTTTACCACTCCTACTTAAGGATCATTTATTTTGTCACAAATACAAAGTTTGGAACTAACAATTTCACGATATATATGAATTCAGGAATTAATTGTACTATTTTGTCAAAGCTTAAGGAAAAAATTAATCATCATAAATTGTAAGATCATGAGTTTATATGATTGTAAATTTTGAACACTAGTTGATGCGACGCAAATTGTCCTTCGATGGATGCTTCTTGCGGCCCAATAAGAATTGTGATACAGCTAGGCCCACTCGTTCGTTTGCTGGTTCAAGAGAAAGGAAACCGCGCTGGAAACCTGGCTAGATGGCTCGGATGGACTCGAATGAAAGGGAAACTTGATGCTGTGACTAATTCTGATGACAAGCACAAAAACGCAAGAAAGAAGCGGGGCTTTCCTCCCGGTGTAACTCCGACGGTCAAGTTAGTATGATGGAAGAAGATAAACAGTATGCACCAAGATCTCAAAATGTAAATAGTTGCGTACCTCACTAAGTCTCAGGACATAGTATTTATATAAAGACTCGGTCATGCCCGTTGAACCTTCCTGATATGCACTTTCACCTGCTCCCCTCTATTTGCCGTGACGTGCACGCCTTATGCCATCATGACCTGATTTCATGACCTCTTTTCTGTCGAAGATCTAGGAAATCCCTGCATATATTCAAAATATATACCTAATCCTTTAATGGTTTCTACCTGCTATGTCAGAGTAACATTTTGGTCCGACTTAACTTCTATGGCTCGGTAGCGATGACCGTTGAGAGGAATAAATGAAAACTTAGTGAGACCGACCTAAGGGTTAAACCGATCTAAGCTTATGTCTTTGGCTCGGCTTTATGGCACTTTCCGACCTAAAGTTGGTTTTAGATCTTTTCGGATATCTTGATCTTTTAACTGTTAATCCTTTCTTTTGTTCATTGGGCCTGGCCCAATGAATGCCTATTTTTATGCACACCAACAAGTCCCCCCAGTATTAGGTTTTACCGAGCTAAAACTTAATACATTTTGTGTTTTATTGAGCCAAAATTTTAACTATGGTATTTATCATGCATCCCCCCGATATCTGTCCAAACTACTTTTAAAATTTTCTTTCCGACCTAAGCCAGCATGAAATGTGGATTGTTCCGACTTAAGTTTACTAGAAGTGTTGAACTATTTCAAGTGAAGTAGTAAAAATGGTTTCCGACCTACCGAACATCATAGCTATCAAAAGAAAAGCATGAGCCAAAGCTAATACAAATCCGACCCAAAGAAAATAATACGTTAGCCGATTCACAAGTAAATAATGTGACGTTGACCCAAAAAAACTGAATTTATTAATAAAGGCGTACCTCGGCCTTTGAAGAGTCGGGACATGACAGGACACGCTTAGCGACTTTCGAGGCGCTCGGTACGACTCCCCACGTTTGTCCGTTTCTCGAGGCGGTATTAATAGCTCCAGCGGTTGGCTTGTCTGCTACACTTCATCTTCCCGAATCTTTCTTTAAGTAGCGAGGGGCCTTGCGTGGTTGCCTTCACGCTTTCAAAACAATTTCTTTCTACTCTTCTAATTTCGATTGTCTCACCGGAATTGCTCGCGTCGCTACCTTTCTTTGCCGTGCCTGTTAGCATTATTGCAGCATCTTCACCGCTATACCGGAGAATTACATGGCTGAGGAGCGAAGTTCCGGCACCGGCTTGCCTTCATCAAACCTGTCTGCAGGTTAGTCAGTTCTTCTTCCTTCTTTTGATACTTGCGACTGATTCGCCGGCTCAGGAATAGTTTTCCGGCAAGTGTGATGCATGAGCCCTTTTTCACTGATATTGGATGTAGATCTGACCGTTAGTTTAAAGCTTATATGGGATCTTTTGTTTTCTTGAAATTATGCATGATTCCGACATATCTGTAATGCTTCATGTAGATACGCCCGCCTATGAATTCCACCCGGATGAGATACCTTCCGAACTAACTAGGGTAGAATTAGAAACCCTAAGATCGACTCATCATTTTGACCCGACTATCCCAACCTGACTGCCTACACCTGAAAAACGAATAACCAGCACCTCCGGGGGGTTGGGTCGGTGTATATGAGCACCACATAAAATTCGGACTAAGATTTCCTGCCCCGGCTTTTTTAACCGAGCTATTTAACCATTTGGAAATCGGGCTGAGTCAACTAGTACCTAATGTCTTTAGGTTCCTAGTGGGTTTTATGTGTGTCTGCTTGGGGGCCAAAATCCGACCCACCATAGATCTGCTGCTTCAATTTTACACAATTCGCCAGTATCCTTACGGGCCAGGATGGGTATCTTTGCAGAAGCGTAGAAACGGACCTACCCTTATAACTGACTCCCCATATACGAATAAACATTGGAGAACAAGATTCTTTATGGTGAAGGCCGATGAAGCTAATCTTCCCTGCCGATGGTCGGAGTTTGTTGAGCCGACAGATCAAACCCGGGACAAATCCAATCCCATAGTGCTATCGAATTATAAGGCTTTAAAATCTTACACCAATTCGTAGAAATATTCGGTTAAGTATCCCTCCGAGGGCCTTCTTGTCTGGGCCGGGCTGAGCCAGGCCCCCAATATTGAGCAAGAATGTAATAATCTACCTTTAATCTTTAACTGTGAACTTCCTTACTTTATGTCGGCTTCTTAGACCATATTTTCTGATGTATTTATGTCTGTCTTATCTATTCTTAGGTGGCTTTAGTGGATATGGCCGGAAGAGAAAATTCAGCAAGTAGGCGGTGGCTTCAGGATCCTCAACAAGACCTTCTGCGGAGATTAATCTGACCCAGGAGGTAGAGGTTGCTGATCCTCCTGTTGACGCCTTAGTCTCTCGGGCATCTAAGAAAAGCAGGCCGACCTCCACGGAGGTTCAAGCGGCCAGAAGTGCCAAGGCTCCTCAATTATCAACCGACTCAACCTTTGGAGCCGAGATACCAAGCCCGGATGAATTGCTGGGACCTTTGGATTCACCAACAAAAGAAAGGAGGATCATTCTGAAGGACCAGAAGGAGAGACCGAGCCCTCTAGCTCGACCCATTTATCAGCCTCACTTGGTGGGGCCCCACTTGAAGATGCTAGGCCTTACTCGGCGTTAGTGGCCGACTCCCACGGCTTCTTTACGGAGATCGTCGAGGCGAGCAGCCAGATGAAGCAGAACCTCGAACAGTTGGCGAGGCAAGAAGCCTTCTTAGCTTCTGAAATAAAAAAGGTAAACTCCCAACCTCTCATCTTGTTTCCCGAGATATATAATCAACTGAGTGATATTCTATAAGACTCATACTTTGAGTTTTGCAGGTCTGTATAAATTACGGGGCCATGGCCAAGAGGACAACGGCTTTGGACCTCCTCGCCTAAAGTTATGAACAGGAGAGGTCGAAGAGGCCGACAGAGGAGATCGAGGATTTGAAGATGAAGTTGGGGGTCGAGTCCAGCAGAGTGACCGACCTCCAGGCCAAAAATACCGAGCTCTACAAAGAAAACCAAGAGCTCGGTACTAAGGCCAGCCAGTTGAGTACCAGATCCCAGGGCTTGGAGGTGGAAGTGGAAGAGTTAAAGCAAGACAAGTCTGAGCTAGGGAAAAGGATTGCTGACCTAGAGAAGGCGTTGGAGGACGAGAAGAAGAAATCTTCCGAGCTGTTAAGTCCGGCTGAGGTGGAAGCGGCACGTCAAGCTGCCTTAGAAGATTTTAAATGGGGGCCGCTGCTGGATCTTATGAACCGCCGGTTTATGGAGCTGATCCAGTGTGGTTACACAATCTGCTGGGACGAGTTCAAGGGCCCGAGGTCGGTAGATGGCCTTTCTGAAGATTCCCTGGCTCACACTTCCCTGCTAGCTCAGGATCGGGACCCCTTCGACCTGATAGAGGAGGTCAAGCAGGAGTGCCGAGTCAATGGTATTCCTTTGCCAGAAAACATGGAAGAGGGAGATCCTGCGGCCGACCCAAATGGGGCAGCTGATGAAGAAGCGACCTCCCAAGCTCCTCCTTCTTAGCTTTTATTTGTACAATTTGCGGAATATTTTTATTAGAACAATCTCTGTATCAGGCTGGCAGACCCGAGCATCATAGTGTTGCCAAACTAAATTCTTGTAATTTAATTGGTGTACGTAGGCACTGTCCCGAACTTCCTCCATCAAATCCAAACTAAGCTCTAAGTTTCTTTGATTCTGGTCCCTTTCGAAGTGCATGACTCGGGGCGCACTACTTTGTATTTCTGAGGGTATGACAGCATTTACTCCAAAGGCTAGCTCGAAAGGAGTCTTTCCCGTAGCTGATTTAGACGTAGTTCGGTGATACCATAACACATGAGGTAGTTGTTCCACCCAATTTTTACCCTTATCTTCTAGTCTGGTTTTCAACCCGTGTAACAAAGTTTGATTGGTGAGTTCCACTTGCCCATTTGCTGGAGGATGAGCCACAGATGCGAAACGTTGGGTAATACTTAGCCTTGAACATAAGGCTATGAATTCCTTGGATTCAAACTGAGTCCCGTTATCCGAGATAACTGAATTGGGCACGCCGAAACGGCAGATGACTTGCCTCAATATAAACCGAGCTATAGTTCGCCCAGTAATATTTGTCAATGCCTCGGCTTCCACCCACTTAGTGAAGTAGTCTATGGCCACATCTAGATAATGACAAGAGCCAATTTTAGGAAATGGCCCTATAAGATCTATCCCCATTCTGCGAAAGGCCAAGGCGCAATTATCTCGGTAAAACTGGATGCCGGCAATCTATGAATCGGAGCATTATGCTGGCAGCTGGAACAATGCTGGACATACTTGACTGCTTCTTGAAATAATCGAGGCCAATAAAACCCAGCCCCAATTACTTTTTTTACGAAATTCTGAGCCCCGATATGGGACCCGCAATCCCCCTGGTGTATTTCTTTGAGCACGACCTCCGCTTCTCCTGGACTCAAACATTTTAGTAAGGGCATTAGGAACCCCCTTTTGTATAAATCGTCCTCCACTATCTGATAGTTCTCAGTCTTCTTTCGTATTCGCTGTGCTTCCTTTTGCGAGTCTGGCAAGATACCATTTTGTAAATATTGTCATATAGGAGATCGCCAATTCTGACCCTCGCTTATGGACAAGATTGTTGGCTCGGCCGTACTCCTAGTCTTTACTTCTTCTACTAGAACACTTTTAGTCAGATGAGAGAAAATCGAAGAAGCCAATTTGGATAAGGCGTCTGCATTTGTGTTCTTGCTCCGTGGAACTCGATGTATATTCCATTTTGGAAAAATTTGCAGCTGTTGTTGTACCAGTGCCAAATATTCTTCCATTTGCCGATCCTAGCCTTATACTCCCCCAAAATTTGTTTGACGACCAGCTGGGAGTCTGAACAAATTTTTAGATTTCGGACCCCCAGTTTCTATGCTAATTTCAGACCGGCAACCATGGCTTCGTATCCTGCTTCATTATTGGTGGTCATAAAATAGAATCGCAAAGCATAAGTGTGGACTTCCCCAGTAGGGCTGGTGAGGATGATCCCGACACCCAATCTGGACTGGCTAGAAGCACCGTCTAGATAGAGTGTCCATGAATCCTCCCCTTTTGCTATGGCTAGAAGGAGGTCAGTTTCTGGTGATGAACTAGGCTCGTCTTCCTGAATGTCCGGTATTCCCTCGGCTATAAAATCTGCCAACACCTGACCTTTGACCGCGGTGCGAGGCACAAAAGTGATATCGTACTCCCCCAGTTCAATGGCCCATTTGGTGAGACGACCTGAAATTCCAGCTTTTTGTAGAACGGCCTTTAAGGGTGCATCAGTGTAGACAGTGACTCCGTGGGAGTCAAAATAAGGTCGGAGGCGTCGGGCGGAGTGGACTAGAGCCAGGACTAACTTTTCCAGGTTGGAATAGTTTTTTTCTGCAGCCTGCAAAACTTTACTAACAAAATAGATGGGCCTTTGAACCCGGTTATCTTCTCTAAGCAAAACCGAGCTAATCACAGATTCGGTGGTGGCTATATACATGTACAATTGTTCCCCAGGAATCGGCATAGTTAAAGATGGTAGAGATGCTAAATATAATTTTAATTGTTCAAAAGCTATTAGACATTCTGAAGTTCATACAAATTTATCTGATTAATTGTTCATGAGCTAAAAATCGATTTAAGGCCGCTAGCCTACCCGTTAATTGTTGTACCTCATGAATTGACCTAGGAGGGTGCATTTGCAGGATAGCCTCTACTTTCTTAGGATTAACAGAAATACCATCTTCAAAAACCATATAACCTAAAAATTTACCCGATGTTGCCCCAAAAATACATTTCTTAGGACTTAATCTTAACTTGTAATGGACTAAGGTTTCGAGTGTCTCACGCAAATCAAGTAGATAATTAGATTAATCCCTACTTTTAACAAGTAAATCATCAACATATGCTTCCATGTTCCGACCTAATTGATTTTTAAAGATCTTATTTACTAGGCGATGAAAAGTAGCTCCAGCATTTTTCAAACCGAAAGGCATAGTAATAAAGCAATAAGTACCTTTATCCGTGATAAAGGATGTTTTCTCCTCGTCTTCTTTAGCCATGAAGATTTGGTGATAGCCCTTATAGGCGTCCAAGAAGTTGAGAAAACGAAATTCAGCTATGGCATTGACCAGCACATCAATTAAGGGCAAAGGGAACCAATCTTTGGGGAAGGCCTTGTTCAGGTCGGTGAAGTCGATGCACATACGCCATGAGCCATCTGGCTTGGGAACTAATATAGGATTAGCTAGCCACTTAGGATAATCTACTTCTCGAATGATACGTACCTCTAGCAAAGCGTTGACTTCAATTTCTATGTATTTACTGCGTTCTCTTCCGAAGTTACGCTTTCGTTAGCAAACCGGCTTATGACTGGGATCAATGGATAGTCTGTGTTCAATGATGTTTCGAGAAATGCTAGGCATGTCTTTCGGCCCCCAAGCAAAGACTTTCGCAAACTCACGCAAAAGGTTAAGTAAATCATGTTGTAACTGAAGAGGTAAACCAGCTCCTATTTTAATTACCTTGTTCGGGTCGGTAGCCAGAGGGACAGCCTTAACTTCAGCCCCAACCTCAATGGATCGGTTCGAGCTACCTGCTAGGTCAGTGATGTTAATGGGGTGAACGATATTATCTTGAAGGGTAGCTGGTGATACCCGGGACGCGAGGGTCGGGGCGATTGTTGAAGCACCTTGCGATTTTCTATCCAGGGGCGCCTGTTCTTTTAAAGAAGCTGTGTAACATTGCTTGGCCTGTATGACATCACAACGAAGAGAAGCCACACCACCCAGGGTGGGGAATTTTAAAAGCATATGCATGGTAGAAGCAATGGCCTGAAACTGATTTAGTCCAGGACGACCTAGATATACATTATAAGGTGAGGGCTCATCAATGACCACAAAATCTATGGTTTCCGTTCGTTTTAGCTGGCTAGCTATCAAGGTGACTGGTATGCTGAACTGCCCCACAGGAATAACATGGTGGTTGCCGAAGCCAACCAAAGGTGTACGTACTGAATTTAAACGTGCCTTATGCAACTGACATCCTGCTAATGCCTTGGTAGTAATTATATTACTAGAGCTACCTGTGTCTAATAATGTTCTACGTACTTGATAATTAGAAATGTAATAATCGATCACTAGTGGATCATCACAATCATAAGGCAAGAAAAGATCATTGTCGTCAAAAGTAATAACTGGTGTCATGGTGTCTGCTTTACGCTTACCTAGAACGTTTTTCCTTTGTCGATATACCTGTTTTCTCTGACAATTAGAATCGCCTTGGGTCGGTCCTCCAGCTATGGTATTCACGACCCTTGCTATAGTTATGTCGGCCCCAGCCCCAGCGTTTGGGGCCCAGGGATTGGGTTGGGAAAACTTTAGGGCAAAATGACCGGTCTCCCCGCATCGGTAACATCCTGTAGGTCGTTCCCGACCTGATGGAACTGCTGGTTTGGGCAGAGGAGCCACTTGCGTATATTGAGGTAATCTTCCAGATTGGATAAGCTTTGCTATCTCTGCAGCTAAATCTCTACAATCATTAGTATTGTGGCCGATATGCTTATGGTAGTTATAACACCTGCTAGGATTGAGCCGATCTGTGGGACCTGTCATGGGACGAGCTGGAGGTAGCAACCCTTGATGCTGTATGGCAACATATATGTCGGCCCGAGGCACGGAAAATGGCTCCACTACCTGCAAGGCATTAACACCGACCCCAACCTTGGGGCCAGTGTTGTTAGTATTTACAAAGTTCTGCTTCTTACCTCCTCCCGTGGTAAGGGTTGGAGAAGAAGCTGTTCTCTTGCTGTAATTGTCAGAAAAACCCCTCTCTCGTTCTTGTTTTAGTACTGCAGCATTCTCAATAACAGCAAAATTAACAGCAGTAACCATCATTTCGAAATAAGAATGTGGGGGTCAGATGGCTAGTTCAGTAGCTAATGGCCCCGACCGTAATCCATTGATAACTGACCCCATCATGATCCTGTCATCTTTTTCATGGCATTCCCTAGATTCTACATTAAACCGATCTATATAGGCCTGTAACCCCTCTCCCACCCTCTGAGTTATGTTCATTAAATGTGAAATAGGTTTAGATAATATCTTGTTGCCCATGAAATTAGTTAGAAACAAGTCACCAAATTGATCTAATGAATGAATAGAGTTTCGAGGCAGGGTACAATACCAATTGATAGCCTGACCTTTTAGAGTAATATGAAAGGTCATGCAGCGGTTAGCATCTGATAAATTTGCAGCATCCATGACACTCATGCATTGCATCCAGTGAGCCGTCGGATCAGTAGTTCCATCGTATTTATCAACCTTACCTAAACCTTTGTAGCTCGGTGGAAATGGAACTGTTTGAATTTCCCAACCAAATGGATGAGATACGCGAGAAGTGGGCCCGGCTCGTCCCAACTGAGCATATCCAGATCCAGGGAGGGCTGCTTGACCGGGCTGGGCGTATCCTGTTTGACTTAAGGGGTATCCTCCCATTCCGGGATAAGCAGGTAGTGATCCTCCAGTTGCGAAGTTTCCCGCGCTGGGCCCGGTATAATAGCTCGGGTTAAGTAAGGGAGAGTACCCAGTGAGGGGCTGCATGGCTCGGCTTGTGCCTATGCCGTAATGTTGAAACTGAGCTAAGCTTAACGGTGCTATGTGTCCGGGATATCCTAATTGGTTAACCTCGGGACCAAGGTGGCTAAACTGGTTCAATTGTTGACCTAGGCGGGGCTGACCTATTTGACTCTACTGCGGACCTATACCAGGCTGACCTAACTGACTCACTTGCTGTCCTAACATAGGAAAAGGCAAACCCAACATGAGAGGGTAAGTATTGAGCTGAGCGGTAGGAACCATGAAAGGAACTGGCAAGGTAGGGGTGACCTGGGTATGGGCTAAGGTGGTGTAAACAGGAGGAGCAGTAGAAAGGGTAGGGAGACCAGCTACGTAGTTAGACCCTGAAAAAGGATGAGCCCCCCAGAGTAAGGAGGACATCCAGAAACAGCGACAGACTGGGGAGGGGGGGGGGGGGGGGGGAAAGACTGGAAATCAAAACAATGGAATGATCGGGCATGGGGTTGAACAGAGCTCCTTGTGGAGGAATAGTAGGAATAGCCTGTGAACCAAGAGGATTCTCCACGTTAACTACATCTGAGACAGTGGTTATAATGTTTGAGACGGGAGTCCCAAACCAGAAGTAGAGGTGGTGGGAGGGCTAGGATTGATGAGATGAAACAACTGTAGGAACAAACGATAAAATTTTTCTCTCTCAGCTTGTTCTTGCTGAGGGGTGAGAGGCTCCGTAGTGTGAGATATGACAGCAACGGTGGTAATAGGTGGAACATTGGTAGTGGTAGGAACTACGGTGGCGGTCGGAACGATCGCAGCCGTAACGATGGAATCGGCGGTGGTGTTGGAAGAAGAAGCACCCTCTCCCGAACAACCTTGAATTTGCGTCATGGTTTCAACAAATTTCTTTAAATATGGAGAAAATTTGATGAAACAATTTGATCAAACGTTCCCCACAGACGGCGCCAGTTGATGCGACGCAAATTGTCATTCGATGGATGCTTCTTGCGGCCCAATAAGAATTGTGATACAGCTAGGCCCACTCGTTCGTTTGCTGGTTCAAGAGAAAGGAAACCGCGCTGGAAACCTGGCTAGATGGCTCGGATGGACTCGAATGAAAGGGAAACTTGATGCTGTGACTAATTCTGATGACAAGCACAAAAACGCAAGAAAGAAGCGGGGCTTTCCTCCCGGTGTAACTCTGACGGTCAAGTTAGTATGATAGAAGAAGATAAACAGTATGCACCAAGATTTCAAAATGTAAATAGTTGCGTACCTCACTAAGTCTCAGAACTTAGTATTTATATAAAGACTCGGTCATGCCCGTTGAACCTTCCTGATATGCACTTTCACCTGCTCCCCTCTATTTGCCGTGACGTGCACGCCTTATGCCATCATGACCTGATTTCATGACCTCTTTTCTGTCGAAGATCTAGGAAATCCCTGCATATATTCAAAATATATACCTAATCGTTTAATGGTTTCTACATACTGTGTCAGAGTAACATCTTGGTCCGACTTCACTTCTATGGCTTGGTAACGATGACCGTTGGGAGGAATAAAGGAAAACTTAGTGAGACCGACCTAAGGGTTAAACCGATCTAAACTTATGTCTTTGGCTCTGTTTTATGGCACTTTCCGACCTAAAGTTGGTTTTAGATCTTTTCGGATATCTTGATATTTTAACTGTTAATCCTTTCTTTTGTTCATTGGGCCTAGTCCAATGAATTTCTATTTTTATGCACACCACTAGTCAAATAGACATGTTATCACTTAAAAGAGAGATGAGGATGAGGATAAAAAAAATTAAAATAGAAAAAATAAAAAAGCTAACCTTTCTTTCCCTTGATTTCTCTTTTGCAGCCTTGTATCGCTGCTCCAACGGTACGTTGATCAAAAACTTCTCCTGAGAATAATATTTGGATGATAGAAAGCACTTTGGTTTTTTAATATTTTTAAATTTTTGTGATCAAATGAAAGGCTATAAGCTTTTGAAAATTGCAACACTGAAAGTGTCGCATCTGAATATAAAAACGGACAGCAGCAGCATTTCAACTTCCACAGTTGTGTGAATGTTGAAGCCTCACATATTACCATCAGTACAACACCCACCAGTCCTAATGCAGACGGCATTCACATCACCAACTCCACCAATATTCAGATCACCAATTGTGACTTTGAAACAGGTAAATTATAAGTAGTTTTGCATTAAAATTTGTTCAAATTAATAATCAGTTATCCAACTCACTACTACAAAATGCAAGAATTAAAGCCATTAAAATTTAGCAATCGATTCCGGGTAGAATCGGAACCGTGGCCATGATTACATTCAATCCAGTGGCTTTGTGTTTGGTTATACCTCCAACCGGTTTTTTATGTGAAAAGTCGGTGACAATGACTTAGAAAAGCCACCCCCTTCTATCCCTACCGGTAGCGAATTTCTAAAATGCGGTGATTTTGTACTAAATAATCCAGTGGCTTTTTATCAATTTTCCAGTAGTGAGTTTCTTAATAAGGTTAATTACTTCACTAGTCCATTAACTTTAGTTGGTGTTTTTGTTTGGTCTCTTAACTTGAAAACGTTTCATTTTTGTCCGTTAACTTCAAAAATTGTTCGAAAGGGTTGTATTCCAAAGTCTAACAATATTTAAATTATTTTCGGTTAACATGTGAAATTCAAACATATTAATAGGGGCAAAAAATGAAAAATTAAATGTTAAAGCACTTTGTTCACTTATTAATTAATTTAGTTTGAAACAACTCACCTGCTAACCAAAAAGAACTCAAATAGTATTAGAATTTGGGCTCGGGTCTATTTTAGACCAACTTTTCAAGTTAGGGGACAAAAATAAAATAATTTAAAATTAAGAGACCAAGAGGAGACAACATATCAAGTTAAGCGGCGAATATACAGATTCAATCTTCTTAATATTATCAATGTTATGTGAACCATTCAAACTACCAATCGGTTCGTTGAGGTTGCATTTATTTTTTGGATTAATAGGGATTAATTGATAATTTTGACCAAACTAAGGAGAATGTACAGAGAAATTAGGGGAAGATATTAGTAATATACAAAAAGTGTGAGGACTAACTCATAATTTATTCAAATTTCAGAAGAGTTTTTTTTTGGATTACAATTTCAGAAGAGTTAAGTGTAATTTATCTTAAAACTTTTCTTGATATATTGGCTGAATCAATTGACGATTTATCTAAGATTCTACTATAATCCGGCTATCTTTTTGCCCTTTGTGTCAACGTTTTGGGGGGCATTTTCGTCCGAAAAGGGGAAAAGTTGAGCCCCCCACGCTTCAGCATCGCACGCTGGAAAAAAAAAAATTTCGGGCCCCACTACTGATAACACGTGCCGTTCGGTCATTGGATGGATCTTCATTGGTGGGTATTTCGCCTTTGACTGAAACGACGTCGTTTCAGTCTTGTGTCGACCCAAACGACGTCGTGTTGCTTATTATCTGTCCTCGTCAACCGCGTGCATTTTTTTTCCCCATTTCTTGATGTTTCTTTTCATGCAATTTTTAAATATTTGTCAGATAAGATTCTCTCTTTCCCATCAAACGCCTGCATTTTTTCTTCCTTTTCTGCCATGGAATCCTCCGCTTTTTTCTAAGATTCTACTATAATCCGGCTATCTTTTTGCCCTTTGTGTCAACGTTTGGGGGCATTTTTGTCCGAAAAGGGGAAAAGTTGAGCCCCCCCACGCTTCAGCATCGCACGCCAGAAAAAAAAAATTTCGGGCCCCACTACTGATCAACACGTGCCGTTCGGTCATTGGATGGATCTTCATTGGTGGGTATTTCGCCTTTGACTGAAACGACGTCGTTTCAATCTTGTGTCGACCCAAACGACGTCGTGTTGCTTATTATCTGTCCTCGTCAACCGCGTGCATTTTTTTTTTCCATTTCTTTATGTTTCTTTTCATGCAAATTTTAAATATTTGTCAGATAAGATTCTCTCTTTCCCATCAAACGCATGCATTTTTTCTCTGCAATTTTTCTTCCTTTTCTGCCATGGAATCCTCCGCTTTTTTTCTCAAAAAAAAAAGGCCCTCAAGACGTTCTCTCTCCTTTTCAGACCCGTCCGTGGAGAAAAATGGCAGAACCATCTTCTTCCTTCTCTTTCTCTTGCCCGGTTCAATGGGTTCCTCGAGATTCCTCTGAAGTTTCCTACGCAAAGAAGTTCTGCCACCGCCGATTCTAGACCTCGATTGGCATTTGTTGGTTCTTCTCTCCCTCTTCTGCTTCTCTTTCTTTTTCCTACGCCTGCTCCAGCGATTAAGGTTTTCCTAGGTGGAACTCCATTGAAGGTGATTTGTTTTTTGCTCATTTCGAGATCTGCTCAAGGTCCTTTCATTTTCTTTTTATTCCCTCAAATACTGATTATTTTTTCCCTTTTCTTTTCCTCTCCGGTAATATTATCCTGATTCACTTCCCTTCCCCCTGCTATTGACAAATGCTTTGCTGCCTTTTTTAGAAAAAAATTATTTTAGGGATTTTTTTAGTAATGCTTTGTTAACATGGCTCCATCTGCTCTTCTTCATCCTTGTCAGACGAAAAAAATTTATATTGTTTCCTTTTCATTTCAGTTTTGTTTTCCCTTTCCTTTGCTAATGTTGTTTTACTGTTTGTAGTTAATTTTGTTTATTCTCTTATGGTTTACACAGGATGATAAATCGAAGAAGATGTTAAAAATTTGGGTTTTAGTGGTTTTGGATACGTACTGCTTCAGTAATCGAAATCGACGGTAAACATAAATTTTATTTTTTTTTTCCCTTTCTTTTTTATAGTTCTTTTTTGTTTAGATGAACTTTTGTTCTCTGTTTTTTCTGTTTCTTTTCGTCTTGTCAATGCGAAATGAGAAGATTTGACATTTTTTCTGTTTCTTTTACAATCATGCTGACTATTTGTTTACTATACATGTACAATGAGGATGGAGACGAAGAGGTGAGTAGATGTGCTGTTTAATGGACTATATATATATTTTTTAAACGAAGAGGTGAGTAAATATTTTACCCTTTCTTTTTTAAATTCTCTAAAACCATGGACAGATAGATGTGTTGCTTAATGACTAAATGTTTACAATACATATATGGACGCCTTTTTTTTTTTTCCACTAATATCTGGTCAATTACATGTTTTGAGTATAACTGGGAGTTTGTGTAATAGTAGTCAATAGTTATAATGTTGCATACTGCACATGTGAAAATTGTTGCTCCTGTGAACCTCATTGTGAAATGTAAATCTTCTATTTTAGTGATGATTAATGAAGCAATAGCAAAATACATACTTATTTTGTGAATGGGTCCTTCAATTAAAAATAATGTTCTTTGGCATTTAGCTATTTTATTCCTTAGGCACTAATTTAAGTGGAAGTGATTACAGTTGCATGATTGTTGGAAGTGATCTTGGTCAAAGTATTGCTCTCGATTACTATGTGCGGCAGGTTGAAGAACTATTAATTTCCATGTTTCGCATTGTGAAAATTTTCTTCATCAGAGGAATCTAATCTATTTTTTTTCTCTTCCAGGTTGATGGATTGGTTGCCAAAGATTCTGATCTGTATAGGTCTCGAAGAAAACTTTGACATTCTTGCTTATTCTACTGTTGGCCATTGTTATCTTATCTGGTGAGCTTTTCTTCATTTCTACTGTTTTTTTCTTATATTTTTATTTGCTTTTGGCCATCATATTCTTGTATTAGTTTGTTCTTTCGTTTTGTGTTGTTGAGAGTTCTAATCTTTTGTTCCTATTTTCTCTCTCGACTAGAAGCATTTGGGGGGTTTAAAGTTATTGTTGTCCGGCACAGAGTTCTAATCTTTTGTTAATGTCTTCCTTCTTTGTTCCTTTGTTTGGATGTTTCTACGAATATAGTTGTCTTTGTCTTCCGTCTTTTCTTTGCATCTCTTGCAGCTTGAATAGTTAAGCAAACTTTTTATCCTTTCTGTTGGGTTTAAGTTGGATTTATTTAATGTCATGAGTTTTAATATGGACTTGTGGTTCAATCTGGCTATTGTCATTATTCTGTCTTTTCCTCATTTTTTATATAGGAGTTGTTCAGATCTTTAGCTTCTGCTTTCTTTTCTGCATTGTCTTTGAAGATCAGCTTCTACTTCTGATGTATTCATCTTTAAAACGTGAAACCTTAAGTTTTTTTTATCTTTTTTACTTTTTCTTGCTGGTTTCAACTTTCTTCCCCTTCTGCTCAATTGTTCATTGCAGCTTGTTTTATGCTTCGAAGGAGGAGAAAGTGGATCTCAAAGGACATATTTTATATCTTCTATGAGCTCTGTCATTAGCACTTTTTTTTGTTACCAATATGTATTTTTCCTTTTTCTTTTTTATGGGGTAAGGGTTGCAGAATTTGAAAATCAATCATGTCATGTGTGTTTGATTGGAGCAACGGGACGGTGCTTGTGATGTTGATGGTTGGTTTACGGAGAATCTAACGATGCCTTGCTGATGATGCTCTTTAGGTTATATTATAATCTAATGTTGTTGTGTTGTTCTGTCTTTTTGGAGTTTGTCCTTTTTGTTTTCCTTTTTTTTATTCAGAAGGAAGATGTTTTCTTTTTTCACCTTATTTTTGGACTGAAATTTTCTCACCATGTGTTGTTTTTTCACACAGTGAAATATAGAACTTCTTTTGATGTTTCTTTTTCCCTTTATATGATTGCAGTTTACTGCTGAAGAACATTGGTTCTAAATCTGTACCTATTGATGGACTACCCTTTCATCATGACAGAGGTATGTATTACTGATGAAAACTTTGTTGTATCTATATTATTTTGTCTGCGATTTACTGTTTGTTTGGAGGATTTTGGAATCCAACTCACAAGTCTTTAGTATTGTGTTACTTTCTATTGACCCAAGATTATCTTGAGGACTTTTGCATCACTGAAATTACATATTAGGCAGCTTGCTTCCTTCCTTCTTTTTTTTTTCTTTCTTTTTTCCTTCCTCTATGTTTCTCTTCCTGCAATTTTTTAATCCTCGTGGGAGAACATTCTCTCTTCCCACCATCAAACGCATACATTTTTTTTTTTTTTTATAGTATCTTTGTGTTTCTTTTCCTTCAATTTTTATATCTTCCCTTCATCTGGTGCTAGCGGAGTGGCTTTGATCATGTACAACATAGATGAGGTCTGTTTACACTTTACATTGTTGGTCTCTTATCCTAAAATTCTTTTGTAGTTTTTTTGGATTTATCCTTTTGCAAATGTATGTACAATCACAGTCTTTTTTGGATTGTGGCTTCAGCACGCATGGAATGGACTATGGAGTCCAAAGCAGATCAACATAAATTTTGTGGTGCACAGTCAATGGCTTTTTACACCGCTCAACATGAACTTAATTTTGCGTCAAATTTAATGAACTGTATTGTGCGTTGAAGATATTTGATTATAATCAACTGTATTCCCCAAAATATCTTTTTCACTACATTGTCATGCTTTTTTTGCTTTGTATTTTCAGATGGAAAGTATTTTTGGAGTGTGCCTTCGGCTGAAATGGGCTGCATGCATGGAATGGACTGGAGTCCAGGCAGATCAACATAAATTTTGAACTTTTTTTTTTGAAGGGCCTGTTCTTTAGGGAGTTCTGAGAACATGTCTCAGAACCTGTTCTCATCCCAACTGGGTCTTAGTCCATTTTTAAGAAACAAGGTTCTGAGAACTGGGTTAGTAACCCAGTTCTCAGCCCAAGCTAAAGAACATGTGGTTTAACCCAATTTTTTTTTCAATACTTTGTTCCAAAATTTTTACTTTTATTAGCAAATAAAATCCCAATATTTTATTTTTTACATATTCAATCAAAAACTAATTTTCACATTATAATAATATTTCAGTCCATAGTAATTATTTTTAATGTTAATGATATATTTAAGTTTACACAATATTTTTTGTTTAAGATAGTTTAATATTTAAATTTTCAAACTTAATTTTTGTGAAAAAAATAAGTTGGGGCTGTCATTTAAGAAACAGAAAATATTGTGGGCCTATTGGCAAAAACTTTGATGAACAGTGTCGGTGACATTGTTTATCTTCTTCCCCATCCATTCCTTCATTGTTTTTCAGTTCTTTTCCATTCCTTTGTTCTTCCAGCAAGTGAGCTCGATTTTTTTTTTTTCTTTCTTCTTTTTCCGGCAGAAACCCATTCGATTAATTTGTTTGATAACCAAGAACATCTCGATTGATAATGGGGGCAAAATTTTCAAACTTGAACTAAAAAAAATCATACATCTTCAAAGAAGTTTCAAACTTGTTTGGACCCAAATCGATCGGACCGGACTTTGTATCCAGCTCAGAACCCGATTTTTTCTCCTCTCCGGTTGTCTTCTCAAGCCGCTCATCTTCGATGGACTTGTCAGAGGAGCGCTTTTCCACTTCTTCGCTGTTTTCTCCATTCTCAGCCCCTTCCTCTTTTTCGGCCATTAGAGAACGAGGTGGGAGTAGAGAAGGTTTGAGTGAAGAGAAATTAGAACTGGGTTGGAGGAACAGTGGGAATTTTTGGGCTGAACACACTTTCTCAGACCCGGGTTTGCGTTTGAAAGTGAGAAACATGGGTTTCACCCCATTTTCATCTAATTCTTGGGTCTCAACCCAAAAAATAGCCAAACCCCATTGGTAAAGAACAGGCCCGAAGTGAACATAAATTTTGAACTTAATTTTGCCTAAGTTTTGATTACCTGTATTTGATTGTAATTGTTGTTAGGTACTTAAATTACTGACTTTTTGTATAAGTTTAATATTTATTACCGTTATTATTAACTTACTAATTGAAAATAAAAACTGCTTTATATTTTTGATACAATAACAGATTTCCTTGCCTTTTATAGTAATGCGGCCATCTGTAATGGGTTCTTTTGCAATTGGCCATTTTGCATCTTCTCAAACATAATATTAAAAGAGGATGGAGGCGCGCAGCGCCACTGAATCCTCCTAGTACTTACTTAAATTCATATAAAACATTGAATTCAGGTGACGATCGTATCGACATATTGGGCGGATCCTCTGACATTCGAGTTATGGACCTTAAGTGCGGAAAAGGTACCCATGGGATAAGGTATCTGTGTTTATTATTATTATTATTATAACCGGTAAATACAACAAGAGTAATGATAGATTTCTTATCTAATTCATCACAATTTTTTTATAGTAACTTTTGTGGCTTAATTATTTTTATGAAATAATTATTAATATGTTGTAACATAATTGATCAATGAATGCATGCCACATAAGTTGTTATGAAAAAATTGTAATGATTAGTTGAGATGTCTATTATTACTCGTAGGAAAATTCGTACTTCTTCTGTCCCACTCAAAGAGTCTATTTTGTATTAACAAAGTTGACTCTTTGAGTGAGACAGAGGGATTAATTTGTAAAATTCGTTTAAATTACCAAACGAAGCTTGTAAAAATTTCTGAAGAAAATGCCCTAATTTTTTCAGTTAAGGGTCCATTTAATAATGTCATTAAATGATGTGGGCTTTGTTTCATAATTGTAAAATTTATGTAGTAATTTGAACAAATCTCAAGTTATTTTTGTAATTTACCTTTTTTTTTTTTTTTGTGTGTGTTACATACAAGCATTAGTTTGGTTAAGTTACTCTCTCCCTTCCATTAGAAGAGTCTACTTTGATAAATATTTTTTGTTTTATAAGTAGAGTTCACTTTTAATTTTTTTATACTTCATACCCTTACTAATATAATCATGTGTGGTATAAAAAGTAAGGATATAAATGAAACAAAGGATATATAATAAACTATTTTAGATGTTGTACCTTGATATTCATAATAAGTTGTACATTTGTCAAAATGGACCCTTCTAATGAAAATGAGGGAGTGTTTTTATTTTTATTTTTTAAAGTAAACCCATCAACATGGGTTCGATTCTTGGAGATACAAGAATTAAAAAAAAAAATTGATTAAAATTTTTTACGATGGACTAACATGATCACTCTTATAAATGTAAGGACTAAAACTACCATTTTTATAAATATGAGGACTATACTTTGTATTTACCTTTTTTTTAAGGCCATGAGAAAATTCTAATTGAAATTACATTTTCAAACAACTATAATTTCATATTTATGAGTTTAATTAACAAATAAATTTACAAGATTATAGTGGAAAATTAATATTTCTTCCATTCCAATCAAAGAATCCACTTTTAATTTGTTTACATTACATACACTTACTAATATAATAATGTGTGATTCACAATTAATCTTACTAATAAATAAAGGATATAAATGGAACATATTGTGTCAAATTACAGATTTTAAGTATTATACATTTGTCAAAGGGAACTTTTTAAGTGGAACAGAGTGAGTATTAGTTATTGACCTTCATTTCCCGCAATCTTATCCTTTATAAGCTCAATATTTGTTAAAATGTTTATGATTATTAATTTATTATAGTTCTCTATTAAGTTGGGAAAAAATAACTTACATGTAACAAATATATCATCAGTTTACATCTTTATTCATTTTTAAAAATTTTGATTTGAACAATGAAATAAAAGTATGTTAAATAGTCGATTTCCGTAAATAATCTAATACGTTACAATTCTTGCAAACGTACCTGAAATTGTTTGTGCGGTAGTAAATTTTAAAATTTTTGGCAATTATCTATTAAATAAGAAATTTAGTGTACATTTAAAGTAAATTAATATTATATTATAAATAATTTTTAATTAAAAAGTTCAAAAGGATCATTGTAGAAATAAAAAATTTAAAAATTGGGACCAAGATTTAAGGAGGCCCTGATTAAATATAGAAATTTATTTACAAAATGAAAAATATGTTAACTTGCTTGTTAATTTTCAGCATTGGAAGTGTGGGAAAAAATGGCAGTGATGAAGGTGTCTCCAACATTAATGTGACCAGAGCAACAATTACAGGAGCCCTTAATGGAGTTAGAATCAAAGTTTATTACTATTTCTTTTCTTCTTTTTTTTTTTTATAACTAAATTCCACTTCATTTTAGGCTTACTTTCCAAAAATTAAAAAAACTATAATAAATGCATTTGCATTTGTATGTTAGGAAAATTGTAAAATAAATAAAGGTGCTACTCTTTATATATATATGTATATAATTACTATTTTGTTAAGGTGATAAATATAATATTTAAAAAAAAACACACTTTTAATTTTTTTTAGAAAAGAAAAAAAAAATTATACTTTGTTTATTTCTTTAAAATGACCTTATTATTTTGGTTATGTGTGGTTCAGGGCTAAAAGGTAAATGTTATAAGTGGGAAAACAATATTTCAAAGTGTAATATTTTGATAGATTATTACATATTTTAATGAAACCTTTTTCTACTAGTATTGATAGAGAATTACTCATTATGTTTTATTAGAAAAGTCCACTTTGTAATAGTGTGTTTTATTTGAAGAGTTCACTTTGTAACGCTATTACAAAGTTGACTCTTTTAATAAAACAAATGAAGTATCTTATATCTTTTTGCCATAAAACTCTTGGGTCGGTTTGTTTGCATATTTTTAAAAATACGTTTTTAGATTTTTAAATTTTATATTAATTTGTCATCATTCTCCTTACAATTTTTCTATTTAACTACAGTTTTTATATTTTTAAGACATTTTAATATTATTTCTAACTGAAAACACAAGTTTAAAATTCTTCAAAACCAACCTTTCGTTTACCCAAAAAGCTGTAAAATGAAAATGAGTTTTTGTTATGTTCTCGCATAAACCTTTTTTCTAAAAAAAATTTATGTAATCTCTACTTTTCATTAGAAAAGTTAAGTTTCGAGGATGTACAACTTTTTATGGATTGCAAAATATAACATGTAAAATTGTAATTTGCCCCATTTTTTTTTCACTCATATCTTTACTTTTTAAAGGTCAATTATTTGTAAATCACACGCAATTATATTAGTAAAGGTATGAAAAAATATTTTCAAACTTAAGAAAAAAAGGTATGAAACAAAGGGAGTATACGTTAGTGATACCATAAGGATTGCTAATAACAAAAAGAAAAAAAAAGAATGACAATTAATTTTTTGGACAATAAATTCTCATCTCCAATATAATTATGATAATTAATTTATTACATATGCTTTGGTTTGCACAGGGAGGACGGGGATTTGTAAAGAATATTACCTTCCAAAATAATGAGATGCATGATGTGACAAATCCCATCATCGTAAACCAATTTTATTGCGGTGAATATTTTCAAAACTCGACAGAATGCCCCATAAACGTAACACTTCTTCAGATGATTACTTGTACTTTTTCTGTTTTTCTTAAAATAAAATTAAAAAAAAGTTAAATTCTAATCTTTTTAAATTAGAGTAAATTATTTACTTGATCATTCAAATTTTTTGCGTAAAGACTTGACCAATCAACTATTAAAATAGATCACTTTTAACCACTCAATAGATTATGAAAGTTAAATGCAGTGTTTAAAAAGTCGAATTGGATCTAACGGGTTGGTCGAACCGGGTTAATCAGGAACGACCACGTGTAGGAATTGAGAGGTCTAACTGAAAATTATTTATTTGATGCAATACCTAAAATTTATCAAATGGTCAAAAGCGAAAATTTTTAAAGTAATTATGTATATGTAATTTACCTTTAAAATTGATATTAGAAATATGACTAAATATCGAAGTAATACTCCCTCTGCCCCATATAAAAAATCATGTTTAAAATAAATATATATTTTGTCCTAATAAAAGAGTTCAACTTCAATCAGTTTACAACATTGCATATCTATAATAATATAATAATGCGTAGTTTACGATTAACCCTTACGTATAAAGTAATAATATTAATGAAAAATATGATGCTAAATTACTTACTTTATTTTATATTATAACTCATAATAAATCTTACATATTTTTTAAACTGGACTCTTTTAGTGGTACAGGAGGAGGTCATCAGATTTTTTTTGTCTGTTTCACAGTTGTCTTCCCTTATCTACCCTCTTACAATGAAATGTGAGAGTCACATATCATATTGTGGTGTCCGCTTCCCTATTATGAGATAGTAGACAAGAATGAAAAAGGCAAAACAAACAAAGAATGTGATGGGCGGACAGAGGACTTTATTTTGATATTGAACCTTAATCTTAAGAAATTAAATTATGAATTCTTTTAACTGCAGAAAGATGCTGTGTTAGTGCAAAATGTGCTATACAAGAACATAACAGGAACAAGTGCAACAGAGTTGGGCATAATTTTCAATTGCAGTGCAACTGTTCCATGTAAAGACCTTAAGTTGGAAAATGTGCAATTAAAGCGTGAAGGACTTGGTAGCATATCAGCTTCTTGTAAGAATGCCAATGTACAACAAGTTGGAATCAATACCCCTCGATGTCTAAAATAAGACCGAAACAATATGATATTGATGTGTCTTGATTTCAATTCAAATTGCTATATATTCGCCAATTTTCTTGATTTATAAATAAATAGATGAGCCTCTATGCAGCAAAGTCTAAACAATGGTTTGAATGGATCACAATTTACATTTTCTAATAAATTGTTATTATTTTTAATACACTTTTTTTGCACTTTTAATATTTATATTTTTATATTTTAAATACAATTTTAATATTATAAAATAAATCAAAACTAAAAAAATAAACCAGTGTTTAAACTAAACTTTAATGTTGAACCTGAAAAACTCAAGTAGTTCTATTAAGATGAAACAAGAAAAAACACTAAATTACTTGTGAAAAATATTACATGAATTTTTAGATAGAATAAATGCAACACTTGTATTAAAGTGACAAGAGATGAATTTAAGGCTTGTTAAACATTATCCTTAAAGTGTTTATTGCTCCCCCCCTCCAACCAATATCTTGCTAACTAGGGACTTAGGCAAAATATGTACACTTTTAAAATACAGTATATTCCTCTAAACAACAAAGTAGTAGATTCTTTTATTATCTAGACAAAATAATGGATTATGGAAATTTGATTCTATATTTGACCATCAACACATATTTATAGAGTTGAATGGTTGTCAGCATAAGACATGAACAGACTCAAAGTATAAACCTACTTTTCAATTTTTTGGTTGCATCATTTCGTAGGAGAAGCAACTTGTCAAGAGCTTTTGTTGCACTCTTTCAATGTTGAAAATATTGTCTATACTATTACAAACTAACAAAAAAAACTCTGACAATCCCCCACTTAATTTGTAATATCAAATCAACACAACTTGAAGTCATACATAAAAGAAAGCCACTTCCATCTAAACTTTCTCTTAGTATAGATAGGTCACATATGCTTTACTTAAACCAACATTCGAATACAATTAGGCATAAATGCACGTGTGAACCATCTAAATACATAATCCAATCAAATTTGGGTTGTAGTACTTTTATGGTTATGTGCTCATCCTTGTTTCATAGTCATTTAACTAAGGATTACGCAAAATTTTAGATAGAAGCGAAACCACTTCTATGATCATAGAGGTGGAAGATGTTTCGAGTTCAACTAATTTTAACATAATTAAAACACCACGAAACAATTTCATTAAGAATTTAACATTCAGCCTCTCAGTTAAGAGTTATAAATAGTGCATCGTTTACTTAGAATTATATACACAATAGGTGGATGCTCACAATTACCAAACAACTTGTTTTTACCATCTCATTCTTTTTCTACAATTATGAGGAGCAGTACTTGGATTATTACATTTTCTTGCTAAATTTTCAATTGTTAACAAATCATTTTCTTCGAGTCCATCCTTCATACTTATGTTGTCCATACTATTTAATTCCTCTGAATCTTCTTCTTTATCTGCAACATTAGCAACAAATTCAACTCCTTCTCCATTAGCACGATCCTTGCCCAAAATGATAGAGAGATTTTCATAGTGAGGAAATGGCTTGTTACTTAATCTGTTCGTATTTGAATGACTCTAGGAAAAACATAAAATACAAAAGAAAAAAAAAAGTTAAACAATGAAAAAATGGTGATATACTGAGAGCAAAAACTTACAAAACTAATTACCTTAATCCAATCATCAAAAACAGTTTTTTCAACTATCACACATTTGTCTCCATCATTCCAGCTAAAATCATTTCCATTGGGACCCAACATTTCTCTTATTGCACTAGTTTGTTTTTTCAACTACTTAAAGTAGGACTCTATATGAGGTTTTATTTTAAGACCACAACTTGGTAACTTATCTTCTAACATTATCTAAATGTGGGAAAGATATCAATCTTTAAAAGTTCCATTATCACTGACTATTTCCGGCTAAATCAAGCAAGACTTTTGGCATCTTCAAATATAGTCCATAGACGTTTGTTCACGCATCTTCCCTTACCTTGCTCTCCAACTTGTGAGTCCATATCATACCTTTTAATCTTCATGCACATGAATAAGTCAATCCAAGACAATAATATACACTACTACAAAAATAACTTTCTACGGCGGTGCTTTAACGGCGGAAATACAAAAACCGCCATTAAAAAGAAAGTACGAACTTTCTACGGAGGTTAGAAATAAAACCGCTGTAGAAAGGGGACTTTCTATGGCGGTTTTCAAAAACCGCCGTAGAAGAAAGTTCCCTACTTTCTAGGGCGGTGTCCAAAAACCGCCGTAGAAAGTATGTTTATATGAAACTGCTGTATAATTAATAAATATGATGAATTTTACTATAAAAATTGATAAATAGAAAATTACATATTTATTATTAAATTAAAAAAAATTTGGGAGTTAATTTACAAAAAAAGAAAAACTAGAAATTAATAGGAATAGAGGAACGGGCGGGAATTCAAAATAACGGGCTTTCTACCGCGGTTGTTATTAAAACCGCCATAGAAAGTTACTTTCTATGGCAGTTTCTTGAAAACAGCCATAGAAAGTAACTTTCTATGGTGGTTTTAATTACAACCGCCGTAGAAAGTCCATTTTAGAAAGTAACTTTTTTTTGAATTTTAAAGGTTTCCCTTTGTTTCCATCTCCAGCCAGCCGCAGCTTCCCTATGTTTCCATCTCCAGCAAACTGAAGCGTTCTCTCGTTGCCGGCGCCCATCCTCTCTCCGTTGGTTTTTTCTCTTGTCTTCCCCCGAAGCCGTTTGTTCCGGCGGCGTTGATTACAAGATCCGCCGTCACCCAACTCCGGAGATGGTTTCTTAATCGGCCATCACCCACCACTTGGAGTTAATCCCCCATCATAATTTCACCACAATTGGTCCTTGTTGTGGGCTTCAAATCATAAAAAAGGTAATGTCGAATAGTTTCAACTTTATTTAAGCTTTACAAATTTTATTGTTACTTGATTATTGTGATTGGCCTAGGGCTTATTATTAGTGTTAAATTCGGGTTTTGTGAGATGATGAATGATTAAATTCGGGTTTGATTAGTGTTAAATTGGTGGTTATTGTATTGTTCTTGATGTTAATGATTAAATTAATTAGAATTTGATGGATGCACGCAAAAATTTTGTAAAGTTTTGTGGTTGTTCGGTTTATTAGCATGAAAGTTTTTGATTTTTTGAATAAAGTTGAAATATATATATATCAAAAACTTTCTACGGATGTTCTTGCTATTTTTGATATATATTTTTGAATTTAGAGATAAAAAAATGAATATTAAATTTTTTTTTTTTAAATTTGGTACTTTCTACGGCGGTTATCTTCAAAACCCCCGTAGGACTTTCTACGGCGGTTTTGAAGATAACCGCCGTAGAAAGTCCTTTCTACGGCTGTTCGCTTAGGAACCGCCGTAGAAAGTCGAACTTTCTACGGCGGTTCAGTTAGCCTTTTTATGGCGGTTCCCAACTGCCGTAGAAAGTCCGTAACCTTTCTACGGCTGCCGAATAGATGGCGGTTCAAAATGGATGAAAACTGCCGTTAAATGTGCTAAATAACCGCCATTAAAGCCCTTTTTTGTAGTAGTGACACTTAAGTGAGTGCAGATTCCATCTACCCAAATATGTACAACTCTACAACACATTTTATTGCCAAACTATACAAAAAAGCATTCAATTAGTGTTGGCACAAATCAAAAACTAGTAACAGAAACTCTTTACTACAGAAAAGTGCAATTGAGAATAATAACTTTAGACAGTAAAAGACACATGGGTTGTTCATATGTTCTATACTTATTCAAATTGATGAAAACTATGATTGAATGAGAAATGCAATTCCAAAATATGAAAAAGATGATATAAATGCCAAAAAAACTTCATCCCTGGTGATGAGCTCTCCACTCATTGAACATTTGTGAAGCCAAGTTTTTCCACTACTTAGTCCATTCATTTATGGTTATGCACTACTAATCAAATTAGCATTTAGCTCAATGTTGTTTTGGTGTTCTTCTTCTAATAATCCATAGGATCTTATTCTATTTCTCTTCTTATATGGTTATGTAATGGGGTCCAAGCCGATATGATGCAACATTGAGTTCTGATTGGATAAAAATGTGGGTTTCTTAACATTTCCCAACGCTTTTTAAGCAAGCCAAAAATAGCTTTCGATAATGTTTCTTGTAGTTGAGTGTTTCATGTTGAAAAGTTAATTCTTGATGTGTATTTGGTTGATGACCCTGTCCCCACTTTGTTAAAGGATAATGCGGACCTCTATAGGGAGTTGAAAACCCTTGTCATTTGTATAACCGGCATCAACAAGGTAATAATAACCTATACAAATATTTTCCAATGAAAAACTAAGGAAAAAGGAAACTGAAACCCATAAAAAGTCTTAGGGGGCGCTTGGTTCGTAAGGGGGAATGAGAATTATAGTAATGGGGAATGATAGTAGAGGTAATCATTGTATTTGTTTTGTTTGGTTTGTGATAGGGAATGACTATGATTACCATTGATGGTGTTTGGTTCACAAAATAAAATTTTTAATAGTAATTTTTATTTTTATTTTTTTACATTCAACTTTTAATATATTATAAACTATTTATGTTTAAATATATTATAATGATAATTTTTGTTAATTAAAATATTTTAAAAGTAAAAAATATACACAAAAAAGAATTGATTCCCATTCCCCTCAAAATAGAGGGGAATGGATGATTGGACAAAAGTTGGATTTGGAAGTGGGTCTGTGGAATGAA
The DNA here is from genome assembly GCA_016801395.1 of Leptodermis oblonga. Lineage (NCBI taxonomy): Eukaryota > Viridiplantae > Streptophyta > Magnoliopsida > Gentianales > Rubiaceae > Leptodermis > Leptodermis oblonga. Next base: position 30,534,914 of record CM028755.1, read on the forward strand.
ACCTCCTAAACAAACACCCCATTTCATTTCCAATATATTCTAGAGATTCATAGGGTGAGTATACCAACAAAATTGTTTTCAAGAGGGACTTTTAAGCCATTTCATATTTTTAAGGCATCATGAAGTACTCTTGAATGGGCTGTTGACGCTTCCCAACTTCGTAAAATATTGATAAATGGCATGTCTTACGAGCAAACACCTATAACATTCGTGAAAATCTCCTGTTTTCTAGATATATTTCTAGGCTTGTCAACTTTAGCCACATGGAGTTCAATATTGGTTCCATCTAATGCTCCTAGGTGATTCTACCTCAGCAAAAAGGAAATTATTAGATAATAAAAAATGAAAAATATATTAGCGTCTGTGCGCATTACAAAATTCAAAAAATACTTTTGAAATGCTGCAATTACTTTTTGGTCCATTCATGTGAGCATACACAAAAGATTAAATAAAAAGACATTCACAACTTTCAGAGTAGAAATATTGAGAATAAACTAATATAGATTTTGACGAAAACATAAAAATATTGATAGCAACTATAAAAGCATAAATATAATATCTAAATCGAAGAAGCGTAAACTCAAAATTCTCACAATAGTTGGAAATAATTGATACTCTCTAGAATGAAGATATGGATGATAGTTTTATAATCAATATTTTGCGATCTTTTGATACAGTTTGACACCCAATTTTTAGATGAAAAAAGAGCTTAATTTTTAGTAAGTAGAAGTATAGGATATGTATGCTATGTTTTTTGGTTTAGTGCCACTTTGTTTAGTTTTTTAATCCAAGGAATGATAAAAATAACTTAATTTATGGTTAAAAATAACAATGGTGAATTATAACCCCACATGGATATCAAATATGCCCATTCCCCCATTCACACTATTTTGCATATTTTATACAATGTTAATTTATTAGATATTTGTCTTTAGAAATATAAGAAATTTTTTATAGAGCAAAAACTGAAATTAATTACTTCAAAGAAACTAGAAGAATACCTGGAATAGAAAGGGAAAAAAAAAAAAAAACCACAATCCCAAGCGTAAGAAAAGATGCCGGGTAGCGTTGAAGGCTTGAAGCATCAAAGTCCTCGCCCGAGAACAAAATCACAAAATCCAGTGCGGCCGAGCCAATAGAAAATCAACAAATAATTCTATTTGCTGACGTCATGTTGATATGATAATGACAACTCAATCAATCACACTCTCCCGATCACACTACAGTCCTCACTCTACCGCTCACTGGTGAATGGTGAATGGTGAACGGTGATACCTCGCACTCCACATGTCCTAAATCGATTGCTTTTCCAACCCAAACTGTCCAACAACCACACAAAACATCGTGCATGTGTCGACAATCCGAAAGGGGTTTGAATTATCTACAAGAATGGAAATGATTATCCCTTTTCCTCAAACTGTCCACTCGTAATCAGATAAAAGAACCAAAATTTTCTTTTTTTGGGAGGTAGAAGTGAAGTAGGCAGAAGGGTTGTTCTGAGTTGAAGAGAAATAAGGGAATTTGAAGTCATGGGGAGGGTTGGAGGAGAAGACGAGGTGAAGAAACTCGAGGAAAGCAACATCGTGGTTGTGAATCCGAAGCCCAGTAAAGGGTTCACTTCTAAGGTGGTTGATTGGGTTGAAAAATTGGTGGTGAAGTTCATGTATGATTCTAGCCAACCACTTGAGTACCTTTCTGGGAATTTTTCTCCGGTGATTGAGGAGACTCCGCCTTGTAAGGACCTTCCCGTTAAGGGGCATCTTCCCGTAAGTTCACCGATTGACCAATTATTTTTGTTATGTATCTTTTGAGTGTGTAGTTTAAATTGGATTGGTTTTCAGTTTTGTGGCTTCTTGTTTTTACCGGATTTGATGAGTATGTATGTTTGCTTTCTTGGGATTTGTATGTTGTGGTCTGTGGGTGATAGATTAAATGAGCTGTTTAATAGACCATGATTATAGACGAATTGGGCTGGCATCACTGTAATATTTCGGATTCTATAACCAGAAGCAGGCCAACTATCTGGTCATTCTGTTTTTGGTGGCTTCATGCTTCGTTTGTCCTAGACAACTTTGGTCATATATCTTTTAGTTAGCTGTATGCCCTGGAATTATATTGAGGATCCTGATCTAATCTGATCATCAGGGTAGAACGAGTAGAAATTTTGGATGCTTAAATTTTCGTAAGTTAGTGGAAGGTTATATAATCTGTTAATCACTGTCAACACTTTTTGAAGTGCAAAATTGTGGGGAAGGGGCTGTTTTTTTTTTTTCATTGTCTTTTAGGACTCGTTTGTGAAAAGAGGGTTTTACTGCTGCAAGTGTCAAAGGAAGCAGAATTTTAAGTTCATTAAATATATCATTTATACTTTGTAGAGAAAGAAGATGAACTTCTGTTACCTGGACCAACTTGAGGGAGATGAAATGACATCTTGTGTAAATGTTACTGTGTACAGTGCCACCATGTTGACTGGAGTAAACTAGAGAGACAATATAATTATCCGAGCACCGAGTTATGTAAAATTATGTTGGCCTTTAAGCTTGCTTTTTTGGCAGAGCATGACCTCGAGGGGTAATCTTTCTATAAGCAAATTGAGGATGAGCATCTACTCCTGGTTTTGAATTTTGGATTTTGTCAGTGCAACTTTTAAAATATTCATTTTATAAGAAGATGAGAAAATGTGATGAAGAGCATTTTATGAAAAGTACTGCTAGTTCTCTGAAAATCGAACAGCTGTTACCAACAATAGCACATGTTGCATCAATAACAACAAAATGCCAAAGTGTATAATTCATAAATCACCGTGGAGTTGCGCCACAACCTGTCAAGGATGAACCACACATCTGACATTGGCTTCGTCTCTAAAACTGGATTCACTGGGAAGAATCTCTTGGTCTGTAGTGTAGATGTTTTAGGATTGCTGGTGATGCATACAATTAAAGAACTACAGAATACATGAATTCATATGCTTGTGTCACTAATTAGTTAGAATGAACTTAGCACAAGATATGAGAATTGCTATATGCTCTGCAGGTGAGGAAGTATGTTATTTATAAGATTTTGGCCCTATGTTTTTTCTATGATATAATTATTTTTTTCCTTCAGGAATGCCTCAATGGTGAATTTGTGAGGGTTGGCCCTAATCCAAAGTTTTCTCCAGTGGCTGGATATCATTGGTACGGCCTTCACGATTGTAAATCAAATCTTCAATAGCTTTTTGTTTCGTACCTGCATTTCAAAATTTTCCTCCTGGATAATTAGACCCTCTTCTAGGAGTGAGCCCAGTTAGTTACCTTTAGAATTTCCACTTCATGTTGTGTTTCTTTGTCAGTCAAATTGTGGTTGGGAGGCTTATTTATATGCTAGGTTGAAACACAATAAACCTTACCCTCCTTTTTCTCCTTTGCAGGTTTGATGGAGATGGGTGCGTCCTTATTTATCTTTGACTGAAGATATAGAGTACAAATTTTCATGATTCACTAATTTGTGTCAAAAGGACTACTATTAGTGCTGTTTGTTATTAATTAGTTCTCTGCAGATTACAGAATTTATCCTTTTCGGACGGGATTTCAAGTGAACTGAACTGTTAATTATTTTTTTTTTCCTAGTATCATAATTTCTCAAGAACCTATATTATATGAGATGTTATAATGTATGCCATTTATTCAATTACCATCTGTTTGAGAGATGAATTCAGGTCTGATATTGCCAATGGCCTCAACTATGGATGGTGTAAAATTCTGGCTAGTTACTTATCCATTTACTTGTCATAGCATTTATTAAACCAGGTTACCAGAATCCTGATAAGAGATGATGGGTTTACTAATATAGCTATCAGCTATTTTCTGCTTAGTTTGTGACATATTGCTAGTTTGTTGATATTGTAACACGAATACTTTTTTTAGGATCACCTTGAAATATTTTCTATATGTATCATGTGCCTTTAGGATTTATTTTCTCTTGCTGCTGTTGTTGCAGAATGATCCATGGAATCCGTATAAAAGATGGAAAAGCAACATATGTCTCTCGTTACGTGAAGACATCAAAGTTAAAGCAAGAAGAATATTTTGGAGGAGCTAAGTTTATGAAGGTATGTATCCAAGATAAATCAGCAAATTTACAACTTTTAGTCTTGTCTTTGCGTCATTCTGCTTTCTTTCTTCTCCTTCCTTCCCGTGATCATTTTCCATTCCAATAAATGGCAATGTCCCATGGTTCTTCCATTTCGGTAAATGGCAATGTCCATAGTGCTTGAAGTATCTTACAAATTTTCTTGGATGCAAAATTAAGTAATTGATTTATGATTTGGAAAATTGACTACTGCTCATCAACACTACAAATTTAATATATTTTCAAAACTTTTTTTCGCGAAGAATTGAAAGAGCTCCTTGGAAGATTATTAGAGTTGCTAAGTTTTTTATGTGATGTCTGCTGGATAGGAACTAAATTCTGTTCTAGTTACTTCCATTTAAATACTCCGTCTGTACCCAATTTTTGGGGAACATGTAATCATTATGTGTACATAAGATGGTTGGGATGAATGTTTGCTTTTTGATTAAAATATTAATTGATTAGAAGTCTATTGGAATTTGGATGAGTTACATTTTGAATGGAACTCGGGCAGGTATTTAGTGTGACTGTCACTTTAGGACAATGAAAAAGAAGAAACATGACAATCTTTGAGGTGTTGAGGAAGTATTAATTCTTAAAATATCTTGAACAGTACCCCAGAAGACGTATCTTGTTGCACCTAAGACTCTTTACCTTCTGAAAGGTTAAAAGAAAAAACGAACAAAAAAAAGAGTAAAAGAGAGACTTGAATTATTGTAACATGAGTTGCAAAAGAATACATATATTAGAAAATAAGATCAAAGCATCAGAATGTTAATGTAATAATTATTTTCATAAAAACCAAAAACTTTTCATTTTGATTTAAGTAAGATTTGACAACCTTCAATAAGATGGTTTGGGTGGTTTTAATTATTTAAAGCTGATTCGTTTGGTTTTGTGGCTGAGTTGCTTATGCAATTTATGTTACTTCATTGCTGTATCTCGCAGATTGGGGACCTTAAGGGGTTATTTGGTTTAATTATGGTTAACTTGCAACTTCTTAGAGGAAAGCTGAAAGTGTTGGATTTGACCTATGGAACTGGAACAGGTGAGAACCATCTTTGCTTCAGATCTGTTTTGTGCCAAAGGCTAATAATTCAGATATAAGTCTTTTTGGTTGGAAACACTGATTCCACATTTATTTCTGTTCCTTGGCGCACAAATCGGTATAAAGAAAATCAATCATGGCTAGTCACTCTCTCTCTCATGTTTTTCACTTTTTCTTCTTTTAATTTGTTTGAAATATATGTACCATTTCTAGAATTGAGTAAGGTAAAATGTTGTACCTCACTGAAAATCTTTCTGTATGACACTTTTGTTAGTATCCTTTGGAATTTTCTAACATAAAATTTCATGGCTTATACTTCCAGCAAATACAGCTCTAGTCTATCACCATGGAAAACTGATGGCACTTCAAGAGGCAGATAAGCCATGTAAGCCTGTTTTTTTGTTTCCTCATCTATGGAACAATTAGATTTATTAATCTTCAGTACATTTGTTTATTGCTCCTCATTTTAAGGATCACTCACTTCATATTTCTAGTAAAGTCTGTCTCATCTCCAGACACAATCTAATGTGTATAATACTTTCAATTTCAGTCTGCCATGCCTTATATTAGTTGATAGAATCAAGTGCCTTATGGCTAATTTTGGCAGTATCATATATAGTTTTTTATTTAATGTCCAGATGTACTGAAAGTGTTAGAAGATGGAGACCTGCAAACACTAGGCATGTTGGACTACGACAAGCGACTGACCCATGCCTTCACTGCTCATCCAAAGGTTGACCCATTCACTGGTAAGGGAGTTATAATGAGTATTTCCCCTACCATCTCCCTAGGGATAAAGAATCTTGACTTATCAGTTCAGAATCTATGAATTGTATCACAAGGGAAATTCAGTCATTGAAGAAGGTAAATTAAACTAATTACATAGTCTTAGACATCATAGCACCAGCCAAGATGGTCTACAATGATGGTCTCATAATGAACAACAATGGAAGCCTGAAAATTTTCTCTTGCTTAATTTGAAAATAGAATCTGCTCTGGTCAACATTGTATCAGATCTCACCTGCATCATCCCAAGTAATAGAAAAAGTTAGCCAACTGGCAACCTTTAGTTGATTTTGAGGTTTACAGACTTTCCATATTACTTAATTTTACATATATGTGGATCTGTTGTGCGCATCTGCATGTCTACAGGAATTGTACCCTAAATGAACAAAAATTATTAAGAATGTGAAGTTACATAGTGTGCCCACTACTGTAGTTGGCTGTGTAATTGCATTAATCAGCTGCATCATTAAGTTATAAAGCAGTTGTGCAAGTGGTGTGATTGAATATATACAAGTGATGGCGGAGGTGGGTGGTGTCAATTTCTGCCATCTCATTAGGAAGGAGAATGCACTGATAATAAGATTTGTGAGTGCTATGGAACTAGTTCTAATGGTAGGGGTGCGAAATGGTGTAGGGTATTATCTTAAAATAGTGTTGTTGGTTGAATAATATAGTTAAGTTTTAGCTAGCCCAACTGAAAGGTTGCTATTGTTTAGTTCTTGTAGTTGGTTACTTCTAGATTTGAAAGGGATTTAAATGCCGACAACTCCTTTTGAGTCAGGTTACCACATCTAGATTATTTAATGCTTGTTATGACAACAATTCAGTCACAATATAAATTTATGCCATGGGTGACATTATTACGATAAGCTACAGATTTAAATATTAAAGTTTTGCGATACTTCTTTGAAATTTAATTAGCAGCCTGTCTAACAACACTTCTGCTGGCAGGGGAGATGTTTACCTTTGGGTATTCACATATAGCTCCATATCTCACCTATCGAGTTATATCCAAGGAGGGTCAAATGGATGATCCTGTGGCGATAACCATTTCTGACTCAATTATGATGCATGATTTTGCCATTACTGAAAATTATGCAATTTTCCTGGATCTCCCAATGTACTTCAAGCCGAAGGTATTCTGGTTTTTTTTTTTTTTTCAATTAAAAACTTCTTTGCTAGAGTGACTTGGTACTTCTGTTGGATATGCGTAGAGTAGAACAATCAATTTCATTTACCTCATATTTGGCACATACAAAGTTTTAACAGCTGGTTTAATTATCACTCTTGTGCTTCAGGAAATGGTGAAGGATAAAAAGCTGATATACTCATTTGATTCTACGAAAAAGGCTCGTTTTGGTATACTTCCTCGCTATTCAAAGAATGATCTTCTAATAAAATGGTTTGAGCTGCCAAATTGCTTCATATTCCACAATGGTGAGCGAAAAAACCTTCTTGTCTTCTTATAGTTAAAATCCTATCCTTTATATGTATTTCTTCTAGGCTTCATACGATGCAGAGATTGTCTCAATGCCCAAACCCGTACAAATATAATAGGAACACCATTTCTTAGACTTCTCTGCCTACAGTTCGGTTCTGGTTTACTTGTTTAATGTGCATTGAAAACATTGAGCATAGAAGTTGTTAGGGCTTCATATATCATTTGAGCTTCTGAGGGTTTTCATAGTAGTTAAAGCATTCTGCTTCCATACCCAACAATTGCTAAATTAGTTAGATGCCCCTCTCTCTCTCTCTCCCCGATACTGAAAGCTTTAATCATGTATGGAGATTCAAATCTTTTAGTATATTTTGGGCCCTCAGTGTGGGTTTATTATGTCCTCTTTCTTGCGTGACATTCTAAAACCTTGCCATAGTTTCTTTCTTCATATCAATACATTACATGAATCATGATGATTCTGATATTAAGCTTTTCTACTTTATTGCTATGCATTTGGATTCAGTTTCATCTTCAATCAGTTATCCTTCATTTTTTATTGGAACTGGACCTTTTTGTCTGTAAAACAGCCAATGCATGGGAGGATGGAGACGAGGTAGTGCTCATCACTTGCCGTCTTCAGAATCCTGACCTGGACATGGTTAACGGAAATGTTAAAGAAAAGCTTGAGACTTTTTCAAATGAGCTGTAAGAATACTATGATTTATTTACTATAGTGACCGTGCTAGCATCTCTAAGGTGTTCATTATTCTTGTGGTCTACTTATCAGGTATGAAATGAGATTCAACATGAAAACAGGAATAGCCACGCAGAAGAAATTATCAGAGTCTGCTGTTGATTTTCCAAGGGTGAATGAGAGCTACACTGGCAGGTGATTGCTATAACTTTCTGAGAAGTCTTGAACTTTATGATATAAATTGAAGCTCAAACTTTTTCATCGCTGCTTATTGCTTTTTATGTAGAAGGTGATGTTAATTGATGACCTACTAAGACAGTTCAGGATCATGCTTTTTTTTTTTTTTTTAAAAAGAAACCTGTACCATTTGAATCAAGCTTGTTATCAAATTTGCCTGAATTTTACTGAGTTTTTTCTGCATGACTGGATGCGTGCAAATATAGGAAACAACGGTATGTGTATGGGACCATATTGAACCGCATTGCCAAGGTGACTGGAATCGTCAAATTCGATTTGCATGCCGAACCAGAGAGTGGAAAAACCAAAATTGAAGTTGGTGGTAATGTCCAAGGCATCTTTGACCTTGGACCTGGAAGATTTGGTTCAGAGGCTGTGTTTGTTCCCCGCCAACCTGGTATTACAGCTGAGGAAGATGATGGCTACTTGATTTTCTTTGTACATGATGAAAGCACAGGGTACAGAACTTTCTCCCTTGTAATCTGATTTCTGTTGTCCAATGGCTTAAAGATTAAGGTTGAGATGCTATAGAATCTTGGATGAATGAGTTCCATGACAATTGTGTATTCAATATTGCAGGAAATCATCAGTAAATGTAATTGATGCAAAAACAATGTCTGCAGATCCTGTTGCTGTTGCTGAACTTCCAAATAGAGTTCCATATGGGTTCCATGCTTTCTTCGTGACAGAGGTTCGAAATTCGCTTAATTATGTGCATTTAAATGTTCACTCTTTGATCCGTAGCCTCAATCGTCAACATTATGGGATAATGCGGGATAAAAGAGTTCATGATTTCAAGGAGTATCTAAATATGCTAAAAGTTCACTGGAATTAGCATCTCTTCCTGAGATCCTTTTCTTTTCCACATGAAGTATATTAGTCTGCTAAATTGTTGTAATGAAATTATGGGATTGCATATTCTTCTGCATTTTCCTTATTTCTCAGCAGATTCATCTCTGATGTGTTGATAATAATGCCTTGAACAGGAACAACTTCAAGAACAAGCTGTGAGCATAAGGGCATGAAAAGTACTGATAATAGATATGATCATATTTACTATTAGAAGATGTGGAAGCATGTTGTGGAAGATTCTCCCTGGGAAAAGGGCATGTTTAACAGTGGAAAATCTTGTGTAATGTCCTGGCTCGACATGGAAGTTTTGTTCATTGTCTTCAGTTTATATCTAATTATGCTGAAAGAATGAAGGGAAGGGAACACATGATGACAGACTGAGTATTATAATGGAATAATTGATTATTCATCTTGTTTTATGATATCCATGCGTTTGATGGTTTGCGTATCTCAAAAGACTGTTTTAAAGAAGAAAAGAACCGCAAAAGATATACAATCTCTCCACAATAGAGTTATGGATCATCTGCAACAATCAGGACAGGATATCCATTATTGAACACAGGGACACAGCTGCATGTCAACTTTCTTTTTGAAAATACACTTAATATTAATACAAAATCTTATTGTGCCTTAAAAAGTATAATTGTCTTAAATAGTTTTTTGGCCCCTTCCAATATCAGGGTTCACAACTGATTGAAATGATGATCACTCTCAATGTCTTGAAAAAAATGAAAGAGAACTAGCACCAGAAGGACAACTGCTAATGCATGGAAATTAGAATTAGCCGTATGGATTTTATGGAGAGTAGGTGGAGAGGGACAAATTGATCGTTGAGCAGAATTATACATGATACCTTTGATTACTGCACATAAGCACATCATATTTTCAACCTCAGTAATTGGCCATCGCACCAGTTGCTTTCCAGATTTATCAAAGCCATATTCTTCTCGGATTTGCCTGAAAAACCAGCATTACAGTTAGTGAGTACGAATGCTTGTGCTTGTTTAACTCTTTGGAACCTTGACATTAAAATTTTACCTCTACTCTGGCATTTCGGATCTGGGATTGCATTCTGTTTCAAGAAAATCACATCAACCCAAATAAAGAGCTCTTGAGTATCTGACCAATCCACATTTCTATCAACATTCCTTTTGATCATCCATATAGGCAATGAGCATAGTGTCTTAATTTGCAGTACTATATATTACTGCTCTCATTGCACTTAAGTGCAAAATTTATCTCTATTAAACCCGATGTATAACAGCGAGAATATTGATGCATAATTTTACAAAAACACAAATTTTCTTTTTCAAATTTCCTAAAAAGTAAAAAACTACTGCTTACCTTTAGGACATGTTTGACACCAATTGAAACAAGATAAAAGTCTGGGCATATCCTTTGCTGAATCCAATGAAGGGTGGCATCATCGGCTGTTGGTCAGGATCAGCCACGATGGAAAGCCAGTCATTCTCTACACAGGCAAGCATTGTGGCTGATCTGAACAACAGCCGTTGATGTCACGCTTGTGTGTTGAAGAAAGGCCATGTTTATGAGGTGTCGATTAAACTTTGATCACTGCACATATATAAGCACTGCATATTTGTTTTGGAGTATGAAAATTCTGAAGAAAGGGCAGCGTGTTCCAACATGTCCTCGGAGGCCAAGATTTTTAGTCCAAAAAGCACTAAAAGCCAATCTTCTGAATCAGTTGTTCAGCACATGTACATATCCCTGTCCAAGTCTTCAAATGCATATGAGCTTCGTGCAAGTTCCTAGCCCTCAAAGACTTGTGCATCTCCATGGTTAAACCCAAACAAGTGAGCATCCACTCCCACAGCCTTTGTAGGGTATACTCTCACTGTTATGCAAGCTTTACCCTTTGCCCCAAACCTGTTCACATTAGAGCTACCTAGGAACAACACTCCATATGCTCTTTTATCAGGTTTTGCACTCAGTGAAGATCTGCAAATACATGGAAAGTAGCCGTATGAATTTTACGGAGAGAGGCATATGAAGTAAATGGCCCATTCATTGGAGAATCATTTTTACCTGCTCTGATCATTGTACATAAGTACTAGATATTTGTTTTGGACTTGGAAAATTCTGAAACACACGGCAGTGTATTTCAACATGTCATTTAAACCCAATACTTTCAGTCCAAATGGTCCTAACCCTCCTTTGATGGCATCTTTTTTACTACATATAAAAAGAGGGTTGATCCAGTTATTGGGCAACTATGCATCGAAGTATCCTTCTACATCAGCCTGTCAATAGTAAAACAATACTTCAATTTGAGAATCGAAATTGTCATAACATCCACTACTCCTTCTTCCTCTAGAAAATAGAAAGTCAAGAATGACAGATATTGTCACTTACCTGGGAGGCTTTGATGCCTGCTACTTCCACTATGTATCCACCCTTGAGCTTTCCCCCAGAAAGCATTAATGTGGCTGATTCTGACCAACATCCATTGATGTCCTGCTGTGATGATGGATAAAACACAGGTTTTTGAAGGGTCCATTTAACTAAATCTTTCAAGGTTGGACCAAGCGGATTGTGCTGGAAAAAAAAACAAACAGATGATACGTCTCCTTGTAAACCATTGGTCCTGAAATCAACGAAAAAGACTGTAAACTCAGAGAGAACGAAGATTATTTGGCTACTCGAAAAAAAGCACAATATCAACAAGATGAACCAAGATTCACAGAACAGAGACGAAAGCAGCAGTACTCACCATTACGATCTGCAATAACATTTCGGAAAAAGAAGCCGTTGTTGAACATCCGGATACTAAAGAATGAAACTTTCCTGTTATTGAAAGAAATGATACATGTTGAAAATTGAAAAGCAAAAGAAAAGAGAGAAGGAAAGTTTGGAAAAAGAAGTTTTTAAGAGTGACATGGGTCTGCCTGTAGGAGGTTAATTTGACCCTTCATTTGTGTGATATATTAAACTTGAGGCCAGAAGGGGTAGGAATGGCAGGGGAGGCAGCTCATGTACGCATATCAATTAGTTAATGCCATCACCATTCGTGAACAAAGCGAACATGTACTACATCAACTTTCAAAGTTGAAAAAAGATAAAAGACTTACAGCATTATAGTAACGTACGAACGATGACCCTCCTCAGTTTGCTTGTTCTAAATTGCACAGTGGAAGAAGAAATTGATTGATTGATGGTGAAAGGAAATTATGGTACTGTTTGATCAGGTGAAATTAATATGAGTAAATCGTGATGGCCCGATTCGGTCTGGACTGAAAGTACTAAAATTTTAGCGAGGTTGACATCAACATAATAAAATATATTTCTAAGATACTTGTCAAAGTGGAATTTTACACCAGTGTCATATAAACAATGAAAGTTATTGCGCTATAAATTCTAGGGCGGACTACATTTATTTTCCTGAACTTAGTATAACTACGAAATCATCATTTTTTCGGTCGTCAGTTTGTCGTTGAGAGAATTATTTGTAGTTTTTTTAAATAACAGAGATGATTTCCTAGTTACACCCTAAGTTCAGGAGGTAAATGTAATTCGCCCTAGATTCTACTCCATTGATTCTAATTTGTATGATGTTTTAGCTTTTAGAATTTGTTCCAATTTGTATGATGATTTAGGAATTCAAGAACAAATAGTTCATTTTGTCCCATATTTGACTTTATTTATTGCAATATTATCATTCATTTGTGTTGTATATTTTTGAGGCTAAATTCATTGAAACTACAACTTACTTAAACAAAGTGAAATATGTCAATGTTATTATTAAATAAGCTTGTAAGGCTCTGTACCAAAATGATTCTGAAAAAATTGGAATATGTGTCACGATTTGTTATTCCTGCTCGAACAAAATCAAAATATTAGTATAAATAATAATAATAAAATAAAATTAAAGTAAAGAACAATAATTTAGAGAAAACTAGTGCGGCATGGGCTGATGCGCATAATCGCTATTCTTAGGTTATTCAAGCGCCTCTGCGAAAGAATTCGGTGCAGCAGATCACACTATCTCTTAGCTTGTCACCCCAGGATTCAACAGCCAAGCACACTAGCTGTACACCACTCATAAGCCTGCACCGCTAATAGAGGGTAACTCGGATATACACCATGTCCATGTTGTCTTGCCATATTGCCATATCTCTATAATGCCATAGATTAACTCTTCTAAACATATCTCAAATATGTAAAGGAAATTTCTCTCTAACATATGAATTAATTTAGCAAAGAATAACCTCTCTATCTTGCAAAAACTCACGCCATTGCCAACCATTATATAATAATGTTGGCTGAATTATCTTTAGGCTTAGTAAAACAAACCATTAAATAATTATGAATTCACAATATTAAAACCCCCTTTTATTATTTGAAATCTGTTTCCTCAAACTTTGCCACGGTTTAAAACCTATGGAATATATATTTGAAAACTCATTTAATATTAGAAATTAATTTTACAATTTATTAGCATGTAACTTCCTATCCCAATTAAATTGATATAAAATATCAAATTTTGGCAACAGTTACAATACGCATTTAAAACAAATAAATTGTAACATATAACATATCTAAATTATACACTTAATATAATAATAATTAAAATAATTATAATTATTTTATTAAAATACTCCAACACGACTCCTATGGGCCTCGACGACTAAGTTATCAAGAAAAACATGGAGATCATGGCAAAGATGTGCTTTTACGTACGGAGGATGAGCATAGTTTGCAGCTGCACATGCTTGGGGATGTGCAGGCTAGGGGTGAGCAATCACTGTTACCCGACCCGACCCGGACCGACCCGACCCGGTCGGGTCCGGGTCATATTCAGACCCGACCCGGTTGGTCGGGTCGGGTCGGGTTTCTGGGCCGGGTCGGACTTTTTTTTTTTTTTTTTTTTGGGTTCCTTCCCCTCCAAATTGTACTTCCTAAATGTATGAATAGAACACATTTTATTTGATTTATTAAATTTCTCTTATTTTTATAACAAAATCAGGCACCTCAATGAAAAAGGATACATTCTTTCTCATCAATTCAAAAGGAAAAAGGAAAGAAACTGCTTAAAGAGAACCTAAAAACAATTGCCTACCTAAAATACTCCTCCTGGGGACACCAAAAGAGAGAAGCCTCCAGCAACAACAAAGAATGCTGCTAATCAGGCATCATTTCTCAGGCATTTGTTCTTTTTTGCCTCATTTGTGGTGATGATATACTTTAGAGCATACAATAATATGCTAAACTCTTACTGTACATTACTAATAAGGCCCATACTTCAGATTGAATTCCCAATGCCAGTTCCCTCTGGTTGAAGATGCCAGGATGGCCTGCCAGGTTAAAGCCAAGCAAACAAAAAAATATTAAAACTATTGTAGGTTGAGAGCATAGTTAAAAATGAGCAGGTGAGGCACTAACTTGTGTTCATAGGTCCAACTATGGCCTACTTGTAAAGTCCATACAAAATAAGCTTGTTTTTGTTGCTGATACTCTCAGGTAGGGTCTTAGCTTTCTCAACATGTTCCTCAAATTCTTCCTGAATCAAGAAATTACAGAGGTTAACTTTTCTACTATTATTCGAGTTTCACTAAAAGTAATGAAACATTAGCTGAAAACATTAATAAGGAATTCAGATTATCAAGCAAAACAGGAAGCCAAAAGTCCCAGATCAAAGGCTTGTCATCCTTGTCTACCAAATATAATTTCCAATCAAGTTACTGAGCTCTTAACTGATGCTGGCCAAGTTACTGAGCTCTTAACAGATAGGAAAATAACAACTGACATAATATATAATCCTAATTGTCTTTAGCATGTACATACTCATAAATCAGCTCAGCTTTAGAAATAACAGTAGCTTTATCATATATGGGATAAGCATAGCATAAAAAATGAGTTTGTCTCATATGTAAATCCACAGAACTTTTTTACAAAAACTTGTGAGAAGTAACCCATACAGGAAGATAAACATACGAAAAAAAGTTGATTCTGATTTTCATAGTTCACGTAGGACATAGGACTCCACTATCCTTGGTGAATCTGAATTTTAGACCAATACCTGTACTGTGCAAGGTTGGCATCAGAGAGCAGCTCATTAGCAAGGGTAGCCTTCCTCTCCTTCTTAGTAAGTCGACCTGTATAGTACTCTGAAGCAGACTCTACCACAAACCCCTCCTGATGAAATGTAACCCCAAACCAATTTTACTCTTTTTTTTTTTTTTTTTTTCAATCAGCAAGTAATTTCACTTTTACAGCATACAGGATATCAAGCAATAGAGTTATTAAAGCGTGAACACAGTCACTCACTATATAATTGTGCACCAGCATGCAAGATAAGAACCAATTACTAAAGGCTAAGCACAAAACGGTAAAGGATGGTCATTTAGGAACTTGCCTGAAAGTACTTGGGAAGAGATTTCGATCTTGAGTTACCTTTCTTGTAATGTCTCTTGGGATCCAATGCACTCCTTAACTGAAACCACAAGCAAATTTCCTTAGTTGCCGATAGGTAGCAAACTACGTGAATTAACCAATCATAATGAGTAAACATTCATTACTTTCATTTCAGTGCAAGACACTACAACCACCAAACTCTGCATTACTTTAATGGTTATTTTCAGCTGCAACTAATTCCAAACTACTGCAATAATATCCAACAGCTGTACCCGTATGATGTCTGGTGATGCTCTAGTAAAAAGTAACACAAATATGACCGGGGGAAAATAAAGTCAGAAAGTGAAGTTAGCTAGCAAAAGCATTTAATTTTACAAAACTGACGCCCAGAAAATTTACAGTTCAGAAG
This sequence comes from Leptodermis oblonga, assembly GCA_016801395.1. Lineage (NCBI taxonomy): Eukaryota > Viridiplantae > Streptophyta > Magnoliopsida > Gentianales > Rubiaceae > Leptodermis > Leptodermis oblonga. The sequence continues at coordinate 30,550,863 of CM028755.1, forward strand.
TGCATTAGGTTGAGAGGTTTTTTCTATAACCAATACCTAGCTCACCTGCTAATCAAGCATATCACAACACAGATCTCTTCCGAGAAAACACCAACATTAAAACACTATCCATCGCTGATACTTAAAAATTCCATTATACTAAAATGTTTAATTAATCTAAAAGCTTAAACTAGAATTGATCCAACACAAAGTTACATACAGAAATGAAGACAGAATGAAATAATAACTCAGTGGGAAAAGATATAGAACAACCATAGCTTTTACAAGCTATAAAAGTGGGAATCTTTCCCAACTCCACATCCTCTTATCCATAGACGAATAAAGGTAAAAAGCAAGAAAAAGATATCCATCAGACAATCACGTGCATGAGAAGCCACTTTCACTCCAGCTAAAGCTAAAAAAGGATAGACTTTTGATCAAGAAATTAACAGAACAGATTATGAGCATATAGCAAAAGAGCACTAACTGGTTCTTTAAGTTAATATATTTGATTCTTACTTCAGTACTGGTTCACTGAAGTAAGAACCAAATATATTACAGCTGATACCAGACATCAAGAGAAGTAAACTTAAATAACCAAGAGAGAGAGAGAGAGAGCTGTAGCATAGGTGAAAATAGTCAGTCACCTTTAAGAGCTGGAGATCTTTCTTCAACTCAGGAGTGATAGTTGGGGCAGGCATGTCAAACCTAATTTCAAATCAAACATTATTAAGGAAATCACAATCAAGTCATTACATAGTTGCTGAATTTGCATGAATAAGATACAGGGTTTCAACAGCAAATTATAATTACACAAATTGTGGCAGGCCAATAGAACAGAAACAAAAAATTGTGTTAATGAGATGCAGCAGTTTTAACCATTCTGACAGAACTAATGATGCTACCAATGTGCAGGGAAGAAGAATGTGAGGCTCTTCAGAAGTTGGCCCTGGGGATCGCCACGACCACCTCAGATCAGCATTCCTTAAACTAAGTGATTCACAACGACACAAGTTTGAGAGGATCAGCTAGGAGTTAAAAAGGGTCTTAAATATAGTCATTTATAAATGTCTTCTTCGAACTTTTCTAGATCATCTATATGTATTTATATTAAGATTTTCTAAAATATCCATTTCAATACACACCAATACATTTAATCTTTCATTCAACATTGACTATCATAGACATGTTGACAACAATTTGTCACAGCAATCCAATAGGCTAAGGTAAGATTCAAGAAAGCCAAATCTTCAACAATTCTACCTACCAAACAACAAAAAATTCCACAGCATACAACAGATAAAAGAAAACACAAAAAAATGCATATGAAAAGTGAAGAAGCTTTCTATTGCCATGAGTCACATGAAAGTCGATATTCCATCAAGAACAAGCATAAATATGCTTTCAAATTTATCTTACAACCTATTTTAACTGCATTAATACAACTAAAAAGAATTGGGAAAAAAAAAAAAAAGGGGGAGCGTACAGTCATCCATCAAACACTTCAAGCCCCAAAAACAAAATACAAAAATACAAAAACACAACACATACGTTTTATTCTCAATTCAACTTAAAACTCCAAATTATTAAATAGGGTATAGCAAATTAGGAATCAAACAAACCTTTGTTTTCTCCTTTAAGCGAAGCCGAGCCAAAGCCAGAGCTTGGTTTGAGTTATGAATTTTCAATCGGATAAACTTTTTAACCTAAAGGACAGAACAGTCGGACCAAAGGAACTTCAATGGCGAAATTGATTGATTCTTTATCGATCTTGCAGTTGTCGATGAACGATGATGAAGGCCATAAGTTTAGCGGTACTCTGCCGCCGTCGACGCTGTAGCCATCGTTGGGGTACTGGAGTAAGAAGGAGAGGAGAAAAAGAAATTTTGATTTGTGGATCAAAAAATAAAAGAGCCCAGATGAAGAGAAGGGTTTAGTTACCGATAGGCGGGATTTAGGAGCTTCAGAGCAGATCCGAGAAAGGAGAGTGAGAGAGACGACAGAGACGGCGCCACTGACTAGACTGAGAGAGGTTTCAAAAGAGCGAGCTTTGCATCCAAAGAGCAACACTAATTGCTCTAACCCGTGTTAAGGGCGGCTCCGGCGGAAGCCTTCGATGGTGACGAGGAAGACTGCCGGCGGCGGTTGATAAGGGTGCCTCCGGCGGAAGTCTCGACAGTGGGAGGAACGAAGGAGAAGAAAAGGAAGGCTAGGTTATGACTCGCCGACGGGTAACTGTGTTTTGAACTTCTCCGCCCCGTCCCGAAATTGTCCCGAAAGTTTGGGGTGTGGAACCAAACCGACCCGAAAAATAGGGTTAATTTCGGTTCAGGTCCGGTTCTGACCCGCGGGTCAACCCGCCCCGCGGGTATTTGCTCACCCCTAGTGCAGGCTGTGTTTACTCTGAAGATGGGGTGGAAGTATGAATTAGAACAGGGGATTTGGGCAAAGTTTATGACTCAGCAAATAAGTTTAGTGTTTTCTCGGTTATGGCCATTACAGCGTAGTAGCAGGTGGGTCCCATTCTAGTACAGAGAATATTTAGGACTGAAGCGGTCTGCACTATGGAGCAAGAGCAAAGAAAAATTATCAAAGAGACAGTGGCGAATAGATAAAAGAAGAAGATGGGTATTGCCTTGGAATTCTTCAGCTGCACCGGCGAGAGGGTGAAAGAATGAAGACTGATTTTGAAACTACTAATAGGGCCTCTCGAATCTCGATTGACATTTATAATTTTACATAAAATTTTTTAAAATTTTTTTATATGAGTACATAAAACGCTAGTGCCTTCTAAACGACGCTAGCGTTTTATTAACTGATACAAGGGATTGGGCCCATTTAAAAAAAAAAAAAAAAAAAGAAAATCAGGACAATTCACAATCGTGAAAAGGCCTGCACTAAAATTGCCGAATTGCCAATCGAAACAAGAAAGGACTACTGAACTAGGCTGGAGAAACGGAGAAGAAGATGCAGCAGTGTTGCCGGGGGCTGAGCCGCTGGTGGTGGGGGGGGGGGGGGGGGGGGGCTGTTCCGCCTCGACATTGATGGCGGGTACTATTTACAAGTGGCGGTTGGCAAGCTTGGTGGGGGCTAGAGCCCACACCAGCCCATATATAGTTCCGCCCTTGCTTGTGAGACGCTCCAGCCCGACCCCTCCCCCCCCGGCCCATTCATATGAGGGAGTGTGAAAGGTGCGAGTCGGCGCGTCAATTCAGGGTTCTTGCTTAACAATCCATACAGATAATAATAAGATATAGTTCTCAATTATTATTAATCAAACATGTTAGTAAATAAAAGTGTAATAAAACCAAATTGCATTCAAATATCCAAAAGTATGAGGATGGTCGAAGACCAAGTTATCCTCCTCAAAGCTTCTTTATTCCTATATATTACAAAGCTAGTGTTGAATAATGTCGTCTCTTGCATCAGCCTTACCACTGTCGTCACTCGAATCATGCCCCTATAACAATATATTTAAGAGGAAAATGGGTGAGTTTTAACAAGCTCAGTGAGAGACCTCGAGGTTTATGAAAAATCTCACTGTAGGACTTTTATCAAAAATCAAGTGAAATAAGTATCACAATTTATGCATCAATACGGAAGCGTAATATACAAGACAATTGAATCACGCAAATCGAACAAGTTAAGCAGGTCAAATAAATCAGGCATTTACAACTTATAGAGTATATATAAGCATAGCATAGCAAAATGCAATTTAAATAGCACGTGAGCCACTAGACTCTTAAGCAAGTAGATCCCTACCTAGCCTTCTTATATAAAGCTAAGTAGCGAATCCATATATTCTAGTCACGCTTGCTGGTATGGTGGTTTGCAAACTCACCGCACCCACGGCAGCCGTATCAGTGTGAAAATTGGGTATGTTCTTTTGGATCATTCAATTTTTTCTTTTCGGGCTACTAGTGTGCTTCTTTAAGAGGAGTATAGGCTAACTGCGATATATATTCACATGTAAACACTTTAGTGTGCAAGATGCTACTTTATAGTCGGGTGTAGAGACTCAGAGCCAGAGACTCGTAGTTCGGCCTTTGGCTTTTGGTTCATTCTAAGGTGATCATGGCAACCCTAACTATAGTATGCATTCCCAGTTGGCATAGAATAACATATTGAAATCATCCATCAATAGCCATAATTAGGCAAGTTATACTTCATACATATTAAAGTAATTCATGCTGGTCACGTTATCATGGCAATTCAAGTTTAACACATATATAGTAATCATGACATGGCATTACTTGATCAACAAGGCACGTATCAAGTATACATACTTAACAAGGCACGTTGGAAAAATAAGCACGCAATAGTGTACACACACATACACACACACACACACACACACAACACTACGTAGAGGCTCATTTAAGTCTTATGAAGATAATGAGTAATTCCTCACCTCGTACGTAGCGAGATTAGTGCTGCATTTGACTTGGTCAACTCTTGCGAGATATAACAATTTGGTATAAGGTTCTTGGTTATCCGACTTTGATGTTTAAGTTTATTAAGTTTGAATTTTCAATCCACAGGGTTTGACTTTCTTAGTCAAGTAGTCGAAGGTCAACTAGGGGTTGACTTTTTTAGTCAACTAGGTTTTGAATTTTAGGTCAAATGGTCAAAGCCAAAGTTCAATGGTCAAGGTTCAATGGTCAATGACTCGAAAAAGATCTTTTGTGTTCTTTTAGATAAGAGCTCATGTTTTGGGTAAAAATCCATTTTTGATATGTTTTGGTTGATTTCTCAAGAAAAGAAGTTCTAGGATTTTGACTAAAAGAAGTTGTTTTGAAAAGGTCAGGCTCGACGGCGGCGTTTAGCGTTGACCTGGCGTCATAAGTTCTGGGTTCTTCCCAAGAATTGGCTTCGACATTAAGGACCTCTTGAGCCTCGGTGTCAATAGTTTCTGGGTTCAGTATCTACTTTCGGGGTTTGATTTTAATCATGCATACAAGTGTTTTAAGCCATTCGAAAGGTTTAGATCTATGATTTAACATACATGCAATGGATTTAGGCCATTAACTTACGATTTTGAACACATTGAAGTCATTAAAATGGTATCTAAACTATAGACCATAAACAACATTGATAGCATTATATAATATTTCAATTTTCATGCATTAATCTCGTAACATGGATCAGTAAACTAGATAAAAATTATTCCCGATTGATTCTTAACACAACATGCTTTTACCTATCAAGATTCACGAATCACAACATACACTACAATTTCTCTTTATTCAAGTTATTTCTATATTCCATGCTTTTCACGCTTTTCTACTTTCGAATTCATGATTTAAACAAATTTGTACTCACCGTGAGTCCTAAGATTACAACAAACAACGAAGATATAATGGCAATGTTGAAACCACGGTGGCGATCGTCGGCGACAGCTGTGTTTCTCCTTTGCCTCTCCTATTTTTCTATAGTTTTGAGTTTGAATGTTACAAGGTTAATTTTGATTTCTCTATGTATTTATAGGCCTGTTTAGGTTTAGGTTTATGGCATATCTTCCAGATTTTGATTGTGTAGTTTCTTTTCTTTGATTTGCCAATCAAATCGTTGATTGGTTAAGAGTTACCAAATTATGTCTTGTTTTCATGTTTCTGCTTTACAGGTTCGACATCGACGTTTGATGTCAAGTGGTTGTCGAAGCCTTGAATCTTATTCAACGTTGTGGCAGTCTCGAGCTGTTGTCGAGGAGCTCCGCTGATTTAGTTAGTTTTCATGCAATGTCCGGGGCACATCTTACCAGATTTTCCTCACATCTTTCCTAAGCGCCTATTAGTAATTTACTTACATGTTTGTAACACATAAACACTTACGTACTTAAGCAATTCACATAATTCAAGTCATTTTCGAGTTCAAGCAAGCAAATCATAAGAGTCAAAATTTATAATTCTACCCTTTTTAGTCCTAGATTTTTTCCTTGAAAATTCCGAGGTCTCACAACTTGAGGGAGCATGTCAGTTCTCTTTGAAATCAGCATTTCACTTGGTGACAGCAGCAACAGCCTTAGCTAAAAGAGTTGTAGACTTTGTGGGATAAAAGATTACCAAGAAAGGTCTCGATTTTGTTGTGGTGCATGGTGAATTTTCTTTTGCATTTTCTAGATATATTTTATGCATATGGGGTTCCATTTCCTGTATAAGTGCCCAAGCTACGACGGGGTGGACACTATGGATCACTAGAAAAAATGTTTGGAATTATTTTGAGGTACTGTTGGAAATTAATACTTTTTGTTGCTCAAAATTTTAGGAAATATATCTATTCCTGGTGGAATTGGATATCGATATAATGAGCAAGGAAAAAACCAGCCAATATGTTTTTGCCTTTGGTCATTTGGGAGCTTTGGAAGGCGTGGTCAGCTAGTCATTTTTAAGGAGTAAAAGTTTATGCCCGCAAGTAATTTTTGCGGTTTGGTCCACTCTGCAACAGGTATTGAGGATTTGGCCTTTGTCTTTAGAATGTCTGAAAGATGCTACAATTCAAACACTAAGAATCTTTCTTCAGCCGTTGAAGCAGAAATTACCTTGGGTAGTTCAATGGCGGATGCCTGCAGCACATGCAGTAAAGCTTAATGTGGGGCTCGTTAAGAGGTAATCCGGGTCTAGGTGGTAGAGGAGTAGTCATCCAGGAAGATAGTGGCGACCTATTGCTTGCCACTTTCAGTTGGCTATAGAATATAGACAAACATATATGTGGAAGCGGAGACTCTATAATTTGGTTTGGGAAAATGTCAAGAATTGGGTTTTGACTTGGTCGAGGCTGAGAGTGATGCGCATGTAGTGGAAGTGGCGATGAATAGAGAAGGAAACACCCATGGAGAATTATGAGTCAAGTTGTTCACATTTAAGAGGCATTAACACAATCGCATTGGAACTTGAGGCATGTGTATTGAAAAGTAAATGGAGCAGCAGATTTCATGGTAAAAAAGGACAGTGGTGGTAGTCATGATGTTTTCCACAGCATGTCAGACACTCCTTTGGAGCTCCGACGGATTTTACAATAAAAAGTTTAAGATACCATATATTAGGCGTTTTATTGTAGCCTAAACTTTTGTAACGCTAGCTTGCAATTCTGCCAACTTAATAGGTTGTTCCTCCAACCCACCCCTCCTACAAAATAATAATAATAATAATAATAATAATAAATATATACAATTCAGAATGTTTTGGGATAATCAAATAAATTTAATAAGGTTAATAAGATAATTTTATTAGCTTTCTTTAGGAACAGATGGAGTATATTTTATGTATACACGCTTCATTCAATACAAGAAGTTGAAATCTCTTTCTTTCTCAAAAATTGCAAAAATTTTGCTCCATAAATTGAACCCAATTTTTCTATATAAATGAATAGGTAAAGGTTGAAAAAGACAGAGATGGAAGAAGAAGAAATTGATACTAAGTCAGTAATTACAAGAAAAGATCAGTTCAAACCCTGCCTGGCCCATTATGTGCAGTTTCCATATTAATAGTGTGAAGCCCCAGATTTTCGGAGCAAAATCTTAGGAATAAAAATGGTAACACTAAAAAAAAAGAAATTTGGTTTTATATTCGTGCTTTACGTGAAATGTGACATGCCTGCGTGTAAAAAAAAAAATTTGGTTTTATATTCGTGCTTTACGTGAAATGTGACATGCCTGCGTGTACTATTCTATGGCTTGTTATGTGCCTAGGCTATGTGTAATACTCCTTGGGTGATCTAGGAAGGGGTATGTGCTCGAAATAAAAGTGGGAATAAAGTGTTACCGGAAGGTACTTAAGGGAAAAACCAAAGGGAGCAAAACCCCGACAGAGCGCGCGCTGAGGAGTGAATGTGCGAGCACACGCGTTAGTAGCATGGAAACTCGCACAAGCAAGCTGAGTTAGAACCTGTACTAGTCAGACGACAACTCGCACAGCGCCCAGTTGCGGGAATCCGAAATTTCAAATTCGAAATCATTTCCTATCTTGGATTTGAAAACCCACGAATCCAAATCATCTTGGATCATATCTGACCTACCCCTAGACCTAATTGATGCCTATATAAGCATCATTAACTTGAGATTGAAACCTTTAATCACCCACTAAGAAAAGCTAAGGAAATTGCGTAAGGAGGAAGAAGAATTGCTGCCATCGCCGGAAAACGCCATCGCCGCCGCAACTGTGGTCTCCTGCGTTCGTAGCCACGTAAAGAGGTTGTGGTAATCATAGGACCACTGTAAGTATGGGGATTCGTCAATGGAGGTTGTTTAGAAATCATGAATTGCTAGTTTGAGAGCTTTAATTGAAAATTTAGATGGGTCGCATGATTGATCCGTAGGGATGCATGTTTTAGGATGTTAATGCATTCTAGATGTGTTGTATGTCATGTAGGATTAATGTACTTAGTTAAGGGATTATGCAACGGTTATAAAGTGTTATGAAATCAAGAAATTTGGAAAAATGCATATTTGGTAAACAGTGTCCAATAGCATGCTCGGGACTAGATTAAACGTAATAAGAATAGGTAGATTTGCCATGTTTTGGTTGTTTATGTTAGTATTGTTGTTAGTCTCCGATTTGGTGTCTTTGGAATGGTAAAAAATGATCTAGAAACACAAAAATGATGGCCTCGAAGGAGCAATCCTGAACCAAAAGCTCTAGGCAAATTCTTGCTCAGAATGATAGTTCGTGTCCGACTCGCACGAGGGCCAGGAGAGCTAGCAACCGTTCGACTGGCACAGGTCCTTGTGCAGCCACTCGAGCCAAGCCACCTTGACCTAAACCTTGACCCTTGACCTGAAACCTGAACCCACCTGACCCAGCCTGACTTGACTTAACCTGAACCCGCTTGACCCAACTTGAACTAAACCAGACCTGACTTGACCTGAATAAGACTTGACTTAACTCGAACCAGACCTGACTTAACCCGAACCACTTGACTTGACCTGAATCTTTTGACTTGACCTGAATTGCCCAACTTGATCTAAACCACCTGACTTAACCTAGATTGACCCGAAAAGTCAAACTTAACCCAGATTAACCTGAAAGTTCAAAATTGAACCAAATTGCCCCGAAATGTCAAACTTGACCTAGAGTTGACTCGAAAGTCAAGGTCAACCCTACTTGACCCAGAAGGACCTGACTCGATCAAAGTTGACCCAAAAAGTCAAAGTTAACCCAAAAAGTCAAAGTTGACCAAAAGGTCAAACCTAACCCCGAAAGTTAAAGTCAACCCGAACTGACCCAAGAGTCAAACCTGCTCAGAAAGTCAACCAATTTCTCGCCAGTTAATAATCTGATTCCGTTATCAACAGGAGTTGATCGTTGGCGTTGACCCGAAGTTGACTTAAATGAACTATTTATATAGTACTTGTGTATATATATTTACTATTCCGTGCCTATTTTCCCAACGAGGTTTGCCACACCTCACAACTTGCTTGTTTCTCGATTGTACTTGATATGAAGATTGTATGCTTATGTGCTACGTGCTTACTGGACATGATAATGCTATGACATGATTATTATGTATCATGCATGACTTGACTTGCTACTTGCTTACATGCAACTGTGTATGTTTATTGTGATAGCATGACCTACCAACCATAAAGGATGATACACTTCCCAGGATAAGTTGCATGACATCTAGGATTGTATGATGCATCTAGATATGTATGAAGCATGCTAGGGTTGTTATGATCACCTTAGCGTGAAATAGGTCAGAGACCTACTAGATAAGACTTAGGCTTCGAGTCTTCCAGCATGACTAGATAGTAGTTGCTTGCCCGTTATGTAGGGCTTGCCGGCAAAAGGTTGTGTCGCAGTTAGCCGCATTCCTTCTTTATGAGAGGAACACCAGTTGGCCCGAAATGTGAAAAGGTTAGGATCCAAAACCCCTGCCGTCGAGCATACCCGGTTTTACCGTTGTACGGCTAATATGAGGCAATGTGCTTTGCAAACCATCAAAATGTGAACAACCTGAAGACGTGAATAGATTCTGACTTAGTTTTAATAGGAGAAAGTTTAACTGTGTAATCTGCCCGCTAGGAGTCTAGTGACTTAAACCTTTTGCATATGAATGTTGTATCCATGCTGCCATGCTTGTTTTCAGTATATGCTATGTACCTTCCTATACTGCCTGATTTGCTTGTCTTGTTTGACCTGCTTGACTGGATTACCTGTACTTCTGCTGTCATTTGTTATATTGTTATATATGTATACATATGTGGATATATGCATGAATTTTTTATCGCATGCTGGTCATTTTGTCAAGACTTACTGTGGAATTTTTATAAACCTCGAAGTCTCTCACTGAGCTGGGTTGAGCTCACCCTTTTCCCCTTTATATATTTATTTCAGGGGTTTGACTCGAGTGATCTTAGAGGTAAGGCCGACGGGCACAAAAAGCAATAAAGACAAATGAATTGTAATAGCTAGTTTCAGTACAATGTTTTGGGAGGATAATTTGGCCTATGGCCATCCTTACACAGTTTCATTTATTTCGGCTGTAACGTTTATTTTGACATGCTAGAATGATAATCAGGATGTATGGTTCTCTTTATTTCATTGTATCGATTTTTGGGCGAGAGCCCTTTATGACGATTCCCGGACCGACCCGTTCCTCCTCACCTAGAACGTTTTTCTGAGAAAAAAGTGGGGAGGGGTTAAGCGTGGGGCGTCACAAAGAGATCTTTTAGGTCAATAATAAAATGGTGAAGAACATGAAATGAAGCTCCATCCACCAACCTATTGCTTTCTCTATTTTTGCATTACCTCATTTTACTTTTCCATATAGTGGAAATTTGTTGGGAAGAATCAAGTTAAACCAAACACGTGAAAAATTTGTCCCCAATTATTAGAATAGCTTAGGAGGTTAAGTAAGGTCAACAATCAATCACCAATGAAAGATAAATTAAGCCAAAAGTATAAAAATCAAATAGAAGAACACACACGATTTTTACGTGAAAATCCCCTTTAATGCAAAGAGTAAAAATCACGGAACTATTCGTCCATCTCAAAATTCCACTATAATCAAATCAATAGTAGAGTAAAATTTTTAACAAACACACAATTGAAATATGGCATTTAACAATCAATGAAAGCACCAAATCCCAAAACGAAAATCAAAACCCCGTGAAAGACTTCACCAGAAAATCAGCAGCATCTTATTAATTATAGAAAATGTATATATATATAACTGTTAGAATCCAATCTCCACTATTCAAATTGAAGGTCTATAAGTTTTATTTTTCTTCAATTAAAATTTCAAACCGATCAGACAATGTTTGGATCTCCGATCAAACGATTTATTTTGACTGTTATGGGCTGAAACCTTGCTGATGAATTTTTGTAGACTTTTCTGCCTTCCCTTTTGTCACAGACTTATCAGGGATATCACAAGACTTCTCTTGAACCATCATGGATATATATTAATCCACCACCGAGAAATTAATCCCACCGAGATCCTCCTGATCCACATACCTCAAGATGCTTTTCGAATCACCATAATATTGATCCCAGTGGGATACTCCTGATTTCCAGGATACTACTGATCCCACTGAACACTACTGAACTAGGAAATTATGAACCACAATATCCCTATTTATAGATATAGTATGTCTTATTGGTTTAGAATTTAGTCTTACTTAAATGTGTTCGTGATTAATGTTAAATCCTCATAGGTGTATGATTTACTTATTAATCATAATAGGTTTATGATTCACCAATTAATTAAAACTGGTTTATGATTACCCAATATTTCTGGGTTTATCCACATATGTTGGGAGCCGACCCAACAAATTTCCCCCCTCCCAACTATGTGGAGGAACTTGCCAACCCGGTAAGTGCGTAGCAAAATTCGAATTTGCATATTGAAGAATTCTCTTCTTGCTTCAACTTGTAGATCCGGCTTTTTTTCAAACTCATTTACCCTTGTGTAATTTCACCAACTCAAGGGTGTGATTTTCATATAAGGAACTTCATCTCATCTTCCATTGCATTAACCCACAAATTATTTGTCTGCACTCTCCATGACTTCTTCAAAACATTTGATTCTCCCCGTCAGTGAGGATCACATACTCATCTTCATTGGGAGAATATCTCGTAGACATGTGTCTAACTCTCGTAGACCTTCTAAGTGTGGGTTCTTGTATTAACCTTCAACCTCTCTCTCTTTGATACCACTTTGTTGGGAGGAATTAGGTTTTTAGTAAACCAAACATGCGAAAAACCCTCTCCAATTGTTTGAACAATTTAGGAGCATTAAGTAAGATCAACAATCAATCACCAATGAAAGATAAATCAAGCCAAAAGCAAAGAAACCAAACAGAAAAACACACACAATTTTTTCGTGAAAAACCCTTTCAATGCGAAGATTAAAAACTACGGGACTATTTATCCATTCCAAAACTCCACTATAATCAAATCAACAGTAGTGTACAATTCTCAACAAATATGCAATTGAGATATGGCCTTTAACAATCAACAAAAGCACCAAATCTCTAAGCAGAAATCAAAACTCCGCGAAAAACTTCACCAGAAAAGTAGCAGCAGCTTATGAAAATTATAAGAAAATATCTAACCATTAAAATCTGATATCCACCATTCAGATTGACAATCAATAAGTTTTTTTTTTTCACTTTAGTTAAAATTTCAGACCAATTGGACATCATTTATACCTCCGATCGAACAATTTATCGTGATTGCTATGTGTTGAAATCTTGGACGAATTTCTACAGAATTTTCTAGCCTTCCATTCTGTCACAGACTTGTCTGAGATATCACAAGACTTCTCTTAAACCACCATGAATATTAGTCCACCACCAAGATGTTAATCCCACCGGGATATTAGACCCCTAGATCTTCCTGATCCACATACCTCAAGACTTTTATTAAATCATACTTCAAGACTTTTCTTTAATCACCGAGATATTGATCCCATCAGGATACTCCTGATTCCCGGGATACTATTGAACTCATCAGGATACTACTAATCCAAGAAATTATGAACCCCAACATGCTATGCTATTTATATATATAACATGTCCAATTGAGTTTAGGAGTTAGTCTAATCCAACTGCATTTTTGATTAATGATGGGTGCATGATTTACTCATTAATCCTAATAGGTTTATAATTCACGTATTAATCCTAATGATTTTATGATTAGCCATTACCCCTGAGCTTATCCACATATGTTAGGAGTCTAAAACCAACAAAATTTATTTCCAAATTCAAAATACTAAGGGTGTTCAAATGGTAAAATTCGATCCGACCTGACCCGATCCGATTGGATTGGATCAGATCGCTTTTGGATCGGTAATCCAAAACTTTGGATCAGTTTGGATCGGACTCTCTTGGGATCGGGTCGGATCGGTTCGGTTCGGTTCGGTTCGGACCCAATCCGAAATTCCCTTCTTTTTTTTTTGGCCCCTTTTTGAATTAGATTTTTTTAAAAAAAATTCTAAACTGACCTCTAATTATATTTTTTCATTCTTTTTTTATTTCTAGAAAGTACCTTTACTGTCACGGACTCCAGCTCTGTTTCCTCCTCGCCATCGCTGAAAACAGAGAAAGAATCTGTAATGGCTTGTTCTTCGTATCCTCCTCCTCCTCCTCTGCTTCCGCCTTCACCCATTGGCAATTCTTCATTGTCAGTATTTAATTGATTGGCCAAGATGAGTTCTTGAAGGCTGCTAGCTTCGTCTCTTGGCCTGAATCTTCGTTAGTTGATTGGTCCATAGTGAAAACGAGGGATGAGTTTTATGCTAATTAAGTGGGTTTTTGTTGTCCGATCTGACCATTCATTGTTGTTGGCTTCATCTTCATGGAAGCTTTGTTTTCTTCGTTTGTAGCTAATGAATGATCAGAACGACACGGCAAACATACAGCGACCGAGACGGCAGGGTCGGCGCAGTAGCGCAGTGACGAGATCGACGTGAGAAATAGTGAGAAGATTAGGGGTTCGGTGAGAAACAGAATATATGAAGTATATACATTTTTTTTATATAAAAATAAAAAATAATAAAAAAAAATTCGAATCAGATCGAATCTCATCCGATCCAATCTGAACTGCAGTGGCGGAGCCAGAAATAGTTATTAGTGGGGGCACATTGAGAACTTAAACTTAATTTGCTAAATTTTTATTTAAATATATTTTTCAATAAATAAATAAATAAAACTTTTAGTCTCATCTTATCCTTATTTTTATTTTTTAAATTTAATTTAGTTGTGTATTATTTTCTCTTTCAAATAACTCTCTAAGTTTCACATAAGAATAAAAGATAATATTAAGACATTTAATCAATAATAGAGGTACATAAGCAATTATAGACAATGAAACATAAGTTACTATTTCATTTTATAATAAAGTCTAAAATAGTTAAAATCTAGTTAATACTTAAACATAAATTTATCCATACAAGTATTTCAATAGACGAATATATAATGTTTTACAGATCAAATTTACTTAAACTGAATTTAAAAATCAACTTAAAGATTTAAAGGCATGCGAAAAACTACTTAAACATAAAGAAAATAGTTAATTTTTAACCCTTTTTTTTTTCTTGTGGGGGCACATGCTAAAACTTAAAGCTGAAGAAAATAAATAAATATATAACTTTAAAGTATTGTTGTAGAGGCAGTGGGGGCACGTGCCCCCACCCTTCTTCCGCCTCTGCCGAACTGATCCGAAAACCATGCCGATCCAAAAATTTATTGATCTGATCCGACCCAAACCGCGGGTCAAGTGAACAGCCCTACAAAATATGACATTATCAAGTTGGATGTATTACTGTTCTTTGAATTACCTTTGATCCATTAATTTTTTTTCCTTTTAAAGTAGAAACGAACCGGAAAAGAGATATGTGCATATATTTGTGTATATATATTCGCAAAAACTTGTATAAAGAAGGTTTATATATAGGAAGAGATTTATAGATGCGATTGCAAAGTCATCCACGCACGTCCTTTTTTTTTTTTTTTTTGCAAACTCGTGTATCAGTTTAATGTTGACGAAGTAGCAGTTAAAATGAACTCATACTCCATGAGCAAATTCACATATCAATTTAATACTGATGAAATAATAGTTAAAATAAACTCATACTTCATGAGTAAAACTCTGGTATCAATTTAACGTCGATGAAGTAACAGTTAAAATGAATTCGTACTCCATGAATAGAACTCGCGTACCACTGCTACTCTTCTGAAGTAGCACGTTTATTTTTTAATTCTTTTTTATTTCTTTTTCTTTTTAATGCTACTACTAAAATGTAGCACTGTTACTCTTTTAAGAATAACACTTTGACCTCTTATAGAGTATCATTGATATTCTTCTGAAGTAGCACGTTATTTTTTTAGTGCTACTCTAAAAGGTAGCAGTGCTACCCTTTTAAGAGTGACAATTGACCTCCTATAGAGTGTAATTGTTAGTCTTCTGAAGTAGCACATTTATTTTTTTAATTTCATTTTTCTTTTTAGTGTTACTTCTACAGAGTAGCAGTGCTATTATTTTAAGAGTGACACTTGACTTCTTCTAGAGTATCACTGCTGTGAGACCCTGTCCCCAGAACCTAATATCTAACTAGACATGTGTAAAATTTAGTAATAAAATACTATGACTTGGAATTTCACTGTATAAAATTTAAGAAAGTAACACTTAAATTCTGGAAAGAAACAAATAATATAAATTAGAATGATGGGAGATTGAATTTATCGAAGATTTGATGTAATTTGTTAGAAAGAAACAGAAACAATTAACAACATAAAATTTTGGAACGACTTAAGTTAGAAAATGAGCTGAAAACTCAATTTTATGTATATCGAACAAATAAGCTAATTCAATAGGAAACTTGATTTACCTTAAGAATGTATAATTATGATTGATTATAGTAGAAAATGAAATTAAAGGGAAATTAAAGGGAGAATTAAGTAATTTAAAGAAACTAGAACCTTGAGGGGATAAATAAGGACTCAGTAGTTATTGAATTAAAAATAGTGAGATAGATTATTAGATAATAAAAGAAAAGGAAAAAAAAAGATTATTAGTGTAATGGAGAAATACTTAAAGAAAGGGATGTGAAAATAAATAAGAGGAAGTCAAAGGGTTTGTGAGTGTGTCTTGATGGATTGGTGAAAATGTGTCACCGTGCATGTAATCCTGCCATGAGAATTTTACAAATCACCTTAGAAGAAAATTGTGAAAGCCAGAAAATTCCCCTCTCTTCCATTTTGATTTCTCCGAACTCAGCCCCTTTTCCTCTGCTCAAATCTGAAACCTGCATTCTCCTTTAGGGGTGTTCATTTGGGTTTATTTGGATTGGCTAATTTAGATTTTTCAAAAAAAAATCAGTACCCAAACACCAAACCGTTTAAGTAAAAATCAAACCAATCCAAACCATTTAAGCCATGGCTTATTCGGTTTGGGGCCCGAATAAGCCAAATAAGAAGAAGAAAAAATCTTATAAAAATACTTCAAAAGCATATTCATCCCATAATCAGAATCTTATAATAATAAAATAATCAAACCCAAAAGATTAATGTTTCTCCAAAATAAGTTTCTTAAATAACAGTCATTAATAATATTAGAAGACAACAAAATAATAAAAAGGGCATTGACATTCTTTTTCAGATTCAGCCCTCAACAATCAGCATTCTTCTTCAATCTTCACCATCCTCCTCAAATACTTAATTAAAAATTTAATTAAATAACTATTAAATAAATTTAATAAATATTATATTATATTAATTCTTATTTGGCTTATTCAGTTACTTATTTGGATTGAGATTCAAATCCAATTCCAAACCATTTAACCGTTTAAGATTTCGGTTTGAGCCATTCACCCAATCCGAAAACCAAATAAGCCAATTCATTTACCATACATGGATTGGATTGGCCAATTAATTTGGATTGGACATTTTTTGAACACCCCTATTCTCCTTTTCCCCTATCATGCTATATTTTCCTAAAGGAATTGATCTCTTTCCCTCTCTCTAGAAGATCCATCGACTAAAAGCACTCCACATCCCTCTCTGCACTACCAAAATACAACACCCCAATACCTCCATCTCAAATTCCCTCCTTACTTTTATCAATCAAAGGCCCCCTTGTTTACACACTTCACTTCAATATCTCAACAGCCCCTGCACCGAAATTTCACTTTGATTGGCACCAAAAATAGAATCAACTTCATTTGGGCATTCTATCAATTGAGGGACTTGCCCCTTTGACCGAGACTGTTGGGATTATGTCCTAAAGCCAATTAATTATGGAATTATAATTTATATTTATTGCCAACATGTTTTAAGAACCTAAAATGTCACACACATAAGAATAACTGATTGGGTTAAAATAATATATTATAGGTTAATTTATTGGATAAATTAACTATAAGGACTTATTGATAAATATCTAATAATGGTTTCCTATTTGTGTTAGGTTTCCTATTCTATTAGGTTTCCTACTGGTAATAGGTTTATACCATTCTGATATCTATAAATAAAGCCCTAGTCATTGGAATGATATACAACACATCGTATACAGTGATCTAGCTGTCAATCCTCTGATTGATCAATCCTAGTACGGTTGTTTGTGTGGATACCGTTAGAGGCCGGATAATTGTGCGGCTCGTGATTAATTTCATCTCTATGCATATCGTTTGTGAATCTCCTAAATATTGCTGACGGATTTGCTTTGGTATATTATATTATTCATATGATTACAAAATGATCTTGGCATGTTCAATCTATATTTATTCCGCTGCGCATAGATTGATTAACTTACAGTGGTATCAGAGTCCATTTTGTTTATCTATATTTAATATGAGATATTTAATTATCATGGATGATGAATAGTTCATGTGTAATTCTTGATGGTTTGAGAAGTTTAATTTAAAAGTTTTAAATTGGGGTTTTGTGAAAACTTTCCAAAAATTAATGTGAGATTTCAAAAGGGAGTCATCTTCGTTTGATTAGATAACTGAAATTAGAAATCAGAAACTGTTTTTGGAAACAAAGGAAGAAGATTGCAAGCATGTTGCTTTGCTGTCTGATGCAAGCATGTTGAGTTGCTGTCTGATTCTCTCGGGAGAGAAAAGATCCATATTTTCCTTGTCTGAATTAGTTTGGGAATCGGATAATCAAAATTTGTTACTGGTCTGAATTTGGTATTACAAAACTAATTTTGGAAACCAAATCTGGTTGCAAATTTTCTCTTTTCTGAAATTTTTGGGCCGACGTCGTTGAAACCAATCCGGCGAGCGAGCGGTGGCAAAGCAAAACGACGCGACCGGAACGTTCTCCAACGTTCGCCGGAGGAAGAATCTGGTCGCCCGGACGGCAGCTGGCGTACTCCTAGTCTCCATTTGGTTTCTGTGCATCAGTCGGCGACTGAGAAGAAGTGACGTCACTATTGACGTCACTGTAGAACCAAGGGAAAAGGATTCTCTTTATTCTGGTCGCGGCACCGTATTCCCGGAGGCGCTTTGTACGTCGCTGAAGAAGAAGGCATGCGGCAGCCCGTCGAGGCCGGTCGCAGCGCCGGTGGTGCGGCGCAAGGAAGAAGAAGGAGAAACCTTCTGGTTTGGCGCTTGCAGTCCAAACGGGCTAGGGGCCGATGGAGAATTGGGCCGTAGGGCCCAGTTCGTTATTCCTGGATATTGATCTGGGCTAATCGGCCCAGGCTTAATTAAAAGGGACTCGGTCTCATTTAATACTCCGGGCCAGAACTAATGCTTTTCAGTTCTGGGCTGATTAAAATTTTGGGCTTAATTTTATAAATCATAGCTTGGCCTGAATGCATTTTGGACTGAAATATAATTTTACATTTGAACGGTTTTGTTTGAAGAGAATGTAATTTTGGACTGAAATAATGCATTTTGGGCTGTGTTCCAAAACAGATCAGTTTTAATAAATAAAATTTTAGCCTATTTAAATTCTTTGGACTTGGTCCAATTGTCAAATTTGTTTTCATAAGATTTAATTATTGGGCTTTAAGGATTTAAATCTGATTTTCTTGTTGTAAAATTATTTTGCAAAAGAGTTTTAATTATAAAATAAATTAAATTAAGTGTTATATTTTGATTGGATTAAGATATAGCTAGTGATTAATTTGATTGTTTTATAATGTTTGAATTTTCTAAATTAGATTTAGAAGATTTTAAAGTATTTCAAATTTAAATTACGGGTTAATTTTAATTTGAAGGGATTGAAATTTAGGAATTTATTAGTTTTGGAAATTAATAATTTTAAATGCCATCTAATTTCATAAGTGTTCAAGTCAAAATTACTTTTACATTTAATTTTATTAAATTATAAATTGTAATTTAGATTGAAAACTTTGTGAATTTGTCAATTATCAATTGGATTGAGGTATTGACTTTATTTTGGAAACTCGTAAATTTTAAATTGGATTTAAAATTTTGAGAGGTGTTTTATTTAGAAAAGTTCCATATTTTAATTGGATTAATATTATGGAAAAAGTTCTAAGTTAAATTCCAAAATAGTTTTTGATTAAATCAGAAGTGGGAGAAATGAGTCTTAGACGATGAGAGTTTAATTTCAATTTTGAAAATTTTAATTTTAACTCTCGACCTACTTTATTTAGATTTAATTGAAGAAAAACCCCTAATGACTTCTCAAAATATTTCAAGAATAATGTTATTTCTAATTGGATTAGAAATAAGTATACACATAAATCTATAATTAGATATTAAATATACTTATGTAATTATTTAATTGTATAATTTAATTACATGTTTATAGGAAACATTTAATTAAATATTTGATGTGATAATTTGTTCATTTACTGAGTTATATGATTGCATATGGTATGCCAAATTTGTCAATTAGTTATATGTTGCGTATAATTGATGCAATTTTATAATTGTTTAAAATAAAATCCCTTAAGTTGTTGCCCCATTAACGTAGCAAATTATGATATTATTGTTGGAATTAACTTATTGATTTTTATCAAGGTTGTTCTATCGATAATATATTTTTTGGCTTTTGAGATGCGATCTCCGTGAAATGGATTTAATTATTGAAATATAAAATTTTGAGAATATTCATATTTTATGTTTTCAGGCAGCATATATTAAGTCATTATGCCTTCCATTATTATAGCGAAATAACTGTTTTCGTGCGAATAACTTGTTGGATTTTTCCAAGGTTGTTCAATCATTAATGAGTTATTTGTTATAGATAATGGGTCTGACTTAACAAAATATATAACTTGTTGGTATTTATCAAGGTTATATATTTTGAGGTAAGGATTAGGTGACACATATATTGTGTATACCAATGATTGGTAACCTAATGATCTGGGAGTTGCAATAGTTGCAATTGATAGAAGAATTATCTACCTTATGACATTATTATGATTTGTTGGTATTTATCAAGGTCAAAATAATTAATGGGGATCCTAGCCCACTAAGAATTATGAGATAATTCTCCAATCAATATTTAAGGGTTATTGATTTGAACAAAATAGTGGGAGCAAAACCAAAATTTATTCATTATCCATATCTTTTATACTTTGGTTTTGATAAATGCATAAATAAAATATTATGATTTATTTATTTAATGTTTATGTTGTAGAATTTATATGAGTATCCCTTTAGAATTTACTAAGTAGATGGCCTAAAATTCTTGATTATCGGTTGGCATAAATTTTGAGAAAGGTTCTCAATCTAAAGTTATTTGGCTATTTTGATTTTATAGCTAAGATGATGTCTAGACAATTGGAATGTTTATGGTAAGCATTAGTTTAGAATGATATAAGATTTATATCAGGAAAACTTTTAATTCTAAATTTTGACACAGGCAAATAGTTAAATTTTCTTGCTTACTTAAGTATCTTAAGTGATACATAGTGAGAGTTGAAATTTAATTTGCAATTTTAGTTGGGCAAATATTCAAATTTTATTTGAATATGCAGTAAATCGTTATTCTTATCAGACAAAGAATAAGATATGATAGTTCAGTTATTCAAAAGGATGTGAGCAATCATTGATTCCAATAAGCCAAAGTGATTGAAAAATGACTGCAAAAGTTTGTACTTGGAATCAAAGAAATTGTTGAATTTCTTTTGTAGTACAAATGAAATGGATATTTATCTCTCTATTTGAAGTTTAGACCTATGATATATATGATATCAAGTTAAATATATATTTTGAATATATATGGTCTAAAATAAGTAGACTGATAAATTAATATGAAATAAATAATTATAGCGAATAAATAAAGCATGTATTGTAATATTGGCTATGAGAATTATTGTATTTCATTTGGATTTAAAATCAAATCATTGAATGTTTTAGTTGGACTAAAATAATCCTACTTCATGTTTATCATGTAAGGATGGATTGACTCATATATAAGTGATTTTATATTGGCGGAGTCTAGTTTTGAACTGTTCCTTAAATTCAATGATTTTATTAATCCTAGAAAAGTCAAATTTAGATAACACAGTTTATTTGGTTGTGTGACTATATTTACATATATTCAAATTATATCATTATAATTTGAGACTTTTGGTTTGGAATCAATTGTGATATGTAAATTTCATGCACTAGTCAAATCGACCAAATTACCCTTTTTTTGATAAAAGGTAGAAACATTGTAAATTATCTTAACTAATACATTCTATGTATGTAGTTTCATGATAATTTTACTAAATGTGATTTTCTTAATTCATTTTGTCTCAGGTTTATACTTATCTAAGTGTTTTGGGATTTTGATTTGTTCAAAAATAAATTTTGAAAAGTTTGATAAAAGTATTTTTGCAATGACATTGCAATAGTATATACTTTTTTCAAGGATGGTGTTATCTAAATAAAATGTGATTTTCTTATACTTTATAAACACTTGATATGTATATATATCTGGTGTTGTATAAATTAAGATCTAATATATTTGATATATTGATCAGTTGTAAGTTATGCAGTTTTCAATCAATCCATTTATGTCATTATACTTATCTCCTACTTGTTATACCATGTTCCAGTCGACAAGTTGATACCATATGTGAAAAAGGTTAACAGTTTATCAAATTTTGAAAAATGTTTGAGTTAACACATTCACATGCAATGGTTAATTACTATTAGATTGTATTATGACTAAATCTAATCAGTTATCTATTTGTAGGAGTATCCAAATTTGATTTGGTTGCAGATATTATTTCAGAAACCTCAGCTTTATTATGGCAAATTATCTTTCTAGTGTAAATCATTTATTCTAGAAAGGTTAGTGGGAGAAATAATATACAAATGAATTATTCATAACCACAAATTTGTAAAATCAACTTATGGAACAACATGTTTAATAACATGATGGTATGGTAGACCTAAATTTTCACATAAAAGGGTGAATCAAGTGGTCTTATGTTATGATCAAAAGATATAAAATTGCATTCGGCCTAATGAATTATATATTATAATTCAATTTTATATCCAATGATCATAATAAGGTATACAATATAAAAGAAATTTTATATGGATTCTTATATTTTGAGTAAAATTCAAAGCATTTGATTTTGTCAAAATGATTACGAATCTTATGTATACAAATCAATTAGTGAGAGAATAAGTATTTTCTATTACATTGTGTGGGACACATTGCATATGGAGAAGGAATACCTTTAAAGTAGTGTTTATTGGTATGATAGTTCAAGAAAAGTTTTTGAATTACAGAAACAATATAGACTTTGGAAGTCAGAAGTCAAAATCTAGTAACACAGATTGTAAATATTGCTCGATGTACATACGCAGGTTGCTAAGTGTAGCATGCCACTAGGTAATATACAATTGTTTCCATACATAATGGTTGGATTATATTGGTATATTATCATATATAGTCAACTATGTTATGCTCTAATTGTTGCGAACAAATTGAGCAGGTTCAAGTGAGAGTCACTTGATGATGATGGTTAAGAATCTTATAAATATTTTGGAAATATTATAAAATTATTCTTTTTATCATAGGCCAAACAAACTTAGTCAAACTTTATGCAATTTTATCTTGCGAAGATAGAAGGAATTTGCATACATACTCTTTATAATAGTATTAAATGTTGGAATACTTCCACGCCAAACACTATGATTATTCTACAGCATATGCCATAATACATTAAAGAGTTTTGGAAACTGTTTGGATCTAGTTCTTCATTGAACTTAGCATAAGAATTTCTATTTTGGAAATGAAAATTGAAATCTCATCAATGATCCAATTATGTATTAGGCATTGTCAATTGATATTGATCAATGACAAAGTTGATATTCTCTCAAGATAAATTTGTTTATCAGTGGACTAAAACAATTACTAGAAATTGGTCTTAGTCCAAGTGGGAGAGTTAGTGGGATGGATAAAAACTAATTGATTTTATCCTTACACTTTGGTTATATTTTCAAATTTATGCAAAATTTGATGATATGAAATTATTTATCATTTATCTTATTTGTTTTATTACATTAGATATATGATAAAGTCCCTAGAATAATATTTGTATGGAAAAAATCATAAGGGTTATGATAATGAGATTCTTTCTATACTTATATATTGTTCTTAAATAATCTCTAATCATAGTGTTAACAAGATGGGACATTGTTAATACGGATAGACTAGCATATTTTATGCTTTCTTCCTAAATGAGGAAATAGTTGATCTTATTGACTATTGTGTGGGACACAAAAGCTAATATGTGGATGCTTGTTAAGAGAACAAGTTCATTGGATTGACCCGTCTAGAGATTTTCATAAGGTGATCTATTTGAGTGCCAATGAAATAAATCTCTACATAATGGTAGTGTAAATAAATCCTTCGACTTGAGATCATAAGTGTTTCCAGAGTGTAGATTATATACTTTCACTCTTTTGGTCCTTAACCGTAGTTGGTTATGTGTGCTTTAAGAGTTGATTATAGTATGAAACACAGATGGAAGTTTATGATCAATAAAGAATTCACCACTTCCAATAGTAGGAAAAGTATATCCAGTTATGGTCACTTGTTGAAGTATAACTTAAAATATTTGCGCAAACTAGAAGTGATTTTAGAATAGTTCTAAATTCAACTTCAGGGAGTTATATTTCGGGAACAAGCATAGAAACAATTAGCTCATTAAGAGTTGGCACATATCCTTACTCTTGAACTAATTGGGATATGGTTTGGTGAAAGGATGTTAATTACACGGAATCCGCTCATAGAAAGGTGAAGTAGATCACATGACTTTTTCCTAACACTTGGGTGGTCATGATGCCTGGCTAGAGGCTAATCTTGATCTATAAATATAAGTAGATTAATTCAAAATCACATGGCCTATTGTCTTTAGGCCAAGTGGGAGTTTGTTGGGTTTATGTCCTAAAGCCAATTAATTATGGAATTATAATTTATATTTATTGCCAACGTGTTTTAGGAACCTAAAGGGTCACACACATAAGAATAACTGATTGGGTTAAAATGATATATTATGGGTTAATTTATTGGATAAATTAACTATAAGGACTTATTGATAAATATCTAATAATGGTTTCCTATTTGTGTTAGGTTTCATATTCTATTAGGGTTCCTACTGGTAATAGATTTATACCATTCTGATATCTATAA
The DNA here is from genome assembly GCA_016801395.1 of Leptodermis oblonga. Lineage (NCBI taxonomy): Eukaryota > Viridiplantae > Streptophyta > Magnoliopsida > Gentianales > Rubiaceae > Leptodermis > Leptodermis oblonga. Next base: position 30,575,407 of record CM028755.1, read on the forward strand.
ATAAAGCCCTAGTCATTGGAATGATATACAACACATCGTATACAGTGATCTAGCTGTCAATCCTCTGACTGATCAATCCTTTGGAAGGATCTCAGTACGGTTGTTTGTGTGGATACCGTTAGAGGCCGGACAATTGTGTGGCTCGTGATCAGTTTCATCTCCATGCATATCGTTCGTGAATCTCCTAAATATTGCTGACGGATTTGCTTTCGAGGTAACATCTGATCTGGTATATTATATTATTCATATGATTGCAAAGTGATCTTGGCATGTTCAATCTATATTTATTCCACTTCGCATAGATTGATTAACTTACAGAGACTCATCAGCAATTAAAGTTTAAATGAAGCTTTGAAGTGAACAAGTGTGAAGGCTTGTGGATGCTGCCATCTAGGAGAAGATTTTGAAGGATTTCTAATCATTAAAATGTAGGCTATGAAATTTGTTGGTCATTACTTAAAATAAGACATGCATGCATGTGTAGGACCTATTTTGATTATGGAGTTTATATGAAAACATTTAGAGTTGAAGTAAAAAAATCTGTGTTTCTAATGTTAATTGATGGCTAAGAAATGCATACATGTGGGCTGATCATATTGGAATACAAGAAATTGAAAAAGAATTAGTAAACTTCTTGTGAGTGAATGTTAAAAGGAGAATAATACTGTTTTGGAATTAATTGTTAATGGATGCTGATAAAGAATGTGCCGTCTAGTGTAAAACATGTCCCCAGAAGTGTACATTCATTAAATTTATGATCACATGTGCTTTTTACAAAACTCTTGATCACCTTCCCTAGTTTATAAGCTTTTAAATATTATTGATTTAAAAATAAAAGAATTTATTTTGGCCAATTCTAAAGGAGTTGGGTTCTAACTTATAAAGGAAGCAAATGTTTCACTTCGTTATCTTACTTATTTTGCACATGAACAATATAAACATTGTAGTACCTTTGTCTTACTTTTTTGTTTTTTTTGTCTTACTTTGCATATTCAAGGCTTCTACCAGTAGGCTAATTGCCAATTGAGAATATGTGGACGCTGTTATTCCCAAAAGCTTTACAAAAAGGAAAACCAAATCATAGACCAACCACTTGATTCTGAAATTCAGAAATTAGTCAAATTACAACTTCAACTCAAAAGGTAATATCGCTTCTATTTAGGTGTTAGATCTTTTCTTTTTCCACATTCTACATACAAATATAAAAATATTTTCATTAATGAGTTGAATCTTTTTGAATAAAAGCTAAGTTGAAAATTACAAAATTAGAGCAGCGTTTTTACTTCTTAACTTGCCCAAATTGTTCAAAGGCGTGTGGTGTTGGCTACGAAAATGAGTTCAGGTGCTTCTACTGCAATAACGATTTCCCAACCCCATTGGCACTGTAAGTTATTTTTATATCTTAAATATTTAATACTTATTTTACATTATCAGAAATACACATTGTCTCTTTATAGGTTACGCCTCGAGGTGGACTTATTTGATGGAGTTGGGATAATTAATGCTTTTGTGGAGCTAAAAGAAGCTGAAACCTTACTAGGCATGTATATTGAAGACATTATTGAAGCAGAGTTACAGGTATGTTTGATCGTAAATATCAATGGCTAATGATTACTAGTGTTCATTATTTTTTACATGTTATTTCCCTCATTGGTAATGGGAAAAGAAGTTTGATCCTAATCTAAAAAATAAAAATTCAAAGATTCAGCACTACTCTTCCACATTAGGACATTCAGCAATGAACTGAAAGGGATAATATTTGTACGATACACAATTATAGCATCTCTCTCATCATTTGGGTCATCTTAGGCTTCCCGAGGTTCTAAAAGAAAGAGCTTATGTCGATCTATTCTGAAGAAACTAACAACAGATGTGTCAACGCTTGAAACTAAAGAGAGAACACTAGCAATCGAAACACAGTTCTTACCAACTAATTCTATTTAACACGAAGAAAGTTACACTGGTAAACGAGGCCATGGTTTGATAGAAGATTCAGCCCTCAAAAGCCTTAAGCACGCTGAGCAAGACTAAGGTGCCATAATATTTATACTTTTGTACTTTTTGTGAGCTAACTTCTTGCAAGCATTATGTTCTTACCAAATAGATGCAGTCAAATAAATATTTTGGATGCTATGAATATTTTCATCTATTAGAAAATGACTCGTGTACACAGATTTTGCTCACCATTAATCACTAAGATAAGATCAAAAGTCTTGTAATATCTGTAATGCTTTAAATATTATGTATCTTTTTTGTGAAGTTATGAATTGAGTTCAGTAATGTTACGAATCCTAAGATCAAATTTGTGTAGAACTAAATTATAATCATATTTAATTCAAGGATCTAATATCTAAGTATGAGTATTTTGTTTGAAAAAAGGCAAGGGCTTCTGCATGATATTCTTAGAATATGTAGTTGGATTTCACACGAACAATATCACCAATAATTTTAGTTAAGTTCTTATTAAATGAAGAATTCAATTGTTTGTTTGCATCCTATTATTTGCAAAATCTCCTAGACTTATGTGATTGTTTTTGCACTTTAATAATTATATTTGCTTATGATAATTATATTTGCTCATGGAAGAACTCTGTTGATTGTTGAAAAATTATTACTATAGACAGTAGCTTAAGTTCTCATATTCTATCTATAATCTGGTGTTGGAATGATTTGATTATTCCCGAAGTTGATTTCCTAAGACTTTCTTATTAGATAAAAGTTGAATCCACCAAAATTTAGTGACAGTATCGACTCATTAGTTTTTATACATATGAGTAGGTAAAACACACATTAATCCTGAAAATACTATTATACAGAGAGCTACAAAAAGTACAAAATACCTATACAACTAACCTTAGTCTAACTAATTCATGGATGCTACACCAACTTCCAACCTCATCATAAAACCATCATGTATCATTGATCCTTGAATACTTTGCCGTAGTATTCCAATCTTTCTAATGACTCTCCATTTTTTAATATCTCACGTAACACTTGTGCCCAATCATTTTTGGATAAAAAATGATGAAACAGTAGATGTATCTCTTATTGCAAACTTTTGCAGCTGTCAATGATCCTATTCTAAAACTGTGGCTGCAACCCTCTATGTGGTGTTCCAATATACAAACCCTGAAAAATTATATGTGGTGCTCCCATGTACTGATCTTCACAGCTTGCATTCTCATATGGAGGTTCATTACGTCATTTTTTCTTACTACACAGATTTCCTGCGATATTGTAATTAAGATCTCAAAAGACACTATGTTATCTATAAGTAATACTATTATCAGATAACTATTTATAAACACGGGACCGTATTTCTCAAATCCACTTGACTGTTAATAATAGTATTCATAGCTTTAGGACTAAGCTATTATTCTTGCAAACTTAATTAGTTTTAGACATTATTCACTAATTGGTAACACATATTTGACATTTCTTGATGACTAAGACTTTTTCTATATGATAAGTACAAGAATGACTCAACTTCAATATAATAAACACAAGAATTCAGCTACATCACTTATGAACAACCTTCTTTCCCTTGTTAGAAAATAAACTTTTATCTCACACAAACCAATTATGAGAAGTGATATCCCTTTCACGCTGACTAAGTTTTTCCCCTTACAGAATAAATCTATGTTTGACACGTGGCAACAATGCATAATGAATAATCATCTTTTGTATGACATCTAAAAAAATTTGCATTTGCCAGAATTAATGCAAGTACAAGTATCATTATTTCTCATTAGGTTTGCATTTGATTGGTAACTGTAGGTGATAAAAGATAGTGAGAAAGTTATGGTATAACACATGATAACTTAAAAGAAACAGGAAAATATAGTACTTATATATAAGGCAAAGAAAAAGAAGTTAAATCAAATAGACAACAAACTTTTTCTTTATGGGTCATACAAAAGATGCTTATTATTATGCATTGTTGCCACATGTCAGACATAGATTTATTCTATAGGGGAAAAAGCTTAGTCAGCGTGAAAGGGATATCACTACTCATAATTGGTTGGTGTATGATAAGAATTTATCTTTTGACAAGGAAAAGAAGTTTGTTCGTAAGTGATGTTGCTAAATTCTTGTATTTATCCTATTGAAGTTGAGTCATTCTTGTGCTTATCATTTAGAAAAAGGCTTAGTCATCAACAAATTTCAAATAATAACTCTTTCCTTGAAATTGAAAACTTTAGTCACATTTACAGAAAGAAATAGCTTGCAAGTATTACCAGTTAATGGCAATGTCTAAAACTAACTAATTTAGCAATAATAATAGCTTAGTCAGCAAGCTAGGAATATTATTATTACTATTCAAGTGGTTTTTAAAAAATATGGTCTCATATTTATAAATAGTTATATGATAATAGTACTATTACAGATCATAATGTTTTTGAGATCTTAAAAAAAACAATATTGCAAGAAGTAAGAAAATATGACATAACGAACCTCCATATGAAAATGGAAGTTGTGAAGATCAGCACATTTGACCACCACATATTATTTTTTAGAGTTTTTATACTAGAGCACCACATAGAAGGTTGCAGCCACAGTTTGAGAATAGGATCATTGGCATCTATGCAAAAGTTTGCAATAAGAGATATATCTACTATTTCATTATTTTTTTACCCATAAATGAGTGGGCACTGATGTTACATGAGGTATTAAGAAATGGGAATTCATTAAAAAAATTGAAGAACTACTGCAGAGTATTCAATCATGCTTGATGGTTCTATGAAGTTGTCAAAGTATTCAATGATGCATGGTGGTTCTATAATGAAGTTGTCAAAGTATTTATGTGTGCTTTACGTACTCATATGTATAAAGACTAAGCAGTGAATGTTGTCATTAAATTTGTTGGATTCAACTTTTATCTAACAAGAAGTTTTTAGGAACTCAACTCTGGGAATAATCAAATAATTCCAACACTAGATTATAGATAGAATGAGAAACTTAACCTACTATCTCTAGTAATAATTTGTCAAAGTTCAAATAACCTCTTTCATGAGCAACTATAACTATTAAAGTGCAAAAACAATTACATCAAAATTTTCTTAAGTCAAGGAGAATTTGCTAACAATAGGATGCATATACACACTTGAACTCTTCATTTAATCAGAACGTAACTAAAATAGTTGGTGATATTGTCCTACTATATCCACCTTTGTATGTGTGAAATCCAAATTTGTTAGGAATATCATGCGGCTTACCCTTTCAAGGAAAAGACAAGTACTTTAATATTATATCCCTATTAAAAATCTTTATAATCGAGTTCTAGGTAAATTTGACCTCAGTAATTGTAACATTACATGAACTCAATTCATAACTTCATATAAAAGATATAGGATGTACAGATATTAAAGGAGCTTTGTTCTTACCTTAGTGGTGAGAAAAATCTATGTCATGAGTCATTTTCTAATACTCATATTCATAGTACCAAAATATTTACTTGGCTGCATCTACTTGGTAAGAACATAATACATGTAGGAAGTTAGCTCCCAAAAACTGCAAAAGTATAAATATTATATTACCTTAGCGTGCTTGAGGCTTTTGCGGGCTAAATCTTCTATTGAACAATGGATCAGTTGGTAAGAACTATGTTTGGATTGTTGATGTACTCTCTTTAGTTTCAAGTATTTGCTAACACAGATGGTGAAAGAGATGTTATGATTGTGTATAGTACAAATGTTCTCATTTTCAGTTCATTGTTGAATGTTGTAATGTGGATGAGTAGTTTTGAATTTATCGTATTATGATCAAACTTCTTTCCTATTATAAGTAAGGGAACATGCCACAAAGTGGGAACACTTGTAATCATTAGCCGTTGATATTTATGATCAAACATACTTGGAGTTCTATTTTAACAATGTTTTCAGCGGATATTCCTAATAAGGTTTCAACTTCTTTTTGCCTCCACAAAGGCATTAATTATCCCAGTTCCATCAAATAAGTCCACCTCAAAACACATCTTGTATAGAGACAATGTATATTACTGATAATGTAAAAGAAATATTAAATATTTACGATATAAAAATAACTTACAGTGCTTTTGGGGTTGGTAAAATGTTATTTTGTAGTAGAAGCCCATGAACTTATTTTCATAGCCAGCACCACAAGCCTTTGAACAGTGTGGGCAAGTTAAGAAGTAAAAAAATGCTACTCTAATTTTGTAATTTTTCAACTTAACTTTTATCCAAAAAGATTCCAACGTGTTAATGAAAATATTTTTATATTAGTATCTACTTCAAATGTAGAATGTTGAAAAAGACAATATCAACACCTAAATAGAAACGATATTACCTTTGGTATTTTTCAAATTTTTATTGATATTTGGTGCTCACTAGGCTCCACCTTTACATTTTTTTTTCCCACCTCGGGTGAGAATTGATCCCTCGACATGCGGGAGGTGCTCAATGGAAACAATCTGTTGAGCTAGCCTCAATTCCCATTTTTCGAATTTGAGAATCAAGTGGTTGATGATTTGGTTTTCCTTTTTGCAAAGCTTTTGGGAAGCAATAGTTTCCATATATTCTGGGTTGGTAAGTATCTTAGAAAATTATGGGCCAATTAGTATTTTATGCATCCAAAATAAAGAAAAAGTGAAATAATCTTACTGGTTAGGTGATTTATATTTTGTTAACGAATAATTTTTGGTACCGTGGTAAAAATAAAAATTTTAATTTTAATTACTCATAAGAATGAACATGACAAAAGAAGAGTTTATATTAAGTAGTTATACACTATTCCAATTAGTTTAACCCTTTCTTAAAAATATTCAAAGAAACACGTACATTTTCATTATTTAGTCCATCAATAAGTTAAACTTTCAATCACACTTAAATATTTTCAGGTGCAGGTTATTCAACATACAATATTTGACACTTGCTAATAAAAATCACATAGCATGTTCTGAAAACAATGAAGTACGAAGAATTATAAATTGTCGTTGTATAAGTTGAGAACTAAGACCCAAGAAAAAGAGAATTGAGATTATATAAACAAGTGGATAATCTGGTGATAGTGCACCTAGGATCAATTGTGATACTCCCTCTGTTCTTTAAAGAATGTCCCCTTAAGCAATTTTTTTGTTCTTTAAAGAGTATCCATTTTCAAACTTCAATGTAAAAACTTAATACAATCTCTTTTACCCATAATTTAATTAATCTATTAATTATAGTCTCTTTCCAAATGTACATACAAACACAAATTTTATTAAGTTTGTAGTTAAACAAGATGATATAAATAGGGGTAAAAGAATAATTTTTCCCACTTTTTTAATTTGTGTGCAAATCTCTAAGGGGACACTTTTTAGAGAATAGAGGGAGTACTTTCTATTAATTTGTGGATAATATATCAAGACTGCACTAAGAAAAGTGTGATTAATTATAAGTAAATAAAAATCATTCAATAGAAAAGAAAATGGTAACACTTGCACCAATATTATTATGATCAATCTAAGCATCAATTATGTCAGATATTGATGTCGATTTGAAGGGAAAAAAAACTTTTATTTTATTCTCCTCAATGAATGAAGAAGAAAATCATGAGCAGTTCAATCAAAATGCATGCCTAGTAGAATGAAGTCATGTTACTATGGAATGGATAATAAGCAGAACACCTAAGACCATATTTCTAAATGAGAAAGGGTTGAAAGTATCATAATAATCATAAAGTGCTTCTGTACCACCCCACCCTAGAACAAATCAATTACTCTTTTTCTTTTTTTTTTTTCAATTATACATGATGCATCATCAAAATATCAAAGGCAACCACCAATAATTGTGCTCCCCTTCCTCCTTCTATCTCCCCAAAAGCCAAAGGCGATGCTCATGATTTAAATAAATAGTCGAGTGGTAGGGGTTTTTAATCAAGTTCCACTAGTAGAAGACTTGAACATGCAAAGTAAGACAAAGGTATTATAATGTTTATATTGTTCATGTGCAAGAATTATGTTAAGTTTTGAGATTTTACTGCAGAAATAAATTTTTAATTTACTGAATGTTTGACTTAGTCTGAAAATTGTTTGTTTGATGACTTAGTCTTTTAGTCTATCTTTATCCTCTGAGATATTTAAGAGATTCTTATGATTTCTTGTTACTTGTACTCTATTTAAAGTGATAGCTGCTGCAGAATGAAAGAATCAAGTTAAAGCTTCCTTTATTTTTCTTGTGTATTTTCTGCACTTTCTCCAATAGTGGTATCAGAGCCCTCTTGATCTTAAGGGCTTGTGTCATAAAAAAGAGTGAGATAGAAGAATATTTTTCAGTCCGTAAACAATAATTTCAACATCATGCCTAGTAATTTTCTTGCTAATCCTCCACTTTTCAGTGGCCAAAATTATCAAATTTGAGCTGTAAAAATGAAGATTTTCCTTGAAGCTAGTGACCTTTGGGAAATGGTTGTCACTGATCAAGTACAACTTTCTGAAGATCCCACTATTGCTCAGTTGAGGGAATATAGAGCTGAAAGAAAGAAAAGAAGCAAAGTTTTGACCTGCATTCATACTGCATTCTCAGATGAAGTATTCACAGAATCATGACTTGTGAGACTCTAAAAGAGAGCTGGGATACTCTAAAACATGCGTTCCAGGGAAATGACAGAACTCGTCAAATGCAGGTATTAAACTTGAGGCGACAGTTTGAGCTACTGAGCATGAAAGAAAGTGAAAACATTCAAGAGTATTGGAATAGACTCTTGAATGTAGTCAACAAAATCAGGTTGATTGGCGAAGAACTCTCAGATCAGATGGTGGTGTAAAAGGTTCTTGTCAGCCTACCTGAAAGATTTGAGGCAAGGATATCTTCTCTTGAAGATTCAAAGGATCTTTCTCAAATTACCTTGGAGGAGTTAGTGAATACATTGCAAGTACAAGAACAAGGAAGAGCTATCTGCAAGGAGGAGATAGCTGAAGGGGCTTTGCAAGCAAAAGAAAAATACCAAAACGAAGATGATGATGATATGGAGAGTGCTTACAACAGTAAATGGAAAAAAATGGCATTTTCTATGTGTCAATATTGTAAGAAAAATAATCATCTGAAAAAATATTGCTGGTTTAGGCCTGATATTCAATGCAGAGCATGCAATCAATTTGGTCATATGGAGAGAGTGTGCAGAAACAAGCAAGATAGACAACAAGCTCAGGTGGTGAATCAACAACAACAAGAATAATTATTTGTGTCATCTTGTTTTGCAAAAAATTCAACCAATGAAGCTTGGCTAATTGACAGCGGTTGTACTCACCATATGACGAATGATGAGTCATTTTTTAAGGAACTTGACAAGACATATACTACCAAGGAGAATCAGAAATGGAAGGTATATTGAAGTAAAAGGCAAAGGTAAAGTGTCTATTAAATGTGATTGGAAGGTATATTGAAGTAAAAGGAAAAGGTAAAGTGTCTATTAAATGTGATTCATTTATTCCTGATGTTTTATATCTGCCTGAAATCGATAAAAATCTTTTAAGTGTTAGGCAGTTACTTGAGAAAAATTATTCTGTAATGTTCAAGAATAAGACATGCTTGATTTATGATCCAAAAGGAGTTCAACTTTTTTTAATTGAAATGAAAAGAAAAAGTTTTTCTCTAGAGTTATTACAAGTTGGTGCAGGAACAAGTTCAGATACCATGATTGATAAGATGGAAAGTATTGAAATCACCCCAACAAGTGGAGTAGCTATTGTCAGTACAATTGAAGATATCAAGAACCTTTCTGAAAATGTTAACTGTGATGTTGCAGTGCTCGAGTTAACAGGTTATGAGGAAGGTAACAAAGACTTGAAATGGATTGCAAAATCAAAAGAGTTGAGTATTTCTATAAAGGACAAAACTGACATGCATATGCATGAACACAATCCTAAAAAGTATGCAGGAGTTTTCAATAAAGGTGATGATGCCTTTGTGAAGGATTATTGCAGTGAAAATTCAAAGGAGGAGTGTTAAGTTTTGAAATTTTACTGTAGGAATAAGTTTTTAGTTTACTGAATCTTTGACTTAGTCTTTTCAGTTAAATTGTTTGTTTGATGACTTAGTCTTTTAGTCTATCTTTATCCTCTGAGATATTTAGGAGATTCTTATGATTTCTTGTTACTTGTACTCTATTTAAAGTGATAGCTACTGCAGAATGAAATAATCAAGTTAAAGCTTCCTTTATTTTTCTTGTGTATTTTCTGCACTTTCTCCAACAAATTAAGACTATGAAGTGGAACATTTGGTTTCATTATAAGTTAGAATCTAACTCCTCTATCATTTGTCAAAAATAATTTTTTTTTATTTTTAGATCAATAACATTTAAAAACTTATATACTAGGGAAGATGATCAAGAGTTCAGTAAGAAAAAAAAAAGTATCTAAGATTATAAATTTAATGAATGTACAAATTAAAGAGTAATTGAGGGAATTCAAGTACCACAACTTCATATGTTCAGCCTATTCTGTATTGTTAGGTATTGTTCCAATAGGTACTCCTGCAATCATGTTATTATTAGTGTATATAAAAATTGTTATATAATTAGTCATTATGGTTTAGTTTACCAAATTTCTCTAATGAATTTATTTTTACCATGAAAAGTGTTAGTTGAAAGTCTCATTCTAAGATCACATGCATATTATGAACATTATCAGTCAAATAAGGCGCTTTAGTTTGCCAAAATTCTTTTCATAAACTTAGAATCATTGGTTACACCTATATGTATAACATAATTATAAATTTATTTTGAATGTGATATTGTTGGAGTTTTAGTTTTAACAACTAATAATTTGTATTCAAACTTACTCTTGATTAACAATAATAAATTTTGGTAGACTTTTTCCAGATCTGAAGGTAACATGCTGAAGGAATACATATATGACACCAAATAGAAAAATTGAAAAGTATTTTCATTGTGAATAAGATAGCAAAATGCATGGTTAAAATGTAATTACTTAAAAAGGAGGAAAAATTTTAGAACTTAACTAATTTCCTTATCAGTGGCATCTGTGAATTGGGAGCACTGTGAAAATGATGTAAATCCATAAATGTGCTCCGGGGAAACTCTTTTTCTTTGCTTGCAGGCTTGATAAAAGTACTTATGTTGAGGACTATTTGGTATTTTGAATTTGCTAGAATTGGTGATTCTTATTGATTTCTTTGATTTTTGCATTCCTAACATAATAAGTGTGATACAGTTGCAGTACTTGATCCAGTTGATCAGCAACTGGTTTTTAAATGATGCATTGCATCTTTTCATTCTGTGATGTCAATAATGTCAAAGTGTTAGTAATTTGTCAAAATGAATTGGATAAATTTGACCTCATTATTTACCACTACAAGCTTTTGTTGATTAGATCCCTATTTCAACCAAATGGGTGTTTTCTCAGCAACTAAAACCTTTACAGACTAGTTGAGAACATTTGGTTCAAGAGTGGCAATTGTTGTGCATTTTTCCTCTATCGGCCTAAAACAGAGAAGAAGACAGAGAGAAAATAAACGTCATAAGCAAATAATAAACAGTTTTGTTGATAAGTTTGATGGGAGAAACTAAGAATGATAAATAATGCATGCACGTGATGCAATTCATATACTTAGCTAAATGATCATAAAAGAAGAATACTCATATTTGGGAGAAAGATAATGAAGAAATATGTTCACTAAAGTTTGGGTTTGGGTGCGGGAAAGTGATTGGGAAGCACATGAGAAGCAACTATATGTGAAGCCATTAACATACATGAGTATTGTAGCCATGTAAATAATGTAAGTATGTATCTATTATACATAACAAAACAATGAAAGGGAAACCATAATAAATAAAATATTGTTTAAAAAATGAGTCATACATATACTCTCATTAGTGTTAGTCGCCATTAGAACTTCTTGGTTGACAACATTCTTTGTATAATTAGTACTTTGTAATAATGATATTAATGGTTTAATAAATACTTTTAATTGATCAATAGTTTTTTGCGCTTGATAATGAAGCATGAAGTTGTCCATGTTAAAATACTGGTTCTTTCAAATATGAACCAACGAAATTCAATGTTTGACCTTTTGCTTTATTAATGGTCATTGCAAAATACAATCATATTAGAAACTGTTTTATCTTAAATGGAATGGATGAAAATTTATCAAGTGAAGCTTCTAATGTTATACGAGGAATGAAGACAGATTTTCCTGCATATGTACCAACTGAAATTTTAACAAAAATAATATTCTGTCAAATCTTTTACAAATAAGACGTGTATGATTACAAAGTCTTTCAGTTGAATTAATATTTCTGAGTAATATGATTGGTGCATTTATTTTCAAAGTGGGTTTGTGAGAAGGGAGCCTATGACCCTGAGGAGTCAAATAGTGAAATAGTTCTTATTAATCTGGTAGGATACATGTACTTGTGCTTTCACCCTAACTAAAATATATAGTTTTTTTTTTACCAGGAAATTTATTAATTATGACATCATTCATTTCATGAAAAAAATCATTTCCTGTACCAAGTATGGCTCTTTTTAAAAATAAAGAAACATTAAAATTATTATCATACTCTTGGAAATACAATGTCTATTAATGTATTTAAGGAAGTACTATCATCTACTAAACAAATATTTACTCTTAATGTATTTGAATTTCATCTTTGTCATTCGTATCTTCAATCTTATCACCAACTTTTTACAAATAAGATGAATAATGGGATCTAGCAATGCTTATATATTTTGTTTAAGGTTTAACTTTTCAAATTCATTCCATAAATGTGACATAACAATAGTAGCATCTATACTATTTTCTTTTGTACCTTTAAGAACAACTAGCAATCTCCGACGAAAGTCACCACCAAAAACTATGGACCGGTTCGTTACCAGGTTTTAAGAGAAGTTTTTAAAAAAAACATGTTTTCGAAAACAGATTTTTAAAAACTTGCAAATGAACAAAAGATGAAAATTGGTTTTCAAAAATGATGAGATCTTTATTTTTATCAAGTTTGCCGGTCAAAACAATGAGAATTTTTTCCGTCTCTCATTTGAATGGCAAAGCTAAGAGATCCTTTTTTGCGTGGCAGCATTTCCAAGGCCAAATGTGAAAAACCTATTTTGAAAACCCGGTCTTAGAAAATAATTTTTAGATTGGTGTAAACGAGGTTTGAGTTTTGAAATGGTTTTTGAAACTCAAAAACACTCAAATTCAAACTGCAAAATCTGATAATGAACATGCCCTATAATTTTATCATCAAAAATTTTATGTGGATCCATTATATCTCTCAACATTTCATCAAACTTTTCAATAATGGTACGTTTTGTCATAGTAACTTCATCTCAAATAATTAATTTTACTACACTTAATAAATGAGCTAATGAGCTTTGTTTACTAACTTTACAACTCTACAAGACGTAAAATCATTTTCTTCCAATGGCATCTTAAATCTTGTATGTGATGTGTGGCCACTTGGAAGTAAGGATGCTGCAACCCTTGAAGTAGCTGTAGCAAGTGCAATATGACCCGCAGACCTTATTTTAACAAGAAGTTCTTTATATAAAATACTTTTTCCAGTACCTCCAGAGCTATCCACAAAGAAAACTTTTAGTATATTACTATCAATATGATACAGGATTTGAGTTCTTCATTTAGCTGTTCAATAGCTAAAAGATCTTCTTTTGGGACAATTATGTCTTGTTCAATATGTAGTTTTTTTGCAAACTATCACCAAGATTTACTTCAAAATCGTTATCCACAAAGAAGTCAGACAATACTATTGAAATGTGTATTCAAGAAGTTATTACTTATTTGATGCCTACTGCTTCAAAGCAATTATTTGCTATTATCTTTGTTTATTGTATTCCTGCATACTATTATGGTCAAAATTTGAAACACTCTTCTCAATAGATTTCAGACAATACAAAACTTTCAATTATGCTGCAATTAGCTACAAAGTTTTAAAGATTCGTACTTACTATCTTTATTTTAATCATGATGCCAAGTAAAACGTTTCAGGAATTCAATACATAAAATATATAAATAATTAAATTTTTTTAACAAAGTCATTATGTCTATCATATGGAAAAACTGTGCTAACATAGTTTTTCTAGCCATAGGATTATTGGCAATATTGTGCACTGATTGGTTCACAGGGAAACTTATAGATTGTTCATTCTCTAAGTGAATCGATAAACATATTGCGGGTGGATGCACATGGTTACGATCAAAACCAAAAACTAGCCAAATAGTTTCAGGAGGGGAAATCCATCTTGCACACTAAAAACTTTTAATTTCATCAAATATTTGGTCTCCTTCATTTCCAACCAATGTGTACAGAATTTTATCATGTCCTTTGTAAATATATGTTATAGCTTGGATGGTAAAAAGTATCTCAATATTAATGTGGCAATTAAATTTAGCTAAAAGGTAAGGATTGTAAGGTACAAACCTATCGATTATTAAGGTTTGAACCTCTAACAATAATAACGCGATGATTGTTTCTATGACAACATATTGGATATGAATTCATTCCATATTTCGTAGTTTCTGAAAAGTCTGTAGGATAATTGAATTTACAAAATTCTTTTTTCATACAAGGGCAAGTTGGATTAAAAAAATCATGGGGTCCATGCATCATATGTTTTACTACCAATGAAAATAAATAAGGATTTTTATCTGGATTAGGCAACGCTGCACAAACAATTCTATCAAATGCTTTGGAAAAAAATATTTTTGATGATTGATCCAATATAAGTAAGAAATGAGCATAAGGTAAACCTCTTTTTTGGAGCTCTACTACATAAGTGTAAGCAACAGTACGACTAAATATTTTCTTCTTGAGCAGCTAGGTTTTATAACTAAGTTCCGAACGAAACACCCTAACTATTAAATCAAGCCTATTTTGTGTTTCATCATAATTTAAAATCAATGCCTTTATTTCTGGCCAATTTGGGTAACATGTTATTGCTAAGAAAATATATGGGTTTCCGTAACGTTGTACTAAAGCTAATATTATCCGTTTTCCAACATCAGCACCTATTTTGGCCCCCTTGTGCAATATCATCTAATAAACCACGATATACCTCATTTCTTAAACAGTTTTGCATATCTGATTTTTTGAAAAACTCTTATCTCGACATTTCAAGTTTAATGTACATATCTACTACATATTGTTGCAAAATCCTACTACTATGTAGCACTGTACAGTTGTCCTCTCAACATTCTTCTTTTTAGAACCTACATAAATAATACAGTAATTTTTTAAGTAATTTTTTATTCAATGATTAAAATGTCATTATAAATTTAAGTTAAAATAAGGGTTTTAAAATTATCTTGAGTTTTATATTGTAAGAAGTTATCTACATTTGCATCACAAGTTCTTATGGATGCCATCCTTTTCTTATTTCGATTTAATCTCTACCAAATATCTCGTTTTCTTATTAATTTCAAAGAGTTTTTCATATTGTAAAATTTGTTGAGGGGATGACATACCTTTTAAAGAAAACAAGCATGAACTTTAGAATATGATTAAAGATCTTGATTCACAATAGAATGGATGTCAATACAAATATTAGATTACTCATATGAAAATGATGAATGTTCAGTGGCTCAGAGTTTAGAAAAAATGATAGCTAATTTTATTAAAAATCTTGTTGGTGATTAAGCAAAATATGATTCAAAATAAATTTGGAATCAATCAAGCGAAAAGACATTCAAAGCAACAATAATTCTTCACAAATTTTTGTAAAAAAAAAAAAAAAAAACAGAGGAATGTCCCTTCATTTTAATAGCATTAATTTTCTTTAATCCCTTCTTTACTGTAGTTATTTCTCAGTCTTGGCAAATAAGGGGGCATAACTATAAACTCCACTTCTCTTGGCAATGGCCATCTTATAACAATGTCAATCGCGAAGCAAATCTCTTCCTATTGCCTTCTTTCAATAATTATGCATCTCATAAACAAACAATACAATCTGCAATTCAATTCTATACAACCTTCACAAATTTAAAACAATAATAGGCCAAGATTTTGCACTGGACAAGCTGAATCTCGTCATCATGTAGATGAAGAATGAAATGCATCTCGTCATCATGTTGCACCGGGCTTGACCTTCAGGACATAATCTACCGACTTTCTGGGTTAAGTCTCTATCGTTGATGCCCAAATTGCCTTGCTGTTGCTACTACATCCATGTAGCTCTCTAATCGCTTGGTGTTTTCTAGTAATATCTGAAAAAACGAATGAAAAACGTCAGTTCAAAGACACAAGGAAAAGATTGCAATTGGTAAGTGCATCTTCATCTATAATGCAAACTCTGGAGGTACACTTTTCCTTTCTCAGGTTCAAAACATACTAATAACACAGAGCCCAATTGTACATAAAAGGAAAATAAAACAGACAAAAGAGCTCACTTCACCCTAAAGAAAATGAAAGCAATAGTAAAAATCTTGCATGGATTCTGGAGAAGGCACAGCAGGGCAGGGAATGAAACATGAACAAGAAGCCTAGATCCCAGTTATATTTGAAACATCAAATGCCCGCTTGTTATCAACATTTTGAAGAAGACAAAAGGCAATAAGAGATTACGATCTGCAAGCAATTCAATTCAACATCATCCCACCTAACACAGCATCAACAAAAATAGGGAAGACCGCGACTGTCAATGTAAGGAAATCTAACACCACTTCATTTGTGAGAAGCCTTCAGTCACGGCTTACTGTTTGAACTATTGTTGAAGAAAGGAAGTCTAGTAGAATTAGTACCTAATTTGATTTTTAAGAAGACTGAAGAAATCATGCATTATTAGACCACCCTCCTCTCCTTATTCTGTTTTGCATTACAAAGATGTACAGAATGAACAGGATTGCCACTTGGGATATCCAATAATTAACCGTGTCAGATGCCAATCACTTGCAGTACATCATAACCACTTTTCTGCAAGTAAAGAAAGTATAAGAAATCAAAGAAAATAAATTGACTGAAATCTCAGCGAATTCATTTAACATTGCATTACCATTGATATTTCAACTGTTGCTGAAGCCAGATTTCAAAAGCCAAAAGCTTCTTCACAGACTCTAAATAGGTGTCCAACAACACAGTGCATAAATTGTTCTACCTTTCCAGCCCAATAACAACCACTGGCTATCCTCATCAATTACAAAATCTTTGTGGTAACTTGATGTTACCTTTTCCATTGCCCTCTTCATAACTTCACGGTCAAAGGAAATTTGCTTGAAGCCCGCCCTTAGATTACGGACTTGCCACTGCTTGTATGTTTCTGGCCTCTCAACTCTCTCCCATCCTTCACAAGCTATCACATTCAGAGCTTCCCTCCCAAAAATTTCTTTTTCAATCAATGCTCTTTCTAGAGTCTCCCTAGGTACAACAGTTTCAAGCATATCAAATAGTGCTGAGAAGTGGAACAGAGCCTCTCGGAAGCGGGTCACAAAAAAAGGGGCACTGTAGGCCCCATTGACAATCCCATGTATGAAGATATCTGGGTTAATACTCTTTATCAACTTGAGAACGATGCTTCTTGGACTCTCCACCGCCAAAGTTTCATCAAATAAGTTCTTAGATCGATATATGCAGTTGACAACAATAAACTCACCCTTCTCAATTTTAAGATCCTCAAGTTTGATGGTTTCCCATTTCTTGGCTACAGCATTGTATTCAAATGGCACATTGAACATCTTAGCATATTCTGACAATCGGCGACCTGTCTCCTCAAGTTGCCTTGCAGGACGAAATCCAGGTTGAGGAAACTCAATGCCTGTGATCCGAAGCATGGGAGGTCCACCCTCCCTATCTGCAATACGTTGAATAAATGTGGGCCACTGGAACCCATAGAGGATACCAAAATCAATGATATGAACCCGCACTGCATCATTTGATTTAATCCTAATTGTTACATTTGAGGCAAAAGTTGAAATCTTCCTAAATGGGCATGAAGCAAGATATAAGTGATAAGCTTTCAGAAAGTCAACCGCAGATGTTCTTTTGTTTACAAGCGCCTTATATATTTGGCTACCATTTCCAGCTATACGTGCTTCAAGACCATCTGCAAAACAATGGGCTAATCTCTGGTTCCCATCGCCAAAAGGAGAAGAATGTTCCCTAATCTTTTTCAGCAGTTCATTTGCACCCCTATTATCATCAGCAGCAACCGCCTGTGCACAATGAATCAAGAGTGTTCTTAAATCTATTACATCTTTCTTAGCATTTTGCTTTTTCCCGCGAGCCTTTCTCACACGAGACCCTTTCTGTTTCTCATTCTCATTGTGATGGACAGTTTTGCTTTTGGCAGTTTTCAATTCTTCTCGATATGCTGCCAATACAGTCTGACCTTTTCCCATGCTATGGAGCAAAACTATATCAAACTCCTCCGACCGAATAGTTGATTCAATGTAAATAGCTGCCAGCTTGCTGTTCCTCTCCTCCATATCCATGTTCTCACTAGGAGGATTCTTCTTCCCCCTTGGCATGTTAAGTAAGCAATCCCCTTGCTCTCTCCTCTCTCCCTTAACCATTGCCAAATCAATATCTTCTGTTGGCTCCGGGGGTAACAATCCATTGACACTAACATTTAACATAGGATTACCATACAGGAGAAACTTCCTAGCTTCTTCAACGCCCTTCTTGAAATTCCAAATGGATTCTGTCTCAAAAGGAGGATCCAGGAAAGCACTTATACCATTGTTTACATCGCTTGATGAGCCAACTGATGAGTTGGAAGCACTCTGAACAAGAGGGTTTGCACCATAGACTGCAGGGTTGTGTAACCAGATAGGATCAGCTATATAACTTCCACCGTTGCTGCTGCTGGAACTGGTCATCACATTATGTCTGGTGACAGAGGATGGGTTTGTCTCAGGGGAAGGTGGATACTTCTTCCCGAGTGCATCATAGAATGACTTCTCTTTTGCTTGGAGATCCAAAGATTCTTGCAGCATATATGTCTTATCTTCCATGTCTTCTTCCATAAGCATCTGATCGATATATCTCAAAACAACATCTGAGAAATCAACATCTTCGCTCAAATCCTCCTCCTCAATGGTCAAACTACAAGTTGATGCTAAGTTAGTTGATGGATGAGAGGAAATGGATTGAAATTGACCTTCTTGAAAGGTATCCTCATTGTTAGGTGGGTTCATTGAATTCGGGTCCAGATGATAAAGAATCTCAAATCCAGGTCCATTCAGATTCAGATTGCGGTCCGGAGGAGCAGACAGAGTTTGATTCCTCAACTGAAGTGCATTAACAGAACTTGGAATCTCGAAGAATCTTGGATCCATATCCTTAAATCGAAGGATGGCCTAAATTTCTGTAACATATGATGTACCTAGTTCATAGAGGATCATAAAGAGAAGATCAATTATGTATATTTCAAATCAAAATCGGATGATGAATAACATCAGACATCAAGAGCTCTTTTTATCCAGTAATATATAGAAACAAAGCTCAAAGTTCATCAATCAAATTGAAAAAAATAAATTAAATTAAATAATTTAACACTGAAAGTTGATATAAATTAGTTCACTTAAAAAAATGGCTTGTAAGAATACAAATAATTTCCTCATTAATATATTAGTGTAAATTTCAAATATCAAAATACCCTCAAAGCTTGGAAACATATAAAAAAATAAAAATTAAAAAAAAAAAAAACCTTATTGATTTATGACCCCTTGAATTTATATGAACTGGCAAAAATTGCCCTCGAGTTCTGCACCAAATTGCATTAGACAAAGGGTATTTTAATAATTTCATAAAAATTTAGAGTTTTTTTTTTTTGAAAGTTGAATAAAAGGTCAAAGTTTTGTTTTTTCTTATGTTTTCCAAACTTCAAAACAGCATTAAGCAATACTCATGTGAAGCCAGGAGACAAAAAGCAAGTATGAATTTCAACATAAGAACAAAACCCAGATCGGATCTGATACTGCAAAAAAGTGGAACTCATAATTAAACAAACGCCAAGTGAGGAAGCGAGAGAAAAACCTTCTTCCACCATTGCCAAAAAAAAGCTGAAAACCTCCATGAAGTCAGAGATCCAATCGGCCATATTCTGCCTCTTGATAATACATTCCTACATCCGGGACAAGGTGAGGAGATATTCAAGAATATCGAAAGGGGAAGGAGGCTCAGTCACCTTTCTTTCTGTGTAAGAGGTATACGAAAATATGTACTGAATATGGGTGGGGAAAGAAGATATGCTATTTCGGGCGTGGAAAAGGGGGTTGAACGCATCGGAATACGCACCAGAGGTACTGGATGTTCTCCCCGAAGTTAAATCGGAACAGGAGATCGGAGAAAAGTATTTTTTTTTCAAGGGGGAGCAATAGGTGAGGAGACTACTGTTCCAGATTTTTTTTCAAGGGGGCTGAGCTGAGGTTGGGCTGAGCTGTAATGAAGAGAAAGCCCAAAAAATATGGAAAGGGACCAAAATCAGTTTTAAGTCAGCAGACCACATGTCCCGAGACCAAATAATCACCGGATGCCTGCCTGGTTCTCACCAGGATTCAGAACATGCAAAATATAAAACTTTAATTTTTATTAGAAATACAATAAAACTTACACAGCCCTAAAATACATGTTTATTAGAGTATGAGCCCATCTCTATCCATCGCGCCTTCTAGTTGTATCCCAAAATTTCAGCACTTCAGGTTGTCCTAGTGAGCATAATCATCTTCGTACCAAAGATCTGTAACAATTTATTTTGAAAACATAAAATAAAACAGGAAAATGGAATGAGCCATTGCCCAGTGAGAGTTCACCGTTTTCGCAAACATTTACGTAGTTATAAAATTACTCAAGCATATATTTTAGGCAAATCCTAACATATAGCATTCATGACTCATGCATGATTCATAGAACATATAAAGAGGATGCGGGCATTCTCCAACGTCTTATATGAACGATGAACGATGGGACAGCTTACCTCGGAGAATGAGGGCGTTCGCCAACATGTACAGGAACGCTAAACGACGGACCAACTCATCTCAGCATAATTATAATCATGTAAATATATCGTTAGCCAACTCCCAAGCATATACATATATGGGACCCGGTGGTCGGTACTGATTTCGAAATCAGGAACGCGGATTATCAAGCCCTATGCTGGCTCGTGGGATCAAATTGCACACATATAATGATCCGACACAATTCATGTTCATATAATAGATTTAGTGCACAAAGAAAGTACAAGTGAAGCATAATAAATATATATGCATTCCAACTGGTAAGTATATACAACTGGCAGTTTAAAATAAAAAAGTATTTGAAGCAGTTTTCGAAATCGTTTAAAACATGTCACGCAATAAAATTTAATGCATATTTAATTATTAATTGCATTAAAATGGTATCCAATTTAGTGATAAACTCATCTCAGTTCTACTATTCGATCTGCATATATTTCAGGATCCAAAAATTCAATATTTATTTCTAACTAATAGAATCCTAAGATTCTTTAAACTTCTTATGGATTCTGGGAATTAATAAAATAAGGGCTTATAACTAAGAGTGAATTACTCAGTTCATCACGAACCTTTGCCCAAGTTACCCGAATAGACACGATCCTTTGAAAATTAATTTTTTCATCACAAACCTTTCGAAAATGTTACAAAACATGAAATTCCATCTATCCCCTCCGTAACGGCAGCAAATTTTTTAGGGCAAAATTATCTAATTTTATTTTACTTTGAATTACTTTTGTACTATTTTACATTTTTTACAAAACCAACCCTAATCTTTCATTTTTAACATTTTTCTCCAATACAATTTTACTGTACAAAATAAATCTCAATCTTTCACTTTTTTTTTATTTTCCTAAGGGTCCGTTTGGTTGAACGGAATTAGAATTGAATTGGAATTCTATAGAATTGAAATGTAGAATTGGAATTGCAAATCCATTTCAATTCATTTGTTTGGTAAAAACATAGAATTTGCTAGAAATTGAATTGTGATTCCAATTTTTTTGTTTGAATGCTTAAAATTATATGTAGAATTAGAATTCATTTGTAATTGCAAAATAACCATTTTTTTGTGTTATAAATAACTTTTGCATCAAATTAAAAATGAAATTCACCCACCATTCATAAAATTATATTATACAATTATTGGAATAAATATAAAATCCTATATAATTAGAATAATAAAATATTAAAATATCATAATATTTTTAAAACTAATAGAATAATTTTTTTATTTTCCTTTTAAATAATGTTTCTTTTTTTTTTTGCGCCTGCTAATATTCATACCCTTTTAACTTTTTCTCTTTTTTTCCCCTTATTTTTATTTGGCCATTATATATGAATATAAAACATACATACATTTGCCAAATTTCATAATAATTAGTTAGGAAATAAACTTAATAACAATATTAAGTAGTGACTTAATTGAAAATAAAGATATAAATATTCAACTTAACAAGTCAATTTAACATGTTAAACAAGAAATATAAATTGACTAAAATGACTACAAAATCATCATTAATAACTCCTAGTGATAACACAAAATCCCTACTGAATGTGCATCAAAATCCACTGTTGCCTCAAATCAGTTGGCATCCCAGAAAATGTGTCAAATAACCTTTGATTGTTCATCATCATGTCTAAAGCCCTCAACTTCTGTATGGAATCCAAATCAACTTTCTCTAACTCCTTTAAAACTTCTTCAGTAGTGGCTTTCCGCGTGTCTGTCATAAGAAACATATCTAGAGAATCAGTCATCCTACCTAAAAAATCAAATAAAGCTTGTGAACTAGGAAGTTTCCTCTTTGTGCCTTGAGAACTAGTGGAGGAAGTCTCTTTTTCCTTTAAATGTTGTTGTCGAGCCAACAACATACTTGTGACATCATTCTCCTCTATTGTCCTCTCATCACCCTCAAATGAGGCTTGTTCACTTGAAAATTTAGTTTCTACATCATCCGTCTCTCTAATAGTTCTGGCTCCTTGTCCACTAGCGCGATCTTGAGAGAAAATGACATAAATATCATCCCAATTCTCAATTACAATTTTTCTCCTATATTAATGAAACAATAAGGATGGAGAAGGAATAGTCCATTCGCAGATTCTCAGCATTATATTTCCAACTAAATAGAAAGAGGTTTACCTCTACTCGTTCATTCCAAACATTTTCATCGTGGACTTCAATCCTACCCATTATGGTCCCATGTAATTGGAGAGCCAGAGTTGCATGAAACCAACAAGGGATGTAACACTTCATAATGCTTTTTCCACGTCTTCAAGCGAGAAAGTATGTTACTCCTACTAACTTTAACATGTAACTGTTCAGAAAGAGAATTAATAGCAGCTGTCCAAGATGTTGACTTCCATGCACAATCACCATCTTACTTGTTTCCTTGATTCATTTGTTCTACAAGACAAGAACTTAGAAACTTATCCATTTTTGGGCTCTAACTTCGATATGATTTTGCGTTTGCTTTTTCCTTCCCTTTCCCCTTTAAAGGGGACGTTATTTGTGATTTGGATGCCATCTACCTGTAAAGTAGATATTGGTCCTCTTTCCATCAATATGTCAAGCAGAGAAAGAAAACACAAAGAAAGACTTCAATTAAATCATTATAGTACAATACAACAAAAAGAAATAGCTTCACTTAAACAAAATGCAGTAAAACCTACCAAATTCATAAAAAATTGTTCACAGAAACTCTAGTAAGCTAACAAGTGCAAAATTCTGCCACGATTGAGGTTCATAGGAAACACCAAATGCAGCAATTAAAGTTCCATTTTCCAGAGTCAAATGTTAAAACAAGTCAAATATTTCTGATGCATTACATCTCTTAGTTTCAGAACCATCACAAATGCGAAAACTAAGCTGAAATTGGTTTGGGGAAGGGGGAGGAAGTAAATCAGATCAATGTATTCTGAAACAAAGCCCTCATGGTTTGTACAAGGATACCAAACTTCACGGAGAATCTTTCAAAAATTAAGATGATCACAGTTATGAAACACAACACTTTCTGCAATTGATCATCTCAAAAAGATGGAATTTTTATAGCAATATTGAATTATTAGACCACTCAAACATTATTAATGGACAAACACTTCAGCAAGAAATTTGCAAATTAAGAGAGAATCACAGATGAAATTTTCCAAATTGTCCAATTTTCATAATTTATTCTATGCATGCAATCACCAAACTACTAAAAGCTATAAACTCCAACACATGAATCATGATTGCATACACACAGTGAAAAAAAATCAGCAAATCCCCCTTAAATAAGGTGGTTGTGAGGCTGTCATGTTGCTGGTTTTGTTTTTAGTTTTAGTTTTTAAATAAGGTGGTTGTGAGGTTAATTGTGGTGGTGATTAGTGAAGGCGATGGTGATGACGAGGTGGCGGCAGCGGCAACCGGCTCTTTTCATTTTCCCTGTTATACCTTTATATTCTGAATTTTTTTTTTTCTTCTTGGGTTTTCAATTCTTATATATATGTAATTCAGTATTTTCCTTTGCGTATATGAAAAAGGTTTAATTACGTGTAGAAATGCTAGCTTCTTCTTCGGTTTCATTTTTTTTTTTTTTTTTCTCTCTTCTTCTTTTTTCCTCTTGATTCAATTGATCATGGGGAAAAATCAAAAACCCCTGAGGTGTGAACAAAAATAAAAAACATCTCTGAGGATTCAAAAAAATACCAAATAGTCATTTGACCAACATATGATCTCCCATTGACCAGCATCTTCTTCTTCATTATCATTGTCGGTATCATCGTCGTCGGCATCATTTTCATCACCTCGTCGGCATATGATGCCAAGGAATCAAGCCGATGAAGATGATGTCACCGATGGTGATGAAGATTATGCCGACGATGGTGATGAAGATGATGCCGCCGCTTCCGCCGATAATGATACTGACGATGATGATGAAAAAGATGCCGGTCAATGAGAGGTTATATGTTGGTCAAAGGACTATTTGGTTTTTTTTTTTTAAACCTCAGGGATGTTTTTTATTTTTGTCCAAACCTTATGGGAGTTTTTGATTTTTCCCCATTGATCATTTGGTGGAAATTAATTAATATTTGATTCGTGAAGTTTTTCTGAGAAAGCAGAGGAGCTACTTGTGGTTAACCAATTTTGTTTTTCTTAAGCTTAGTGGTAGTTACAACTAAAAGTTTTATTTCTCTTTCCTTAATGTTTCATTTTTGTTGTTCTGGAACCTTTGGAATATAAATTTTTTTGAGCAGAGGGATTAACTAATATGGATATGGAATCAAATAATTAGTGTTGATTTTGGATAAAAAAAAATTATTGAAAAGAGATACACTGATAACTGAAATTAATTATGAATGGAAAAAAGTAAAAAATTTGGGTTTATTTGGTGATAAAAGTAAAATAATGGAAAGGTAAGACAAAATAAAAGAAAATTGGACGATTTTGCCTTCAGAAATTTGCTGCCGTTGGTGGGTTAACAGGGGGGTAGACGAAATATCATATCATGTAACGTTTTCGAAAGGTTTGTGATGAAAAAACTAATTTTCAAAGGATCGTGTCTATTCGAGTAACATGGGCAAAGATTCGTGATGAACTGAGCAATTCACTCTACAACTAATTTTAACTAAAGTTTATTAAAAGAGCAAAAATAAGTATTTCAATAATTTTTCCTTTCATTTTGAAATTAAGTAAATAAAGAACTATATTAATTATGATCTTACAGAAAATATAAATTTCTTACCGTAAAAACATTTTACTTATTTTTATTTTAAAAGAGTTTATAACTTTTAAACTCAATATCTAATTTATTTCGAAAATAATCAATATTTAAACAAAATTATAACAATTATTAACTTTAAGAAACTATGGCTTTAAAAACCCTTTAAAGTAATTTTAGCAAGGATTCATAAAAAGATTTATAAGGAAATAAACAAAAGAATTAAAATTATGAAAATTCAATTTTTCCAATAATTGATCGGTTTTAACCGATTGGAGATCGATTAAAACCTTTCCAATTATTTTCAGGAAATGAAATCGGTTTTATCAGTTCCGAAGTTGGTAAAAATCGATCGGAACGGTTTTATCCGCTTAGCAATTGTTTTAACCGAATTTCTTGAGCATGGACAATCGGTTTTACCCGCTCTTCAATTGGTTAAAACCGATCCATGCCCAGAAAACTTTTCTTCAACATTTTGCTTCGGGTTTTGGCTAAAAGTGTGCACAAAACTTGTTTTGCTTCGGTTTCTTTTGCCAAAAATCATTTCTACAATTCTCCTACAACACTTCTAACATTTCATAACATATGACTAAAGTTCAAAAATTCGAGAATTAATCAAACTATTAAGAGGACTTCAAAACTTGACTAATTCATACTTTTTGCATTATAACTTTAAGATTTAATGTTATAGTGACTTGAAATTGCTTACCTTTTGATTCCTGAGCTTTCCTAGATCATAACCTTTGGATTTCCAAGCCAACTTAACATTCCAATCTCCTCCTTTCTTCACTTTTTCCTAACTTTCTAACTTTTCTCCTAACTTCTAGGCACTTAGTTTTCAAACATAGTTTTGGTGGGTTTTGGGTTTCAAACCAAAAAATAACCAGAAACTGTGTTCGGTAAGAAGGCTTTTTGGCAGCAAAAAAAAAATTCCCAAACCCATCTCGCAAAGGACTTCCTCCCTTCTCTCCAACTAATCCTTCAAAATCCAGAACATTCTCGTCGGAACTGCAAGCCGGGCAGAAAAAGACATGGAGAGGTCATCCCATCCGGGTCAGCCCACGTCGACCCGTGATCAAAAATCTGATAATAACTGTAGGTATCGCCGGAAAATCTCATGAAAGCACTACTTTTTGAGCTTTCGAACATTCTCTTCTTCTGCCTCTTAAGCTTCCGCCATAGCTACGTCCACATGGAAGCTTTCGATTTGCTGGATATGGCGGAACTCCTTGATTTTTTGGTGGTGGAACCCTGGATATGAGGGACCTTTCGATCTGCAAAACGGTCCTATTTATAACTGAGGAAATGAGGAACTCCTTGATTTTTGGGTGGTGGAACCCCCGAGTCCCAAAATTCACAAATTGGGGTTGAGGTTCTTCTTCTTCTTCTTCTTCGATTTCGATTTTGATTCTTCTTCTTCTTCAGATACCGATTTTGATTCTTCTTCTTCTTCAGATACCGATTTCGATTCTTCTTCTTCTTCGATTCCGATTTCGATTCTTCTTCTTCTTCTTTGGAAATGGATTTCGTTTGTTCTTCTTCTTAGATTTCGATTTCGATTAAAACCTTGAACAGATTTTTGGGTCCAGTCTTGCAGTTGGACGGAATTTGTGTGTTATCGTCGTGGAATATGAAGCAGGAATTCCTGTGTCTTTCCTTTTTATTTTACTGATTTGGGGTTTTGGTTCAAGTCTTCTTTTTGCTCCTCCAAAGTTTTCTTGGGTTACCTTGGGTTACTGTATTTTGCGAGCATAAGCTAACGTAGAGGATTTTCTAAACTCGAAGAAAAGGAAGGAAGAGGAAGAAGGGAGAAAAGAGCAGACCAGAAAACAGAGCAGAAAGAAGAGGAAGAATAGAGAAAAAGAAGAAAAAACAAAAGCAGAAGCAAAAAAAAAAAAAGTTTTGAAAACTTGCCAAATTTTTTTTTTGAAAACCTTGTTTCTTTATATGGGGTTTGAAAACCAATTTATTTAAAACTTGTTTTCAAAACAAATTTCAAAACTAACAAAAGAACAGGCCCCTACTCTTTTCTAACTTTGGCTTTGATTCTGTGAATTACTGCATTTTTGAACAATCCAGGGGGTATTTATAGACTCCTGGAATCACGTAAGACAAAGCCTAGGGGTACCTAGACCCCCTAGATTCGTAACTCGCCTTTGAATTTAGAGAAGATATTGTTCTTCACCTCTGACTCCCGATCAATTTTACCCGAACAGGTAATCGATTTTACCCGCTTGAATACTGGGTAAAACCGATCAAAATGATTTGTCCTTAATATCCAATTGGTTTTACCCGATTGGAGGACACCCATTCTTTGATCAGTTAAAACCGCTCAATAGGCGGTTAGAACTTTCCATTTTCACTGTTCACAGCGGTGCAGTCGGTTTTACCCGATCCGGGACTGGGTAAAACCGATTGACCCCTAAATTTTCTATTTTTCATTTATTTTCTAATTTTCTTATTTTCTATTTCCTATTTCTAAAAATTCCATAAATTCTTAAATAATAATATCCTTAAACAAATAACATATCATGAAATCAAGAATCAAAATTAATCAAATCTAAACACAGAAATTAAAATTGAAATCATAGTAAGAAAATTCTTTTAAAGAAAATATTTCATAGTTTTATAAATAATTTTCTCAGAAAATAGTTTAGATTAAAATTCTTTTTAAAGGAATTCTATAATTTAGTAAATACTTGTAAGAAAATATTCTTCTAAATACCTCTAAGTATTCTAGAGATGAATTTATATGTTAAAAATTTACGGGGTCTGACAGATTCGGACTACCTTGAATGGAATAAACAAAGCAAATGAATAGTCAATTGGAGGCTTTTCTATGAGAGTACGGTTTGCTAGGCTTGAATGTTGTTGTTGTTGTTTTTTTTCTTCTTAACTTTTTACACTCTTTAAGTATAACTACACATTTTTACTGAAGAGCTTAAAACAAAAAAAAAATGGAGACTTGCCTATCATCTTCTTCGCCGCGACGCAATATCACCCTCACCTCAATATGTCGGTAGAGGTGAGGATAGTACCCTCGCCTCCTGGAGAAAGGGGAGGCGACCGCAACGGCTCGCCCCCCCTCTAGATTCACGGCTGCTTGGAGACAGTTTGGGACTGTAATTAGAGGAGGCACTTGGCATGATGTTTTACATAAAGATTTTATCATTTTCCCCAGAGCTTTAGGACAAGCTGTCTTTTAAGAGTAGAGATTGTCAGGATTAGTATCCTAATGACATCATATTAATTGTATTATGGAGTTAAAAGTAATTAGCTGAGTATAGAGTATATAACTCGTGCAATAGGTCTCAGGAGGGGTATGTTGAATATAATGTTATATTCATTAGGGTAGCAATTCGTGTCGTGTTCGGGTTAGGTTTGGCGGGTTCCCTTGTCGACACTATTCAACCCTAACCTTACCCGTTTGATTATTCGTGTTATCTGTGTCTACACATTTAACCCGCAAACATTTCGTGTTTGTGTCGGGTTCGGGTTGGTAGATTCAAGTGTCGACTTTCTCAACCTTAACCTTACCCGTTTAATTATTCGTGTTATTTGGGTCGACCCATGTAACCCGCGAACCCGCTAAGGGTAAACCCTAACTCACTTATATCGTATCGGGTTCGTGTTGTATTTCGTGTCGTGTCAAAAATTGTCAGCCCTATTTATTAATACAATCCCTTTCTCTAAAGTTTCCTCCCTTTTCTGTTCTTTTACCTTGTCTATTTCTTACCCTCTTTACAATTCTTTTTTGATTTTGTCTACATTAGCTTGGTAAGTCTCCTAGCAGAAGAGCTCGATTGAGAGGCCTATTCCTACAAAAGAAATAACTCCTCAAAAGCCTTTATCTATTCCGATAAGGATTCACACGAGGAGTTAACACCTGCGTCTTACATAGAGGCATAATACTCCTTGGGTTCAGCCAACTTCCCTAGCATGCAGTTTCATCTATAAATACATATATACACTTCAAGGGTTTAGATATGCAATCTCAACCTACTCTATACTCACAATTATAAAGAATTAGTCTCTTACTGACTTAAGCATTGTAGAATTTTAGCGGAAGCAATCCTTGCGATTTTCAAGTGTTCTTCCTTGCTATCGTTGATGTTCTTGATCTCGACAACGACGCTATCAACACTCATCATAAACCAGACTAAAATAAATTATGTTTATTTCATTTTATTGAATTTACAAGGTTCATTCTCACCAAAATAAAGTTGGGCTTTTAAAATGATACTGGATTATAGTCCCTTTCTTTTTTAATAAGTTTTTTTAAAATTATTTAATTTTTAAAAAAATAAGTGTTATAATTTAGAGAAATTTTGGATTTTATTATTCAACTTATTTGATCCAAAACTGATTTATTGATTATACTTTTTTATTTTCCCTAAAAGACTAATATTAATTGAGGATATTAATAAATTTAATTATATCCTTATAAGTGTACTTCTCCCAAAGAAATTTATTGAGAACACACGGAGTATGGAGTATAAACGTGAGAGACCAAATTTAGGTATTTATAATGAGTGGGGATAGGGACAGTGAAAAAAAATGAGGGAAAACTCATAGTAATCACTCACAATCTCTAATTGTCATCTTATTTATACATTTGTTGAGTCAGTCACTCTGACCAACTTCTCTCAACTTTTTCACTATGGAAAAATTGTATTTGTAGTCCACATTCTTTACCTAAGTAGCAAATGTAGTCCACATTCTTTAAAAACTAGAAAATCTAGTCCACAATCTTTCCCATTTTCACAATTTTAGTCTACTTAACAGAAAATTGAGTCCAACTAACGGCTGTTCCAAAACCCAAAACGGCTTGCGAGATGGCCTTTTCGGGCCCATTTCTTTTGCGTCTCTAGTCCTATTCAGTCCGTCCCCAAAGTACTAATTTGTAGACATGCATCAATACTAACAATCGAACTAATTTTTACACAATTCTAACCATTATAATGACCCTTTACGAAGCATCAAACATGGCATGGAACACTGTTTTTTCAGTTTTTTTTCTCTTGTTCTTGATTTGAATATAAATTCCATATTTCGTTTTTAATCATCCCCACTAGATACAATCAGTCCTATATCATTAAAAATAGTTATGGAACCTCATTTCATGCAAAAATTCTAGATTTCATGAAGAAAATCAAAATCACATGCAAGAATCAAGTTTTCTTTTCATAAAATTCTGGTTCTAGACACTACTTTTGGGCTATGTTTTAATACGATTATAGATTGTTTTTAATCAAAATCAAAGCATAGATTTAAAGTCTAGCATACAGGAAATACTTAGAAGCTTTTACTATGGTCCGAGCCTAGTTCGGAGCAGCAAGTTTTAAATAAGTTAGAGTAATCCGTTATGCAAAGTAAAAGCTTCTAAGTATTTCCCGTATGCTAGACTTTAAATCTATGCTTTGATTTTGATTAAAAACAATCTATAATCGTATTAAAACATAGCCCGAAAATAGTATCTAGAACCAGAATTTTATGAAAAGAAAACTTGATTCTTGCATGTGATTTTGATTTTCTTCATGAAATCTAGAATTTTTGCATGAAATGAGGTTCCATAACTATTTTTAATGATATAGGACTGATTGTATCTAGTGGGGATGATTAAAAACGAAATATGGAATTTATATTCAAATCAAGAACAAGAGAAAAAAAACTAAAAAAACAGTGTTCCATGCCATGTTTGATGCTTCGTAAAGGGTCATTATAATGGTTAGAATTGTGTAAAAATTAGTTCGATTGTTAGTATTGATGCATGTCTACAAATTAGTACTTTGGGGACGGACTGAATCGGACTAGAGACGCAAAAGAAATGGCCCCGAAAAGGCCGTCTCGCAAGCCGTTTTGGATTTTGGAACAGCCGTTAGTTGGACTCAATTTTCTGTTAAGTGGACTAAAATTGTGAAAATGGGAAAGATTGTGGACTAGATTTTCTAGTTTTTAAAGAATGTGGACTACATTTGCTACTTAGGTAAAGAATATGGACTACAAATGCAATTTTTCCTTTTCACTATCCATTATCATTTTTCATTTGTAATATAGTATCACTTTTGCTTCTTAAAACTCTTTTCACCATCATAACTCTTTCGTAAACACATATTTTGCTCTATAATTTGTCATTAATTACCCATAAATTAACATTTTTACCTTAGTTTAGCAATATCCTTTTAGGGAAATTGTGATAAATAGGGAGTAAAGTATATCTTTTAAAAATATAAGGGGCAAAAAGATAATTAACCCCCAAATTTGTCAATTTCCTTTCTCCTAGTTAATTTACCTAAACAAGAGGTCCCAAATCCGATTTCGTTTCCCTTTGAAGACAGCTTACGTTTTAAGTTTAAAGCCGTCTAAGTCAAACTATCTGTTCTTCAACTACAATCCTCGACGAAAGAAAAAGTCTTCATCACTTCCACCCTCTTTCGCTTCTGTAACTGGTAAGCTCGGATCCATCCTCCATTTTCTACTTTTTGAATTTTGGGCTCCAGAATTCTTCGTAAAGTAGACACATGCCTTTTTTTCTTTTCTTTTTTCTGTTTTTTTTTGGGGTGTGGGGGTTGGTGGAGAAGAGGTTCCTTCTGGGTTTGTTCCCCTTTGGAAATGCTTACATTCTTGGGATGCTTGCTTTAATTTTGAGTGTTAAAGTTGTGAACTTTTCGTGTTTAGATGCTTTTGTACTCTGCTCTGTACAAATTGATACATCGATTAAAATCTAATTCTCCCAAAACCCAAATCTCAATTCCAGTTGAGTTGGCTGGGCACTTGTATTTTCTCACACTAAACCCTATTAAATTCTCACCTGAATTTATCCACATTTTGACCCCAAGAAAGAAGTGATTTATAATTTGTACCCTTTTTCTGGATTATGCGTTTTGATCCTTGTTGAGTCAATATCAAAACCTTTAATTTCAGATTACACTCTCTGATCCTTGACTTATTGAGGTTTGTTAACAATGGGAACTTGGTAATTGTTTTTATTTCTGCTTGATTTATCTATTTAAAGGGCGTAAATATTTTCTCTTGTTGGTTTTGATTTCTTTTTATGGATTTGATTTGGAGATCAGAAGATGGCGGATGGGGGGAATCCGTCAAGGTATGTGAAGTTGACCAAAGATCAAGCACCTTTGGAAGACATCAAGCCCGGGGAGCTCAATCAACCCATTGATGTACCTCAGGTTATTTATTATCCATTTTAGTATGCTTTGAAGTAATTAAATAATTCTTCACGCCATGTTTGAGGCCGTTTGTTCAACCAAAACCAGTATTTGTGTATTGTTGACTATAGATTGACTGATAGGGGATTGAGTACCAAAAATCAAATTAATGTGTAAAATCACTAATATTTGATATCTTTAAGCATCAATTGTCGGTTGATTTGGCAGGATGGGATCTGATTTTCATATCATATCACTCACATATTTATATTAGAATATTGATTGGTAGATATTTGATGTCCATGCCCTATTATGTTTAGGATTATTTTTTGTTCAAATAATTGAACCCTTCTGGTTTTCGGGATCATGAAGTGTTGTGGGAACCTTTTGGGGCAAGAGGTGAATATACCCTAAAGCAAATGGTATATGATGCCTTTTGGTGTGGTAAAATTCATGGGAAGCTTAATTTGGCTCTTCAGAGTTCAAATGTCTTGAACTGCCATATTTGTCCTCCATCTTTCAGCCTGCTCCTTCATCATCTTTTGTGCTGCCTAATGAGTTCTTGCCAATGAAAAAACAAAGTTTCTGTTGGATCTTATGTCATTGACGAGTGCTAGGCACTAATGAAGAAACATAGTTTCTGTTTGATATTATGTCATTGTAGGGAATAATGCGTCGTTTCATTTGAATGTGCAGTTAAATGTTCGTAAGTGCAATGAATGTGGACAACCTTTACCTGAAAGCTTTGAGCCTCCTGCAGACGAACCATGGATGACAGGGATATTTGGCTGTGCTGAAGATACTGAAAGTTGTAAGCATCCTGGGGGAACTCTTTTAGGAACCATGACTCTAATTATTGTTAAGATATGGCTTTTTGTCTCAATAATTAATTTTTAAGATATCGCTATCATAGATATCTTATTGTGCTATCCAACACCCGACTTTCATTGTATACATGTCCAAGGTTTTGAAGTAACACTCCCTCTCTCATTCCCAAATGGAATGTATTGTTTTCCTTATTAGCCTATTTTGAAGGTGACATTCCTTATATGGAAACTTTAAGCTATATTGCATTGCTTCACTGTCAACCAATATTTGATAGGCTCTCGGGTTCTCCGCTCTCTTTATTACCAGTGGTATCAAAAAAGACTTGTCCTTTAAGAAAGTGGAGTACTTTTTAAGGTTAAGTAGTATCGTCCACATTAGATGTCTCTGGTATATTTTGTGGTTATGCATGTGTCAAAGTTCTGGTTTTACCTTTGTAAGAATTTTAATTGGTGCTTGAAAGATTATGTCTTTGCAATTCTATTATATTGTTTATACATATATTGTTGTATATGTTGCTACTGGTTTGCCATCGAGCTCTATGGCCTTGCCCTTGTTTGAAAACTTTCAACTGAAGTTAGTTATTTTTCTCTACCTTTATAGGCTGGCAGGGACTTTTTTGCCCATGTGTCTTGTTTGGACGTAATGTAGAGAAATTGAGAGATGATACTCCATGGACCACACCATGTGTTTGTCACGCTATCTTTGTCGAGGGTGGGATGGCACTAGCAGCAGCAACTGCAGTTTTCTACGGAGTTGACCCGAGGACATCATTTCTCTTTTGTGAAGGTTTGTTATTTAGTTGGTGGATGTGTGGAATATACACTGGTCTTGTGAGGCAATCACTACAGAAGAAATATCATCTCAAGGTGACTACCATTTCTCCATGCTTGTCTATGAATATACCTACAGTATTTAGAAATTTACGTTTTAGTTTCTTATGTCGTGATCGGTTAGATTCACTGTTCCCCAACTGAGTGGAACTCAAACACAGCAAACAGTGGTAGAAAGTATGCATTATTAACTGGAACTGTGAAGTTTCAATAGGGCTTGAACCAATGGGTATTTTCTTATACAATCTCCATCAAACCTTATGCTGAAGCCTGTATATCCATCTGTCTTGAGACAATCGTAATTTGAACCGCACAAATATTGTCAGCAGCTGTTGGTTCTGAATTTCTTCTTCAACAACCTTGAAGATATAGCATGTAGGTACTAGTCCAAATGCTAGAAAATCTCATATTCTTTTTTGTCATGGCAGAACTCACCATGTGACCCCTGCTTGGTGCACTGCTGCATGCACTGGTGCGCGATATGCCAGGAGCACAGGGAGATGAAAGGACGACTCACAGATGATGGCGTGGGACAAATGACCATAGTCAATCCTCCGCCGGTCCAAGAGATGAATGCTACTACTGATACTAATAGGGATCCTGCACCGACCTCCGGAAATAGCTCTGGACATACAACCTTAGAGATGCAACCTTTGTAGTTGTGTAGTAGCACAGGACTGAAACTTGAGAGTTGAGATGGGATGTCTCTTTTGCGACTTCTGAGCATTATGGTTCACAGCTGAGCGGAAAATGTTGATTCGTTTCTAATATAGGGATATGAAAATATATGTATACTTTTTTCTTCTGAATGGTACTTTGTTGACCCTTGTTTCATCATACAACAAGAAATATATGGATTTTCTGTTCAATGTTGATTGAATTTGAAACATAAGATATCATTTGTATGTGATACAGCGCATCCTCTCACATAAAGAGGGTAAATTACAGTGTTAGCTCTTATACCCAAAAGAAACGAGATTTTTGTTGGTTATAGAGTCATCTAAGGTTGTAACATTTGGGGATGGATTTTAATTTTAGGAAATTCTAGAGGATTTTTTTTCAGTATAATTGGAAAGGAATTTCATTCAAAAAGTATTTTTATTTGTAAATTTTTTTACCTAAATTGTAGTTAATAATTTTGGTTAAATCACTTCATAGGTCTTTTAACTTAGAATTTTATTTCCATTTGATCCCTTAACTAGAAAATATTTCATTCTTGTCCTTAATTTCAAATTTTATTTCAAAATAGTTTTAAATTCCAATAAGATTTGAAACTATTTTTGGCAATATTGTTAGATTCTCATTTAAGAACAAATTTTCAAGTAAGGGATCGAGAGAAAACAACATCCTAAATTAAGAAATAAATTGAGTAATTTAATCATAACTTGTTGAAAATAATAATTTAAACCAAACTTGTATTAATTATTTAATTATAATTGTAGTAGGATTTGTTATTTGTATATTTCCTATTTGATTTAGTGTTTGTTTTGGGTAACCTAGTTGTTTTAGGAAATAGTTCTGAATCAGATTAATGTTAGATTCAGGGTACGTTTCAACCAATTAAACTATAAGCCCCTACGAATCTTTGATAGTTTAGCCTATAAATAAAGACATTGGGTGATCATTGTAATCACAGAGATAAATACAAAGAGAGACAGAGATAGAAGAGAGATACAAAGAGAAACTGAATAGCCTTCGGGTTGTTTCTCGACCAAGCTTCGGCTTAGGTCCGCCGCACAGATTGTGTGCGTGCGGGTTTGTTTATTGTTTGTTATTGCAAAGAAGTTTTATTCCACTGTGCGTTAATCTCTTTAATATTATTTTGGATATATATTGTTTTTATATCTTACAAGTGGTATCAGAGCTAGAAAATTTCTGGTTTGTTGGTGACAGCCGTGCTTTGTGAATAGCGTTTTGGCGTGACAGAAAACGTTGGTGGTTCGGCTGCATAGGGAAGCATTACGACGTGGGAGAGAAAATTAGCCTTTCGGCTGTGCTAAGGAAAGAAGCCTTTCGCTTGCTTTATTCTTGATTTAGATTCTTTAATCAAGATTTTGAGGAGTTCTCTCATACTCGTTATCATGCAAACTATTTTGTTTGGTTAAGATGTTGTAAGATTAATTTGAGACATATCAAATTAATTGTTTCCCGTGATCGCAAATTTGGTTTTTTTGGGAATTGTTACTCAGCTTCCCTTGGTTTGTATGTGACCTAAATTTAGTTCCGCGATTGAGTGAAGTTTGGTTTTCAATTTTGCATCTCTTGAATCAATCTGATTGGAGCTTCGGCATTTGTTTTTTGGCAATTTGGCATTGAAGCCGATTTTTATTGAAGCTTGCGGACTGGGTAAATTTTGAGTTCATTGGAATTATTCGTCTTTGGTATTGTTTTGGCCAGGGAGGATCTGGAAATTTTAAATAAAAAAAAAAAAGAAGAGGAGATTTTGAGGTGTAAATTATGGATTGGAATGCTTATATTAGACATATTCCAAAGTTACTTGGGAGACAAAATTACCTTATTTGGATAACGTTGATGGATAATCATCTCAGAGTATTTGGTTTGCGACAATTCATTCAAAAAGAGGTGACAGATGATGTAGATGATGAAACAAAGGAAAACGTACGTTTGACATTATCTCTAATTTGTCAATCTGTTGATAGTTCAATATCTGGAAAATTTTGTCATGCTAAAACTGCGAAACAAGCATGGGATATTTTGGTAAAAAGTTATAGAGGGATGGATAAAGTTCAGAAAAATAATGTTTTGAAATTGGAAAAGAAATTTAGAGATAGCAATATGAGAAAATGTGAAACGATTGATGACTACTTTCATAGATTATTGAAGATCAGAGGTGAGATGACATCAAATGGGTATTTTCTCGCCAAAGATATTTTTGTGAATCATGTGCTCAATACACTTACTTGGAAGTTTGATTACTTTGTAGTATTGATAACTGAGACAACAGATATTTCAAAGTTGAGTGATTGAGAATTGCTTAGTACATTGATCCTTCATGAACAAATGATTAATATCAAGCAGTTAGTGATCAATGAGTTACAAGTGCATGCATTTAAAAATATTACTTCAAGAATTGTGGATGAAGAAAGTCAAAGTATCATTGATCAGGAATGTGTCAATGTGGACGAAGGCACTGAAGGTATTAATTTGGTCAAGGAAGAAGAGATCGTTTGTCTCACTGAACAAGAGCGAAATTTTGAAATTGATGATCACGTAGATAAAAGTGATTATGGGAGTGTTGAAAACTCTATTGAACTGGAGCATTTCAGCTACAGTGAAGTCGACTCCTTATTTGAGGGAGAGTCTGACCAAGTTAAAAATGTGACAGTGGAGTCTTGGATTTGCAAGGACATTGTTATGTTTGACGGCATTGATGAGATTAGTAATGTCGGCGGAAAGCTCTGTTTTAAAGATGTATGGGTAGATATCAGTGAATTCTTTGATCAAGCTGAAAATTTTGACAAGATGTGCTCAAAATACAAGTTTGTATTCAAATCAAATTTGAAGGAAATACCTCGAATTTGCGAGGTTGTTATTAAAATTTGCAAGGATGATTATAAGGTTGACGAAAAAACTTGTTTAGATGAAGAATGGGTGGACATGACTAAGTTCTTTGATAAGGATGAGTTTCCACAGAAGATTCACTGAACATACAAATGTGTTTCTACGATGAGACTGGAAATAGAGCTAAAGAACTACTACAAGGTGATGGCGATGGAGCTGCTTTGATCCAAATTTGGTTTAAGGAAGGCTATGTTGAAAAATAATAATTTAAACCAAACTTGTATTAATTATTTAATTATAATTGTAGTAGAATTTGTTATTTATGTATTTCCTATTTGGTTTAGTGTTTGTTTTGGGTAACCTAAGTTGTATTCAGAAATAGTTTAGTCTATAAAAGCCTACAGATTGTGTGCGTGCGGGTTTGTTTATTGTTTGTTATTACAAAAAAGTTTTATTCCGCTGTGCGTTAATCTCTTTAATATTATTTTGGATATGTATTGTTTTTATATCCTACAGAACTCTTCTACCAAAAGATCTCCAAACATATTGAGATAGGCTTAAAATACAGCCGCATAAATTCCAGCATCCATTTCACACTCTCATTCTTATTGAATTCAGCAAAGCCTAATTCTACTCCAATAGAAAATGCATCTCCAACCTCACTAGTGTTGCCAAAAAGGAACATCAGAATTAGTTAGGTCCTGTGCTTAAAAACTGATGAGGCCAGGCCTATACAAAATTCATTTTTGCATCATGCAAAAACAGCCTTTTGTCATTAATCAAAATTTTATTTGGAAAAAAACAAAAAACCATTAGAAGATTCAGTATTAATGATATATGATATCCCTCAGAATGCCTAATATCCACATGGGATGGAAAAAGCCATGGTTCCTCTACCTCTGCAAATGACATTGCAAAAGGGAGCACCATTTTCAAATTCACAGCTTTCAGATTACTAAATG
Source organism: Leptodermis oblonga (assembly GCA_016801395.1). Classification (NCBI taxonomy): domain Eukaryota; kingdom Viridiplantae; phylum Streptophyta; class Magnoliopsida; order Gentianales; family Rubiaceae; genus Leptodermis; species Leptodermis oblonga. Next base: position 30,614,324 of record CM028755.1, read on the forward strand.
TTTCGTCACTGGGATACTAAAGCTAAAAAAACCCGATAAAAATAACAAGCAAGCCATCCAAAAAGCTATCTATCATCTCCCCCCCGCAACCCAAAAAAGAAAGGAAAGAAACAAAAAAAAAATTCCCCCAAAGAAAATGGGCAGAAAAATCAACAATAACAAAAGCGAAAAAAAGAAAGCAGCCTCAAGCCAGTATGTAGTACAGATCCGCGAATGGTTGAATAAATCCCATCAGAAAGTAGCAACAGAGAGGAGAGAAGGGGTAGTGAAGAAGAAATGAAATGTTGGCGGCAGCAAGAAGAATCGAAATAAAATGGAAATAGTGATAGGAGGGCTCGACTGATATTTGGGTTAAGCTTTGGGCTGTTACTATGGTTATTGTGTATCGGGCTTCCTAAATACAGGCTTTGTTCTTCAATGCGTGTGGTGGATTTTTTTTTTTTTTTTTTTTTCTCTCGCTCATTTTTTGAATAAATTTAAGGCTTAATTTCTTTTTGTCCATAGATTGGGTAGTTTGATTTTTATCCCTCAAAATTTTAAGACGCATCTTTTAGCCTTCTGAATTATCATTATTTCATATAAATTAACGTTATTGCTCATGTCATCCATACATTTTAAAGGAAATTATGACAGTTGAGGAGATAAAATATATATTTTGACTAAAAAAATCATGTTATAAATACATGAGGCAAAAATGTAATTAAGCCAAAATTTAATTTTATAATAGCAATATTACCAAATTATAATTTGTGTCAACAATATGAAATCCACTCACACACAAAAATAAAAAATAAAAAAAAAAAAAAACAAACAAAGAGAAACTATTGTTTGATAAGTACGTCTCCTTTTGTATGTCAAAGCATGTGTATGAAAAACTAAACCAACCTGAACCAAATCCTAGGGCTTTCATGTCTTATCTTGGAGAGATTAATCTATAATACGGTTGTACACGTAAGATTATATAGCTTGAAACAATATAGGAGTAAATATTTTTGTTTAAATATGTACAAAATAAGAGACCATAATTCATATTGATATATAGCACTGAAAAAGTAACTAGAGCAAATGTTCTATCCCCCTCTTGATGTAATTAATATTCCCTGCCTCTGGCATCAGTGATTACAAAGAGGAGAAAAACCATAATCATCCAACTTTGACACAATGATATCTCCAATCATAACTCTTTCCTCAAATTTGGATAAAAATACTCCTATCCATACCACAATTCTTACACCAAATTATAGGTCACACCGTTGCTATTCGCTACACTCAAATCTTTTATTTTTAGTTTGTTTTATAATAACTGAATTAACATAAGTTATCTTTTCGAAATATTTAATTTTAGATATCAAATATTTTTATACTAAAATAAATTACATAATTTTATATTTAAATTTCATCTAGTTAGGATTATATATATTTGCTTGGTCCGTGTTTTAAATAGCTAAGTTTTATTACTTGGTATTCATTTAATCAATCATATGTGTAAAATTGGTTTATTAGTCAATATTTTTTAATAATTACTCCTTCCGTCCCATTCAAGAGTCCACTTTAAAATGTGTACAATTTATTATAGGTTGTGAGGTACAATACCTAAAATAAGTAATTTATCACCATATTTGCCACTCATATCCTTACTTTAGAACTAAGGGTTAATTGTGAACTACACATTGTTATACTAGTAAGGGTATGAAGTGTAAATAAATTCAAAGCGAACTCTTTAAATGGGACAAAAATTAAATTAAATTAAAAATTGACTCTTTGAGTGGGACGGAGGGAGTATTATTTATATATAAAATATTTTAAACATCAAATTCAAATTATTATTTTTTAATATAATAATTACAATATATAAAGTATGTAAGTAATAGATGTTTATATAGAAATTTAAAAAGGGAAAAAACTGTCCTTCTACCCTTCTTTAATTTACAGAGTCAATGAGACAAAATATATATATATAATCTTAAATCCTATAAAGAATGTATAATGTTAATCTTGAACTCTAAGAATCAGGGAACCTACCATTTATTACTTCTTTTCTATTCTGTTTCTGTTTACATACTGACTTTTTCAACATTCCCCCTCAAGTTGGTGCAAAGATGTCTTTCATGCTCAACTTGCAAATTTGATCTTCAAACTATTTCCTTAATAGTTTCTTTGTAAGTACGTCAGCTACTTGTTGCAATGAGAGCACAATGGTGTATAAATTATCATTGCCTCTAATTTTACCTTAGTGAAGTGTCTATCTATCTAAATATGTTTGGCCACATGTTGTTTTGAATTTTGAGCTATACTTATAGCTGCTTTGTTATCACAGTATAACTTTATAGGAAAATTGAGTGGCAACTTTAGATCTTGCATAACTCGCATATAGTAGTGAGTCACACAATTAATTAAAATTTTGTGCGATTTGATTGAGATTTGTATCGCAATTAAATTTTTTTTTTTTTTCTCACTTCAAAATTTACAACTGAACCACACTAAATCAAACTTAGCTCGGCTTAGTTTTCCTAAGCTCAAGCCCAAGCTATAAAATAGCGTTTGTGGGTTCTAAGCCGAGCTCAGCTCAAGCTTGATTGTGTGGGAAGTGAGCAGCCCTCCTTCCCCTTTTTATAAGCATTCAACATACACAACATTTCACAAAATCTCGATGGGCTCCCACTTTCCTATATATATAATATGCTCAAACTTATAGAACAAAAAGCATGGTTGGCTAATTGGTTAGTGCTTGTCCTCCATACACCATCCATATAGGTTCGAATCTCACCATACATCATTGCTTTCAATTTTGGTGGTCTTTTTAATCTGCTCAAATCAGTATCTCTCATTTAATTTCATTTCTATTGTTTTTTAATTCATTGTTTTCATTTTATTCTTTTTATACTTATTTATATACAATTAAAAAATATAATTATGACCTTTTTTTTTAATATATGTTCAATATCTATAAAATTTATATTATATTATTATATACAAACGTATCTTACGATACGATACACGATACCATACGCGTATCGTGAAATTACATTTTCGATGCACGATACGTATCGCTATTCGACAACTATGGGTACAATACATTTAGTGATATTATAAGGTTTATAAATTTTAATAATTCTGAAAATTTTAATCTTATAATTATAATCAACTGAATTCTAATAATTTCATTTAATTAATTTAGGGCAAATTATACCACAGGCCATTAAACTATTGCCAACTTCTACTTTTGGCCACTAAACTTTTTTTAGCCCACTTTTGGCCATTCAACAATTGGAAGTGGCCATAAATAGCCATTCAATTGTTGTAGGTTTCTCGCAAACCTACTATACGGATATAGGGTGTAGATTTAGGGCAAATTATAACACTTGCAAATTATAAAATATCTAATTCAACGAAAAATTATTCACAATTGTTCGAACTTAGTGCCAAAATCTGGAATATGTAGCAAGGTAATCGGGAGGTCACAGAATATTACAATGAGACGATGACATCATGGCAGGAGTTGGACCTCTTTGGGGCAGAAACCTGCAAAAATCCCAATGACAACATCCGAAATAAGAACAAGGTAGACATGAGTTGTGTGTTTGTCTTCCTAGTAGGGCTAAACCAAGAACTGGATGAGGTCCAGAGAGGATTCTAGGTCGGAAACCTTTCCCTTCTATTAGAGAAGTATTTTCAGAAGTCCGACGTGAAGAAGCTTGGCAAAGTGTGATGCTTCCAAACCACAATGAGCCTAAATCAAAACTTGACGATCAACACTCACTGTAAAAGACATTGATGAGGAGAAACAAGGGAAAACCATGCCATCATGTGATCATCACCGTCGAAAACTATGGCACCTAAGGGAGACCCATTGGAAGTTACATGCTAAACCCACCAACACAAAGAGAAAGCAGAGCAACTACAATAAATCATGGGGAGAAGGCTCTAAAGGGAAATTATGTGTCCTATAAAAATTTCTCACCTCAGTTTTACTCTTTTGTCCCATAATTATCAAATGTAGCTCTTCCTAACAATATTCAAGAAGCTCTAGAGGCTCCTAAGTGGAGGGAAGCTATTGAAGAGGAAATGAAGGCCTTGGTGAAATTCTACTTGGGAAGTGGTTGATCTACTTAACGGAAAGAAGACAATTGGTTGCAAATGGGTATTCACAATAAAGTATCACTCCGATGGGACACGAGTCAAAAGATACAAGGCTCGCCTAATAGCCAAAGGCTTCACTCAAACCTATGGTGTGGACTACTATGAAACTTTCTCCTTGGTAGTTAAGCCAAACAGCATTCTGATACTCCTATCAGTTGCAGCAAACCTTGATTAGCCATTGCTCCAACTAGATGTAAGTAATGCATTTATGAATGGTGAACTGAAAGAAGAGGTGTTTATGGATTCCTCATCTGGGTATTCAAAGAAGTTTTGTGGAAAGGTATGAAAGCCGAAGAGATCTATTTATGTGGTTAAACAATTCTCCTCCCCCTTCCCCCCCCCCCCCCCCCCCAGCACTAACTGTGTATATTGATGATATAATTTTGAATGAGATGAGGAGGCTAAAGCCAAATCTGGCTAAGGAGTTCGAAATTAAAGATTTTGGGCATCTTAAATACTTCATTGAAATGAAAGTTGAGAGATCAAAGGAAGGAATCATGGTTTCACAAAAGAAAGTATGTTTTGGATCATTTGACAGAAATTGGAATGAGTGGCAGCAAACCATCTGACACCCCAAATCCAATTGATGTGAACCTGAAACTCAGGGATATTAAAAATAGTGTTCCAACTGATGTGAAAAGATACCAAAGACTTGTAGGAAGACTGATCTACTTGTCTCATACTCAGCCTGATATAGCCTTTGTTGTGAGTATGATAAGCCAATTCATGCAATCCCCATATAAGGAACATTTGGAAGCTACATACATGATCCTTAGGTATCTGCGGTAGTGCCCCAAGTAAAGGAATTCTTTTCAAGAAAAATGAACGGAGGAAAATTGAAGTCTATACGGATGTAGGGTGGGCATGATCTACTCTTGATAAGGTACAACGTCTAAAATATCTAATCGGAGTAGGTTTCTCGCACAGCTTCCCATACTGCATGTGCAGTAAGCAAGTAAATGAAGGGTTTACCTATGGCTGGATCCGTGGAATTGACCAACCATGGACTTTTCAGACTGCCATTATCTGAACTTGGGGTCAGTTTTGACTGGGTGTTTCACTTCTCCATTCAAAAACCCTAAATTCCCTTTGCCCATTCAAGGTAGTTTGGGACCACTCAAGGTAGTTTTTCCCATTCAGTTTGTGGGGTAATCAAAAGGAGGTTATCAGAAGCATTGTTCATAGGTTAGGGTTTATGTCTGGGCGATTTCCCCACTGCTAGCATCAAAAGATACTGATGTAGAGCCACCTATGACCGCCTTGAAATGTATGGTTGGACTGTGAAAATCTCTGATATCATGCAGAAATTTAGAAGGGCGAAAAACTATCATTCTTTAATTTACAGAGACGATGATAATGTAAAAATGAATTAAATTGGTTTGAAACTCTAAGAATTAGGGAACTACAATTTAACACTTCTTTCCTATTCTACATTTTTTTTTATTTTTTTTTATTTAACATATACTCTTTTAACAATTTATGTTGAGAATTAAATTGGTCTGAAAAATTAGAATATAAAAGATTTTGAAAAATATTCCTTTTGGTGGGAATAGATTGAAGTTATAATAACAGTTGGTACAATTTTTGGACTAAAATTGCGCCAAAATTTGGTGCAACGAGTTGGAGATGCCAAGAGACTTGCTTGTCACTTGCTGACACAGGAAATACAGAAACTTCCAGGTCTCAAACATCCATATGCTACTGCAATTCTAACTGTAGCATGCCCATAACTCACACACAGAGGGAAAAATACAGACCTGAAACAACAATTGCCAGTTGCACAAACAAGGATCAAAGAAAAAGACATTTGGTACAAACAAGATCCACACCCAACTAAAAAGTTCCTGCTGAGTTCTCTGTTTAGGATGATAATCCAAGATTAATCCAACTTACATCATATCTTAATTTACAGGTGAGGGAAATGATGGGAGAAAAAAGGCCGTTGGAGAGCTGAAAGCTTCAGTCTTCGCCTTCGCCATCGCCATCTACCGCTATTCTTCCTCCAGTTTTCCAGTACACACACAAAGTAACCAAGCCAAGAATGAATTGCCTGAGCACAGTAGTAGTGCTACAGAGAAAAGACACACTCCCTCCGGCAGGATGGGTCAACACCACCAGCATCAACTGCTTGGATGATAGCTCAAACCACAGAAGACGCTACTGAAACAAACCCTCCATCCAAGGGAATAGTTCCTTAGTTGCGAGATGCAGATCCCCGTAGGGCCTGGTTTGCCAACAACCCCATGGATAAGACGTCCCTTTTTCCACTTCCGTGAGTTTCTGAATAATAAAGTTGTGAAACTCCAAGAACATTGCTATTGCCATCAGAGAAAACCAGTTCTTTCTCTCCCATGCGATTAGAATGTCCGCTATAGTCAGTTGAGATATGCTCAGACCCAGAAGAGTTTCCAGATTGTGTTGGAGTAGCAGTCCCCGATTTTGTCCGCTCAGAATTAGAGGCATTGCCTTCAATCTTTTTTGTATTGAGGAAACGGCCACCAGAACCCCTTGCCCTTCTCAAAGCATGTTGGTGCCGTGATTCATGAAGATATGGCTACATTAAAAGAATAAAAGCCAAAAAAAGAAAGAAAAAAAATTTAAAAAGGACAGAAATAAGATGACATCTAAACTCAAATATCCAAGTAGTATCTGGAGAACAGCATATAGAAACCAAGGTGTTGTACAATGGACAGAACACAAACAAATCAGAATTCAAGAGAGAATTAACAGAAGTATGTATCAGAGAGGAGAATTTCGGTAGCGCACGATGCAACAACTATATACATCTTTAGGCAGTAAAGCATAGTATACATAACAGGAAAGCAAAGCAAAGAAACACTAAAAATGTTTGCACAACGTTTCAAAGAAATACAGTTTATGATAATGAGTAACATTATTCTTCATGTAGAACAAATCAGCAAAATGAGTTCAAGAGCCAAAATAAAAAGTTTGAGAAAAGGCAAAAGAAAAAATGCTGGCTATTACAACTAACATCAGCCTGCGCATTTGAATTTGATTTTCTCAGAGGGACCAAAAAGAAGTCAAGATACAGAGTGGACTTATTACATCTGCTAACTCAAGCCAAAGTGTTAAGCAAAAATTACCAATCCATAAAAGAACTGAACCAAAGCTCAAGATTACTGACAAAGTTCACAACTCCAAATTATTCTATACATGTGTATGTATTTATAGAACCCACAAGTTTTAGTATATATGTCTGTCACAAGTTTTAGTAAGGTGACAGATCTGAATGTAATGTTCATGTTGAAAACAAAAACATTGTACTATTGCTAGCTACATCCTTCACAATGAATGCCCAATATCCACATGGGAAAAAGTCAGGTTTCCTCTAACCTCAGCAAATGAGTACTTGTCCCTTTGTTCTGCATTTTATTATTTTCAAACAAGAAAAGAAAAAAAGTGGAATTCGATCAGGATCGAATCCCAGGTCCATAAAATGAAAATGTCTCAAACTCCTCTCACAGTCAAAAGTCTTCCATTCCAAATAGCAGAAAGTAATTTTCGATTTAACAATGACATTATAAACTATCGCACAATTTATTGATCATATTAGAATTATGATTGATAACACATTTTGTAAATCAGAAAAATATGTCAGGAGCATCCTGGCAAAAGCCTTGTCAGGCACCCAATGGCATAGTGCCACATAAGACATTGTTAAGAATTCTATCATAACTATCCTGTACTCCATCTCATTCAAATCAAGAATTAAACAATCTAATGCCCCGACCAGAGAAGAGGATCACCACTGGCGGTGATGAACAGCACATCCCCACACTGAAAACAACCAAAATGAGCCCTCCATATCTTCTTGACAACCCGCACGAAAGTGCGGTTATTCTAACAAATAATGGGAGCTCGATTACAACTCTGCTGATGGTTGTGAGAAGTAAAAGGCTGAATACCTTCATCAAGTCTGGTTGAAATAAGAACTAGAACACGGCCTGGTTTCAAAGTTAAAAAACTTTAGTTCTGTTTCTTATTCTGCTGCCATATACAACTAGGAAATTAGTCGGTTATCAAGTTTGTTGTTTCCTTGGGTCCAACTATAGTGTATTTACTTTCTTTCTGGTTAAAGTTTAGCTGGTTTCACTTCCTGTTAGAGCATCTCCAACCATGGATGCCATTTTTAGCATAAATGCCAAAAAATTGGCATTTAAAATGGCATCAACCATGGTGAGAGATCAATAGTTGATGCCATTTATGAATATTATTATTTTAATACTTTTGTTAACCTTTATGCATTAAAGTAAAAAAAAAAACAAAAAGAAAAAAAAAAGGAATAAAATAATAATATTTCAGAAATGCTGGAGCCATTTCTAGCGTCCAATTCACCTCCGCTGCTATTATAGCAGCGGAGGATAGCAACGGTTGGGGAATGGCTAAATGCCATTCCCCACCCGTTAGACACAACCGTTGCCATTTTGGCAACGGTTGGGGATGGTCTTAGTTGTTTGATAGCTACTGAACCTTAATGACTGGGTAACTAATACCATTATTAATTTGGGGTTCAAGAATGAATAATGAAAGACAATTACCATTCTCTTTGTTTGTCTGTTGGGAGAATCAAATATGAATTGGAAGTAATTTTTGTTTCTCATCGAGTAAGAATGTTCGGTAGTGCTTATTGTGTATTTATTTGTTTTGGCTTTCTCAACCCAGAATAATCCTTAAAAAATTTTCAGTCTATGAATGGTACAATCACATTATTATCTGGTTTTGGTATTTTGGTTTATTTCCTTTTTCTCTTTCAGCTTTTACTACTTGTCAACAAAGTACTGTTCTGCACCTATTTGTATTAGTTTGGTGAAGGATTTCTGAAGTATGACCTGTGTATCTTGAATAATCCATCTCTTCTAGCATAACTACATAAGAGGGGATGAAGGTTAATGTTCGGGCTTGCACCTTCGTTCTACACAATTAGTTGCAATTAGTTTCTGTATCACTATAGCATTCCAAAGCCAGTATCCGTTTTTCAACACTGCCATTGATGATCCTCTTCATCTTCGACAAGGGACAGAAACTGTTGGAGTAAACGCACTTATGTACAGGTGTCAAAAGGATACAGAGGGTTTCGTTTTGGTTGTTGCTGGGATGTGTTCTTCATACTTAATCCCCAGCTATATCCCTCAGAATGAATGCCTAATATCCACAAGAAGAAAAGCCTTGGTTCCTCAACCTTAGCAAATGAAATTGCAAAAGGGAGCACCAATTAAATACACAGCTTTCAGATTACTAAACGTTCCATCGCAAGGATATGACAAACCCAAAAAGAATAACACCCTGCCCCAAACACAGAGATACACTAATAATATTTGTATAATTTTTCAAAGACATGCAGTTTATGATAGTGAAGAACATTATTCTTCATGCACTGCACAAACCAGACAAATAGCTTCATGAGCCCTTTTACTGCTTGCTGCAAAATTAAAAGTTTGAGAAAAGGCAAAAGAAATAGAGCTCAATATTACCACTAGCCCCAGTATCCACATTTGAATTTTATTTTATCAATGACCAAAAAGAAATCAAAATAAAGAGTGGACTTATTACATCTGCTAAACTCAAGCGAAAGTGAAAAGCAAAATTACCAATCCATAAAACAAATGGGCCAAACTTCACAATTATTGACAAAGTTCACAACTCCAAATTATAGATAAATATATAATTTTTTAAAAACCCATGCACACGCACACACACAAGTTTCCGCATGGTGACAGATCTGAGTGTAATGCTCATATTGAGAACAAAAACATTGTACTATTGCTAGCAACATCCTTCACAATGAATGCCTAATATCAGGGAAAAAGCCATGGTCTCAGCAAATTAGTACTTGCCCCTTTGTTCTGTATTTTATTATTTTCAACAAGAAAAAGAAGAGGAATTTGATCAGGATCATACATCAAGTCCATACAAAGAGAATATGTCTTCTACATCTTTGATATACTGACTAGTTTCAAACTCCTCTCAGTCAAATTAGACTTCCCTTCCAAGAAGCAGGAGTAATTTCTGAGTTAAAAATCACATTTAAGCTTATCGCACAATACGCTGATCATATTAGAATTCTGCTTGATAACATATTTTATAAATAATCTTCTTTAAGTTTCCAGATCTATTGTCTTTCAATTGGAAGTCCAAAGATAACCAGTATAAGATAATGTTGAGGTAACTCTGACGTGCAACACATTATGAAGTACATGCAAACCAAAATATGACAAAAAAGTTAACCCCAAGTTGACTATAAGATATAACTTCATAAAATAGGAAACAATAGAGTCATAATCCATATACAATAATAAACTGAAACAGCTAAAACAACTTTTCATTCAAACCCCTGCCATTTCTGATGACTTTCAATGCAATGTTACTCAAACTTTTGACTGATTATCAAATTATATTAGACATGCCTGTTAGTAAAGATAATTGAAAAATACAACATTTTGCAGATTCTCTTTAGGAAGGTTAGAGATATTAACATAGGACACAACGGTGGCCAATGGTAATCTATTCTGAATTTGAACAGTTGCCTGCTCTAAGAAATTTGAAAATTCAATGGACTTCTTCAAAGTTGTTGAAGTTCTAACATTGCAAAATGTGAAATTAATAAGGAAAATATATGATTGCCAAAGATATAATCAACCATGTGAAATAGTTGTTTTAAGTTATAAGATTGCAAATGTAGAGTAAATACAAAGGGGAAGTTATTATAAACAAAGATAAAAGCAATCATGTAAACTCTACTTAGTGTTGCAATAGATATGGTGGAATGACATCTGACAAAAATTAAAATATGTCTCTGTGATTACAACAATTCAAGCTTAATCGTTGATTCATTTTCTTCCCTTGCAGCTTGTTCGTTTCTTCATCAAACATGTTACACAAAGGCGCTGTTTGGTATCACAACTCAAACCATGGTTTGAGCCTCTTTTGATTTTATAATAGTTTTTCATCATTCCCAATCAACCTTTGTAAATTTTCAATAAACTTTTTTACATTTCTAATACACCTTTTTACATTCCCAATGTAATTTTAATATTATAAAATCAAATGAGACTCAAACCATTATTTGAGTTGTGATACCCACCAGGGCCAAACATATCTTCTAAAAGTCATATGAAATTCACCAACTACACATTTAATTCACAATGCTTTTACTTGAATAAGCTAAAAGTAAATAAATACACCCTCCTACTTTTGATTTCAGCCCAAATGTTAACAGATAGTCTAACTAACCTCAATGTTAGAGCAAAGCTTTTACCACTACGATTTGGTGCCGACTATAACTTTCGAGTGAAATTCTTTTCACTTTTGCATTTAACAGCACAGGTTAAGACTGATTCAGAATCTATTGAGCTTCTTTTACTCATAAGAAATGAAGACCATCATACAAGACGTAAAATCAACAACAGTAAAATTGACCCTCTAGCGTTTGGTCCATCTAGTACAAATATTTGCATAAACAGCCCTAAAGAGGGAGGATACTAAAGATTAAGAGAATAGTCAGTGGTGTACCTGGTTGAGCTATTTTTATAATATAAATTTACCGTAGAAAGCAAAGCTGCTTACCTTCCTCTCTTTTATAAGTTTTTTCTCCATCTCTGCTTTTGCACGGGACTGTCTTCTCCTTAATATGCCATGATACTGTTTTGCATTCACATAGACTGGTTCCTCCTCCATTGGAATAGGCAATGGCATTCTCATCTGATTATAACCAACAAGCTGAGGATGCACCTAACAGTAGGCCAAACAATTCTCAAATTTTCAAACTACAGTACTTGACTAAGGATTTCCAACAAAACTGAATGCTTCATGAACTCAAGAAAATCAATGAAATGAGTAAAAGATAATGCAGACAGTTGAAGATTAAATTATATCAAAACCGATATCCATATGAATTAAGACACCAAAATGACTTGAGCATATTTTCTTCCCAATAAAAATAATCATAAAGGTGAGCGTTAGGAATAGACCACATCCCACTTTATTAAAAAGATTGCACAAAGAAAGATGGGGAAGTAAAAGTCTACCCTCCATTACCAATAAAAACAAGACCTACAACACACACCACCTACTTATTACAAAGATAAATATGTGCAAAGAAGAAAGGGGACGTGAAAGTCTAACCTCTATTAACAATAAGAACAAGACAATATGTGCAAAGAAGGAAGGGGACATAAGAGCCCAACCTCCATTAATGATAAATTAGGCAAACAACAAATAAAGACATAACTAAAATACATACAAGACACCCCAAGGCTAAGCTGACAGCAAAAATTACATTAATCACACACAAGGCAGGGTGAATGTAAAGATTTTCTGTGGCTTTCACTCTAACCATTATAAAGATTTTCTTTTACTTTTGGTTTTATTGGGGAGAGAGACGTTTCAAAAAGAATTATTTTCCAAAAAAGAAGGCAAAACCGGTACAATTTAAAGTTTGTGGCAATAACATAGCAAATTGGAATGAAAACTAATGTATGGCAATTACCACAACCCATAAAATGTGAATGTACTCATTGGAGACTATGTAAACACATAATTCCATAATAATCATCAATGACATCATCCAGGAACTATAAATCTGGCTTGACAAATGGCAGCAAGGTTTCTTGTTTGGGATTCCAGGTTCCAAGGAAGAATATTTTCTAACAGTTCTTTGTCCATAATGTCATTTAACACATACATTTCAACCATTAACATCTGAGCCCGAGAACATATCAAGATCTTAGTATCAGCATATAATAATCAAAAGCATATAAAGTACACTTTGCATATGAAACAATTGAAACCTAAATTAGTTCATGAAGAAAGGTAACACCTTCAGCCCTAAAATAGAAAAGATTGGGCGAAAAAAGTGAAGTTTAGGAGATTCATTTGTGAAAATCTCAAAAGAATACCAACACAAAGATTCACCAAGTAAAAGATGTCAACAGTGAATACCATCGAGGAAAATAGTCTTTCATACATGTATTATAGCAAGTCAAACAGATAATTCAATAGTAGATCAGCTTTTCTCCAAATGACTGCCTAAAGAGAACCATAGCCAGAGTAACAGAACTTATGAAAAATCAAATCGAAGATTCTATTTAATGGTTAACAAAATTTATTTGTATATCTGGTCATCAGTCAGAGAAGAAACTAGATTTCTTCCCAAAATAACACTATTTTACTATTTCCCTGAATAATACTATCCCAATTCTTGTTCCATACATAATACATTTATTCAACGTAGACAATTTAATCACCCTGCAGTCTGCACAACAAAACATCTCTCTCCCCTTCAACTTCCTATCTTATTCTTTCCACATCTCTCTCCCTTCCAATCTACTCTTCTGATATTTTTCATGGATATTCTAGTGATGAATGCTATCTCATTCTGGAAATTATTAGCTAAAAGGTTTACAGGATAAAAATCTGATTTAATAAAAGCAAGACAAACCTTTTATCCTTTGATGTCACTGATAGTACTAGTTATTTATTATAAAATAACTATTTTTGCAAGTCAACTGTATGATAAAATGTCAAAAGAGAATTATGATGATTTGTAACATATGATACTAATTTACGTAGTAGGACAAATGCTTAGTTGTTGTTGTTGTTTAGTTGGCTGGCTTAGAAGATAAGACGGCCTTCCAACATGTATAGTGATAAGCTATTTGTCAAGTAGAACTGAATTTTTATGGTTAAATATGAACTAGATTATCTTACAATAAGACTGCATATTTGGAAGAGTTGTGGAGCGTAAGTGAGGTGTGAGAAAGAGTTCATAATGACTTTCTGACCTCTCAAAACATGCAAGTGCTTCTAATACCTCAGAGCAAAGATGAAACAGAAAAAATCTATTTCTACTTGGGGAAAAGACTGATGGAGCTTTCTCTCCTGCTATGTTGCTCGGACTCGGGTACGGAGATATGAGGCAATTTAGTATAGAGTAGGGGATATGAGCCAATTTTGGTATATAGAATAAGACTTGATAAGATCTTCACCCACTTACTCACGTTTCTCCTTTCTGATGAGTTCCTCTAGTACAATTGTAGTACAGCACAAAATACTCTACCATCTTCTATCCCTATCCAAAGAGAAGTAGTACAAAGTATTTTCAAAAAAGTAGTACAAACCACAGTGTCACAGTAGCTGCAAATCAGGAATTCATCGGAAAATCAGGAATTGAGAGGCAAAGTAGGAGCTGAGCGGCAAATAAAAGGAAGCAAAAAATCAGTAGCGAATTTTCCAAACTGAAACTGTTTCTCCTCCCTCCTCTCTGGTTCAGTCAACGTATCCAAAGTTCTATGACCAGATCCGGTGCGTATTTAGCACCCGTACCCGTGTCGACTCATGTCGACAAATATGAAGAGTCCGAGTAACATAGCTCTCCTGACAAGTTGTTGGGTTCTGTTTGCTGCATGGATGATTGCTGAGGGCATGGAAATATCAAGGTACTGAATGGGGTGAAGTTCTGGGCGATTTCAGCTGTTCAAGCTGAAGCATTAGCTAGCTTGCTTATAAGTTACGACGGCAGCAATATGATGGAAATAGTGTATGGTGATGATTGTTAGCTATATGCATGTTTAAACATAAGAATGTTAGTCTGAAGTTTTATTTATTTTATTACAAATTATGTGTTTAACTTAATTCTAACTCATTTTGGCTAGATTTTGAGAAGAATCGTAGTTAAGGTTCCTTTGAGAGAGTTAGACTGGAAAGGGAAGGAAAATATATGGTCTCCTCGAATTGTAGTCTGTGGCAATAAAGTGTTATGTATGGAATAAGAATAGGGAGAGTATTATTATCTAGGGAAATAGTTTTTAAACTAGTGTTATTTTGGAAAAAGAAAACACTCTTAGAGAAACAGAATTATAGACATACTATAAAGTGTTTCAAACAGTGTACAAAACAAAAACACAACATGAGAGCTCAATAGTAAAAAGAAAATTTTCATCGTTACCGGAGCTCCAAAAGTCATGACACCCCCGTACTGCATGTCTGGATATGGATATGATGTCAACATCTGCAAAATGCATAAAAAGACTCAATCACGATTAAAATGAGAAGGCCAAAAAGTTCATTCCATTAATATAGCCAGTCCTGACACCCATATCAAGTGATGTCAAAATCCCAAGTTCTAAACAGAATCATTCACTCTTTACTCAACCACGAGTTATTTAGGTGTGCTTTCTGAGTGCTCTTCAGGATGATGTTGAGGTGGAGAGTTTTGAATAGAAAGAGATGGCAAAAGAGGCAGCTTTTGAAAAGTACTGAGAAACTTACAATAGAGTGACCAACAAGTTCCATTTGAGAAGTATCAAGGTGCTCCCCCATGGGTGGTGTTGTAGGTGTAACATGTTTGACTTGCTGGTGTCCAGGACCTTCCCTTTCATTTGTTCCTGAAAAAAAGACATGACGAACACAAGGGTGACCTTATTCACGATCAACCATATTAAATCATGCACTTATGTTTTACATCCGTTCTCATTCATGAAAGACTACAATTCTGTTGCTGGCAAAAAACAAAGAGCATATCAACTATATAAAAGAAGAAGAAAAAAAATCAACAGAAGGGAGAAAAAAGAATAAAAAGAACAAAGCATAACATGAATCAACCCAAACTTGAATAAGTTCTTAGAGTACAATTAACAAAAAATAAAAAAACCTGCGATAATCAGAATAGCTAAGTCTCACAACTAACTGAAAGATGTTATCCAAATCAGTATCCTGCAGTATAAGCACATGTAAACCCGGTCGTTCAACTCTGTTGGCTTCAGTAGTATTATTCTCTACC
Source organism: Leptodermis oblonga (assembly GCA_016801395.1). Taxonomy (NCBI): domain Eukaryota; kingdom Viridiplantae; phylum Streptophyta; class Magnoliopsida; order Gentianales; family Rubiaceae; genus Leptodermis; species Leptodermis oblonga. Next base: position 30,630,261 of record CM028755.1, read on the forward strand.
ATTTTCACGAGGAAAAAAAATACCATAATCAGTCTCACTATCTTCATGTGTCCAAAACCAAGATCAATTCATATATTCCAATTAAATGTCTCGAATTTTTCACTGTGGCTGGTAAGAGCACTGTCAGCCAAATTTGTAATTCATTAAGACTCCCAATTTTTTATAAACTTTCAAGGGGCAAAAGTGATAAATTTGGTTATATTATCACAGTCAAATAGTTATCAGGCCATCAAAATTCTTTAAAGTATAAGTCGTCACACCAAAGGAACCCTCAAGATGAAAATAACTATTTGAAAGAAACCAAACCTGTTAGCAGAGTTCTTCTCAAAAAAAAAAAAAAAAAAAAAAAAGAAATGTTACCTGAATTTGGATCCATACTCGTATCTTTTTCTTTGGTGACAACTTCATCATTCCCATGTGGTTTGATAGGTCCAGTGGAACCATTCACATTTTCTTCTGGAGAAGGCAGACAATCACTTTCAACACCGCGCCACCAAGGCTGTGCATAGACTGATGATGGAGGAACGTGTTGCACTCCAGCCTCTAGCCTGTTACCTTTAGTTTTAGCTATCGTGGGCATTATAGTCTCTCCCACAAACAGCCTAACAATAACCAATAACAGAGCAACAATTACTTTCTGAGAAAAAAGGTGCACCAGATAAATGCATATTTGATTACCAAGGCTACTAGTTTAAAAATAAGCTAGACAGAGAGGGTAGGGGGAAAAAATCTGTCATTGTTTCATTGACTCCAATTCCTACTATAGTGAAACAAGCATAAAACCGGTGCCTAAAACTCGTAGCATAGCATTTATGCAGAAATTACACCATTTCTAAAGATAGAAATCATCATCATTTTCAATGATTCATCTGAAAACTGATGTAATCCATAAAACCCAAGAAACCTTTAAAATAACTAGTTAATACAGTTAAACGAACATGCGAAGAATAAAGACTCCCTAGACAGTCAATGGACGACTAATCTTGCCCAATTCCATAGCTTTTTTCTAGAGTCACTTAAAACCAAAACCCACCCAGAAATTAAGCCCCACAACAAAATCAACCCTCTTTTCCACTGGCAGAAGTGAACCAAAAAGTATAATTTCCTTCACCACCAATTGACCTTACACATCAAATTTTGAACTTTACCGTTTATTCAGGGGGAAAAAACATTTCTCTCTAGGGTTCAATTGTTTCGCCAATAGAAACACAGTCCCATGTTCTCGGGAAGTAACAAAACCACATCCAATCAGGGAAAAAAGAACCCTCAAAAACTAGTTTCAAGAAAGGGTCACTCTGAGATACAGGAGAAAACTTGAAACTAAAAGACAAACACTTACGCTTTAGTTCAGAAGGCGAAAAGAGCAACGGATTGGATTCAAACTGTCGAATGAATTATGCTCTGATTTTCGTATTGGAAAAGGTTCATTACCAACCCAATTCTATTTGCAATTCCCAGCCATCGATGTGGTGAAGACAATTCAATTGTGCCTATATTGATTTTTTGTCTCTAAAGCAATTAAAAATAAAAATAAATGGAAGCTTTTTTTTATTTCTTTAATTTGGATTTTATATTACACGCCATAGTTTTTTTTTTTTTTTTTTTTCAACTCACCCGCCACAGTTAAGATAAAGGATTATTTAATGGAGTTGTTTAATTTTTGGTTATGAATTACAGGTCGGGAATGGCCTTGGGCTTTCCTCTAATTTACGAAAAATGCCATTCCTTGAACATATTTCTCCCTTGTGTAACTTTCTTTTCCTTTTCTTTTTTTTTCCTTTTTTCGAGACGAAAAACGTATATGAACGACGTTGGAAATTATCTAACAGCGATTGAAATACAAAGTCTTGGGCATGATGCCATCGGTATTCCTAATGTGGGCCTGTAACTTTCTTTTCCTTTGATTTTGGATCTTTTGTTACCGTCAATGCTACAAATATAATCATTAATTGTAAATATTGTTTTTGTATTAATTTTTTAACCAATGAGTTTTTTTTTTTTTTTTTTTTTGACTGAATGGAATTCATTTTCATTCAGCCTAATTTTAATATAAGTAAGTAATGAATTTCATCTCAGCTAATCCGTTACAATTTTCCATAGCAACTCATATGACATGCATTTATTGGTCAATAATATAATACTAATAATTATTTCATAAAGATGTAGTCTATGAATTGAATGTCACATGAGTTGTTATGAAAAGTTGAGAGATGAATTAGTTGAGATCAGTAGTATTAGTCTTTTAATGAAGTTTTTATTTTTATTTATTTATTTATTGTTGTAAAACTGCCTATTAAGTGGATGGCGGATTTAGTGACCATAATTAATAGAAATTCTTATGAGACTTGGAGAGGGGGCATAAGTACCATACCTCTTGTATCAAGGAACGTAAAAATATAATTTTAAACAAAACTATCACGTAGGGTATCGACAATGCATATGATCGAAGGATTCACCTAAGATCCATAGAAGCATCCAGATCATTTGCGAATGTCGCCTTAGATCCACTACTACCAGATCATCCTATAAAGTCTGCTACACCATTTGCCTCGCGATATATATAATTTGAAGACCAACCCCCATGAGATAATAAGTCTCTAGTCTTAACTATCAAATGAATCTTCCATGGAATCTCAGTTTTCCCTCTGACTTCCAAATGTTGATATCCCAATACTTGACACATTTCCAACCTCTGAGCAAAGTCTCTAATTCAGCGAAAATATTTGTTTGGTGATCATAGTCACGTGATGTTCTCGATGGTTCCGAACCACCATGCCAGTCCTACTCTTCTTGAATTTCCTCTTGCTGAATCGTCCACATTCATCTTAAGAGCATTTTCTTTTGGCAAAACTCATTGAGCCAATTTTATGGACCCTCATCTGCATCGGGCGAATGTCTAAAGTAGTTGCCCGAAGAGACTCATCTCCTGAATTGTGAAAATGGGCTGGCCAAATGCGCAACGCTTGCTGGATATCGACCATACTGCAGAAATAATCTGTTGCGACTAGAATGCACCTCCCTGATATGCACCTTCTGTCCAACCCATCTATAACTCCCAAAGACAAAGGGTAGAATGAGGTTCACCATTGTTCGCTTCGCTCCAGGGATAGCCAAACGTGTCCACCATACTGTTGCATACTTTCTTATATATATTTCAAGCTCTGTAACATAAATGCCCAACAGCTATTCAAAATACCCCCTAACTTCCTGAGCAATTCTACATTTTAAAACCAATAATCCAAAGTGTCTATAGAGTCGCAACCCAGACATTTGGATGGGAGCTGAAAGGCGATTTCTTGCAAGATGTCCAGTAAAGGAAGAAGCCCATTTAATCTCAAGGCCACGAAAGACAATTTTTGTGGTATTCTTTTATTCCACAAAATGCATAAGTCCCTACATCTTGGTTGCCGCTGCCGAACCAACTCAAAAGAGGACTTTGTTGTAAAAACCCAAGTAGACTCTAGAGTCTATATTATTTTCTCATAATTATTAAACACCATCTTATCCACCATACAGTAGAATCTTGTTTGTTCATGCCGTAGTAAGGGTCATAAGCGAGAAAATTGTAACCCTCCACATTGCGCATATGATTTGTCCAGATGCCTATACCTTCCCCCCCCCCCCCCCCCCCCCTCTCTCCTCAAAGTTCCAAGACATCTTCAGCACAAATGCCGCTTGGATATCCACAAACCGGTGTAGGCCCAAGCCATTTTCATTAACCAGATATACACTACGAGCCCGGGACCTCCATGACTTTTTTGCTTATTTGTTTTTCATTATTTTTATATAATATAATTTTATACTATGGTTTTGCTTTCTTAATCCAAACAAATTAAAATAAAAATACACTACACTATAAGAAGTGAACCCTAGTTTTAAAAAAAATAAAATATTAACACTTTGATATGAATGATATCGAGTCGCGATAGAGTCAAACTAATTGTTTAAATTATATTTATCTATTAATTGAGTTGGTAGAGCCGTCGTAGCCCTACCAAATACAATAAAAGTATTGCTTAACCTGCAATAATATAGCTAAAAGTAGCACAATGGATACATGGCTGATCCCACATGGAACAACTAATTAAAATTCCTTTTCCTATCAAATTTCGTCACTTTTTGATTAGCAATCACCTTTGTGTCTCTTAATAGACCTTTAATTGTCACTTGAGAAATTATAATAAAGCTTAAATATAAACAAATATCAATAATGAAACATTCCAGCAACATGTAAATCCTGACAATCGCATGCATGTAATCATATAGGCAATAATATGTTAAACCGCATATCATCAAACAGTTATAGGTTACTGTGGGCGCATATAATGATGAGAGTATTTTGTATACACTTTTCTGTCATTGAATTGTATCATTTTTGCCTTTACATGATGGGATTTGATGTTGAATTCGACTAATTATGAGTGTTTTCATGTTATGGACCATTTGGAAATGTTGATTAGAATTGGACAAAAAAGTGAAGAAAAGATAATGAAAAGAACGTGAGAAGAATATGAAGGACCGACCAACTTTGGAATACCATAATTTGAGCTATACAACTCCAAATTGGGTGACTTTTGGTGCTATGTAAATCTCAAATCAAGGGCTACAACTTCGCCAATTCGCGCTTCTAAATTCTCAAATATTGGTTGCAAGGTGAATAAAAATTTTGCTGCAGAAGCTAGAGAAAGGCTGAAAGCTGTGGCTATGCTAAATGAAAGCCACGGCTATCTTGAGCTGCGAGAGAAATTTGCAAAATTTGCAACCAAAACCTTTGCCACTTAAATATTTACTTTTTCGTCCTTCCCCCAAACCCTACTATATATACTTCATATTTAGAGCTCAAAGCATCTGTTTTAGAGGACGAAACACACACTTTACATGTTTTCTTAGTTTTAGAGAGAGAAAAAGTTGTAGCTTTGTGGGGAGAAAGAGGGAGGCTAGGTTAGACATTTGGGGGGGAGGGGGGGAGGGGGGAGAAGAGGGGGGTGGTGGTGGAGGGATGTTCAAGCTTTGGGTCATTTGGGGAAGGAGTTAGGAGAGGAGATGGTGCCCATGGAATTGTGACACCCAAGGAGAGTCTTCTCATTCTTCAAAGTTTCAACCTCAAATACCCATTTGTTTGGTTTAATCTCTCTCCCCCCCCCCCCCCCCCCCCCCCCCCCCCCCCCCCCTATTGCTTAATTTAGCCTCAAATCATTGATTTTGTAATCTTGAACACCATGAATTTGATTTATATTGAGATATTTGTGTTGAAATGCGTTTATTGTGTTATTAATGTTTGGGTGAATTGAAATTTTGGTCACCTTACTTTGAGAATGTTAATGTTTTAGTCACCATACTTTTTTAATAATTTTTTTGGTCAACATACTCTGCTTATGAATGTCGCTAAAACTAAATAGTGTATATATTCAATCTTTAGTGACAATTAAACTATCGCTAAATGAAACCCAGAAAATTCAACTTCATCCCTTCAAAAGCATCACTCCAGATCATCGTCATCTTCAAGCATTGCTCCAGATCATCATCATCATCATCATCATGCTCTACTACATCCAATTTCTTATCACCCCAATCAGCTTTTATTTTTATAATCCAAACAAACAAATAATTCCTGACCTTGATCTATTCCTTATTTTTTATTCCCTTCCTAGAATACAGAGTAAGGGTCCTAATTCCAAATCAAAATATTGTTTAGCTGGGCATTCCAAAAAGTTTTTGAACCAAACAGCCATTGAAAATACAACTTAAATCTTTAAAGCACTTCACCTAAATCAAACAAATCTGCCAAATATAATTTGTAATCACACTATCGAGAACAACCCCAAGCTTTGATAAACTAATTGAATCAATCCAATTGACCCAGTATCCAAAACAATGAGCACAACTAAGCTAATTTGATTATTGAATCAGATGCAACATAATTTTTGGTTTTTTTTTTACTTTCCTTGAGGCCGAAAGCTCGATCTGAAAAACCCAAACTCGAATCTAATTTTTTTTTTCTTTCTCTGTTGCTCTGCTTTTCCACTTCGAACTTGAACTCTAATCTAGCCGCTGCCGTGACAAGGAAAACCCTATGCGAAAAAAACTGGTTTTGCTGTTCATCTTTTTGGAGGCTCCCATCGTGGCTCATCGGAGGATGGTAAAACATTCTTCCCATTTGTGGTCAGTGGGAATGGAATCTCGCAGCTATCTTCATGCCCGCATCCAAAAATTCCATATACTTTCCTATGAATCTGTCTATAAATTGTCGATATCCCTTCCTAAATTTCCCAATCAACTTTTTTCCTTTTCTTGGAGAAGAGAGAAGTTGAGGAAAAATTTAAAGAACTTAAAGCTGAGCTCCGATTCTTGTCATCTATTCCTCCCAGAGAAATCTAGGATAGCAATACCCAATTTAATCACCAAGCTAATTTGATTATGGTGACTACAAAAATAATTTAAAAAGTATGGTGACCAAAACGTAAACTTTTGCAAAGTAAGGTGACCAAAATTTCAATTCACCCTTTGTTTATTAACAATCTCTTAGCTATGGAAATGGCATCGCAAAATCCCTCAAAGTCTCGTCGATTGCGCCGGAAAACTTTAATTCAACGAAAAGGATTGTGGGTGTAAATTTGGAACAAGATGTGGCTCTGGAGAAAACCGTAGGCGGTGGTGGTGATGAAGGAAAAGGGGCCATGACAGTTGGATCGGGAAAAAAAAACAGAAATGAGGGTGGTGGTAGGGATTGTGGTGGGTTGATAACCGGGACGGTGTTGATGGGTTCTATTTTCAGGAAGGTACAGTGAGTGAGGGAAGATGAGGGAGGGAGAGAAAAAGAAAGCAAGGATGGGGAGCGGTGGCGAAAGAAGAGAGGGAGAGACAAAGAAAAGTAAGGGAAGAGAAGATTAGGGAATGTGATTAGAGGGGGAAAAAATTGCCTCAAAAAATTAGAAGTTTGAGCTTTTTTGGCAAAAATGCCCTCCAAAAATTTGGTCGATTAGTGACATAATAGAACTATTTGACAGAGTGACTAAAAAAAATACAAAAATGAAAGTATGGTGACCATATAAATAATTTAAAAAGTATGGTGACTAAATCGTTAATATTTCCAAAGTAAGGTGACTACAATTTCAATTCACCCTTAATGTTTCTATCACTTACTTAAATTGAATGTCAAATAGGGGTGAGCAACCTTTTTGCACATTAGGTGTTTGTAGAAATGACTTGATTGCTGTTCTTCAAATTGACCACTAGAGATAGGATTTAGATACTAATTAGATAGGAATATACTAATTGGATTCAAAAAGCCTTAGACAACTAATCCTAATGACCCAAAACCCAACTATTACCATGGGAACATAGGTAATTAAGGGAATTTGGATCATCTAAGTAGCTTGGTTGTGTTTAGGTGTAAATTAGTTTGCTGTTTACATTAATTACTAACTCATTACTCACACACAAGTGACAATTCATGGTGGGATTGGATTTTCAATTTCAATGAAATCTCAAGTATCTCACTTGCATAGTTGTTAGTATCGTATGATAGTATCATAAATGAGAAATTTTGATACGAATCGCATGAACGTATCGCATAGAGTTATGAATCGCACATTTTTTTCTAATTTGTACGATTTGATACGTATTTACGATACATATCAAATCGTACATTTTTTTCCTCTTAAAATTTTACTCTTGAGCCTCATAATTCAAGATTGGGCCAACTAAATTATTGTAGCCTTAAGCCCCGCACAAACTCTAATATGTGGGTCATGCGAAAACACAACCCAATTAATCAATTTGGCTCAAAAAATACTGAGGTCTCCTTCCCAGCTTTTATAAGGGTTGAATGCACCCAACACTTCGTGTGCATCCGATGTGGGACAAATGGGTGCAGCGTTTCTCAGTCTTTTGCTACTAATTTTATTGAAAAGCTACAAACTAATACATATCTGTTCAGTTGGTTTTTGTGGTAAAGGCTTGCTTGTTTTCTACTGAGCACAGATGTTCGAATCTCCTACTATGCTCATTATCTATCAGTTTAATTTTCTACTACTTTTTCTAATCTCATCTCTTTTGCTTAGTTTTTTTTATTTTTTATTTTAATCTATCATGTTTTCCTTATACTTATTTATGTATAGTAAAAAATATGTCATTATTATTTATAAATTTTCAATATATATACTATAAAAACGTATCTTACGATACGGTACACGATACGATACGCGTATCATGAAATTACATTTCGATACACGATAGTATTGCGATTCGACAACTATGCTCACTTGGACTCCCTATAGTTGTTCTTTTTTGCATTTCTTGCTTTTACTTTAAAGAACATCAATGGTCTTGTGGCAAAATCCAACTTGTATGACAAACTCTATCTAAAGGGGTGGTTCTCGACCTTTCTGTGGGATCGATCCTTAAGTATTATCCGATAAGTGTATTCTTGCACTATTGGTGTATGTTTGATGTAAAACTTGTGTTGTTTGGTATTTCAATTCATATATATACACTTTCAATGCATCACATAACCCAATTCTCCCTTAATGTATTGGCAATTACCGTGGACTCCCTACGATATCATTGCTTCTCTTATTAATCTAGCCAACATCCATGGACTCCCTACTACACCTATTAACTATACTAACAACATTAATTACTAGCCTGATTCTAGTGAGTCTTATTGAATTAACATCGAAGAATTACCATCCACTTTATACTATTACGTGATGGTAACTTCGTCACTTTATTGACACTACCCAATTTAACTAAGGTGATAAGATTTAATTAAATACTAGTCACATAAATTATACTCACAGGATAAAAGGGAACACATGTGATTTAATGAACAACACTTAGGTTTCATACATGCACGAATTGAAGTTTATTACATAATGCCACATTAATGAATTAGCTAGTCATATTGAAAGAAACTAAACACATAATAACTATAAAAGCCATACAGAACCGAAAATAATAAAAGAGTGAGAAGGAAATACTTGAATTGCAACTGCTGAAAAAAATACACCAGCGAACTACTCTCTATTTGGGTAAATGGAGTCTTCACCTAAATAATCCAGAGCGAACAAAGCCAAACTAACGTTACTGTTTTTCAGAAAAATGCTATGTAAACACAACTAGCTACTGAATTTAGAATGTAAAACTAAAGATAAGAGCTGAGATATCAAGCGTATAAAACTAGAACATTAGAAACTGAGCGTAAGTTTTCTTCACCAATTCTACACATATATAATGTGTAGAATTAGCTACAAAGTAGGAAACTAAATATCCTCTAAACCAACTAGGAGACTACTTCCAAACATAACTCCAGTAATCAATCACCAAAAATCATACTTAGGATAGAATAAAATTCCTTCATTTTTGCCACCAGTCGACTAGAATTATGGAAGTACATTCCATCTTGCTTCACAAGTTTCTTCAAAATAGGAAACTGCATATTCCTTGGGATATTTCTTTTTTCTAGTGATTAAACATCTAATTTTGACTGAGGTACTTTGCCAAATTACTGCTACTGGATCACAATTCTCTTCATCTAAAGATACAGACAAATCCGTATTTTCTCTTCCTTTGCAATCTACTGCTGTAACTGTCCACTGGACCAAATGAACCCTATTTTTGCCTCCTCTTCTCCTTCTCTGACCAGCTTCCAAAATCCTGCTCTTGACTTCATAAAACATTAAATATACTCATGAAAAGCACCAAGAGAAACTCTAAAATTAAATAACTAAAAGACACCAATCACAAGTCTAAAATTTTTTTCTTATTTATTTATTAAATAAGTGAGTCCAAATTTATTTGTAAACATTCGTGCATCCGTCATTAGCCAAGAAAAAATAATAATTGTTGAAGATTCCTTTCTAGTTTATAGTATAAGGAAAATCATTGGAAAAATTTGTGTAAGTTCATGCAGTAAAATGCATTATCTGAGTACGTCCAGTCGCATGACAAATTGGGCACCAAATCGGACGATCTCTAGTACCACTTGTGAGACGTCATTCACTCGGACGGGGTCGGACGACGTCTTGGACGGGCTCTAGTGGACAACGTCTAGGACAGGCTCGGATGACGTCTTGGACCGGCTCCAGTAGATGATGTCTCGGACAGATTCTCGGACGGATTCTAGTGGCTACCAAGAGATGCAACTCTTTGATTTCTTCCTTTGGATGCATCTTTTGATCGAAGTGTTGCATCCTAATTGTTGAATGGATGATTGCATCTATTCATAGGCTGATCGTATCCTATGAACACAATCTTTCAACTCTATAAATAGAGGGTGATTGCCACATATCAAATCAACTAATTTCCATATTCTTTATTGTCTAAACAATCTAAGAACTGTCTACTTAGTTGTTTACAAAAAATCTATTGTATCCTAGAGTGATCTTGCCACATTCCCTGTTAGACATATAGTGGGGGCATTAAACACTTTAAGGAAAGTGATTTACACGCCCTAGATTTCTTTTCTTTGTGACTTATTAAAGTCTCTCTTCTTCTTATATTTTCTGCATTCTTAAGTCTTGAAGACCCCATTTATCTTCAATCTTAAAGTGTTTAATTTTTGTTAATTATGGAGGCAACTCATGAATCAAGCATGAAATTCATGAATCAAGACTTTGTGAAGCTCGGCCGACTCGATGGCATGGGGACCAACTTTAGGCGTTGGAAAGACAAACTAATTTTCTTTCTGACTGCTCTAAATGTCATATATCTTGGAAGAAAATCTTCCTGTGCTTCCTCCTCCTTCAGACAAAGACACCAATGAAGCATGGAGGCTGAGGAAGAAGTGACTTGAAGATGAAGTGCTTTGCCGTGAGCACATTCTCAACAATGTGTCAGACAACATTTACGACATTTTTACAAGTGAGAAAGATCCACGAGTGATTTGGGCTATATTGGAGCAAGAATATGCAATTCAAAAGCAAGACTCATATAAGTTTTAATTAAAAAGTTTTTAGATTTCAAGTTTGTGAACAACGCTCCTCTTCTTGATCAAGTTCACAATCTTCAAGTAATAGTTTCTAAAATAAATGACAACGGGATCAAACTTCCTGAACCATTCCAGATTGGAGCAATTATTTCAAAATTGCCTTCTACATGAAAATGTTACCAAAAGAAGATGTTACACATTTATGAAGTTTTAACCTTGTCTAGTCTGTTGAAGCATTTACGAATTAAAGAGGGAACAAGGATCTTGCACAAGGATGATCCTGAAGCAAGTGATCCTAAAGTGAATGCTGTTGAGGAAAGCAAGCCAACAAACAACAAGAGAAAGAAGCCTGACTTTGCTGCGACAAAGAACAAAAAGAAAAATAGGGCCTGCTACAACTATGGCAAGAAAGGCCACTACAAGGCAAAGTGCAGGTCCAAGAGGCAGAAGGGAAATTTAGGAAATTTCCAAAGTACTAATCTTGTGGAAGAGTGCATAGAAGTAATTGCCATGTTTATCCTTAGGGATGGTGACTGAACTACACATGGCCACTACCACTTCCAACAAAGATTGGTTTTATGATTCCAAGGCTGCAGTGCATGTGTGCAACGACAATGACTAGTTTGAGAACTACAAAGTTCTTGAAAATCATTTTGTGGTCATGGCTAGTGGTGGGAAGGCAAAAGTGCATGGAAAGGGAGATGTTCACATAGTCTTCACTTCTGGCAAAAAGCTTATTCTCACTAATGTTCTACATGTTCGGAAGTTGTCAAGAATCTGGTTTCAGTAGACATTCTCAACAAGAAGGGAATAAAGGTCGTCTTAGAATCTGACAATGTAATATTTTCTAAGAATGGCATTTTCTTAGGAAAAGCCTACTCTTGTAATGGCGTGTTCATGCTCTCTATCAATAAAGATGAATCTTCTGCTTATATGCTTGAGTCTTGTTCTTATGATTTATGACATGGTAGATTAGGACATGTGAATCATAAGGTGTTGCAATTTTTGTCTAAAAATGATTTCATATCCTCTAATGATCCAGTGAATAAGAAATGTGAGACTTGCATACAAGCAAAGATTACAAAGTTGCCATTTCCAAGAGTGGAAAGAAACACACAGTTGCTTGAATTAATTCATTCAGATGTGTGTGAGTTAAATGGTTTTCTAACTAACGGCAAAAATAAATACTTTGTCACTTTCATAGATGATTGCTCAAGATTTGCGCATGTTTATCTAATGAAACACAAGGATGAGATATTTGGAATGTTTAAAGCATTCAAGACTCTTATAGAAAATCAGTTGAACAAGAAGATCAAAATTTCGAGAAGTGATAGAGGAAGGGAATACCTTTCTAGTGACTTCAATAAATTTTGTGAAGAAAATAGCATTGTGCATCAAACAAGTGCACTATATACTCCACAGCAAAATGGCTTGGCTGAAAGGAAAAATAGAACTTTACAGGACATGGTTAATGCCATGTTAATAATAAGTTTAGATTTGCCAAAGAATCTGTGAGGAGAAGCCTTGTTGGCTGCTTGCCATGTGCAGAATAGAATTCCTTCTATGAGGACTAAAGTGTCCCCTTATGAGATTTGGAAAGGCAGAAAACCAAACCTATCATACTTGAAGGTTTGGGCTGTATTGCATACTATCGTGTCCCTGAATTCAAGAGGACTAAGTTAGAACCAAAAGCACTAAAATGTGTGTTCTTATGATATGCAGAAAATTCTAAGTCTTATAGGTTGCTAGAAGTTGATTCCAATGTAATTGTGGAATCAAGGGAAGTTGAGTTCTTAAAAGATAAGTTTCTACAGAATTCAAAGGATAGTGATGTTCCATTTAGGAACCCAGCACTTAACAAAATGTAACAAGAAAGGAACTTGATTCTTCTAATGAACCAAGAAGAAGTCAAAGATAAAGGAAGGAGAAACATCTACTTTTAGATTTTATTTCCTCTCAATCTATTGTCTTCCTAGTTGATGGAAGTAGGAATACTCTACTTAATAAAATTTCTATTTTGTTAAGTGTAGAAGATGATCCTAAGACATATATTGAGGCTATAAAATCAAGGGATACTGCATTTTGGAAAGAGGTCGTAAATGATGAAATGGATTCTATATTGTTTAACAATACATGGATTCTATTTAATTTACCACGGGGTTCAAAGCCTATTGGGTGCAAGTGGGTGTTCAGAAGGAAAAGAGCAACAAATGGAATGATTCTCACGTACAAAGCAAGGTTAGTAGCAAAAGGTTATAAGCAAAGAGAAGGTATTGATTACTTTGATACTTATGCTCCTGTAGCTAGAATTGCATCAATTAGGCTTGTAATTGCCTTAGCTTCTATTTTTAATCTTTATGATGGATGTAAAGACAACATTCTTAAATGGTGATTTGCATGAAGAGGTGTACATGGAACAACCAGAAGGCTTTGTTCTTCCTAGAAATGAACACAAGGTATGCAAATTGGTTAAATCATTGTATGGACTTAAACAAGCTCCTAAACAATGGCATGAGAAGTTTGAAATGCTATATTACTTGGTGGTTTTACATTCAATAATGCAGATAAGTGTATTTATTCTAAAACTACAAGTGAGTATTATGTGTCGATATGCCTATACGTGGATGATATGCTAATTGTAAGTAATACCTTAAAAGGCATTGCTAAAACTAAAAAGTATCTAGCCTCTAAGTTTCAAATGAAGGATCTTGGTGAGGTTGATACTATTTTAGGGATCAAAGTAAAGAAGCATAGTGGGGGTAATGCTCTTTCTCAATCTTATTATGTTGATAAAATCTTGAAGAAGTATCAACATTTGGGTGTGAAAGAAGTGAGTACTTCTATGGATCCAAGTGTTAGGATTGTTGAAAATCAAGGTGAACCAATAGCACAACTTGAATATTCAAGTGTCATTGGTAGTCTCATGTATGCCATGAGTTGTACAATGCCAGATATTGCATATGCAGTGTGCATATTGGCAATGTACACAAAAATCCAAGCAATGATCTTGGAGGGCTGTAGCAAGAGTGATGGGCTATCTCTTGAAAACAAGATATTTGGACTCTATTACAATAATTTTTTAAGTGTAATTGAGGGATTCTCAGATGCAAGCTGGATAACAAGCATTAGTGATCAAAAGCCTACAAGTGGTTGGATATTCATGCTTGGAAATGGTGCTATATCTTGGGCATCAAAGAAAAAAACAATTGTAACTCATTCTACCTTGGAGTCTCAGTTTGTTGCTTTGTGTTCAACATCAAAGGAGGCTAAGTGGTTAAGAGATCTGCTGTTAGACATAGATTTTTGGCCAAAACAAATGCCACATATTACTATCTATTGTGATAGTGAAGCAACTATGTCTAGAGCTTTGAATAATGTATACAATCGAAAGTCTAAACATATAAGCTTGAGACATGCCTACATTAGAGAGGTATTGAAGAACAATGTTGTCACCATTGTGTTTGTTAGAACATACAAAAATCTAGCGGATCTGTTGACCAAACCTCTTACAAGAGAGTTGGTGAATTCGACAACATTGGGTATGGGATTGAGAACTCTGATCTAAAATTGCTAGATGTTGAGAACCCAACCTCCTTCTAGTATCCCTAGTATGAGATGTTTAAAGGGTAACAACAAGTCACTAGAACAATTGTGAATACCAAATTGTGTGTAGACCATACCAAGAAAGGTGTTAAACAAAGTAACTCTTAAGTGAGAGGATGACTTAAGTGTCTTAATGAAATTTTTCTTTAAGTGTTTATTTGGTGAATTACAAATAAACTGGAGCAAATTTCACCTATGTAATCATAGAGAGTGGTGCCACCTTCGGCTAGAGTTTAGAGTTATCTCTAATACATGGTTCCAAAACTAGGATGAGCACACGGCCATATGAGTGCTACAACTAGTTGTGATTGTAATATAGAAAATGAGGTTCGCATGTGTACTAAGTTTTAATTGAGATCAAATTTTGGTTTAAGCATTGCACCACCAACCTTTGCTCAGTTTAGTGACTTAGTTGCACTACAGGAAAGGTCAAGACGGAAAGTCACTTTCTCCTAAGTGTGATTTCATATAAGTGTTGATAGTTTATACTATAAACTAAATGAGGGATTGTTGAAGATTCCTTTGTAGTTTATAGTATAAGGAAAACCATTAGGAAAATTTGTGCAAGTTCATGCAGTAAAATGCATTATCTGAGTACGTCCGAGTCGCATGACAAATCGGGCACCAAGTCGAACGACCTCTAGTATCACTTGTGAGAAGTCGTCCACTGGACGAGCTTGGACTGGCTCGGGCTCCAGTGGACGACGTTTCGGACGGGCTCGGACGACGTCTTGGACGGGTTCTAGTGGCTACTAAGAGATGCAACTCTTTGATTTCTTCCTTTGGATGCGTCGTTTGATCGAAGTGTTGCATCCTAACTGTTGAATGGATGATTGCATCTATTCATCGGCGGATCGTATCTTATGAAAGCAACCTTTCAACTCTATAAATAGAGGGTGATTGCCACAGATCAAATCAACTAATTTCTATCTTCTTTCTTGTCTAAACAATCTAAGAACTGTCTACTTAGTTGTTTACGAAAAATCTCTTGTATCCTAAAAGTGATCTTGCCACATTCCCTGTTAGACATATAGTGGGAGCATGAAATATTTTAAGGAAAGTGATTTACACGCCTTAGATTTCTTTTCTTTGTGACTTATTAAAGTCTCTCTTCTTATATTTTCTGAATTATTAAGTCTTGAAAACCCCATTTATCTTCAATAATAATAGTTCATTTAATGTATTGTGTAATTTACAGAAATGTGTAGCTCTATTCAAACTCATATTGAGTTTCGTGTACATATAAATCTATATAATATTCAGTTGTTTCAATTATTTTATACTTTTATGTTGTATTAATTAATTGGAGAAGGTTGGAGTGGTGGTTAATTGGAAAGGCCGAAACCCTGAAGTTATGAGTTCAAACCATTAGGATACAAAAATAAAAAAATTAATATAATTGAGCTTGTTTGTGAAAGTAAATGAGTTCTTTTTATTAATTTTCTTATTCATTTGTTAATCGATTCTAAAATCATGTTCGTATCATTGATTACCGAGTTGATCTCAAATTTGTTGATTAACATTCAATCCTTAACATTTGATTGACTTATCAACTGCTATTTTTAACTTGACTATTTGATAAATTCTGGACAATTTTCGAGTACTTAATTTGCATTATAACTTGGATCAAGATATTTAATTGCGAAATATGTAAAAGGGCATCCTGTCATCCTCCAATAGATGTATTAATTTATATATTGCCGGCCATTGACTAAGAAAAATATATATGGTTTCAAGAAATAAAAGACTCCCGTGGGTATGATTAGTTATTAGTTAATCCAGAAAAAATAAGTAGGCTACTGATTACTTTTCAAAATTACAAGAGGACTAATATTCATTACTTTTTCCCCATCATGGGAAGTTGTTGTACCAAACAATAATAATAAATCTTACTCTACTAGAAAAGAAAATCACATTTAAGAGGCACAACTTCCCTCCCCCTTTTGCCATATGGCATATGACACTTCATATGCCACCTAGATTAATTTTGACACGTAGTCAATCTCTAACCTTCAAATCTCATCAACGCCAACAATTATCAACCGTAAAGAATACATCTTTCAATCCTTTTGTAATCCATTTTTTTTTTTATAATTTTTTTTAAGCTTCATCTTCTTTGGTATTATTTTTCCTTTTTTTTTCTTTCCATCTTCATCCGTATCTTTTTTTCCTTCTTCTTTTGTTTATTTATTTATTTTTTAAACTTCATCTAAATCCAGGTCCACCACCACTGTTCCAATCCTTTCGTAATTCAAATAGTACAAATATCATCCGCACTATTATTCCTCTTTTTTTTTAAGTTTCATCTTCATCCATGTTCATCACATAACTCCATTCTAGGTGCCTGTTCTTTTCTATTGTTTTGAAAACGGTTTTGGTTTTAGTTTTGATTTCAACAGTAAATTTAATATATTATAGTCATTTTTTATAATTTTCAATACAACTTTTTACTATTTAACTATGCATTTTTTTCATTTCCAATACGCCTTTTTCATTATTAAACTTTTTCCAAAAACATGTTTTTAAAACTATTTTCAAAACAATAAAAAAGAACACGCCATGAACCATGACTCCTTTCTAATATATATTTATAAATAGTATATGATACATCAATTTTGACATGTCATTTTTATATGACAAGTTTTAATATACTTTCAACTTTTATATACATATATATATATATATTGAATTTTATATGTTTTCATCGAACCTCAAATTAATATATATATATATATTAGACGGTACATCCGTACAATGCACGGCTTATGCCCAATAAAATATTAATTTGTATCATAATAATAAAAAGTTTAATTGTGCACAGGCTAGCATACAAATAGAACAACGAATATGAGAGCTCGTTTAAATTTATCATCTATTAACTTAATTCAATACATTTTTAGAACAATTGGCGTATACAAAAAAATATCAAAATCAAGGAAGAAATTTTCCATCCTTAATAGTATATGGTTATCGATACACTACCTTCATCCGACATATTCTTGTTGTTTTTGTATGTAACTTAACATCCTTCCATTAAGGATCTACTTTAAAATTGTAGAAAATTTTGAGGTTGTTGGAAAAAAAATGATTTTTTTTTTTTGCATATTTAAACTTACTTCTCTACCTTTTTTAAAAACAAGAAATTAATATAACAAAAGCCTGTAAAAGAAAGGAACAGTCTAGAGAATACATCAAGATTTATAATTTTACATACATGATACATTGTGAACTAATAGGAAAGAGAATTTTAACACAATAATCCTTCAACTCTTGATAATTAAAAGTTTTCACATAAAAAAATTGCACCAACAACAAAACAATTTAAACAAAACAACAAATTAAAGTAATCAACAAAAAACTTAATGGGAAAAGAAAATTCAAGAAAGGATCTATGTAAATCACATATTATTGGATGTGTAAAATGTCATAATTTTTAATATTAAAATATAAGAATAAAATTTTTCATTTCGAGAAATTAGTTAACATATCTAGAACAGAATAACTCACTAACCTTGATGCACTTCACAACAATTTAAAAGAGAATTTCAGTGTTGTTTAAGACTGAGAGAACGAAGATGGTTGAGAATATTTCAAAATGTCATTCATAGATTGGATTAAGGAAGGAAAATATACAACTTATTGATTGTAACTAACAGAAGGTGAAAAAAAAGTAATAGTTTTTTCATATTTATAATGATAGAAGGTGAAGCAAAGAGGCATACAACATATTATTTCTATTTGTAATAAATAAATGGTGAAACAAAGAGACAATAGACTTTTCCTATTCTTTAGGAGTTAAAAACTAATACTCTCAATTATCAATTGAGTAATTAACTTCATGGTGAAAATGTTTAGAAAATGTAAAGTTGTGAATTTAAGATTATAAGTCTAAAAAAGAAAAAAAATAAAGTTTTATTTTTATATAAAAAAAAAAAATTTGTACGGAACCTGAAAGTTGGTCTCATGCCCTTTTTTTTTATATATAAATAAAATCCTTAAATTATATAATTAAAGTTTAAATTTTTGTTGACCTATTGGTGTATATATATAATTTTTGTGAGATGTGCTTTTAATAAATATATAAAAAAGTGGAAGAATAAAAGTGCAATACTCCTATAAAGGAGTGAAAGAGCCACATGTAAAAATAAATAAATAAATAAATAAATTATTTAATTGAATGGTAGAAAATAAAATAAGTTCACTCAATATTTAACTATTAGATATTAAGCTTATGTGGCATCCACATAAATAGTTAAATTAAAACTCTATTAGACATAAATTAGAAATATGCTTATTAAATTAAAATCCAATGTGGTAGTCACATGGCACTCTAATATCAAACCTATATTAGTTTATATTATATAGGGTAGATATATATATACACTAGATGTGAGAATCGTGCATTTGCACGGTAAATGTCCACTAACATTATTACCTGATAATATAAAAATAATTATAATTATAAATAGTAATCAATTTGTTATCCATATAGAGTTAAAAACAAGAAATATATGTTAAATGTAATATAAATACTTGAAACTTTTTCTCAAATTTAGAATTGGCGCTCCTACTCTAGTCTCTTCCTTTTTCCTCGCATCTTCACCTTGACTCTAGTCAACTTCTTCAATCTTCTTCTTCTTCTAAAAATTAATAAAGTTTGCAGGATTATGATGCGCATTGTAAGTAGACTCCGACGGCAGGAGAAGCTCCATTATCAAATGAGGTGCACTTGGAGACATATTTTATAGTTTTGAATAGGGAAATCTTGCTTTTCATTAGAGTAGAACATGCACAAACTTGCAAATTTGAAGAAGAGATTGAGAAAAAATAAGGAAAAAAAATACATTTTAAAATTTCTCTAAACACAAAAATGTTCTAAATGAATTATATATATTACGAAAAATTGCACCGTTAACGTGAATTAGACATACACATAAGGAATGTAAACAATAAGAAAGTTGTTTTTGTTTATATTGGATTCGATGTATATAGATTGTAAAGTGTCTATTCATCTTCTTTTGTGTGAATTACCAAGAGTTTTTACATAATTCATTATTTACTAATGGTTTATTAAATAAAGAAAGTTGATGTGAACAAATGAAATAATCATAATATAATTAATAGTCTTTAAAGATATTTGAAACTTACAGTATAGGAAAAGTCACAAAATTAAAAAAAGATTAGTTAAGGACAATGATAAACAGTATAGAAATTTTTTGAAATTAACTAACATAAACACAAGCATGCATCACATAAAAATTTATTTATTTATAATAATATATTTATTAGTAAAAAAACTTATTTATCATGATAAATGTTTCGTATTTTACAAATATGCCTAACTAAAGTTTTATATTAAGTTATATACATATAGGTAAAATGGGAAATATATATATATATGTACGAATTATTTAAGTAGATTGATATATAATATATAAGCTGTAAATATATACACACATACGTTATTTATATATATATTATATATATATATATATATATACATATTCATATATGTGGAATATGGAGAATCTAATGCTAGTAAAATATAAAGGTTAATCTAATGTAGAAATTTGGGAAAAAAAAAAAAAGCCACTTAAGAAGTTAAAAAGACAAGAAAATTAAAAGAGTGAAATAAAATTAATGCATTCAATAAACAACTATTCAATGTTAATCTTATGTGTCATTCATGTGGATAGTAAAATTAAAAGTGTATGTGGCAGCCTTGTCACCCTTAATATAATTAAATATAGGGTAGATGTGGCAGCTACATGACACTTTCATAGAGTAGATATATTACTTTCTATTATATATGGTAGATATATATATATATATATATATAAATTGAATTTTATACGTTTTCATCAAACCTCAAATTAACTTTATCTAACACGTTTGAATCTGTATCTATCAAATACATAATTATTTTTAATCATTAGATAACTCTATATTTTTTTGTTAATCTTTTCCTCCGCCATTCAAATTTGGATATGTATCATAATATTGAATAAATATAATCTACGCCCTTCCTTCACACTTCAACCGAAAGTAGATTACGATCTTCAAAGGTAAGAAATGCATTTTATTCTCTTGTTTATATTCAATTGTTATTATTAGTGTCCCAATTCTGCATACATGTGACGGGTGAAGTCCCTCTTTAATCTCATCTTCCTTGGTAATTTGTTCTTTCTTCTTTAATTCCTTCTTTATTTTATTTTTTCAAGAAGAGGTCAGCTTTTGTGTTTCTTCCGGTTAATATTTGGCTTTCATGTTTGATTTAATATTATGCTCTATATTTTTTTGGTTTTTTTCTTTTTCCTTCTTTTGTTTGGATTTTGAATAACACATATTATTGATGATCCAATTCTTACTGCAAGCTTCTTTTGTTTGAGTTTTGAAATAACTCATATTTTTTATTCTTCAATTTTGACGGCAAGTTTGTTGGGTTCTCTATTAATTTCACACGTTTCTCCCAACTTGAAAACAATTCAACTAGCCCTTTTGAATTCACAATAAAGTTGATGGATCAAATGATCCTACAAAGAGGTCAACATAGGCAATTGAACACGAGTCCATCTCTGACTCGATAATCACTAGTATTATCCATAACTGGTAAAGTATAAAAAACTACTAGTACTCAAACAAAATATTACAAACTTAATAGAAACTTCATCTTTGCGGCAACATAATACATTGGGTAGTAGACCTGGCGTTCTTTTTTCAAAATGGAATTAACCCCTTACTCACCGGGCACGAACTACACATCACACTCTTGTCGGTTATTCCGGGATATGAAATTCGTCCCTCAACCGGTGAGAGCCTACTTTTCACTGTTTTTCCTTTTCCTTTTTCGTTTTTTTAAAAAAAAAAATTTCGCCTTCCGCTTCTTCTCAAGTAGATCTGATAGCAAAGACAAAAAAAAACCTTCATTCTTTATTTTTTCTTCAATAAAAACTAGGAGACTAAACACCCCCCACAAGATCACTCCATAAAAATGAAGACAGACACCTCAAAAAAGAGGACAGACCAAAATAAAAAAAGTAAAAACAGAACTACTTTACTTTATTATTTTAAATTAATATAATGAGTATATTTTAACTCCTTAAATTTCATATGTATTGAAATATCTACTTTTTAGGTACATATATATGCATATATACTCCGAAGTTCTGGTTAGGTAAAATTATTTGTTATAAATATTTACCACTATTATTTTAATTTTTGGTGAGGCAAAATACAAGAATTTTTAAATTTTATATACCAAAAACTAAAATTTTAAGAGTGCTGGTGGGGCAATTTTCTATGTGGCTCCTCCCCTGGAGCATATAGGAATTTTTTATACTTGTTATAATTCTCAATTAAATATTAAATTTACTTTATTATTTTAAATTAATATAATTAGTATATTTTAACCATATAAAAATGATGGGCCAAATTGCGCCTAGCCCGGTGGAATAAACTAGTCATAAATTTTGTGTCCCTAAAATTGTGGTTCGCGCTTTTATAATTATTTTTGCAAGCTAAAATTGGACTGTTTGTGCTAAAAGTGAAAAAGAGTGTTTTACTGCAGGGAATTTATAGAAGCTAACGAAAAGACATTATGGCGCATTGGCAAAGGATTTAGCTGAAATCTGGAGATAAAGAATTTTGGAGGATTTCTGGGACTGTGTTCCTATCTGCTGAGACTGAGAGCCGCATGTGGCTAGTTTCTTTCAGTGTTCAATTTTTTCACTCTTTGAATATTTGCATGGTTCAGCAGTTTCACCGTCAGGACTTAGGATACCCTAATGGATAGTGAATGAAAAAATTAATTTGATGTTTCAGTAACCATTTCCAACTGTCAGAAAGGCATATGCAATGGTGATTAGAGTTGAGAAGAATCGAGCAGTTCATATTGTCTACCAAGAAATACAAGATATCAGTACCATGGCTGTTAAATTTTAGGGTGACAAGAAATTCAACGCAGGAAAGTTTCTGGAAAAAAGAAGGAGAAGTCTGAACTGAAATGTAATATCTGTAACATGGAAGGACACTTGCTTCGAGATCAATGGGTACCCGAAATGGTGGAAGGGAAAAAAGGATCGAAACAACAAAGTAAGAGGGAAAAACTACGTTGATGTTGCTTCTACACAGGCTAACCTTTTTCAACGTACAAGAGATCAGTAGAATGCTGAAAGGAAAGTCCAAAGAAAATACTGATCAACTGTAGCTATTTCAATGATTTTGCAGGTATCACTTTTCTCACGTACATTTTTCTAATTCAGATATGATTCAGGATTACTCTCAAATTTTCAAGAAATTCTTAGCTTCCTGTATACCACTAAAGCCTCTTGTATCATATGTTTCATTTCCACATATAGTGAATACATTTGATGTGTTGCATTTTACAATTTTGCATCAAAGATTGCTATAGCTTCTCATACTCCTGAGCTGTGTAAATTAAGTCCCAAACACCAACCATCCTGCAGAATTTCTTGATCATGTCTCAAAACCCTCAATAAATTAAAACCCTTAGAACTGATAATGGAACAGAGTTTCTCGATGGGTCTTGTTCCAAGATTGTCACCAATCCCGGATTATCCACCAACGATCATGGCCTTACACTCCTCAGCAAAATGGATTGGTGGAAAGAAAACATGGACCCATCCTTCAAGTGGCTAGAACCCTTATGTTTCAAACCAATTTACCAAAACCATTTTATATGGGTAACATCTTATGAGCTTTTATACCACAAACCTCCTTCCCTAAGTCGTATGGAAGTATTTGGATGTCTCTGTTTCATCGCCAACACTTCCCCACACAAGGATAAATTTTAACCACCAGCTTTTCCAGCCATCGCTGTGGTGGTAACCTTTAAAGTTGCAGCGACGACCTATAATTGCCAATTTCTTCATTTGCGCGCGGATTCTCAGTTATGCTGCAGTGCTAGTAGTCACTGCATCTCTTGCCTTTATTTTTCAATCTTCTTAAATTGCTATAGCTTCTTGTTTTGGTCTGGCTTCAGGATTTCTTCATTGATCTCCAAAACACCGCAGTGAAAGAAGTTCGACTTCAGCGTTTTCTCCCTGTTGTATGGAAAATCGCATTTTTCCCTCCTTTTCTTCATATTTGTGAAATCACCTCCAAAAGCCTACATTGAGCAAAACAACCAAAAATCCATGTAAAACCCATACAAATCATTCAAAAGGACCAAGAATACCTAAATTTTAGGAGTCTAAAAGCCTAACACTTTTTCTCTCATAATTCATCAAACAAATTCTTATGCAGAAATTTTAGCCATGATACAGGGTCTACAATTGTTGCATTCAGTCTTGATTTTCACAAGTACATATGAATCTGATTCATTAGTGTTGATAGAAGGTATTTTAGGCTGATCAAAGTAGTCTTGGGAGTACTTGATTTTAACTCAGTGCATATGCACTTGCACGAATGGCGCTTCAGTTCATGGATTGAAATTAAGGAAAGGTTAGAGGTCTGATTGCTCTAGATCAACAAAAATTTCCATATACTAGAATAAGTAAAGAGTAGCTAGTAATCTTATTTCTCTTTCAGCTTTGTTTTAGAGATAGGGTTCATTAGTAGTGTTAGGCAACATGTTAATGCCGCTCGTATACTAAGTTGCATCCATTCTTCATGGTACATAACATAAATGTATATATGCTTGAATAAGAGGCAAGGCAGGTCCCTTCTTTGTAATTTTTTCCAACAAAATAGGTATTTATTCATCATTTTCTTGAATTGCATAGTCCAAAACTGCAAGCAGGTATTTATATACTACTAATTTCATTTCTTTACTCTAACAAAGTCAGAAACCTGCACTAGTTATCACCATCCATCATCATGTTTTTTATATTTTGCAGAGTCCAAGACTTCAAATTGGCATTTTTTTTCGTATTTATGAACATCTGTTTCTATCATAATGCAAAAAGTCAGCAATGTTTCTTTGTTCTTGCAATTAATTCTAATTTTATTGATTTCCTCAATTTAAGAAGGCAGCAGTCTGCATCTGCTGAGTTGTTTTTGGTTCAGACAAATACCAATTGTATTACTTTAGTTTTTACGAAAGAAGGGAAGAAGACAGAATACACTTCAAGTCTCCTTCTGGCCAAGAATTGTTAGTTATTTTCCTTCATTTCCTGATCAGTTTTCTTACTTTTATAATTTCAATCTTCTACTTCTTTTGATTATTCCTTTGCCTTTCAGATCCATTCATCTCCGTTTGCTTACCTTCATCACTATCAGCCCATTTCCTACCACCCTTTTGGTTTTTTTTTTTTCAATCTCTCGGTTGTTCTTGGGATTCCTCTGTCATTCAGATTCCCAAAGAACAAGATGGTCTCTCCCTTTTGGGATTCTTTTACAGCTCTCCTTGATGATTTGGAAGGGAAGGATAGAAGTTCTTATCTGGAGTGCTCAATAAAGTGGTATGTTGGTTAAGGAATTTCAACACATTTGTCCTTTGTACCAGAAAGTTACTCAACCACACAAGTCTGGGATCCTTGTTTGAAAAGATTGAAGCTGCTATTCCTGAATATGCAGACACAATAACTGATGATTACCTTGATGAGTCTGGAGATGGCATTCAATCTTTGTTGAAGGAAATTGATGATTGGTAAGTTACTCTGTTGGATCACACGCAGAAATCAAGTTCTCTTACCACAGATGAAGTCTTGGAAATCATTAGCTCTATTCTGAAGAGTCTAATGGATTTTCACACTTCTTGTTGAGAAGAAGAGGCCATGAAATTATTGTAGAAGCAATGGTAGCCTTAACAGAGCAGACGACATTCTTGAAATGTCTTATCTGCTTTGCCACACAGACAAGTGTTGAACCCGAAGAAGATTTCTTAACTCACTCTGAAGTTGTTGCTCTCCATGCTGCATCCCTCGTTTTTAAGTGTGGAATTTTGGATTTTGATCAAGATTGGTTCACAGATATGTCGTTGGAGATATCAACATTAGTGCAAATGATGAAGCCTAGTAATCCTCAGGTGTATGAGGCTTACACGCAAGTCCTAAGAAGAGTACTTGCTGCAACTCAAGAGATGGATGATGAGGCCATTGCTGTAATGAAGGATTTCCTTAATTCTCTTATATCGAATCTTTGGGAGATGCTACGACTGGATACCTGTATGGTTTTCATGAAGGATCAATTGCAAGAGCTATATGGAGGACTTAGATCCTTGAGAACATCCTCAAGGAGCCAAATAAATTCGATATGAAAATTGAGGAAGATATTCGAGCTGTGTTATGTCACGCTGGAGTCTTAATTTGCTCATCTTACCAGAAAGATATACAAGTTGACCTTGGGCTGCAAGATTTGTTACAATCAATCAAGAATATTTTTGCAGAGGTTGGTGAAAATGAGTTGGGTTTTCTAGATGGTTTGTTAAGAAAACTGAAGGCCTTAACAAGTAGCCAAGGTGAACCATTTGCCAAAAGTCATGTTCAAACTATCCAAGAAGAACTTGTTTTCTTAAGATCTTTCCTAGGGGAAATTGTGGAGTTGCGCAATGAACAGGAGGAACTTCAAGCTCTTTGGGATCATGTTTTGGTGGTGGCGTACAAGATAGAGAGCCTCAATCACCACCTAGTGATTGTTGACCTTCCAGATTCCTTTTCAACATCATTTGATTCTGTCATAAAAGACATTATGAAAATTAAGGGGGTTATGTTGAAAACTTTTTATGGCAGAAGAGAGGAAGTTGAAGTCCAGGAAGATGTGATGAAGACGTACAATCAGATGCCATCACAAAGAACTCCCTCAACAATAAATGAAGTTGTTGGTTTTGATAATGAGGTAAGATCAACTATGGATCGGCTCAGAAGAGGATCACAGCAATTACGAATCATTTCCATTGTGGGTATGCCGGGATCAGGTAAGACTGCGTTGGCAACAAAATTTTACAATGATTCTTCTGTTGTGCACCATTTTCCAGTTCATGCATGGTGTCCTATTTCGCAAGCATTGAACAAAAAGAAAGTGTTACTAGACCTTTTAAATCAAACTGTTCCTGAGAGTCATTTTGATCATGACACGACTGAACAAGATTTAGCAGAGAAGCTGAGGCGCAGATTGAAGGGAAGAAGATATCTCATCTTTTTGGATGATGGTTGGGAAACTGAAGCATGGAATAGATTGACCATGGATGGTCAATTATTCCCCGATGATGGTGTTGGAAGTAGAATTATTTTAACAAGTCGTCGTCATGACATTGCTCCTGGTCATATGCGCGATCAAGAACCTCATTTTCTTCGTCAACTTGAAAAAGAAGAGAGTCTTAAGTTATTGCAGAAGAAGTTATTCCCTCAAAATTGTTGGCCTCTTGAATTACATGATATTGGGATGCAAATTGCTGAAATTTCTAAAGGATTACCTCTGGCAATTCTCATTGTTGCTGGACTTCTGGCAGCAGTAGAGCTAGAGGGTTGGAAGGAAATTCTGGATGAATTAAGCTCGGACCTTGGATCGGTAACAGAACGCTGCAACAACACATTGGAGCTGAGTTACAAGAATTTACCTAATGATTTAAGGTCATGCCTCCTCTATTTTGGGGCGGGCGTTTCCAGAAGATCAAGTGGTATCAGTCAGAAGGTTGATTTGTTTATGGATTGCAGAAGGATTTGTTCAGAAAACTGAAATGAGAAGCCTTCAAGATGCTGCTGAAGATTACCTGAATGATTTAATTGCTAGAAGTTTAATTATGGTTTCAAAACAAAGATCAGATGGTGGAGTCAAAACATGCCGCATTCATGACTTGCTTCGTGATTTTTGTCTGCAGAAAGCCAGAAATGAAGAATTTTTTTCATTTCCTGAAAGGGCACGATGAACTTTTAGCATTTAATGAGCCGTACAATTTGCGGAGGCTATGCATTCACTCTGAGGCAGAGCATTTCAAGCAATCAAAGTTGTTTTCTCCTAATGCATGTTCTCTTCTTTTCATCAGTTCATCACCTGAAAGTGAACCAATTTGGGTAAATATCTCATTTGTGATTCACATCTTTAAGCCTCTAAAACTGTTGGATTTGCAGCAAATTCTTTTAGTTAATGGGTTTCCAAGTGAAATTGAATTGCTTGTTCAGTTGGTCTTCTTGGCAATCGGAGGCTACATATTGCACATCCCATCATCGATAGCTCACCTCTCAAATTTGGAAACTTTAATTGTGCATACGAAGACGGAAAAGGTTTTATTACCAGGTAGCCTATGGAATCTACAAAAATTACAGTATCTTCACATAAATCTTGATGCTATTTTGCCCATAGAAAATTTTGATAGCTAATCTGTTTTATATGAGCTGAATAGGTATTGAAAAAGTTTCCAAAAGTCCGTAGGTTGACATGCACACTAGTCGAATCTGATGATGAAGATCCAGAAAATCTCATCAATGTTGTAGTTTTTGACTTTCTGAGTCAATCGCTGGTTTTCTCTATCCTACTAGACTGTATGAGTTTAGTTTTCCAAAATGAAAAAATGATATTTTTTGTTCTAAAAGTTTAGGTTGTTTGTAATTTTATTACTAAAAATTTAATCAGTTCTAAACTTGTACTTTATGTTTATATTTTGTTGCATTTTTAGTACCAATACCTATTATATCAAATTTTACGTAGTCAAACCAAAGTCAAAGGTAATTTAAAGGTATTTTATAATTCTACAATTTTGTAGGGGCTAAAAATATAATTTTTGTAATATAGTTTCGAAAACATTTTCGCAGTTTTCTTTCTCCTCGGTCGGAAGAAAACTTGTACATTGACTGAGGAGAAAAAAAATTGCGAAAATGCTTTGGGAATGATATTAGAAAAATAATCTTTTCTGCCCCACAAAATTGTAAAATTTGTAAAATACCCTCAAATTATATTTGACTTCGGTTTGACTATCTGCTATAGCAGGTATTGGTACTAAAAATACAACAAAATATAAACATAAAGTACAAATTTAAAATTGAGTAAATTTTTAGTACCAAAATTACAAACAATCCAAACTTTTAATACCAAAAATGTCATTTTTCCTTTCCAAAATCTCTTAAACAATTGACATTGTCGTCATTAAGTTTGTCTTCTCAGAATATTTCAGTCATTGGTAAAGTGCCAACCCTTGAAGTCCTGAAATTCCACCTTGTCAAATTTGAAGGCAGCACATTGGAATTGAAATTTGGCTGTCAAATTCCACCTTCGAATCCTGGGGCTGTCATAACTGTTGGCTTGACAGGTGGAGAGGATGTGAGGATCAATTTGGCTGTCTTCAGAAGTTGGTATTGAAAATTTGTATCATTTGGAAGAGATACCTTCCTTCTTCTTGTTTAGAGGACCTTCAAACACTTGAAATGATTGACATCTCTTACTGCTCTTCCGATCTATTACGGCCGGTGAAACAAATTGAGGAACAACAGTGGGCGTTTGGAAATTCAAGTTTCAAGATCATTGCAAGAAACATGGAGTGAAGATAGCGATTGCAGGTTTGTCTTCTCCTAACTTATAAATTAAATATTTATGTGTGTATTACTGAGTTCTTTTTGTTCTGTCTTTTATGTCTATTCAATTTTTCTAATTCATATTCAATACATTTGGACTTTTCCAGACTAATTAGAGGATAAGATTAGTTAAGAAAACTTTGCCCAAATTACGCTTTTACTGTTAAAATTATACCTATTCTACAGAGAGAGAAAATTTTGTGCCCCTACTAATTGATGTATGCGGTTTTATATAATTATAATTTGCAAGCGAGATTTGAGCTAAAACTAGACTGTTTAAGCTAAACAGTGTGTTTTACTGCAGGGATTTCATAGAAGGGAAAGAAAAGACATTGGAGATAACGAAGAAACAGAATTATGGAGGATTTCTGGGCTGGGACTGTGTTCCTATGTACCGAGGGCTGGTCTCTTTGAATATTTTTAGTTTCAGATGGTATTGCTTTCTTCCAATAAGCTTTTGATATGTGCTTGTGAGCTAGTTGCTTGGAATTTCTGAAAAGACAATTTGTTTTGTTCATGTGGATTTCCTAGTTTTTGTTTCTTTGGACTAACACAATGCTTTACCATTTCCAACTTATGTTTGTGGCTCCCTTAATAATAGAAGTTCTATTTGTTGTGAGCATGTTCATCCATGCCTCCTCCATTTTTGCAGGACTTTGGGATGCCCTTGGCTGCAAAAGGCGATATCTCTCGCCCGCAGGGCCCACACCGCCCAGCCCCATGAGCCTCGTGTGGGAGGTAAATCAGGGTGACTCAGCGATAACATTGGCAGGAGGACCAGTGCCTGGTGCCCTCAAGGATCCACCCCCCACATTGGGGGGATGAAAATCCCACACTGCGGCTGCCAGGACTCGATCCTGCGTCCTTGGCTGCAATCTGCTGCCAAGTTACCAACTGAGCTAAGCCCCTGGAGGCAAAGGGTGCTAACGGGAAGCCCAGATTCGAACCCCGTCAACCCCTTAAATTTGCAGGGAAAGTCCCCTTAAGTTGTTGTCCGCCGGACTCGAACCCAGGACCTCCCGCTGCGGTAAATGGTACCTCACATGTTTTTGCCATTTAGGCTAGACATGTTTGGTATGCCCTGATGGCTGAATTGGTAGTTCATGCTATCTGTTTTCAGTCCCCTACTTTTGGCTACTTTAATCTTGCTATCTGTTTCCAAAAAAAACTCCTGTGGTATAGGCTTGCTTTTCTCTCATTCGATTTTATCAAATCTGTCTCTGCCGGGCCCCTGAACCATTGAATCTGAGCTCACATCGTATGTGATTTCTGGGGAAAACAAAAGTAGGATCATACTGCAAAGAAGTCGGAACTGAAATGTAACGTGGGAAGAAGGCCACACCAAGATTCATGGAAATGGTGGAAGGGAAAGAAGGATCAAAACAACAAAGAAAGAGGGAAAAACTATCTCATTCGTTCAAAATACTGTCTTCCATCCATGTTTATTAGCTTTAGTTTTCAGCTTTGCAAGTTGTTTACTGAATTCTCTCTAAGCTGGGCTAACTTCAGCATTTGGATCAAAAACCTGCTCTCATTCTTCTGTATCAGAGTAATGGCATGTTCTTTACGTTTTTTTAGTTTTGGTTTCAACAATAAATTTAATATATTATAATTAATTTTCATCATTTTAAATACAAATTTTTACTATTCAGTTTTACTTTTCAATACATTTTTTTACATTATAAATTATTTTCAAACCCATCAATCAAAAAGAAAAAGAACAGGCAGTCTCGTTTCCTTTTCTTCTTAGTGCACTTGTGTTCTTCTATAATATCATTTCTCCTTTTTTCAACCAGCACTTTTTTATTTCATTTTATTTTCTTTAGTTTCATTCTTCTTAGTGCTATTCCTAAGAGTAGAAAGGCTACTCTTTATGAGTAGTATTTGAATTTATAGTTTTCAAGAGTATCATTGCTACTCTTGTCACGTAGCTCTTTCATTTTTTTTTTTTTTCTTCTCCTTTGTTTTTATTCACCCTTAAAGTGATACTTAAAGATAGTATTACTCACCAGTATTAGTATTTTTATTTTATTTTTATATTTTTTTGAAACAATATGTATGTGCTTGTTTTGTTCATCCTTAAAATGATAATTAAAAATAGTATCAATTTACTTTTATCAATTCTTCAAGGAAAAAAAAATGTGCATATTGTTCACGTGAACAGTAATGACATAAATAAACTCGTTTGAGACCAAACTAACTCTTTTAATATTTTTTCAAAACTTTAAGAATTTATCTTCTGTTTTTTTAATCGAACATCCAATGGGTTTCCAAGTTGGAATTTAGAATAAGGTAGAATACTAGAATGGATAATATAACGCACTTATTAACCATAGCAATCCACAATTTCAAACTCATCACCTCCAAATTACAATTTTTATTTTATTTTTTATTTTTTTATCACCACTCCAACCTTCCTTCATGGAAATTTTTTTAACTTATGGTCACATTGTAATCAGACCAAACATATAATTAAAGAACGTCAAGATGCCAAAACACAGAAAACATTAATTTGCCCATTGAGTTCAAAGCTTCTCCCTGATTCATATCTCAAAAGGAGACTATTGTTCCATCTTTTATATAGATACAAACGCCATGATTCACAACTGTAATTCTCCCTTAGCTTCATGTGCCTCATCAACTGAAAAGGAGTTGGCTGTCTTTTTAGGTTGACAACTCTCCTAGGATGCCCTTGTCTTAACACGTACCAATGTTGTATATTTTGATCACCTTTCAATCCAATGACCGAATATATATATATATATATATATATATATAATGCTGTTAAATCTCAACAAATTAAGCATAATCTTCTTTAAGCTTGTGCAATTGACAAAGGGACAACAGAACTTGATTTCTTTGCCATCATCCATTCAAGGAAACATTCCCTCGAGATATTCATCAAAGTTCTCGTCGTCATGAACTTTTTCCTTTCCCTTAGAAGTTGAAGCCGTTGTTCCTAAAAAAAAAAAAGTCCAGACGAATAAGGGAGCCAACATGATGTTAACCATTACAAGCCTACAAGCCATAATATTAACTTGAAACTAGTTAACCAGATCATGTCTCAAATAAAACCGTTAATTCTCCGAACACTGAACCAATGTATCAAGAAATGAAGTACATACAGAAGCAACTGGTCTCTTTTACATATAGGACACTGAACACTGTACCACCAAACAAACATGGCATTGAAATTAGGAAAGTAACAAATCCCCCAGATCTTCATTCTCAAGATTACAGTCTATCAAGAAAGTACTAAAAACAACTAAAATTAGCACCCACGTGATTATGTCCAGATCTTTGATGATTCGATCTAAAAACCAAAATCAAGCTATTAAGAACCTGGAATCAAGCTACCTAAACTTACTTTCACTTACTCACAGCATGAAATCAGTGTCAGGAGCACGTTTAAGACTGTTTAAAAAGCAATGGCATCAGGACAATTCCGCCACAGACAGCAGACCAATTCTACTTCCAAAATTTACAGAAACGAGTGTAATGGAATGCAAAATTTATGTAGTTAAGATTTGCTCCTGGATTTAGGGGCAACTAGTAAATATAATAAACATGTAACTAGTTAATCATGGAGTATAGAATATTTAAAGCCAAGTTCAAGCCCACATCACCAACAAGTGGTTGAAAAACAAGCTGGGTATTTACTTTCTGCCTTTCTATTTAAACTTTTCCTGATTTGAAGAAGCTCAAAATTTGTGCTATAGTATACCTCACTGTCCTAAGCAATGCCCCAAATTGTAATGTTAAACTTTTAACAAAAAGGGACTCCCTTTTTCCCGAATGAGAAGTCAAGATAAGGTGAATAATCTGGTTTTCAATGCCTAATTAAGAAGCCTATTCGCGCAAAGCTAATATGAGCTTGGTCCTAGCAAGTTCTGACCAAATGTTTCCTCCAATCCTTAACAGGATTTGAATTAGCTTATATTTAAGAATCCTATCACAGAATTCAATTCTCATATTGATCAACTCAACTATGTATGCCATACATCAGGATCACACAAATGTGGACAATAAAATCCATAAAACTAGTTTTCTAGTACATCACTATAAGCCAATTATCATCATAGACCTGCAATTGCTCTGAACAGATATAATAATGATAAAGCTACCAACCTTTTCTCTGATTCTTACTCCGAGGATATTCAGCATCGGAATCATCGTCACTTTCCAATCTTCCCCTGTAAACAAGAGAGGGTTCGTTACCATGCAGTAAAAGGAATTAACAGGTTCACACTAGAGTAAAATACTTTTCCGAAAAGGATTTCAGATTGCCATTCCTGTGCACCTTTTCCTTTCACTCTGTTCATTTTCCTCCTTTTGGAGCTTTTCCTTGCAACTCTTGTAGGCAAGTTTCTCTGCACACCTGTTTCAACATGAAACAAAAGATATAGCCAAACACAAAAAGTAAAAAACGCCAGATTGCACCCAAACAAATTAAATTTGGCCATTTGAATCTCATATAAAAGTTTGATCTATAAAACAAAATCTTTATTTTTTTCTCCCAAAAATTCATAATGTACACAAAGATTCAATTTATAAAGGCTTTTGGTTGTTGTTGTGAACATATTTCACCATCAACACCTTTCAGGAAGTACCAATGCACATTCTCATAACCATGATAGAATACAAAATCTCAAAGCAAGGGTAAGCATGAACACATTGAGGACCACCCCAGTCATAACTTTTCTTTTTACAACTTTCGCTTTTTTCGAAGGAAAAAACAATTCTCTGGAATAATAGAGGCACATGCGCCATCGTCAGGTATAAATAATTATCTCTTCATCTCATTAATTTCCTTTTTAAAAAAAAAAAAAAACAAGCATCTCAATTAGAGAGGCAAGCAAGCTTTGAGTTGATGAAGGAATTAAATCTCTTTGGCCTTGCTTTCTTACTGCACCCCCACATCAAAGACAGACACGGATATGAAGGGAGGGACCAAAAAGAGACTGGAACACCCCCTCACTACCTGCTCCTTATCAAAAAGTTCAATGAAATTTCTAATTATTATCTTCTTTGCATTCTAAATCAACAACGGATTTGATTTAGGCTTAAGGTTCTTTGCAAGCAAGTCTTCTCAGTATAGAACTCACTGATAAAGACAATTTTCAAGCTCAATCACTCAACAAAGAATGATGATTCTGGAATTTTGTGTTAAAAAATTAACAGGCAAAGAAAGAAAATTCCTGTTGGTAAATCTTTCTTGTAAATGAAAGAACTGTAAAACATAGATTGAATCCTGATGCATAGAAAACCAAAATTTTAAATCTCATCAGTGTGGGAGTAAAATTTAGCTGGTCGAGATGGTGTTTGAAAGGTTCCATTATTATTCCATCCTGACCTAACCAGGATTCCATACTTTCTTTTCAAACAAATCTCAATAAATACCAAAGAAAAAGCTCCAATGTGTATACAAGGTCAACATACCAATGTTAACCATGGTGCGTACTAATTTTATTATTGGGCAGCGGTTATGCAAACAGTTTGCTTTGCAATAATTAACTACCTCAAACTAGGGACTGGCAATCAGGTTGTGTCTTAGGTTGGCGGATTCGGGTTCATGGATTCATGCGTCAAAATTGATAAACCCTAACATGACCTGAAGCCAGCATTCAGGCAATATGTATCATGGACAGTAAAAGGGATAAAAAGAGATGCTTAGAGCAAAACTATAAAGCAAACTCAACCAAAATTAGTCCAAATTATGCCTAGAAGTACACAATGTGCTTTAGTCCAAAATTAGTTTTGAGATCATGATCAAAAAATGAGAATACTGGCTCACAACTTTGACAGGTACAAATATCTAAAACCAATAGGCAGGATGCTAAGAAAGGTAACAAGTGTTACCTTTCACAAGCCACCAATTTCACCAAGGCCTGTTTGTGTTCTCCTGCTTCAAAATAAGAAAAATTCACCTGGAATAACAAGCAGTGTTATCAAATTTATGGGACCCAGAATCACAGAATGTTCCCAAGCAAATAAGACTAAAATAAACGATATCCAACTGATTTGCTAGTAACTATGGTGGAAAGATAAGACGATCAAACTTGGAAATAATAAGAGAAAAAAACCACTTGATAGCATTAATAGATCGATAAACTTAGTGATCAATATATGTGTTTTCTCACCTACATATATCAGGATTTCTTGTTCCATCATCAAGCATTTGGACATCTAAACCATAAGGATACACACAATTAATCCTCTAGTATAAATGTAATGAATAGAACTTTAGTTCTTCATAAAAATGCAGAAGAAATAACAATAAAATAAAAATATTATCACTCAGATCACCGAAACCATCCATTTCTTTGGGTAATTATGTCCAGATAGAAGTTTATGCATCATAACTTCCTATTCCAAACTGCATCTTGTACGACCTTGACATCTAAGTATCTAACTCTTATGACAAGTTAGTCACGTCTTTTATTCTGGACAAACATAATTTCACACATGACATATATCTCTGGAGATTTATTGTTTGTCAATTTAATCCCATAGGTTCTCAACAGAACTTTTGTCCATTGACTTCCAAAGCAATCCAAACACAAAATTGACAACTTAGTTATATTTTTTGTATAACAAGCTCCATTTCGAGACCAGCAATTCACAATACAAGTCCAGGTTTCTTTGATGACCTTATCTCCCAATTCAAGTCAAAAGTTTTAACATTTGGTTTGAATATTTACAGATATCCTGATACAACTTTCAAACTCATAAAAGACTCCTAAAAGATATGTTTAATCATCAGCATGATGTTTGTATAGTAGCTACAATACCAAAAGTCTAACCCAAAAAAAGTGCTTCAAACTGAAGGTGTTAACAAGGAGGGGCTTTCTCTTCTGGCAAAGAAATTCAGATCTTAAATTGCAGCATCTTCCTTGCATACCAACTCCCTCCATTTCCCAAATACCATGAAGAATATTTATTAAGTAATAAAGTCCCCGTATGCATATTTTAGCATTAAATTAAACGGCATTAAGTCTGAGCATTTTCACTTAAGCAAAAACCGGTGACAAGAAGTCGGTATTCAAGGGTCAATCATTGGTCCCAGATCTGAAACAGTGAGTAGCAACCCCCACAAAAATAACCGTACCCAGAGATTCAAAGTAGAAGAGGAAGAATCCTGATTCCCATTACTTGCCATCAGATTTTCTCTTCTTGCACCTCTCCACCCCTCCCCCTATCCCTTGGATTCCTATTTGGCAATTTTAAAGTTTGGATTTTGAATAGATCTACCTGTGTGCTAGCCCACTAAGAGGGAGAAGTGGAGAACCATTTCAGAAAGGAAACAGCGCATTTAGAGTACGAAGGTAAGAAGATGAAATGTCAGGAATGTGCAAAGGCAAATGAGTAGAAGCAAAAGAGATCAGAATAGAAATGCCAAACTAAGTTTTGTTGATTCTATTCAATCTCTGCTTCAGATGGTTACAAAATCTTTTTAACTTTCTTAGAAGCAAAATCATACCGGATTCAATGCCATCTGAACTCATCATTCAAGTCAACGCTCAAACATTTCCATTTCAACCTTGGCATAAAGGTTGGTGGATCTCACATAACAGGAATCCCCATAAGCACACCAAATGGCAACAATCATGAAATAACAAGAAAAACCATCTCCTTTACTATGACCAACTTCAGACATATCAACGAGAATAAATACTATATGCCACAGAAATCAGAGCCATATCAAGTTGTTCACTGCTCATTCTTCAGCTACGTAAAAGTGAGCTTGAGCTTTACATTCAGCTAATCAACAAAATATTACTAATGAACACAATATCCATAAGAACAAAATTACAGCGTTACCTAAACCCTCAATTCCATCCACACACTCCTTTATTTCTGAAGAAATTTTGAAAGAAAACTTTGTCAGGTATTCAAGTGCGACTATATCCTTTAAAGTGAATAGATTGTGGTCAAGATGAGTTTTCTTCTAGCATGTAGCTGAGTAAAACCTCAAAGTCCAACTCAGACAGAAAATGTAAGCTCAGTTCGCCCTGCCTCTTCTACTGTCCTCCTTTTTAGATATTTTGGGTGACATCATGATCACAGCAGTTCTTCTATTGAACTCTCACAGCCCAGACAGGTTTTCCCATTTAACAAACAGACGAGAAGACCAGATTGATTCCATACACAAATACTACCAACTAAAATTTGCAATTCTGGGAACATGAGGGAAAGTGTAGGTTGTCTACATTAGTTGGCTCTTCATTCCTTTTTCTTCCACATGTGACAAACATCGACTCATTGTTAAGCGTGAAGTACAACAAAAGGAGAAAATATTCCAAGACAACATGAATAATAACAAGCCTTTATCCCACTATGTGTGATCAACTTTATGAATTATATCTCAATATCATGTTCGGTCAATAAAAATGGTTTCATTTATATTTGATTGTAACATGTCTTTCGTTATTGTTTCCCTCCAATTCTTTGTGGTCTTCCCTTCCCCTTTTAGTATGAGTTAAGACTTCTTTATTTTCTACCCATCTTACCAAACAACTAAGGATCTCCTATGCACATGTCTAAACAATATTAAGTGTGTTTCCCTTATTTTCTCATCTATTGGAAGCTAGCCCTCCTTTCTTTCATTCCAAGACAAGATAAAGTACCCCAACATTAGTTAGTTGCTACAAAACATCTTTAGGATACAGAACTTAATGTAAAATTTCCCAACAAAACTTTACAGTAGGCTTTCTCCTGAAAAAGATTCTAAAGGCTTTTGACATTATCAATGCAGTTAGTGGGTAAAAGCAATGCAAATTTATAAGAGAATCTGCAACATTAATTGTGTCAACGTAGATCAGAACACCTCAGCCACATCACAAAAGGATGATATCAACTAATTCAAAAGTGAATTTTACAATTACTTGCCTCGTAGCTTGCCAGACCTTCCTTCTCACTGCAATGTTTATTACCACATACAAACTGTCCTGACAACCAAGGGGTGGAAAATTACTCAAAGGTCCAAAAGGACAACATTAAAATCGTTTGCACATAGCAAGGATAACACTTCATGACAGGGTTATCAAGAGCACAGAAAGTCCATAACTCTGAACAAAAAATACATTTCAAATAAGAGCTTAAGTTAAAATATGTCTAGGATTTTCTGCAATGTTGAAAACCTCAAAATATGTGCCCAGTTATTGGGGGAACGATAAATATAATATTTTTGTTAGATTTAACAATAAAATGTTTTAATCACAAGAAAAATGGGGAGAGATGCTACTACTATAGTTTTCATAGTGACAGATTTTCCATACCAAAGAAAACACACAATGATGGCATAGCTGGTCTTAACAGGACTTCAATAGAAAGAAGCTCACAATCAAACCTAAGGAGCCAATGGCCTATCCAATGCTTTAAATATGATAAACTTAACCAACCTAAACATTCACTTCAATAGAAAACAGAATAGATTGCAAAATTACACACACCTTACTAATGGTACATTCTAAAAGACATCAAACCTATCGATTGACCCAAATATTGAATGTCTGATGTGTGAGAGAATATTATTTTTAAATCATATAAAGACTGCCTGTTCTCTCTCTTTTCTGTAAATCATCATTGCAGACTCGTTTACAAAAAGGACTAAAATCTATTCAAAGATTATAAGCAGACAACTTTCGGACAGTGAACTGCTAGGACTCCATTCCAGCAACCCATGTCTGAACCCTTCATGTTTAACTAGACATACTAGGTCACCCATTTGAGGAAGAGGAGACACTACCACATCAAACTAGAAATAGCACATCTTCTTGCTTACTGCCTTTACCTCAAACAAAGCCCACAATTAACACAAATAATAACAACTTTTTTTCCTTAAAGTAGGGAAAGAGTTTGCGTATGTTTTTGAGTTTGGGAAAAAAGTTGAATTCAGATCAAAGCGTATATTCAGCCTCTTTAATGCAAACTCACATATGTAATGCAATCACATACGAGTTTACATGTCTTCCATAAATCAATATTTGGAATCCTATGTTGTAGTTGGAAAGCTCATGAGTTGCAGAGTCAAACTAACTGAAGATGCCTAGTCGAAGTCAGCAAGTCAGTACTTTTGTTTCTTCTTAAATCCCTAATCAATTCTAGCGCCTCTTACATGCTTCCAGTACTTATCAAATTCTACTTCATTTCATGAATCTAAATCGGAGAAAACAATATTAGCAACCAAAAATATGAAAAATAAAGATGACAAAGAATGTTAAATACAGAAAGGGCTTACAAGTAAACATCTTAGGAGGTAAAGAAGTGAGAACTCAACCAATAACTGAGTTCAATTTCACCATACTATTTGTCTGAAACAAATGTGTGGGGTATAGTCGGGCAAACTAGGAATTACCTTTACCAGATGTTACTTCTTTTTCAATCCGCCACCTCAAACCAATCTGCCAAAAGAATGTAGAAGAGCTGAGGAAATAGTTTATCTATTGAAGACACAAGTACACCATACCACAAGCAATACTCTCTTATTTCAAAAGTGATGAAGAAATTAGTCCGCCACAAACAAATGCGATGCGTTCAAGAATAATGAAATTACATTTAGAGAACTCGGTGGGTAACTGTACAAAAAGATTATTATCACTCTCCCTGATATATCGTGGCATACCCTTTGCTTATTTTGCATTACACATAAATAGTGGCATTCAAAGTTTCTCGGTTGCATAATTAGAAAGCTTAACCGACAGAAAACCCACAGGTGAATTGCAAGACTTTCTTCCAGGGTAAAAAGGATGATGAAAGCAAAAGGAGGACTTCCTCAAATTTGTATATTCCTTTTGGGTTAGTGCTGATGGTCTGAAATGTCAGATTGGCTTCTTCATAAAAGTTTATACTCTCTTAAGAAGGGTTAAGACTTTGTTCA
Source organism: Leptodermis oblonga (assembly GCA_016801395.1). Lineage (NCBI taxonomy): Eukaryota > Viridiplantae > Streptophyta > Magnoliopsida > Gentianales > Rubiaceae > Leptodermis > Leptodermis oblonga. The sequence continues at coordinate 30,670,138 of CM028755.1, forward strand.
GATTGAGGTTAGTGGTGAATCTATATGCTCCATGGACTACTACCATTTTAACTTCATCAAAACCATAGAAAAATTATACAAGACATTCCAGAGTTGTAGTTTCTAGAAGTTCAAAGTTTGTCAATAGAATCACCGAAAGAAAAAGAAACATGAGTTGGAAGAGAAAAAAATCAGCACTACTAAATACCTTGCCACTTTTGTATTGCGACATATCAGCTATGCAATATCTTCAATGAGTTAAGTTTAATCAACAAGCACCACCAAATCTAATTCTTACAGGAAAAGCAGTGGGAGACTATTTATCAACTCCAGACTTGCAAATCAGTTGAAAAATACAAGAACCTGCATTTCAAAGGATACTCTTTGAATAGCTTATCATAATAACGTTTCACGAGCCTCTGTTCCCAGGATGGATTCATGTCATCCTCCTCAGTGCGTATAAACCTTTTAACCCAAAAGAATGATATTAATAAAAAAGAAGAAATAAGAAATTAGTCAAGGAGTACATTTGGTGCATCTAAATATGCATGTTTCCATAGGACAATTCACCCCTCTATAGCAATCTAAGCCCCACATCTATCTTATGCTGAATATTATTAATGATGAGAAGGGTACACTAAAGTGACATACAACAACAACAACAACTAAGCCTTTGTGCCACTATGTGGGGTCGGCTATATGAATCATATATCGCTATCGTGTACGGTCATGGCACATCGATTCATTTATATTCAAATATGACATATCATATTTTAATGTTGTTTTCCAATTCTTTTTAGGTCTTCCTCTACCCCTTTTTATATTAATTGCTTCTCTGTTTTCTACCCGTCTTACTGGGGAGTCTAGAGGTCACCTACGTACATGTCCAAACCATCTTAGACTTGTTTCTCTCATTTTTTCATCTATTGGGGCTACTTCTACTTTGTTTATAATGCTTACATTACTTATTTTATCTAACCTAGTATGCCCACACATCCATCTCAATATTCTCATCTATGCTACTCTCATTTTTTGTTCATATTCATGTTCATATTTAGTCGCCCAACACTCCAAACCGTAAAGCATCGCTGGTCTTATAGCCGTTCTGTAGAATTTTCCTTTTACCTTTTGTGCCACTTTACGGTCACAAAGTATAGATGACGCACTTCTCCATTTAGTCCACCCTGCTTGAATCCTATGTGTTACGTCTTTATCAATTGCTCCGTTTTCTTCTATTATAGATCCTAAGCATTTAAAGCTTTTCGATTCATTTAATTCATGTTCTCCAATTTTAACTTTTATAGTATTGTTATCTACACGATTACTAAAGTGACAGTGCATATATCTAGTTTTAACTTTACTTAATGTAAAACATTTTGATTCTAAAGCTGCTCTCCATGCTAGATAAAATAAGTAAAGTAAGCATTAGAAACAAAGTAGGATGTGTGGGCACTAAAGTGACATACTACCTAGAAATTCGCCCTTAGGACAGAGTTAGCGTTACAACTTAGGCATGGTAGAGAAGAAATAAAGAGATCGAAAATTGCTGATGTTGCAACTTTAAGACAGAACCTTCACATACCTATACCCCTCTCTAAGAGTATCCTGATCAGTTTTAACAGGCAACTGTTTCTGAACAGACCCTTCTTTCCCATAGAAGCCAACTATAAGATGAATGAGAGAATAGAAAAGCTATAAGAATCACATAGACACTACAGAAAGAAATTGCATAATTGCTCAATAATGAGAAAGTGAATTTCTTTTAAATATTTTAGTAGCACAACCAAAAGTAAACAGAATAACCATGACACTCACAAATATAGCTAGTAAAGTGATGTGTTTGGAATTAAAGTTACAGAACTATTCCCACCAAAAAACCTTGGCCAACTATAACTGTGACAGCCTTACAGGTTAATATTAACACTTAATAACCAGTGACTAATACATCAACAACAACAAATTAAATCTTTATCCCACTAGGGTTGGCTATATGGATCAAATCTCGTCGATGTGTACAGTCAAGACACATTGTTTCATTTATATTAAAATATAACATATCATTTTTTATACTCCCTCTGCTCCATTCAAAAAGTCCTATTTCTAAAAAAAGAAATTTCATCCCAATAATAGACATGTTTCCATTTTTTAATCTTCCATACTTAAAGAGTAAGGGTATAAGTGAACAAAATTATGTTATTTATTATAAGTGTTGTATTTTCAACAACAACAACTAAGCCTTTGAAGTGTTGTACCTTCAAACCCATAAAAAGTGTACTCTTTTAATGGGAAGACGGGAGTTGTAGACTCTTTCAAACCCATAAAAAATAAGTGTTTTTCAATTCTTCTTAGGTCTTCCCTTCCCCTTTTAATAATAGTTAATGCCTCTAGTTTCTACCCATTGTACTAGGGCCTCTAAGGATCTCCTACAAGCATGTTCAAACCATCTTAGGCATGTTTCTCTCATTTTTCCATCTATTGAAGCTACTCTTTTCTTTCTAATACCTGCATTACTTATTCCATCTAACCTAGTATACAAATCCATCTCAACATTCTCATTTCCACTACTCCATTCTTTGTTCAGATTCACATTTAGTTGCCCAACACCACGAACCATGATGTGCCACTGGTCTTATATCTGTTCTGTTACAAAAATTAATTAATTTTTGCGATACATTTCGTTCACAAAGTGTAGATGACACATATCTCCATTTGTTCCACTCTGCTTGGATCATTTATGCAACATGTGTATCAATTCCTCTATGTTCTTCAATTATAGACCCTAAATATTTGAACCTCTAAGATTAATTAATTCGTCTTCGCCATTTTAACTTCAATCCAATTGTTACCTTAATTGTTATTAATGTTACATTGCAGGTATTCAGTTTTAACTTTACTTATTGTAAACATTTTAATTCTAATGCTTCCCTCCAAACTTTTAACTTGGCATTTGCATCTCCAAACTTTTAGCTTGGCATTTGCATCTACTCTTGTTACATCTTTTAAATAAATTTTGTTTGCAAATAGCAACATTCAAGGATCGTTTTCTGCAAATGCTTGGTAATCTCACTATCAGGCTACTACCATCTGGTATAGTATTATGTGAGCATAGAGTTTCTTTTTTCTCTTTCCTTTTCCTTTTTTTCCAACCCTATATAAACCATTGTAGTTCCAAGTACAGTATCTCCTCACTTTAATCAAACAAATTATCTGGCACAGATAGACCAGGAGTGTGCCTATGAGACTTCTACCAGCAAATGAGAGACAAAAATAGAGTTGGAGTCCGTTCCATTACACAACCCAGAGAGAAGATACTTGGATAGGTGTCCATCTCTTTTCTTGACAGAAGAAAGTCAAGTGGGAAATGCAACAATCCACATTGAGACCCAATAACACTCCAAGATCTTTAGTCCTTCAGGAGTCTTACAGATTTTAGACAAGGGAAGCAGGAAAACAACTACTTTTGTATTAGCATAATGCGGCTAACAAAAAGTTTACACCACCATAAAACTCAACCGTGAAATTCTCCTAAACCATCGAGGCCAATAACCTTAATAATGGCTCCAGATGAAGAGCTGGATAGCAACATTAGCAGAGCTAGATAGCAACATTATCTTGAAAACCCCTGAACCACATTCTATTATCAACAACAGATGCAAATGATGATTGCAGAAAAAAATATCTTGGGAGTGATTTAAAAATCAGGTTTGCAGCTACTGCAAAAAGGATGACAAATCTCATCAGGGCCACGGGATACTGAAAATTATAAACTGATCAGACAAAAAATATACTTTGAGGTGCTATAACACTTCAATTAGAGTCCTCTGTGTTTAAAAAGTTAGTTCTAGGAATGAATGAACTCCTTCACTCACCATACTACCAGAATACCAAAGAAAAAGGCTACAAATAACACTTTTCTCAATTTATAAATAATTTCAAGAAATATATTCTACGATATTAGCACGATAAACTTGCTTTTTTGGTAAGCACTGTCACAAAATGTTTGAGTGACTGTAGCCTCCTTCCCCACTTGAAAAAAAGGAGACTGTTCATCACTCAAATAATGTAGGACAAAGGAGCCAACAAATAAATAGCTCACTATCTGCAAGTTTCCTTATGTCCCATTGCATTATGTGGAAATAGTTTCCAACCAAAATGAAGGAAAGGAAAGATCCACTATGCATTAGATTGCAAAAAATAATGACATTAGTTTTATTAAAAGGCTATGGAATTATTATGATAAAATCACAGTATTAGTTTACTAATTATTGCAAAAGTAGATTAATGGTACTTTTCTAAGATATTCTCCAGATTTTTTTTAATCTCACTTTCCTTGTTCTCACCCATCCTACACAATCTTTCTTCATTTACCTGACAGCCATTGAGATTTACCACAAATTAGACCTCCCTTAGAGTTCTCCCAATAATAGTAACTTCCGCCAAGTTCCGAGACACGCAATTATATGGCCAAACTATCACCATATACAAGCAATCTCGTCCAGAATTTGCAATTCAATTCTTCTTCAAGTTTTGCGCTTAGTTTAAAGATTATACATGTCTAAACAATGTCTTTAGCGTTTCATCCCCTGCCTTACATGAATTTCCATTACACATTTGACATCCATAACTCCAAATTCATTTTGAAAATTCAAAACACACCCTATGTCAGTGTACTGTGAAAATTAATACATCTAATTATTATAAAATTTAAAAAAGGCTAACCATAGTCATTAATGAACTTCTTGTGACGATCGTATGCATTGAGCCCTTTTATGTAAGATTGATATTGCCTGTTTAAAAACAAACATCGATTATTGAAATCATCAGCCTCGTGTCCTTACATCCCTTCCAATGAAGAAATATAATGTTAAGGGAGAGAAACAAACCGTTTTCGAGCTTCTCTGTCGAATATATTCTGCTTCAGAGACCCCAAAGAAGCCATTTTTGCTTGGTGGTGGAATAAATCTTTTCCTAGGTCTTCTACCTGATTTATAGTGCAAGCACTGAACCGGCTATGGCGGTTTTGCTTTGGGAACCCCAGAGTTTGAAAGAATCCTATTTTCATCCTTATACTTCTCGATCTGTTTCGTTTTTGGTCATCCAATAAACAATTACAGTATTTCTCAAAAAGATTGTCTTGGGTGTCCTTTATGTTTTTGGTTTGGGAAAATTAAACTTTTGATCTCTCTTCTTTACCTTAATAACACTTTTAATTTTCTCTATGTAAACTTGCACTTTTGGATATTTTTTGGCATTTTTAGTCCTCATGTGGTTTTGGAAACTAACCAATTACCCCCCAATGATTTAAGAAGTTACCTATAACCCTCCTAGGATTTGCCCAAATTGGTCACAATTAAATTTTTTGTTAAGTTTTAACAGTAGTAAGGGTATTTATGTAATTCTCATAAGTTAATTTTATAAATTTATTTTACTCTCTTAAAAAATAAAAAGTAAAAACATCCCATCCCCCACTATTTTTTTTTTTTGAAGAAATGTCTTTAGTGTATGAGGCTTGGTTCCAAACCTTATGATGGTTAGAGTATAGTAATTTTGTTTTCACGTTGGCTCTCGATTAAAGAGGTAGGGTCATTATGTCCCCTTAATTTTTTTGTACTGTTTTTCAACCCAAAAAAAAAACGGTGTTTAGTTCATTAAAAAATTAAAATTTTGTTCTTAATTATTCTTAAAACTTAAATTAGTAAAATATGGGATTTAAAATTTTTATTGCCTTTATAGTTGTTGTTAAGTTTAGCCCTCTGTTTGTTTTAGTTTCTTCTTAATAATTTTTTTTTTCTCTAAAAAATTATATATCCAAATAGTTTTACTTTTTAAAATTCTTTCTAAAATTACACTCAAAATTTTTAAAAATAACACAGTTTTATTTTTACACAATTTCTTAGAAAAAAACCACTCTAAAAAACTTTCTCCCCAAAAACAAAAATCCATTAATCATAGTAAGATTTTCTTAACAAATTAGTATATACACATGGCCCTCCAAAGTATAATTTTCTGACTCCGCCACTGACCAAAACAGAAATAAAAAAACCCAAAATAGCACACTCCAGCTCTTATAAAAAAAATAAAATCAATGGTGTTTAAATAGTGTTCTTAAATCATACAGATATGGGCTATAGCCGGTTTGACAATAATAGGTGAAAGTTTGGGGGAGATGCAAAAAAATGTGAAGAGAAAGGTGGCAAAAATAGTTTTCATCTTTTCAAGGGATGAGATGGGTAAGGGTTTTGTTTGTTGAGCTTTTGTTGGCTTCTCTTTGAGCGTTCATTTTCAGGCAACAGATAGGTGACACTAGGCGGAATTACCACGGCGCTAATGCGCCATGGATGTGATTATTATTATTATTATTATTTTGTTATCATTATTATCATATACAATAAGTACCTTTTATAATTATTATCGTATATAATAAACACCTTTTACTAATGTGAATATTACAGGGTTCGGTGTAGGTTGGTAATGGTTTTGGTGCAGAACTATCATGGAGGGCAGATCGGAGTGTGGAGACAAGTTGGTCAACAAAGCTGGGCAAGGAACAGTTCACAGCCAGATGAACGGAGTAGCAGCAAAATTGTGCTCGACAACCATTGGTTACGGAGAAACTGAGGAGGACATTGGGGCAGTTAAGAGTTTGGGACAGAGAAGTCTACAAAGGAATGGATATGAAAATAGAGGCGTTAACATAGGAAATGAGGCTAGCACAATCAAGGCCATTCTCAGAAACTAATATGAATAAAGACAGAGTCTTGGGAAAATATAGAGCATTTTATGGATTGTTAGGAAGACTACTACTAAAAGCAAAGGGCAAAAGTAATTGGGCCGAAATAGGTGACAGAAATACAAAGTTTTTTCACAAGTGGGCCACTAGAAGACATGGTAGAAATTAGATCACAGTGGTACAAGAAGAAAATGGTAATTGGTTGTTGGAGGATGATCAAATAAACAAAATCTGAAAGAACACTTTAAAAAGGTTTACATCCAGGAAGACAGCTACCCAGCAGATACTGTGTGTATTGATGTAGAGAGGCTAATGGAAAGGAGCTCCATGGTGTTGGAGCACAATCAAAAGGAATGGTTAGCTAGAAGGTTCACAGAAAAGAAAGTGTGGGAAGGAGTCAAGGCAATGGGGTCGTGGAAATCACCGAGTCCAAATGGGATGCCAGAGGGGTTTTATAAATGCTATTGGAAACTGGTTGTTGCCCACATGTATGTAAGGAGGTATTGGACTGTCTAAATATGGGAAAGTGAACACCAAATGGAATACGACAAATCTTGTTTTGACCCCGAAAATCAAATTGCCCAAGAAGCGATCGGATTTTAGGCCTACTAGTCTTTGTAATGTCACATATAAAATTGTGGCGAAAGTGCTTGCAAACAGATTGAAGAAGGTTATAGATGGTCTGATAAATAAAAATCAGAATGACTTTGTCCCAGGGAGACAGATTGTAGACAATGTCCTGTTAGCGCTCAAAATGGTGGAAGCAATATGAAAGAAAATGGCAGGGAAAGAGGGTTGGATTGCAATGAAATCGAATATGAGTAAAGTTTATGATAGAGTGTCATGATATTTCCTTCTAAGAACTCATGAGGGGGATGGGCTTTCCTAGGAAATGGGTCAGTCTGGTAGAGAAATGTCTCTCAATTGTAACGTTCCAGGTCACATGCAATGGATGGGCTTCAAAGACCTTTCAACCTATCAGAGAGCTGCGACGGGGGTGCCTTTCATTGAAACAAAGCGAGGGAATTCAGCATGGACCTGGTTTCAAGGTACGCAGAACACAGAACAACCCTTGTTGTATCACATTTAATGTTTGCAGATGACATCTTGCTATTTTTCAAGAGTGATACACAGAGTGCACATAGTATTTCAAGGGTCCTTAATGAATATGCAGTGTCCTCAGTACAAAGAATAAATTTTGAGAAGTGTCCGATCCTGTTTAGCCCAAATGTTAACAGTGAACAAGCAAACTTCATCAGCTCCATCCTCAGGATTCGAAGAGCCTTTACTATGGGAGATACCTTGGTCTCAGTATGGAATTCTCACAAAATAAAAGGCAATTGTTCTCAAAGCTGCGTGGCAGGATTTACAGGAAAATAAAGTCATGGAGGGTAGAGTCTCTCTCTGTTATGGGAAGGGTCACCTTGGTTGTAACACCCCCAGCCCCGACCTCCCTGTTTGGCGGGAGTCGTGACCGAGATGCCTACCTGGTTCATACCAGGACTCACTCCTGATACACAGAGCACTAATTAATTATAATACACTTATACACTAAATTAGAATATGATACCTTTAATTTCACTAATACAAAATGTACAAGTGTATTTCTATAACTATTACAAAATTCTAGCTATACTTCTATACTTCTGCTGCTTTTTTATACGATATCGCCCTTAATTCTTGTAACATGCAAAACTTTTAAGGGGTGAGCATCCATAAGTTCAGTGAGGTTGCATTGTTAAAAACATTACCGAGTACATAGCAAGAGGCGAGGGGTGAATTAGGTTTAAAAATAAACTTAAACAAACAAAAATCTTTTTGTGATTTGTGTGTGATTTTAAGTGTAAAGCAATACAAAAAAATTAAATAACACACAACAATTATAGTGGTTCAACTTTCCCTCCTCAATGAAAGTCTACTCCACTTCCAAGCTAAATGCTTAGTCTTAATCTCCCAATAAGTTCTTAAAGGTGAATCTTAAACCTTACAAGTTATCCCAATAGATTACCTCATAGTTTACTCAAACAATAAGTAATCCTTTAGATAATCCCCTTACTTAGACCTTTTTCAACCTCTTGAAAGGATCCAAGACTTCCCTCTAACCCTTTTACAAAGTAGAAAATTAATGCTATGAAAATAGTTAACTATTACAATGAGGATTTTTTATTCTAGCCTAACTTGGACATAAATTGCTAGAATTTTGAAATGATTTTTTGAGAGCTTTTTAACACTTGAGAGAGAGCATAAAATGGATGAAGAGAGAGGTGGTATAACTGTTCTTCAGGTGGGGGTATTTATAGGAGGAGAGTAGCCTTCAAAGTGGTGAAAAAAGAAGCAAAAAAAGCTCAACCCCGAAGCTCCTGCGACGCAGCCCGCGACTATCGCAGGGCTACCCACGCACGCGCGGTGCCTGCTTTGGGCGGCGTTGTCAGCTTTTGTCGGCCTGATTTGACATCTTGTTTCATTTGCTTGTCGTTTCTTCGTTTTAACTCTGCTTTCTTTGCCCTTTTTTGCATTGGTTCAACCTTGAACTTTTCTCTTCATTTTTTGACTTAGAACCACCTGGTCCCACCTCGAGACGTGCTCGGGACGCATTTTTCTTCTTTCTTCATTTGCTTGTCGTTTCTTCGTTTTAGCTCATTTTTTATTGCCATTTTTTGCGTCGGTTCTTCCGTGAATATTTCTCTACATTTTCTCACTTAGAAAAACCGTTAAATTAATTATCATATTCGTTAACTTATCAATCAAAATAAGGATTAAGACCAACCTGGTCTAACACATCATTAATTCATGAATTAAGTCTTTAAACACTTAAAGCAAAAGTTAGTAAATTTAAAAAGTTTGTGAGAGAAAGCTTGTAGCAGCAGTCGTCGTCATTGAATCATCGCCGCTGCACCGTCACCCCCATTGAAGTCCTTAAGCTCATGGCCATCCTAGGATCTCAGGGTGAGTGTTAATTCATGGTTTCAGATTGAAATTAGTTATAAAAGCATGAATGTTTAAGAAAACTTGAAAAACAAGTAATCAAGCTCTTGCATGAAAATCGATAGAAAAATCATGTTCTTAGGATGTTGATGTATTCCTTGCATGTTACTCTAATTAGGATTGTTGCCTCTAGTGTTTAAATGATTCATAATGCTTTAAATCTAAAATTAAAATCTTGAAACATGCATGTTTGAAACTGGGCCTAATTCGGAGCCAATTTTAATTGAGATAAAGTAATCATATTTGTGAAATCAAAGCTTCTAGATAATGTATGTATGCTAGAATTTAGATTCATGCCTTTAGAATGAATTAAATGGAACTAGAACCGTATTAAAAATAGCCTCGAAAGTAGCAGCCTGAGCCAGAAGTTTATGGAAAATCTGTCTGTTTTTCGAGTTGGTATGCGAGTTGCACAGATTATCGCACAAGACCTAAAAATTGACTTTTCTTAAATTTTGAATCTTGAAACCCGAAAAACATGAATAACACGAAAGTCCCATGTACGAGTACCCGTTTGAGTCATACGCTTCCTCGGACACCCTTCAGAATCGAAATTGCCTTATTTTCAGTAATTGATTTTATTCTCAAAAGTTTACCTTAATTCTAAAAGTGACCCAAAAGTATTTAGAATGGTCGTTTTATGGAACTTGACCATATTTTCGTAAACTAACCTTATTCTCAAAAGTGACTTTCTCAAAAGTGACTTTAAATCTTGACCTTGACCTTTGACCCATAGTTGACTTAAAAGTCAAAATCAAATATAGTTGACCAAAAAGTCAAACCTAAAAATAAAGGATAGAGTTAACCTTAAAAGTAAAATATAGTTTACTTATGCTAGAATGCTCGTCTTACAGGAGTTGACCGTTGACCGATAGTTAACCTAATCAACCACCATCATACTTACGTTGTACGAAAGGTAAGGGATTTACTCGCTATGTGCATAAAGGTTTAAATGAACTATTATATATAGTATGAGTATAACTATATTATTGATTGATGAGTTAAAGTAAGAGGTTTCCCACACCCCAATTAAATGTGAACTAAATTGAATTGATTAGATTACAACATATGAAAGGTATGCCATATTGATTGCTTTAATTGATACATATGAAACATATGTCTTGAATTGCTTACCTTCTTAATATGAATTCAAGCATGTTTACTATATTGATTTATGAGTGCTATGTGATCGCATGGCTTGGATACCGATTGAAAGCATGATTGGTTTTACACTATAAAGAAGCATGATGTTCTTCCAGGTGCATGATACCTATACCATGAGTATGTTATTTAATTAAATATTGAGTGTTCAGGATTCATGAAAGCATGCTAGATATGCATGTTTGCATGTAAGAGATAAGGTATGACACCTTTAAACTGGATAAAAGATTGTGCGCGTCTTGTCTTAAGAGATCGTTATACACCATTCGCATATTGATGCTTAGAGGTGAAGTTGTGTCGCAGTTAGTCGACACCTCCCTAAAGGGGAAACTAATGGTAGCATGTATAAAATAGAGTTCCAAAACCCCTTGTCGCCGAGCACTCTAGCTAATGTTGGTACTGTTGTCGATTGGGTACCTAGGTGTTTGCAAATTACCTACTACCGATAGATCGTCTATAATTGATTATCATCGCCTTAGTTTTAGATGAGAAAGCTATATAGAATCAGATTGATTGAAATGCTACAGGGTACCCGAGTGAAACCCTACGGGATAAACGATAAATCGATTGTTGCATATGGTTAATAGGATTCCATGTTGCCATGTATGAGACCTCGTAAAATTTTAGCACCTGAATTCACCTCAAAAATATACCAAGGTATTTAAAATTATCTTTATGAATATTTGTTAGAATATAGGAATCTATTTTAAAAGAATTTTGGTATAAAACTATTTTCTTTAATAAACTTTATAAAATATTTTATTTCAAAAGAATTTCGTTATTTCAATTTCAAATCTTTATCTATGGGAATTAAGTTGATAACTTTGGTTCATAATTTCATAATATATGATGTGTCTAGGAAGGTTATGGTTTAAGTATTTACGAAATTCTTGAAAATAGGAATTAGAAGATAAGAAAATTAGAAAAATAAATAAATGAAAAATAATAAAAAGTGTATGAGTCAGTTTTACCCATTTTCAATTGGGAAAAACCGATTGGGAAAAGAGTTCAATCTGTTTTAACCAATTTACAATTGGGAAAACCGATTGGAATGGATAGGATTTAAGAGGAATCGGTTTTAACTGATTCAGCAATCAGTAATACTAATTGGAAAATTAATAAAAAATTGCCACCGCTTGACAAATATGTTTTAACCGATTCACAATCAGGAAAATCGCTTGGTACCGCCTTAGGAATCGGTTTTAACTGATTCTTGATCGGGAAAAACCGATTTTAATCGGTTTACCGATTGTGTGTTAGAAATGAAAAAAAAAGAAGAAGATAATCACGAGTCTTTTGTCCCATTAGGCCTTTGTGCCTATAAGTACCCCTCCTTTCACCATTTCATGCCCACACTCTACCAAAATTATACCAAAATCTTGCCAAACTAGAAAGAAAGGAAAAGAGAAGGAATGAAGGAGAAGGAAGAAGAAGAAAGGAAGGAAAAGCTTGGAGGAACGAAGCTTGAAGCTAGGAATTGATTCTGGAGCCGTCAATTCGTTGTTAGGACGAATTTAGAACACATCAGTAAGGAATTCAACGTATTCTTTTGGTTAGTTTTAGGAAATAATGCATATTTTCAAAGTTTTGAAGTTTTTAGAATTTTATGAGATTTTGAGGTTAGATCTTGTAGTTATTATGAAAAATTTTGTTATGAAGTATTAGGGATGATGCATGAATGTTGTAGAATGAATTTTAAGCAAAAGAAAATAGAAGAAATGAAATTTTAGAGAATTTTTTTGCAAACCCGACAGAAAACTTGGAAATCAAGTTTTCAGGGCAGAATCGGTTTTAAGTGATTTGGAATTGGGGAAAACTGATTGATGCCCTAAATGAATCGGGAAAAACCGATTGAAAAAGGGAAAAACCGATTCTGATCGGTTTCGGTCGATTTAATCGAGAAAAACCAATTGAAAATAAACTTTGCCGATTTTTAAGATTTTGAAATTAGTAAGGACTATTTTACAAATAATGGATCGATTTTGACCGATTTACCCTCGGGTAAAACCGATCCGAAATAAGGAAAATTGATTTTCCGCAAATTCGTTTTCTTTTAATTATTTTCTTATAATTCCTTTTATAAAATCTTGTTAAAATTATTTTAACGAGTATTTTAAAGATTTTACACTTGTATTTTCTTAAGTTATAATTTTTATAAGTTTTATACAATTTTGGGCTATTTATAAAGTAACGTAGAAATAATATTTAGAAAGTATTTAAATTCCAGTTTTTCGACAAAGTACTTATATTTTCTCTAAAATTATAACTATTATGTTTTTATAGTTATTTTCCGGATAGATAATTTTTAGAATACTTAAATACATGTTTTAAATAGGAAAATAAGTAAAATTGCCATTATGCCCTTCTTAATTAAAATTCCGGAATAAGTTAGCAAATAGAATTCTATTAATTAGAAATAGTACTAAATTGTCAGAACCTGAAATATGTGCAGATCGGCTAAATAACCAGTACGTGAGCTTAGATCTTCGGACCAAGGTGAGTTTATCACTAAAAATGGATACCCTTTTTAATGCAATTAATAATTGAACTGCATTAAATCTTGCTTGCGGCATGTTTTGAAATGTTTATTAAAAATGCTTGAAATGTCTTTTCATTTTTAAAACTACCAATTGTGTTTACTTACCGACTGGAACGCATATTATACATGTCATATTTCAGTTGTACTTTCATTTGTGCACTGATTCAGTTATATGAACATTAGTCGTGTCGGATCCATTATTTGTTGTGCTATTTGATCACATGAGGCAGCATCGAGCATGGTCGTCTGGATCATCTGCGTTCATAATCTCGAGATTATTATCATTACTCAGCTAACTCAAGTATTGGCGGTATGAAGAATATGATACCTATATACACGTTTATACGTATGATTTTTATAAGTATGCTGAGGTGAGCTGGCATTTCGTTCATCGTATATGTCATGTTAACGAACGCCCCTCATTCTCTTTACGTACGCCGAGATAAGTTGGCCTCGTTGAGCGTACTTGTATCGCTAGCGATCACCCTTATTCTCGAGATGAACTGGTTAGTTCATTTTACTGTTCATATCGAACTTTAAAATGACTAGCCCTTCATTCTTCTTATATGTCTGTGAATTCCCGCATGAGTCATGAATGCTATATTGCTAGGGTATGTTTGAATTGTATGCATAGGTAATATTTAAAACTTGGTAAATGTTTGCGGAAACGGTGGATTCTCACTGGGCAATGGCTCATTCCATTTTCCTGTTTTCAAAATTTTATTACAGATCTTTGGTACAAAAATGAGTATGCTCACTAGTATCATTGGAGTGTGAAAATTTTGGATACGGCTAGAATGTGGGATTATTTAGATAGGCTCATACTCTGATAACTCATGTAGTTAGGACTATGTAAGTTTTACATTTATTATAAACAATAAAAGGAAAATTTTTTATCTTGTTCTACCTGTTCTAAGTCCTAGTGCGAACCAGGCAGACATTCGGTGAACCCAACCCCTTGTATGCGGGGTGATGGATCTGGGGTGCCACACCATGTATATCTCTACTAAATGATTATAGAGATGCCTGACTTGATTGAACATGTTTGATAGATCAATTGTTTCATATGGTTAATAGGATTCCATATTGCTATGTATATCTCTGCTATGTGATTATAGAAATGTCTGACTTGATTGAACATGTTTGATAGATTGATTGTTGCATACGGTTATAATAATTCCTTGTTGCCATTGATATATCTATTATGTGATTATAGAGATGTCGTATTAATTGTACGTTTTCGTATTGATGAATAAAATGTAATGCCATGTCTATATGACTGGAGACTGTTTACAAAAGGCCACGGTGGGTAATTTTCTATAAAAATCGAGGTCTTTCACTGTTTGAGAAGCTCACCCCTTTCCATAACCTATTTTTGCAGGTGCTTAAGTAGGCATGAATTCTTGTTCGCTAAATGTGAGGCCGATGTTCGTTGCAGCAGTGTTGAACGTTTATCTTGTAATAGATAAGCCTAGATAATAGGTATTGGTTAATGGGATAATTTGGTTGAGAACCGTCCCGAAGTGTTTTAAGCTTCCTCACTAGATAAGTTTACTTTTAATAAGTACTATCGAATGTTTTTCAGACAAAGGTCATTTATGTTATTACTATTATTTGTATTGACTTGTTGGGCGCGAGCCTTGAATGACGCTACCCCCTAAACCGACTCGAGTTTTGGGTTTTTTTTTTTTTTTTTTTTGTAAATGAAGACTAAACGCGTACTGCTTCTTTCTTTTTCTTTTTCCTTTTTTAAATTTTAAAAACACTTCAGTGGAACGACGTCGTTCCACTTTTAAAAAAAAAATAAAAAAGAAAGAAAACCCAGTGGGATTTGCTTTTCTTCTCTGACAAAAGGAAGTTAAATCTGCAATTTCCGGCCGCCACGAGAAGGTCTAAAACCTCTCTGGAAAAAAAAAATTAATCCTAGTATTAAAGGAAAATTGGGGGTTTGTAGGGGTCTTCAGACCCTTCTGGACCCCCTAGCTCCGCCCCGCAAGCAACTTCACACTTTTCACTTGCATCTATTGTATAAGCATAGTGTAAACTTCTGCCCATAAGGCAACAAAGTTAACAGAGCAATTCTCATTCCAGTGAATAACTCAGCAACTCAAACTTGTATTACATGTCATTCGAAAAATAAATAGGTAGTCATTTACTTTGGCTATTTTTTAGTCTTTTTCTCATCTCCATTTTTGAGTTTTGAAAACCAAATTGGAAGAAGTTGAAGTGTATTCGTACATATAATGGACCAGAGTTGTCGAATCGCGATACCTATCGTGTATCGAAATGTAATTTCACGATACGCGTATCGTATCGTGTATCGTATCGTAAGATACGTTTGTATATAATAATATAGTATAAATTTTATAGATATTGACATCTATTAAAAAAAAATGTCATAATAATATTTTTTTATTGTATATAAATAAGTATAAAAAGAATAAAATAAAAACAATGAATTAAAAAAAATTAGAAAGGAAATTAAATGAGAGATACTAATTTGAGCAGATTAAAAAGACTGCCAAATTTGATGGCAATGAGATTCAAACCAGTGTGGATTGTGTGTGGAGGTTGAACACTAACCAATTAGGCAACCGTGCGTTTTGTTTTATAAGTCTGAGCATATTACATATATAGGAAAGTGGGAGCGGGGGATGGAAACCGCCAACTTTGTTTGTCCCACATCGAGATTTTGTGAAATGTTGTGTATGTTGAATGCTTATAAAAAGGGGAAGGCGGGCTGCTCACTTCCCACACAATCAAGCTTGAGCTGAGCTCGGCTTAGAAGCCACGATAGTTTGGGCTTGAGCTTAGGAAAACTAAGCCGAGCTAAGCTTGATTTAGAGTGGTTCAGTTGTAAAATTTGAAGTGAGAAATTTTTTTTTATTTTAAATTGCGATACGAATTGCTTTGAATCGCACAAAATTTTAATTAATTGTGCGATTCACTACTATATGTGATACGTTTATCCGATTCGTATCGAAATTCTTGATTTATGATACGTATCGTACGATACGTATCGCATATCGTACAAGTTTAACAAGTATGTAATGGACTGAGTATAGATGATCCTTTCAAAAAAGTTACGAAACTTGACATTTTGTCAAACTCCTCAGTTAAAGACTTAGGGCCTATTCTTTTTGATGGGTTTGAAAACTGGTTTTTAGAAAATAGTTTTATAATGTAAAAATGTATAGCTGAATAGTAAAAAGTTGTATTGAAAATGATCAAAACGAATTATAATATATTAAATTTACTGTTGAAACCAAAACTAAAACAAAAATGTAAGAACAAGCCTTTAATAGAAACCTTTTTTTTGGGTATTCTTTCGTGTTGTCTTATCTTTCCATTATTCTACTGTTTTTAGAAAACAACTCTCATTCTTTTATAGTTGTTACATATTCACCATAATCTTTCTTTAGTTTTACATATTCTTCAAATTCAATAAATTTATTTATATTTTAATTGTTTTTACTTTCCTTATTTTTGTTTCTTTTCCATTATTATCATCTTTATCACTTTTTAATAATTATTAATAACAACATTTTTTGAATGCTACTTTCCATAATTTCTTCATTTCCATATTCTCTTCATAACTAATGGCAATTACATTTTATCCACTATTATTATTATTTTCCATAATTTCTCAACTTTATTCATAATTGATAACAATCACATTTTACCCTATTTAAATAACTAAAATCTTCCTTTTTAAGTACAATATTTCTTGAGGCATACTAAACGCAGTAACGGTTTTACTAAACGCAGTAACATTCTCCTATAAAAAGTCCGAATTGCCTTTTATGATTAAAATTTTTTTTTTCATTTTTTCACCTATAAGTAAGGTGCCAAGTTCATTATATTTTTTCAACCTTCAGAGTTAGTTATTTTTCATTTACATTAAACTGCAGAAACACTTGTTTTCCATTTCATCACTGACACGTTTATTCAAATATGACCGGTATACCCAAGTATGATCCATATTACACTGTAAGTAACACTGTATTTATTTTTTTACTTTAAATTAGTTTGCATAAATTCTCTATATACCCCTTCATTTTAATTTTTGGGAAAAAAATTCATTCGGGGGGATTTTTTTCCCGAATCTGCGATTATCCGAACGTTTTTTTGCCAGTTCTGCAACATTTCAGCCGGGGAGACTGTCTCCCCGGACGGAATTCCTGGAATACCGTCAAACGTCGGCGGTATTTACGGCGAAAATACCGCTAGCAAACGGAGGTATTTTTGCTGAAAATACCGCCGCCAGAAATACCGGCCGGCGGCGGCGGTATTTCATGCCAAAAAAAAACTGGCGGCGGCGGTATTTCATGTCAGAACTTTGACTCTAGCCGACAATATAATTGCGCAATTTATTTGGTAAATCAAAATTTTTGTGTTTAAGTATGCTGAACCAGGTTTTTTTATGTTAAAAGGATTTTCGCGTTGAGAGTGATGACATTTATGTTGACCACACTGAAGTATTTCAGACAAACGAAGAGTTCAGCAGTAAGGAATGTATGATTGCATGGGTTAAAGCACGAGCAGCTGAAAATAATATGAAGGCAAAAATTACTTCCTCTTCGAAAATGTTGGGGCTGTTCCTAACAAGAGGGAGAAAAGGTAGAGTTGAGATAGGGTGCGATAGATCAGGAAAATATAGGGATAAGGTACCCATACCGGAAGGGAGAAGCAGACGGAGCAATACAAGCAGCAAGATGACAAACTGTCCATTTCACCTGAAGGGACGAGAAATTGATGTGAGAAAGTGGACATTAGAGGTCAGAAACGGTACGCACAATCATGAATTAGAATAAGATCGAAACTACCATTCAGCGCAGATACGGTCAACAGAAGCGGAGAAGAAGAAGATTGCAGAAATGTCCAGTATTAACATCAGGCCGAAGCATATATTGGCCTAATTGCGCACAGATGATCCGAAAAATGTCAGCCACATAAGACAGGTTTACAACGAATCAGCAAAAAGTAAAAGGGACGCGAGGAGAGATATGACTAACATACAGTATTTCTTCAAACTTCTGCATGATCACGAATACTTCTATGCGTACTCAGGCAATAACGGAAGTAATGCAGTGGGCCACATCTTCTTTGCGCACAAGAAGGCGCGTCGTCTACTTTTTCTGTTTCCGTACGTTTTGTTTATGGATACAACGTATAAGATAAACAAGTATGACATGCCTCTGCTGCAAATTGTAGCTCATGTACCTACAGCTCAGTATGTTCATATCGCGTTCATTTTCCTGAGGGATGAGATTACTCCGAGTTATTACTGGGATTGGCGTAAGTGAGCACTTTATTCGAGCGAAACAAATTCCCCCACGTGGTCATGACTGATCGAGAGACCGCATTACTGAATGTTGTGGAACTAGTATTCCCACATGCTACCCAGCTACTTTGTAGGAGACACATTGAAATGTATGTCAAGAAACATGTAGTGTCAGCTGGGAACGACAAAACTACAACGGATGTCTTTCTATATCGTTGGGGCAAGTGGTGAAAGCCTTGACATATAAACAGTTCACTGAAGCTGTGGATTATATTGATACTAAATATGGGAATAAATCGAGATTCAGAAATGTTATTCCGTACTTGAATAAGACATGGTTGGATCCCCACACGAAAAAGTTTGTGTCTTCTTGGACGAAAAGTATAAAGCATTACGGAGAGCGCACAAGAACATGTAAGTTATTTATTGATTTCATTTATGATTTGTACATTGTATAATTACGCGATGTTTTATATAAGGATTTATGTTCTATGAAGAATTTTAATGTCAATTGTCTTTCAGGGTTGAGAATGCACATGCACAAGTGAAGAAGACTATTGGTACGGATAGAAAAGCGTTCCCAAGTATTTTTCACGACATTCATATTATGATAGGGTTGCACCTCGATGAAATTCGGACTAAAATGGAAGTTTCGTGCAGCAAAACATACCGGAAGAGCGACTACCTACTGTATAGTCGTTTGAACAGTAGAATGTCGTTCGCTGGTATTACAATGGTGGAGGACGAATATACAAAAGAGTTGGCTTTATCGGGGACGATGGTGCGCTTTGTGGTTGCGAACTCCGAACAAGTTGCTGTCTGCCATGTGCATGTTAGATGCAACAATTGGTGCGCGCGTACCAATCAATTGATCCTATCGACGTAGACGCCTTCTGGAAGACACTGCATTTGGGAGATACTGATATTACAGAAACTCAGGAGGAGAGGCAAACCGCTGAAGGGTGACTGCATGAAATGTTTGTGGATGTCATGTTGCGTCCGAGCGCTGAGATATACAGGGTCATGGGTGTTGTGCATTCGACGCTTTATCCGAAAACTGTTGATTTAGTTGAGCTGGTTAGTAGGCCACACAGGGGACGTCCCAGACACAATTCAACTCAACGAGATCTATCAGGGTTCGAGCATGCCGAAAGGAATGCGCTACAACGAGGTAAGAATATATGTATTTAATTTTAACATGTCATTGTTGTTAAATACATATACACATACTCAATTTATATATGCTTTACACTCGTAGGTCGGCGATCCACAGGCGGGCAAAGAAGACGAAGGGTTGTGGGCCCCACGCTTTTGAGTGGCCTTACGACTTTCCCGTATTTCTGAAGCAGTTCGTGTTCGAATACATTACCGGGCACGTTAATGTAGTGCCCAATGGACATTATGGTTTTAGGGTAATTACCTATTTCGTACACGATGCAGATCAGGCGCAGTGGTACCAAGTGCGTAGAGACCTGCACCAAGAACTCCGGGGTGAAGCTATTTTTTGGCACTTCGTTCTTGGGGCAGTCGATTACGATTTAGCATTCAAGCTGCTAGATTGTTATGTAGTTTCGGCATAAGAGGATTTCTGATTTGATTCTCATCTTCTGGGAATACTTGTCGCAACGAAGTACTAGAGGGCGGTTACATTATATGCCCAGCAGAGTAATACTTTCCTTCTGCTCCTGTGGCGGGCGGCCGGCGTCTCTAGTGATCCGAGCAGTTTCATCAATATGGGGTTAATAAGACAAAATCATTTCATTGCTTTGTTAACGACAGGGGAGGTCTTGCTACCCCCAATCTATCCGACGTGGAGTAGCCGGGCCTCAGAACAAATGCAGCTTTGAAAATATCATTTGGATGAAAAATTATGTGAATTCCGGAATAAAGCGACTACTGAGTGTTAGTATACGATATTTTTATATCAACAGCTTAACGTTAACAGCAATTTATTTTTGTTTTTACGTTCGCAAGATAAGATTCACATCTTTAGAATTTTGGTGTAATAAATTTTATCAGTACTAAATTTAAATAAAATATCTATACATCATCCCGATTGCATTATTACCCTATACATTGCATTAAAAAAGAGATTAAAAACAATGATTACAGCACATGGGACTCTGCCTAAATGTACTACAGTGCCGGCATCAAATCCTCCAAATGGCGAGTCACCTCCTCTATAACACTCTCCCTCACGTCACTTGGGACGATATCCCGATTTTGGGAATAAGCATAATACATTTTACTTGCTATATATTGCAAGCGCTGCGTTTGGAAGAAATATCGAAATATAGTTAAAAAGATTGACGCAATTATATAATTAATGAACAGAAAAAAATATAAATTTGTAGTTGTTACCGCAATCGCAGATAGCTGTTTCGTGTCCAGTGGCTTATCCGCTTTCATGTCGTCGGGACTAACACGAACGTGCGTCCGCGGATGGAAGTAGTTGAGGTACTCAGGGCGCGACTGATCGGCCCAATGAGCTCTCTCCATCCCCCTTAACACCTTATTCTTGGGGTACATTTGCGGGATTTTAAGATTTGTAATATACATAAATTTTTTCCCAAAATTCTCTCTCTACTCTTGCGACTCATTTAATGGAGTTCTAGGGTTTTCACTTCTGATTCCACTTTGTACATGGTATCAGAGCATTCTGATCCTACAACCACACTACGCACTGATTGAATTTTGTGTTCCATATCTTCCAAAGCTTTCACATCGATTGAATTTGTATTCCGCATCTTCTGAATCTTGCAATGGCAACTGATCATGGAACTCAGTGAGAGGTGTTGATACTAACACCATACCTGGATGATCGAATCCTTGGAGAAACAAAGGATCGCTGTGTCAGGGATCGACAGAATGAATCCAAATTGTCGCAGGAACCGATCAGGCATGTATGGCTCTGCGACCCCAAGACAATGAATAAGACCCCTGTACAAGGTTATTGCGTGCACTCCTGCGGAATTTGGCCCAAAAGGAAGCCAATTGACATAGTGCATGTGAAACATAGTAAGTGGATAATCGACTAGGTCGGCTATTAGAATAATAAACATTAGAAAATTTAAATGACATAGAAATATTACCTCTTCGGATTTCATTCCGTCCAAGGCACGTCTGTATTTCAACAAATCCCAGTTAGGCTCGCGCTTCCTTCCGGTTCCGATGTGCCATTTAGCTGATGCTGGCCACTCGAGATCCCAGGATCTCTGCTTTGCCGGACTAAACGCGGAAAAGTATTCGTATATCCAACTCTATTAAAAAAATGAAAAACAAATTAGTCATTTTATTTCTCATGTATAAGGACTGAAATAATTTATAAACGATTCTTACAAACCTGCAATAAAGTCAGACACCTGCCTAACTGGGTACCATCCTCTCTACAGGCCTGACCAAGGTTGCGATAAAGGTTCACCAAACATGCTGCACCCCATGCAAGTCCGCCTAGGCTTTCTACATATTGGAGGTAAGGCAAGAAGTGCCCAAAGACGTGGGTTTTTTCTTATCCACGAACAGGGTGTTCCAACTAACCACAGCAAATAACCTGCGGCAGAATTGGCGGCATCCACCTGTCCACTGAGACATTGCTCGCGGAGGAGGGACATTTTGACAGTGGCAAAATTTCGATCCCCGAACTGGTCTCCCTGAATCCCCAACATCTCTAACAGCAGTTCGTTCATCTTTGCCGGCTTAATTTTTCACCCAATTGGCGATTCCCCAATCGGAACCTGCAATATGTACGCAATGTCGTGGAGAATGATACTCATCTCTCCGAATGACATGTGGAATGAATTAGTTTCCGGCTGCCATCTCTCAACAAAGGCACTTATGAGTGCAGAGTCTAGTTCTGGATGCATAGACCAACCCAAATGTGCCAACTCAGACTGGTCAACTAGACTTTTTATTTCCCCTTCGGCTAAAGCCCACTTTTGCAGATTGTTATAGCCATTATGGCACAACAATGCACCACGTTCCGATGTAATGGAATGAATAAAATAACACATTTTAAAAGCCAACTTATTAATTATAAATAAAAAAATAAATAAAAATCATATCAAGAAATATGTAAGAAAGCATAAAAACGATACCTGTCGATGCCATACGTAGTAGACAACATGACCTTTAAAACTCTGTAACAACTCCGGATCTGAAGGTCCACCGTCAATCGGACCATCTAGAGGCCAGTAAGCCTTTCACCCGACATCCCCTATGGAGCCAGAACTGGAGTCAGCCCCTGACATTGACCTACGCGAGGAGTCTATTACTTCTTTGCCTTTTTCGCTCCTCCGTCGGTTGGATGCCTTCGGCTGGATGCCTTTTCCCCTTCATTTTCATCCTCCAACCGCCTCGAGTTCCCTCACATGTATCTCTGCGATTAAGACATTTCCATTTCAAATCTTTCCGCATTTTCCCTAGCTTCCTCCTCCTCTGCATTTCCAATGTATGGCGAGGCAAATGGGATTTCGCGGTAATCAATGTTACTTTCCCTCATCACATTTGATAAGCGAGAAGAGCCATGCGCTCTTCCTGCCACTTTTGTCTGCCGTTCGGATATAGTGGGGTGTATTCGGCCACCTACTTCCTTAGAGGAGGACTGTGTCGCCTCAGTGCTTCTATCACCCAATTGCAAATTGTCATCCTTTTTGCTTTTGCTTTAGATTAATTTCAATTTCAATTTCTTTAATGCTTCTGCCATCTGCAATCATATAAACGTGCTTGTATCAATATGAAATTAATTGCTAATATATAAAGATCGAGAACACATTTACAGTTACAGAAATTTCAAAGTATTGGCGCAAAAGTCGCCCCGTTCGAGCATAAAACATCCTGATAAATTCCGCCGCCCGCCGGAAAATACTGCTGCCGGACGGCGGTAATTTCCGGGAAAAATACCGCAAACAGACAGCGGTATTTTCTCGAAAAAATACCACTAGCGTTCCGGGAAAATACCGCCGGACGTCGGCGGTATTTCTTTGAAATTCCGCCGGCGACCGCCGGTTTTTCATTCCATTCTGGCGACAATTGGCCGGATTTGCGAAAATTCAGATAAAAAATTAATAATTTCGGGAAAATATTAACAAATCCGGACATATTATAACTAAATTAATCAAACAAACAAATAATTTCACAAATAAAATAGTACCGAAACAGATATTAATTTCAGGCATTAACCTTTAGTCGATCGTAATCGCAGTAACTGGTTTATCCGATTTAACTAATTTTGTAATTCCTTAGCCTCAATTGTATTTCATTTCCTCTGCTTCCCGTCTATTTATAGACAGAAGTAAAGGAATTTGTTCAGTTTTTTTCTGCTGTTCCAGTATACCGGGTTTTCCTTTTTATTTTTTTTATTTTTTGTGTCAGAGTCATTTTAATTTTTTTATATGGGAATGTTACTGCGTTTAGTAGAACTATTACTGCGTATTACAATTTCGTATTTCTTTTCCACCTTCATCATTCATCATCATCGCCATGAACACTACAACCACCACACCCCAGATTTTCCCGTACCGCTAGGTTTTCGCAACACCACCGCACCACAGGCGCTTTTTTCGACCGCTATTGTCATCTCGATCATCTTTTTCGAGAAACTCAGATCTACAAACCTCCATCTCCATCTTCGAAGTCCCGACCATACACGACCTCTGACTCTCCACCGACCGACGAACCCAAGCTCGACCACCATTTTTCTTCGCACAGCTGCAACAGGCCCAGCTGTAACCAATCGCGATTTCTGAGCATATCCACGCAAATTGAGACCAGTCGCACACTTCGTAACCTCCGTCGCTGCGTTTCGGTCCAGCAACCGACCACCATCAACTACCTTCCTCCTCCCCCCCTCTTTTTCTGGCTTTATTTTCTTTAATTTCTCTGTTTTGATTTTTCTGTTTTACTCGATGGTGTTGGTGGGAGGACGACGATGCTGAGAAGGCGATGGGGTGGGGGTGGGCTGGGGGAGGGAGGAGGGGGTGTTAGTGTTTGTGGTGGTATATCAATGCTAGCAAATATCTAAAATGAAAGAAAATTAATCTGTAAATATGAAAAGAAAAGGGAGAGTTTAATTTGCAAAATTTTGAAATTTTTTCAAGAAAAAGAAAGTTGAAATTGGGAAAAAAAATTAAAAGAAAATGAAACACTTACAAAATTTTAGAAAAGGAATGTTAAATTAAAGTTAAATTTTAAAAAGATGAAAGCAAAAAGAATGAAATATAATGATTTTATAGGCTCATATTAAACTAATTGTATTGGATGAAAAAATATATTTAAAAAAGAAAGATTGGGGGGTTTGTTTGGTAATAGAAATAAAATAAGAGAAATGTAAGACAGAAAAATGAAATCTGCTGATGCCATTGGTGGTTTAACAGAGTAAATTGACGGAATATCAAGTTTTGTAATGTTTTTTTAAAGTTTGTGATGTTTAAATAAGTTTTTCAAAGATTATATCAAATTTTGCAATATGGCCAAATGTTAGTGGTCAATGATGTTATTCACTCTTTTTTAATATACTTATGCGAGTCAAAGTATACTAGAAACAAATAAATTCAACAATGAACATCAAAAAAATTGTGATAAATAACAAACTGAGTCAACAATGAATAACAAAAATTGTGAATGTTATTGAATCATAAAACTGCACATTACTTCTACATTTGCCCTTGTTCTTTAAACTTTAATTTATCATTTCATAATTAGTCGAGGTATGAGGAAAAAGAGAACATATTAATTAAAGGTTTTTGGTTTTCAAGTATTTTTGATAAGTATGTAAATACAAATATAAAATGGTTACGTAAAAAATATAAAATAATTTTCAATAAATCGGTTAAGTTAAAAAAAAAAAGAGGAGTTTTTCCCAATATTCTTTAGCCTTGAGTGGGGTTTTTTCCCAATATTTATCTTGGGGTCAAAAATTACCAAAATAGACAATTTTTTTTTTCATTCCCAAAGTATAAAAAACGAAGTTGGGAGATTCGTTTTCATCTGAAACGAATTTCCCAACTTCGTTTTCTTCAAGAATAACAAAACAAAAAAAAAAAAAACAAAAATCCTTCAAGAAAACGAATTCATCGAATTCGTTTTCTTGGATGAATTCGTTTCTTCCTTTTTTTTTCTTATTAATTTCAAATTAATTTTTTCCTTTTTTTTATTTATTAATTTCATTAATTCAAAAGAACCTCCGTAATTCATTTTTGAGTTGTTATGAAAAAAAGGCAAAATATAATTATATAACTGAAATTTTAATTTGTAATTTAATAAAATTTTAGAGGAAGTAATTTACGGCATTTTTTGAAATGGTGGTCAATTACCTCTGTCTTATTTATTCTCTCCATTTTCTATATTATCGCGTCTGCCTAATCCCACTAGTATTCCCTATGCAAGCTCATTTAAACTAAAAACAATTAAAAATGGAAACATCAATATAGGTCTAATGTTATTTCTTTTTGAGAGAAACGAATTTATGAGTTTTGTTTTTAACGGAATTAATTATTTTTAAAACATAAATGCGTGACTAAATTTTCAAAGATAAATAAATTCCCCAAATTCATTTATACGGAGATTTTATGTATTTCAAAAAATGCCGTAAATTACTTCCTCTAAAATTTTATTGAATTACAAATTAAAATTTCAGTTATATAATTATGTTTAGCCTTTTTTTTTTTAATAACAATTCAAAAACGATTTACGGGGGTTCGTTTCGAAAACCCTAAAATTCATTTTTCATTAAATGATATTTATTTTTAAAAAATGAATAAAAACTTAGAAACATGTTGGTGAACCGTTTTCAATGAAAATAATTATTTAATTTTTTTAAAATTCGTTTAAATATAATTATTTTTATTTATTTTAAAAATCATTTTAGTGGAAATCGTTTCTTAATGAAATTAATAAAAAGCAAAAAAAGAAAAAATTAATTATGGAATTCGTTTATTAATGAAATTACTAAAAAACAAAAACGAAGAAAACGAATGCATGGAATTCGTTTTTGAGTTGTTATATATAAAAAAAAAGGCAAAACATAATTATATAACTGAAATTTTAATTTATAATTCAATAAAATTTTAGAGGAAGTAATTTACGGCATTTTTTGAAATACATAAAATCTCCGTATAAATGAATTTGGGGAATTTATTTATCTTTGAAAATTTAGTCACGCATTTATGTTTTAAAAATAATTAATTCCGTTAAAAACAAAACTCATAAATTCGTTTCTCTAAAAAAGAAATAACATTAGACCTATATTGATGTTTCCATTTGTAATTATTTTTAGTTTAAATGAGCTTGCATAGGGAATACTAGTGGGATTAGACAGACGCGATAATATAGAAAATGGAGAGAATAAAGAAGACAGAGGTAATTGACCACCATTTCAAAAAATGCCGTAAATTACTTCCTCTAAAATTTTATTAAATTACAAATTAAAATTTCAGTTATATAATTATATTTTGCTTTTTTTTCATAACAACTCAAAAATGAATTACGGGGGTTCTTTTGAATTAATGAAATTAATAAATAAGAAAAAGGAAAAAATTAATTTGAAATTAATAAAAAAAAAATAAGGAAGAAAACGAATTCATGGATTTTTTTTTTTTTTTTTTTTGAAGAAAACGAAGTTGTGAAAACGAATCTCCCAACTTCGTTTTTTATACTTTGGGAATTTTATTTATTTTTTGATTATTTTTGTATTTATATGTGTCCAAAATAAATACTTGGGGAAAAAAATCGGGGAAAAAAATCGCCTTGAGTGAGTAAAAGCAATTGCCCAAAGCCGTAGAAAAACTCAAGAGTGAGTGAAAAACACGGAAGCATTGTACTGTCGGTGGACTCCGAGCAGTCTCAATCACTCATCTGCTCACTTACAACTCTCATTAGCTCACTAACAGCTCCCACGTCCCTTTCGTCTTTTCTAAGTCTATTATTTGCCCAAATTTTATATTCAAATTGCTGATTTTTATATATCTTTTGGCCCTTTTTATATATAACCCAAACCAGCAGCCACAGACCGCATTTCTCTGGAGCTCATAACGAGAGAGACAGAGATAGCTGCCTCTGACGCCTTAGTTTTACTTGGGTAGATTTCCATTTTTGTTATACGTTCAGCATTGCTGTTTTATTTATCATTTCTCAAATCTGAATTGGGTTCATTCGTGGTGGGAGTGAAGGATTTGGACCTTGGATGGGTTTTGATCTGTTGGGTCATTGTTGAATTACAGGATTAATTCTGGGTTGGCGGAGTTTTTGATCGGTAAAGCCTAGATCTTGAGGTAAGGAACTTCGTCCCCTTCGTCGTTTAGTGTTTTTTTTACTGTAATTTAATGCGGTGAGTTCTGTATGTGTGTCGTTCTTTCTTAGCTGAATTAGACGGAAGTATCTCAAAGTTTCGATCTTTTTGAGGGAAATTTTATTTCACTTTCGATTTCCTTGTCGGCACTATGAGATGAGTTTAGTTTGACTGTCTGTTTACTTCGTTTGAATTACGAATAGAGACTGAGAATTTTGCGTTCTTTCTGTACTGATTAGGATCATTGACTCTCAAATTGAGTAGAACTTCCTTCAGGAAAGTTTTAATATGATACTTTGTGTGCTAATTTAGAAATGGGTACTTTTACTATCGAGGTTGGTTTTTGATTTAGATCTGATCTATAACCATAGGGAGGTTTGAAGTTAAAAAGACTTGTTTTTGCAGAGGTTCTGTTACTTTGGGGGAGAATCTAAAGCTTTTGGCATGTCGGTGCTCTTCACATTTGCGTGAGAAGTTGGATTTTTGAGTGCAAATCCACTGGTTCACATCGGAACAGATAAGCATGGAATCAGAAGGGGAAACTAAGGTTAGTATTTTGTTATTGCTGATACATGTTTAAATGGAGAAACTTTCTTCTTCAGTCACAGCAAAAAGATTGGATTGTTTACTTTGGCATCTAATCTTTTCCTATTGGACGTCTCTCTTTTCATAATCTGCTATATCCTTAGTGGTTTTTAGAAGATGATTTATTTATTTATTTATTTATTTTCACTTTGTTGGGTTTGAAGTTTGATGATTTTATGAAACAGGGGAAGGTCCTCAAGAACTTGGGTGGTCAGGTCTGCCAGATCTGTGGTGACACAGTTGGCACTACTGTAGATGGGGACTCATTTGTCGCATGTGATGTCTGTGCATTTCCAGTTTGCCGTCCGTGTTATGAATATGAGAGGAAGGATGGTAATCAGTCTTGCCCGCAGTGCAAAACCAGATACAAGAGACATAAAGGTAAGTGCATGCTAAAATAATTTATCTATTATTGCTGGGAGCTTTATTTTGTTGATCAAGTGCATTTCTCGTAAAGGTTTGATGAATGTGGGGAAAAATATGGAGAAGGGCACTTCTTTGCGTAAAGACAGGGAAAGTTATCCTGCAGCCAATAAACTATGGATGGTTTCAATGCTTAAGAAACTTGTTCTCTTACCAACTTCAATGATAAGGATAAATATTAAAAAGAATGTGGCTAGAAATAATTGAATGTTCTGCAAAGTTATCCCTATGGCATTGGCATTAACAACTTGTGCTTTTAGGCATGGATTTACATTGGTTCAGATTAGGCTTTTGGATACTGATATGATGTAGTGTGTTCTCTTACATTGTGGGGATTATTAGGATTGGCTACTGATGAGATTAAAACTGAAACTTGATTTTCTTCTGACGTCTTCCATCACTCATTGCTTAATGACAGGGAGCCCCGCAATTCATGGTGATGGAGAGGATGATGGTAGTGCTGATGATAATGCAAGTGATATTCAGTACTCTTCAGAAAATCAGACTGAGAAGCAAAAAGTTGCAGAGCGTATGTTGAGCTGGCATATGACTTATGGACGAGGAGAAGAAGTTGGGGCGCCAAAATATGATAAAGAAGTCTCTCACAATCATGTTCCTTTGCTCACAAATGGAACAGATGTATGTTTGGGTTCTAATCTTCTGATTGCAACTTAATTGTTTTAAGGCGCAGACGGACTAATTAACATGAACATTTGATTTCTAGGTCTCTGGTGAGTTATCTGCGGCATCACCTGGACGCCTTTCAATGACATCTCCAGGGCATGCTGGTGGAGCTAAACATATCCATCCACTTACTTATGGATCTGATGTGAATCAATCACGTATGTTCTACTTTGTTCTTGGTGGATCATCTTAGTTTGTGTTGTTTCTTGTTTCACTCGCAATAGCAACCTTAAGACCATGTTTCTTTGTGTGCAGCTAATATAAGGGTTGTTGATCCTGTGAGGGAGTTTGGGTCTCCTGGATTGGGAAATGTTGCTTGGAAAGAGAGAGTAGATGGATGGAAGATGAAGCAGGAAAAAAATGTTGTTCCAATGACCACTAGCCATCCTCCTTCTGAAAGAGGAGTTGGAGATATCGATGCAAGCACAGATGTGTTGGTGGATGATTCTTTACTGTGAGTTCCTGATGTATTTGACTGTTAGAATAATTCTGTTGTTCTCTGAGAATATTCTCTTAGCAAACTTTTGCTGATCTCCTCTGGAAGAAAAAGGAAAGTTATGGGGAGGGGTTGGATGTACTAAGCATTCTCCTTTGTTGTTCACATTTTTAGTTTGGGGTGTGGACATTCTTTTCCTGTATTTTGATCTCGTAGTATGTAGATTGACTATGGTTGTCTATGTACCCTTTATTGATTCTAAACTTGGAGTTCTTTTCTTGTCCTTAGAGTTAAGGGTGATATGTGGTGCTTTAATATGTTTTAAACCTTGTTTTTGTTATTGCATCTGCTAAAAGATTTCCTTTCCAAATTGGATAACAGGAATGATGAAGCTCGCCAGCCTCTTTCAAGAAAGGTTTCCATTCCTTCATCCAGGATTAATCCTTACAGGATGGTCATCGTCCTCCGGCTTGTTATTCTCTCCATTTTTTTGCACTACCGAATTACAAATCCGGTGCCAAATGCTTATGCTCTTTGGTTGATATCTGTAATATGTGAGATTTGGTTTGCAATATCTTGGATTTTGGATCAGTTCCCCAAATGGCTTCCAGTGAATCGAGAAACATACCTTGACAGGCTTGCCCTAAGGTTAGGCCTATCCAGTGGATTTCTGTTTAATCTATTAATTTTTCCCTGGTCTTGTAATTTATGTAATTTGATTTCTTATGAGATGCTAGAAATATTAATTTGGGATTATATGTGACAGATACGATAGGGAGGGAGAGCCATCTCAATTAGCTGCTGTTGACATTTTTGTCAGTACTGTTGATCCTTTAAAGGAGCCTCCTCTTGTTACAGCCAATACTGTCCTGTCTATTCTTGCTGTTGACTATCCAGTTGACAAGGTGTCATGCTACGTCTCTGACGATGGTGCAGCTATGTTATCGTTTGAATCTCTGTCAGAAACAGCAGAATTTGCAAGGAAGTGGGTTCCTTTCTGCAAGAAGTATGCAATTGAACCTCGGGCTCCAGAGTGGTACTTTGCTCTGAAGGTTGATTACTTGAAAGACAAGGTTCACCCTTCATTCGTGAAAGATCGTCGAGCTATGAAGGTACAAACAATGTCCGTGGTATGTAAATTTGTTGTTAATCTTGTAGTTCCTGCTCTTAACCGTTGATTGTCTTACTTGTTTTGCAGAGAGAGTATGAAGAGTTTAAAATTCGAGTCAATGCTTTGGTTGCCAAAGCTCAGAAAGTTCCTGAGGAGGGGTGGATAATGCAAGATGGTACACCCTGGCCTGGAAATAACACCAGAGACCATCCTGGCATGATTCAGGTATCATTTTGTTTTTATATATTACCTTCGTTTTAGATTTTTGCCGCTTATTGTATTTGTCATCATGTTTATAACATTTGCTTCTCCATAACAGGTTTTCTTGGGCCAAAGTGGAGGTCTTGACAGTGAAGGCAATGAACTCCCTAGATTAGTCTATGTATCTCGTGAGAAGCGTCCAGGTTTCCAACATCACAAGAAAGCTGGTGCAATGAATGCTCTTGTAAGCATGAGCAATTAGTTTAATGAATTTTCTGTTCTTGTCTATGCAGTTTAATGAGATTCACACATAATTTTTTGTTCTGGTTGTAGGTTCGTGTTTCAGCAGTTCTTACCAATGGACCTTTCATGTTGAATCTTGACTGTGATCACTACATCAACAATAGCAAGGCATTGCGCGAAGCAATGTGCTTTCTAATGGATCCCAATCTCGGGAAATATGTTTGTTATGTTCAATTTCCTCAGAGATTTGATGGTATTGATAGAAGCGATCGTTATGCAAATCGAAACACTGTTTTCTTTGATGTAAGCTTTCTGATCTTTTTTTAGCATTATATTTAGCAGTGTAGGCTGCATTCTAAGGATTAATAGCATTACAGGTCTTTAAGTTGAATTGTTCTTCAATAACTGAAATCAAGTTCTTATTTGTACACAGATTAACTTGAGAGGTTTGGATGGCATTCAAGGACCAGTTTATGTGGGTACTGGTTGTGTCTTTAACAGAACAGCTCTGTATGGTTATGAGCCTCCCCACAAACCTAAACACAAAAAGCCAAGTGTATTCTCTTCTTGCTTTGGTGGCTCCAAAAAGAAAGGATCTAAGTCAAGTAAAAAAGGTTCAGACAAAAAGAAGTCCAGCAAGAATGTTGATCCAACTGTACCAATATTTAGCCTGGAAGATATAGAGGAAGGGGTTGAAGGTAGTGTTTCTGGTGGTTTCATGTTTAAACTGACATCTTGCCATGTATTTGAAAGTTTACTTCTTCATCATGTGACTATTGCTTTCGAAGTTGAATACCTATTTACATATGCTCTATACATATATGTGTATCTTTATATATATATATATATATATATATATATATATGCATACAGTTATGTTTGTATTTATTCAGACAGCTGCAAATGAAAAAGCATAAAGAAATCACTTAAGTTTTTGTTCCTTGCTAACAAAACACACTACTTTTAATGATTCTATACCGACTGAAACAAACTTTCACTCATGCACTCTATATGGACATATGTTTCTGGCTATTTTATTTCATATTTGACCCCCACATAGTCAATGGAAGGTGATTTAATATCCTCGCTTGTTTCTTCTTTCAATGCTGAATGTTGACAAGTTCTGTTTGAACGATGTGCTGGCTTGGGAAATAGGTGCTGGATTTGATGATGAGAAGTCACTGCTAATGTCTCAAATGAGCCTGGAGAAAAGATTTGGTCAATCCGCAGTTTTTGTTGCGTCCACACTCATGGAGAATGGTGGTGTTCCTCAGTCTGCCACCCCAGAGACCCTTCTCAAAGAGGCAATTCATGTTATTAGTTGTGGTTATGAAGATAAAACAGAGTGGGGAAGTGAGGTATGTTTCATTTTTTTTTTTCAGCATGGCTACTTTGTTGTTTTGTGATTTTTATCCCCTATTCTTGATATTTTCTTCTTTTATTCCTAAATTTTGTTTGGAGAATTTGGTTCTTGAGGATAGGAAGTCCATTTCTGTTCTCTTGTTCGCTAAAAATGTTGCTGTGTGTGGAGATGAGAAAGGCTGTGTTTCTAATGTACTGATGTTTGGACTTTTTTTGTTTGAATGTATTAGTCTATAGTTTTGATTGGTGCTTAGGATTGGAAATTGTGTGACTCTTGGCATTTTTGCTGTAAATTTGGTCACAGCTTCTAAAAAATTTTGGCAGAACATTGTATCCACTAACCATAACCATTTGTGCAGATTGGATGGATTTATGGTTCTGTTACAGAAGATATTCTGACTGGATTCAAAATGCATGCCCGTGGATGGCGATCAATTTACTGCATGCCTGAGAGGCCTGCATTCAAGGGTTCAGCTCCAATTAATCTTTCTGATCGTTTAAACCAAGTGCTTCGATGGGCTTTGGGATCTGTAGAAATTCTGTTTAGTAGGCATTGTCCGATATGGTATGGTTACAATGGAAGGTTGAAGTGGCTGGAGAGATTTGCATATGTGAATACTACAATTTACCCCATCACTGCCATTCCTCTACTTCTGTATTGTACTCTGCCAGCTGTCTGCCTATTTACGGGGAAGTTCATTATTCCTCAGGTAGGTTCTGTTTATTTGGTGGTGTTCTTGTGCTTACCATAAGTACTCCTGTTGCTTCCATTCTACAGCACAGCTTCTTGCTTTAAAATGACTGCTTTGTTGAGTTAACTGCTTACTTACATAAAATGTTAAACTTGAGCATCAATGATTTTTCTTTTTTCCTTATCCTAATCCTCACGGATTATGCTTTCAGAGATAATACCCTGGTTTCACAGCAGTTAATCATGAATTCTGCATCTTTACTGCTGCAGATTAGCAACATTGCCAGTATTTGGTTTATATCCCTCTTCCTTTCCATCTTCGCAACCGGTATTCTTGAGATGCGGTGGAGTGGTGTTGGAATTGATGAATGGTGGAGGAATGAACAATTTTGGGTCATTGGTGGTGTCTCTGCTCATCTTTTCGCTGTCGTCCAAGGGTTGCTCAAAGTGTTGGCTGGTATTGATACCAACTTCACTGTCACATCCAAGGCATCAGATGAGGATGGAGACTTTGCAGAACTCTACATGTTCAAGTGGACAACCCTTCTTATACCGCCGACAACTCTTCTCATTGTGAACTTGGTAGGTGTTGTTGCAGGCATTTCCTATGCCATCAACAGTGGTTATCAGTCATGGGGTCCACTCTTTGGAAAGCTCTTCTTCGCCTTCTGGGTGATCGTTCATCTTTATCCTTTCCTCAAAGGTTTGATGGGGCGCCAAAACAGGACACCGACCATTGTTGTGGTGTGGTCAATCCTTCTTGCTTCCATTTTCTCTTTGTTGTGGGTGAGGATTGATCCCTTCACCACCAGAGTCACTGGCCCAAATGTGGAAGAGTGTGGAATTAACTGTTAAGTAAAAAGACGCAGAATTCCATGCCTAAGCTTCATTCCAGCCACAAACTGTGAAGAAATCTGAAGCTTCAGAAGGGTTTCCAGCCAAGTGATGTTTTTGTGCAGAAGATAGTTGTATACTTGTTTCAAAGATGTATTAAGGACTCAAAAACTTCCAAATTTTTTGGTTAAGGTGTGTTGGAAAAGGAGATGTTCATGAAACAGTTATTTAATGTATGCTAGTTGTTTATGGTATAATATAAAGTGATTCATTTCCTTATGAACAGTTTTCCTTAATTTTGTCAATCTAGGAAGGATTGTCGAATGTGCAACATCTCCCTTGTTGAGCTCAGCGTTTAATTGCTTTTGTTTGTCAATCGTTTCTCTCTGGTACATTGGTCGGTTGATTACAAAAATTGAAAGTTCAAGAGCAATTTCATGTCTATAAGTTGCAACTTTTGGTTGAAGTTATCATGTTTTATTTTTGTAATTTTCTCATGTTTCTAAGATAATATATTACTTTCAACATATAGAAAATGTAGTACTAGAAGATATTAATTAAGGGTAAATCTGAAAAAATCAGTACAAGTTAGTCTTGGGACGTAAAAATGACACTTATTTTGGAATAAATTTTTAAGTGGCATTTATTGTGGGACTATAATTCAAATAAAACGTTTTATATGGGAAGGGAGGGTAACTAAGTAATAATATGAAAGTTGTTTGTAAAATAAAATCAGTTACGTAGAGGAAAGCCACAATAACGGTATCTCTGTTGTTTGGATGTTCTTAAACTGGAGATATTTTTGAAGTCAAAATCCTAAAACAAGGTCCAAATACAATACAAGATTCACCTGTCCCATATCCCAGCTCTGCCACTTCTTTCCGAGTTTCTGGCGGTATGCTCTAACTTCCCTTTACTTTTCATGAAATTCTTTCTGAGGAAACAATCAAAGATGATGAACCCTTGTTTCCATGTGCAGTTTTTGTGCACAGGATGGCTGGAACTGCAGCTGTCAGATCTTTCAGCGAGGCTCACCCACCCTGTCTCTGCTTAGACTCCATGCCTTCAAGCAGCTTCAGTGTGAAGTCTAAAATTATCGATGTGGGATTGTGTAATAAGAACTTGAAAGGGAGAAGGAATTGGAAGAAACTGAAGTCTATGAATTTGGGCAGCTCTTTTCTGGATACATTGTCCACGAAAAGGCTTTCTCAAGGTGGTTCAAGGAAGAAGAAGAAGCTTCGAATTCTTCGTGTTGTTGATGAATTGGGAGGGCAGTACGAGGAAGGATTTGCTGATGTGAAAGATGTGAGGATATCCCTTTTGATTTCTCTTGCTGCTACTTCGTTTGTTGCTTGTTATATTGGTTCTTTTTATCTGGGGTTTAAGTTACAATTTGTTTAGATGGGTTTTGTTTGTGTTTTGGTTTCTATATTCATCATTTTTAATATAGTTTTTTACTATTCAACTACACGTTTTTACATTTCTAAAACACTCCTTACATTAAAATATTCTTTTATCAAAACATGTTTTCAAAACCACGTGATATCGATTGAAATTCCATGTTGAATTGACTTGTTATTCATGGTTTCTGTAGAAGTAAATTCATGGCATCTTGCACTCTTAGAAGTAAATATTGCAGAGTACATAGATTCTGCTCTAGCTATTACAGGCTAATAATTTTCACTCTGAGTTGCAGCACATCTGTGGAGCTAATTGCTGAATAGAAAGCCCTCTTGTTAATCTTCCTTTTCAATTTTTTGTTTGGCTATATCATCCTTTCTTTTATACAACTAGTTTCGACTGTACTCGATGGCATGATATGATCCATATAGCCATTTACAAAGTAAGATAAATGTTAAGTAGGTGTTGTATATCCTCCTTCTTTCTCAACTATGGTTGTCTTGTCTTAGGATTAAGAACTGCTCAACCTCATCAGAATATGATGCATTTTGCAGGAAATAATCAATTACGTGACATATAAAGCCGTGACGACTGTTCTTCGCCAACTCTATGAGATGAATCCGCCCCAGTATATGTGGTTTCACAAGTAAGTGAAGGAATGTTCTTAGTTTGAGAAAGATGGATCAGAATTTGTTGTTGTTGTTATGAGATCTCTTATCTGCATATTCTTGTGTCAAGTAAAAATTCTTTTTTTGCAGCTTTGTTGCGGACAACGTGCCTAACACAGGGAAGCGATTCCTCCAAACTCTGGCAAAGGTAATACTCAGAAACTACCTCTGTCCCATTTAAGGAGTCCTTTTTCAAGTTGGACTTGTGAATCGGAAACAGTTGTACCAATGAACTACGGAGGGAGTAGTTGTAGCTTATTTCAATCTAATCGGTAAGTGTAACTTGGGAACCTCGGCGCTGTAGAAAACCAGAGAAGATGAAGCAAAAATGGAATGGATTGATTAGTTTCGAGTCGGGTGAATCTTCGCTCTGTGTGACCAATCTCGTGGATTTTTACAGGAAAACCAGGAACTTGCAGAGAGAGTGATGGTAACAAGGCTTCACCTATATGCTAGATGGATCAAGGTATGCCTGCTTGTACTGGTTCAGGTTGCACCTTTTCAAAATGCTTGCTAAAAACAATATACTCATTCCATTCCATTAGAAAAAGTTCACTTTGGAGTTGTACATTATGATTCATAAACGCTGATCTACAGAAAACAACTAAGCGTAACATTTAAAAACAATGAAGGGTCTGTTTGTGCACAACTTTTTCATCAAAATTCATACCTCAAACGGATCTGAAGGTCGTTATTTGGTACAATTTTGAGAATGCACTAGAGGGTCTCGAGTGATGTTCTATTTTTTCTTTGTTGTCTAGGTTTGTGATCATGCTGAGATGTACGAGGAAATCTCTGATCAAAACTTGGAGTTGATGAGAGATCAGTTACTGGAAACCATAGTATGGCCATCGGATGAAACTATTACTGATCAGACAATGGATTGAAGTCCGATTTTTCTATCTTTGTAGTTAATTTGTTCATGTATAAAGCCGCAGCCCCTTCTATTTGGTGTATGAACAAATTTCTCTTGACAGTTAATGGCAAAGATTTCTTAACTAGCTGTGCATTCCTTGTCACAGTGCTAAAAAGTTGCGCGGGGTGTCAAATCTCTGACACAGTAAGAAAACCCAAACTTAACACTAGGGATGGAGCCAGGCCCCGGAAGGTAGAAGGGGCAAATATTTAATAAAATAAAAATATTTTATTAAAAAATTATATATTAAAATTTTAAAAAATATAGTTATTGTTATTGTCGAAATTTTTAACAAAAATTTAAAATATATTGCCTTCTATCTATTAGAAAAAATCAATCATTATTGTTAATTTTGACATTTGCCCCTTACTATCTAAATTTTTGGTGGGGACAAAAGTACAATTATCTCTAAAATTACTCTATATTAATCATATTTTTTAAAAATTCCACGGCTTACCACGTTAGAAGCCATCTTTCAACTCAAAACTTGACTATCAATTATCACTCCCCAAAAGACAAATTTTGACAATTTCTGATACGATATTAAAACGTGAATTGCACCTAACTCGTTATAAACGATTTGTCAACTCAAAACACGACCTGATTCCCACCCCCTTAAGTTGTGGTCATGAGTTCAAGCAGCCTCCCTTCCCAGGACACCACATGCTGGAGCTTTTATGCGCCGTAAAACATGTTATTTTGTTATAACAAATAAGGAGCATAAATTAAACACACAACAGAAGATAAATTAAACCACTCAGCACAAATAGAAATGTGAGAATAGGTACAATAATTTACATGAAAAAACTTCAGCTTGGGAAAGAAAACTACATGACCCTATAATTCACCACACAACTCCACTATCAAACAACTGAAGGAAATTGCAACTGCATCAACTGCACCATGAGATATATAGGCTCACAGAATCAACAACAGCAATCAAATCTTAATTTATGAGTACCTGTAGAAATAGGCAACACTTTGATTCAGGCAAAGATGTTACATTTTGCTATATAGTCTCATTCTAGACATCTAAGAAATGAGATTTACCATCCTTCATTTTTGCAGGATCCTGGATCATTTCAGGCACTATACTGTAATCAAATTCCAATCAGGAAGACTCGAAGTATGCGGCTTGTACATGAATAAGTGAAATCTGAAGTTGCTCGGCAGTATTGTGCATAACTAAAGCTTCCAAGGAAGGAGGACATGGCAGTGATAGCAACTTTGGGCAGTCTATAACTGTCAATTTAGTGAGGCGTGGAAAGCATTGCGCATCATGCGTTGAATGTTGCAGCTGTGGCTTTTCTGGAGTGGCAGTAATCTCATTTCTTGGCCAGTTACTCAACAAAGGCAAGTCAAAGAGTGTAAGTTCTCTCAAGGACGGAAAATATGAGGAAGCGCTGGCGCTATGGCAGATGCTACTCAACTCATTTAAGGAATAAAGTTTGAGAACTCTCAAGAAAGGAAGTTCTCCAAATGGTGGTAGTTGTTGGCATCTGGAACACCTCTCAATGGTAAGGGTAACAAGATTTGGAAGTGAGGAAAAATTTGTGGCACTCATCCAAGTTGGAAATCCGATAGCTCCATATCCCGATATATGCAGCTCTTTCAGATTTGTATGAGGATGTAGAGATTCCATCACGACTGCATCATCACATTCATCATCATCAGCTTCTCTGTTCCAATTCAATCTCAAAGAGTGGAGGTGTTCTTTGTCCTTCAGTTTTGCTGCTTCACATTGTCTGATATTGTTGACATGCTCAAGGTTTATAATACATAACTCTCCTCTTAGCTGGTTTAGGTACTTCAATTCACCTAATCCACCATATCTGGAGATGGAAGAACTTTTTCCCACGACAAATCTTGATAGCGTCCGAAGAGAAGTCAATTTGCCAAATCCCAGTGGCATGTGAGTAAGCTTGCTGCATTTACTGATTTCAAGGTGTCTCAGACTAACAATTCTGGTTACCTCAACAGGTAGTTCTCTAAATTTATAACACCTCTCGAGTTTCAAGGTCTGTAAATTCTGCAGCTTGCCAATAGAACTGGGAAGAGTAGCCAGCGCATTCTTTGAAAGATCAAGAAACCTTAAATGGATCAGCTCACCTATTGCTCTTGGCAACTTTTCAATCCTCTGACTGTGTAAATCTAGCACGCGCAATCACATAAAGCATGCAAATATGTCTTCATTAGAAATCTTGCATTCCATTTGATACTGAGGGTGAAACAGAAATGTTCTTATTTTCTTGATTCTGAGCAAGGATGGGGGAAGAGTCCACGAGGAAGGCAAAAAAGTTGCAATGAATACATAAACTGTTTGAGAATTCCTTCCAAAAGATACATGGCGAACTCTTTCAGAAATGTTCCTTCCATCATCGTTCGCAAGGCAGCATTCATGTTTTGCGATCGAACATGCAAGATCATGCATTAGGTCATGCATTTTGGAACTTGTAAGGTTTCCATTGTCATCTCTTTTGGCATCCTGAAAGAAAGACCTCAACAGTAACTCCTCGAAATACTGAATTCCTATCTCTTCCATCTGTACTCCCATTCCTAAAGGGTTAATAAAACCTTGTGCCATCCATAGTTGGATCAGGCTCCTTATTTCAAACTCATGGCCTTTGGGGAACAATGAACAGTAGGTAAAACATTGCTTTAAACCACTTGGCAATTGGTCATAGCTTAATTTCAATATCTTCATAACATCATGTAGTTCCCAAATTTCATTGTTCTGAATGAACAACCACTCACTCTCTTTCTCAATGGATCTCAGCATGCATCCTAAAGTTCTTATAACAAGAGGAGCTCCATAGCACTTCTTGACGATATTCTTGCCTATCTTTACAAGGTTAGGCTGCTTGTCCTCACGCCCCTTCCTGAATGCCAGTTGTTTAAACAACGACCAGCTCGCATCTTCTGGTAATCCCTGCAACATGTACATACATTCTGCATCCATAGCAAATGCGACTTTCTGGCTGCGTGTTGTCGCGACAATCTTACTTCCCCTGGTACCACCAAGCAGCAGCTCACTCAACTCGATCCAAATCTCGCGATTTTCATTCCAAACATCATCCATCACCAACAAATACTTCTTTCCATCCAGTTTTTTCCGAACTTCTATCTGCAGTTGTTCCATCTCCAATTCATCCAATCCTCGACTATGTTCTGCCCCTGTTTCAAGATTTTCAAACTTAACATCTCTCAATGATGCCAAGATCCTTTTGATGACTGATTTTACATTAAACTCATCAGAAACAAATATCCATATTCTCAACTCAAAATTTCTGACAATTCTTTCATCATTGTAGACTACTTTTGCCAGTGTAGTCTTGCCAAGACCTCCCATACCCACAATTGCCACAGCAGAAACATTTTCTAGATCACTTGAGCAAGTCAGTACCTTCACCAATTCCTTCTTGTCCTCTTCTCTTCCAGCGACATTTGTTGCTAAAACAAAAGAGTGTGTTTGTTCTCTTTCTCTGCTTCCAAATCTAACATTAATAGATCGTTCACTAAAGTTGAATCTAGCCATATCAGAGGCTATCTCATCCAATCTATCTCTGACAACTCTTATCTTTTTTCCCATCTTGTATCGAAAAATAAGCTGATTTGAGGATGAAAAAAACTGACTTACCTGATCTCTGATTCTTGCAACAAAGTATTGCTCAGTTTTGGAAGCTTTCGTTGAGAATTCGTCCAAGATGTCATCAATATCATACACAACATCCTTAAGATTCTTGATCCAGTTTTTCACCAGAAGGCTCTTTTCTTGCTGCTCATCTGCATCAACAAGCACAGCTCTGATGGTTGTCAAAGTGTTGCAAAGCTTCCTCACTTCATCATCAACTCCACTGATCAAAGCTAGCTGTTGAAAAGCAGATGAGCCCAACTTCAGCAATAGGTTCTCCGCAACGCCAAATGGGATTGCTTCTGCCATCACTGTGTAATCAGTGAACTACAAGAAAACAAAAAAAGGAATGAAATTTGCCCAAAGGAAGAGAAGAACACAGAAGCCTAAATCAATTAAGGGATTTTTGTTGTTCTTTTTGTTGAAGTCTTGAGGACAATGAAACAAAAGTACTTCTCCAGCTAAACTATAAGTGGCCTCCTAAGAAGATAAGAGGAAACTTCATCATATCTGTCACCATCTTTCCTCTTCTACCGTTGACAAACTAGACAAGGTGTACATGCCAGAAAATATGACATTTCTAGGACAGGAGTATCACTTTATACCTAATTTTTCTACCATTATTCCACTGTTTGCCACTGAATTGCCTTTAACCTCTCTCAAGTTCCCTAAACCATTCCTGTAAATTCTTTTTTTCTCTAATCTCAAAAAATTTAAAAAATAAAAGGTATTCAAATTAGGAAACTACAAAGGATAGGGAAAAAAAAAAAAAAAGAAGAAAAAAAAACCATCTTAAAAAGGAGATAAATTGATGAAGTTTCTGATGATGAGTTGGATCCAAGTGAAGGTCTTCAATTTGTTGGCGTTTGACAGGCATTTACGTGAACCGGACATGGCAAAAAGGAGAGAAATTTTGAGATTACTCAAAATATAAAAAATGCAGGGCAGTCTCCCTTGGCTCTGTATTGGGATTGAGTTGGGGGTTACTGAGTGCATGACAGATTTTACAAAACGCAGAAGAAATTCAAGACTCCGATGGCAGATTGAAGCACTTCGTAGAAGTAATTTCATTCAAATTTCACTCTCAAACATTTCATTTTCACTTTCGATAATTATGAACCATATAGATATTTTACCAGCTTGGAAAATATTATTTAAATCAAACTTAATTAATTAGTTAATTATACTTGCAGTAGGATTTAATAATTTTAGTTATTTTTTATTTGTGTAAGGAAGTAGTTTTCTTAGTAGGATTTGGTAAGTAAATCCTAGTATGTTTCAAGTAATTTTGTAGTCTATATAAAAGAGGAAGAATGACATTTTTAACCGTGAAGGGCTTTGGGGGGGGGGGGGGGGGGGTGGGGGGGGGGTGAAAAATTCATAAGGAGTAGTGTTGCGTTAACCATGAACGAAGAAAGAAACTAGTAAAAATTAAGGTTAAAGAGTTACCAAAAGCCTATTTTGTAATTTGATAACATTAACAATTTAATTAGTCAAATATTGATTTAATGATTTTATCAAATATTGATTAGATATATAATGATGTTTACTTTTTTTTTTTCTCAAATAAAATAAGAAAATAAATGGATAATTTCATATATTAGGATTAATTTGAGTATTTCATACCCAAATAATATGAAAAACAAATTAATTTTGTCACGCACTAGGGTCAATTTTAATACTTCACACATTTTAAAATTAAACCATAATTACTTGTGATTTTTTAATTTAAATAATATTTTATTCCATAAATACAGTGAATAACTTTTTTTTTTTTGGGACTAACTATGTATTTATAAAATGAGTAATGATACACTTCTCAAATAATTTTCTCAACTTTCTTAACTCAAGTGAAGTGTCATGCATTAATTGGCTACACTTTTATAAAATAATTATTAATACTACATTATTGACCAATAAATGCATGACACCTCACTTGAGTTAAGAAAGTTGAGAAAATTACTTGAGAAGTGTATCATTACTCTTATAAAATATAAATAAATAACTATTAAATAGGTAATCTGAATACTGAATTTTTACCCTATTATTATTATTATTATTATTCCCATGTGCTCATTGCTTTTTGAGGCTTTGTTTGCCTAAAGATGCAATGGCTCTTCAAGGTAGAAAATTTCTAAAAACATCAAGGAAACTGTTTTACCTCTTCCAACTATTACACCAAGAAATAACCAAGGAAATAGTTTACAAGATAAATTATGGGCTGAAGAATGCTTCTTTTAGTGACTCAATTGGAAAATCTTTTATCAAGCAGATGAGTCCAACTTCAGCAGTAGGTTCTCTGCAACACCTTCTGCCATTACCGTGTGATCAGTGAACTAAGAGAGGAAAAAAAAAAGAATGTAATTTGCCAAAAAGGAAGAAAAGAACACAGAAGCCTAAATTTAGGGATTTTTGTTATTCTCTTTGTTGAAGTCTTGAGGTCAAAATCCTAAATAGACCTTGTTTGTGTAGACTAGATGCAAAGAGAGTAGAATACATATCTCATTCTAGATAGAGAGGGTGTTAAAGAGAACTGTAAAAAGAGAGGTTAAAATAAAATTGAGTGTGAAGGGGCTTTGAGTGTTGGGAGGGAAAACATA
Organism: Leptodermis oblonga; assembly: GCA_016801395.1. Lineage (NCBI taxonomy): Eukaryota > Viridiplantae > Streptophyta > Magnoliopsida > Gentianales > Rubiaceae > Leptodermis > Leptodermis oblonga. Next base: position 30,713,885 of record CM028755.1, read on the forward strand.
CAAAGTATAACTCTTCTATTATGTAATTCTATGTATTCTCGTGGATTAAACTACGTTAAATTGTTGTACTTTTCTTTTTGTTTTTAGTTTCGCTATAGTGTTCTTGTTGGATATTTCTTCCATATTTTTTCCTAACAAGTAGTATCAGAGCCAAGGCCAGAGCAGAGAAGAAAATTCAGAGACAGGACGAGAAATCATAAAAGAGAAAATCGAAGCCTCCTAAATTTAATTTAAGGGGTGGTTTGTGAATTTCTGTTTGTTGAATCGCTAAAGAAATTCCGCTGCGAGTGCTACCCAGGTTCAATTTTGAATAAAAAAAGGAGAGAGCTTTGATGATGCCGTCCAAGAGTTGTTGTTTTAAGAAATTTGTGGGTCCAGGTCCAGCCTTTGAAGTTGTGTGTGCTGATTCAAATTTTTTAAGAGGCCCTGTTTGGTACTTACTCTCAAAATATATTTTTGGGGAAAAAAATATGAATCACATATTCCAAACACATTTTGAGTGTATAGCCTACCTTTTTTCTCCGAGGGAATCGTACCAAACAGGCTTCCGCTTTGGGTTTCCTTCTCCAACTACCTATTCCGCCAATAGAATTATGCCACATGTCTAATTTTAATTTTTAATCCCTTACCCACTAATTACCATAGTTAATGTAAACTAATCGTAAGTGACTTCCGTATATTTTTTCTAACTTTAATATCTCAATACATGTTTTTCTGCTAACTGTGAAGCATTGAAACAAGAAAGAAAGAAGAAAGAAGAAAGAAGAAAGAAGAAAGAAGAAAACATAATCAAACTAGGCAAGAATCAGTCTTTGTATAATTGGAATAAAAAGCATCATCATCGTCCTTGTTGTCAATGCTACAACTACCAGTGGTTGAAGTTATTTTTTTTGGTTCTCTGCGTTTGTAATCCACAATTTGTTCCTAGCAAAACGAGCAACATTGTCAATGCACAAGAGCCCTGAGCGGCTAGGAGTCCCAGCTAGAGTCCCCGGAAATCAAATCCAAAAAAAGAAACGCAGGCAAACGGCGACCGGCATCCTGACGAGATAAAAGCATCCCAGGTTGATTGATAGTTGCCCCCATTTTTTGCAACGCCATTCCCCTCAAAACTCTGCACTGTGTTGTCTGAGGACAATTTCGAAGCTCGCACAATCTAATTATGCGATCTTTCTAGTTTTTTACGGCATCATCTTCAACAATATAAATGGAATCCCCCCCACCCCTACCAGATACTTGCTCTGTTTTCGTTAGTGGCATCATCTTCAACTGCTAGTGTGACAGATCTATTGAAGGCTTCTGGTGGTTCATACTTCTTTCTGTATACTGCCAAGTTATGTGGTCGATACCAGTTATGGCATTTTCTATCATAGTTATTGTCATCAGACTCTTCGCTATTCATTCTTTGGATTCTTGCTTCTTTGTAGAACCCAACTCAATATTGTACTTGCTGATTAGCTTACTATATAGAAAGTCGATAGTACTTGCTGATATGTATTTTCCCACATGTATAGCCATCTTCAACTCATAATGGAAAAGTTGATACCTGTATTGGTTAAAGCTAGATTCAATATTCCCAAATGCAGCTACTATGACTCTGCAACTTTAGATGGGGCTTTTGCAATGACAGCCTCTGCAAACTCTTTGTTTGTTTATGGAATATTTAGGCCAAAACTTAAAAAACAGGCAAGTTGATTGTTGGGTTCCGATTAGCTGTTTGAAAACTCAACTACGCTACTCTATTGTCTTGGTGCGCGTGCAAATTTTTGGGGGAGATTTTATGGAAACTTAGACTATGTTCTATTGCAATTTTTTTTTTCCAGGAAAATCACTATTTTTTGGAACAAAAACTCTGCATAAAGAAACACCTTCATATTTTACAAAATTTAAAATTTAAAATTTAAATGTCCTTTTCCATATTCACTCACATTTTTTAAAAAAATAACACAATCATTACACTTTTTTTCCTCTCTCTTACACAATTTTCCAGAAAAGATTTCTCTCCAATTTTTTTTTTTTCCAAACCAACTAATTTCCCAATTTGGTCACTAAGAGAACAAAGCCTTAGTTTTTTATTGAGCAGTGTTTCTGTAACGCCCCAACCCGACCCCCTATCCAATACGGGGACCTGGCCGGACGCCTGCCTGGTTCGCACCAGGACTCAGTAGTGCAATCAGAACAATAGAAACTAAATTATAATTAATGCGGAAGCTTTTAAATTTTAAGTCGTAGAATTACAACTTATAGGTCCCAAACTCGTAGCCTAACATTCTATCATTTAGATGGCAAGCATGCCAATTATTATTTCTTAAGTAAATACTTAATAAGATTATCCATAAAGTGCAACAGCTATCCAAGCTAACTCAGCTCGCCATATGTGGCCCATACTGCCACTGCGAACCTAGGGTAGCGTTTAAAATATACAACACCTATGAGCTTTTTTGCTCAGTGATATTCTCTGTTTAAAATAATTAAAGCAGTAAAATATGCAATTCACATAAAGCAATCCATATAGATATAATACAATTAGGAAAACAATAAAGCAAGTCGTAAAGGATACTCGCGAGTTCAGGTGGAACTATAGAGGTGATTTTCACTTATTTCCCGTGAACTTTTTCGCCCACACAGGGCTTTGGCAACAACGCCCCAGTAATTTGACACCAGTACGTGGCCCGCCCACTCAGTATGGGTCTCTAGAGTTGCCCGACACACCAAGTCACTATTTCGCCAAATGCCCATGCCCCGACTGGCACATTTGACTACGTAGATCATGGCTCATGGGATCCCATTCAGTAATGCACAGTTAATAGTATCATTTAATAAATCAGTAATATTCAATTTACCAGTATCATACAGTTCACAAAGATATCAAACATATGTACAAGTAATCAGTCTCATATTTTCATACATACATAAATCAATAGATTCTCATGCTATAATACTTCGAACATTGAGTTGGCGAAAAGTAGTCGACCGCTCCTTAAAACAGTATATTTAAATCAGAAATAATTACAATCTATACTTTTCATTGGAAAATTAACTAATCATATATACATTATATATTTTCAGCAATTTAAACACATAATACACATTGTCAATCACACACTAATCAAAAATAGGTTTTCAATGAGAATACTCACCTGAATCAGATGAAGTGGAATAAACCGGATCGATAAAATCTGAAAAGTGAAATTATTTATGGTTCTTTAGTATTTAATTAATCCTAAAACCTACAAAGAAAATGACATATTCCAACGTACCTACTTTACTTCGGGTTATGGTTAATTATGAGTAATGTTGTTCGTTATTATAATTGTTATTATTGTCATTATTATCCTAACTGTTTTAATGCCTATGATTGTGATTATCCCTTTCTTTCATTTCATTTCATTTTTCCTTCTTTCCTCATTCTGGTAGTGCCCTATTTCTTTCCTTTTAATTTCTGTCCCCAATTTTGCTTCCCTTTTTTTCTTTGTTTCGACACTCTCTGTTTCCTTTCCACCTTAGTTCTCTCATCTGTAGCCCCTTTCTATTACCTTCTCTGTTTTACTTTCTATTCATTTTCACATCATTATTTGTAGTTTTATTATTATTTTATTTTACTTTTAATTCAAAGAAGGCATTTCGGGCAGTGAGGATTTGTCCACAAAGTAATAATTGTTGCTCTGTTTTCTCCCTTCTTCTTTTTATTTATTTTTATTGTCCTTCCCTCTCCCAGTGTTCTTCTCATCCTATTCACCCATAGCCTAGTTTCCGTTTTCTCCTAACTATAGTTGCCATTAGTCTATTTTTTTTTTTTTTTTACACTTCTTGTTACAACAACTAATATTATTATCATTATGATTATTTATTTATTTACCAATTTTTATCGATTGCAAAGCTAATTGAGAAAGAATCCGTGAAGACCGATTCTGTCTTAGTCCTGTCACAGAAACTGATATTGATATTGTAAATGTTATGGTTCATGATGTAATATGATATATTGATTATGATATTTTGAAAATAGTTTATTATGCTTATGTGCATGGTAAATGAAATCTAGAACAATAGCATGCATGAAACTATTATGTTAAGGTACTGTTTTAATGCTATGAAAATTATTGTGTAATTTTATAAATTTTAAAGAGTGAATGGATGATTCATGCTACTGTAAATGATGTATTTTAAGTGCTGGAGTTGTGTTTAACAAAATTATAGTAAATAAAATCATATCAAAATCGAGAGACCAAAGAAATACAAGAAAGAGATAAATGAGTAATTTATAACTTACAAAATTAACAAGAATGAAAAAGGATAAATATGTAATAAAATGACAAAATTATGTCACTGGACCCCATCCTCCATAAAATGTAAATTTTGATAATTGTTTTGGAAAATTCAAAGCTAAAAGAAATTATTATTCTAAGGAAAATAAAAAGACACTTTAAATCTTTTAAACCATGATCATAGTGAAAATATACTAAACAACACTTACAGTATTTAATATAATCTTTAGCAATATAAAATGTAATTTTGACTTACACATTATAAAAATAAAAATCAAAATCAAAAGAAAATATGAAAAATATTACTAATTGAACAAAATAGGAAAATTGTAAATAGCACTAAAAATAAGATGAATTATGAAAGAGATATTTTAATCAAGCATATAACGATACATTTGGGATTTTTATATGAAATCATTTAGATTACATTTTGAATTACAATTATGGAATTGAAGAAGCTAAAATGAAAATAATTAAAACTTGAGGGACTTATATACAATTTTCATAAACTTCAAGTTAATAACATAAATTTTAATGTTGAAGACATGAAAGTGAGATCTCAGAAACTTTAAGGGCCAAAATATAAATATTGAAAAGTTTAGGGACTTGAATGCAAAATTTATAAAGTATATAAGTGAAACCTAAAATGCACTTTATCAACTGAATTTATAAAATAAATGGTAATCATGAAATGAAACACCTCAAAAAAACACCTCAAAAAGTGATCTTTTGTGCTTTAGAACTAAAATGCAAATTCAACAAAGTTAAAGGACATAATTTCAATTTTATAAATTAAAGTAATCAAGATGAATGATATCATAAAGCTAAAGCTTATTGTTAAAATCATAAATGGATATAATCAAAAAACTCACAAGATAAACTTACAAGTTATAGGGACTAAATTGTAATTTTACAAAATACAAGAATATAATACAAATTTCTTGGATATTGATTGCAGAACCATCGTTGACTGAATTAGACTCGTAAGTTGAGTGTTCTCACTAAAACTACTTTCGCTATCAAACTATTTTACAAAAATACGTGCTACATGAAATTGCCTGATTGTGTCTAAAGTTATATATATATATATATATATATATACACACACACACACACACACTTGTGCGTCACGGTGAAGTTATTTCTAGAAATCTTGAAATGGAAATAAGAAGGAGCGAGGGACTACTTTTCACTCGGCTCGGGTAAACTTAAATTATACAATATTTGGCTATGATATGCGAAACGTGACATTGATGGATGGTATGTTGATAAGCGAAATATAATACGAATTGTTGAATAAAATGATGCATGAAACATGAAGTACAAAGATACATGAACTATGAAATAAATGCTTGATGACAACGGATGTACTTTACCATCCTGACTTGAATTACATTGTTATGTTATACTTGACGATTGGCTTGCTTGATGCGTTGTTGTGCTTGATTATGATTGATATCTTGTTGTGTTGTTGCACTTGATTATGATTGATATCTTGTTGCGCTTAAATTATAATGTTGAGATCCCACAAAACCATGATCTACGGTATCGAACGTGACAGGTGGGGCGTGGGCGTTCGATCAATAACTTGGTTTGAGTGGGCAACTCATGAGACCCAGTAGTAGCGGGCCACCATCTTGATTACCTTGACATGTGGGCGTTGTTGCCAAAGCACTGTGTGTGCGTGAAAGTCTCGGGTAATAAGTGATATATGTGTTAATAGAATCACCTCTATAGTCCCTATAGACTACTGTGTATCATTTACAACTTGCTTTACAGCTTTCCAACTCATTTTTTATTATATAACTTGTATGCTACGTGTCCTATGTTGTGATATCTTGATTGTTTTACTGCTTTAATTATTTTAAACGGAGAACATCACTGGGCGTCAGCTCATTTTGTGTATATATAATTTTTCTTAGTAGTTATAGGATGTGCAAATGAGAAGACAAAGTAAAAGAGCCGATCCAAGAAACAAAACATGGTGGTCACACTAGCGGGGTCAAGCTCGGACAAGATGATAAAATGTTACTCACTATCATACTACAAGAATAGTGTTTTAGGCTATGGTCCTGGACCAGAAAACTTATATTTATTGTAACATAAATATTTAATTTACATTTATTGTCTATATTTTCCGATATTGTACTTCCTGGCGAGAGCCAGGCAGGCGTCCGACCGGATCCCCGTATCGAATAGGGGGTCGAGTTGGGGCGTCACAAGATCAGGCCGGACGCTTGCTTGATTTGCAGCAGAACTCAGTAATGATCTCAGAACAATACACAATAATTATAATAAAATATGGAAAGCGTAATTGTACAATTACATATTGATGTCCCAGTATCGTAGCCTAACAAGGTTTGCGTGCTAATTAAATATTTGACTGTTAGCCTACGGTACTGGGACATCAATATGTAATTGCACAATTACGTTTTCTCATATTTTATTATAGTTATTATGTATTATTCTGACATCATTACTGAATCCATGTGCAAACTAGACAAGCGTCCGGCCAGATGTCGTATTGGATAAGGAGTCAGGTTGGAGAGTTACACTTAGGGGTGTTCAAATTGGTCGAAGTTGGGGCGGTACCTGATTCACTTGGACCAAATGGTTCGGATCAGGTTCGAGGGTGCACCGATAAGAACAGTTCGATTTGGGTCGAGATCTGGTTGGTTCGGGCCATTTTGATTATTTTTATTTTACTTTAAATTTTAAATGACCTAAAGAAACAAAGAAAACGAGGGAAAAAAAAAACTATTCTATGCAGGGGCGTCAATTCAGGCGCAAGTTGAATCAACCTATTTTTGTTTTAGGGGCATGATATTTGCAGCGACGGAATCGATATTTGCAGCGACATTTTTGCGTGAAAAGACCGAAATGCCTTTGGGGTAAAAAAAATTTTAAAAAAATTTAAAATTTCCAATCTGCTGGAAAAAAAAAAAAAAAAAACAATTTCACCCAGAACCATCACCGGCGATGGTTTTGTGTAAAACCATCGCCGGGCGACGGCGATGGTTTATACAAAGAAAAACCATCGCTGGGCGCCGGCGATGGTTCTGGGTGAAATTTTTATTTTTTTTAAAAATTTTTCCAGCAGATTGGAAAATTTAAATTTTTTAAAATTTTTTTTTACCCCAAGGGCATTTCGGTCTTTTCACGCAAAAATGTCGTTGCAAATATCGATTCCGTTGCTGCAAATATCAATTCCGTTGTTTTATTTAAAACAAAAATTTACTGAAAAGGCTATGCCTGTTTTTGTTTTGTTTTGTTTTTTTTTTCTGTTTCTTTTTTAAGAAAAACTTCTCTTTTTTCCTTAAAAGCCTCTAAACCAAACTCTCATTTTTTTTTTTTTTTTTACCAAATTCAAATTTTACATTTTAAGTTTTCCTCTAAAATTATATTCATATAATCATATTACTTAAAAATTAACATTTCATTATTACATTTTTTTTTCCCTACAATGTTTAAAACATAATTCCGTCAAACCTATTTGAGTTGCAATCCAAACAGAGCCAAAATGCCTCGGAAAAAAAAAAAAAAAACTGTTCATGTGCTTGCCCGTGCACATGCCCAAATAAAAAACGTAGTGAAAGAAAACGGAACATTAATAAAAAAACAATTTAAAATGCGCCCAACCAAAATAAAGCCCGATCTACCTTCACGAAAAAAAAAAAAAAAAAAAAAAAAGCCCCATCCCCCAACCACACACACACAAAAAAACAAAAATAGACCTGACCCCAATTTTTTTTCCAAATTTTAATTTTAGTTTTCTACTAGGTAGATAATGGTATACCTCAAACTCAATGGCTGCTTCAGAAACTCTGCATAAACTGAGTGGAAGAAATCCTGCAGGGGCGACCTGAGAACACATTGAAACACAGACCAAAACTACAATATATAAGCAATTCCATCGCCAATGTGATCTCATGTCGCTCCTGTTGGACACTTCCACCATTTTTCTCAATATTTTGAGCCTTCAAACTATACTACCTATTCTATTCTGCAAGTAAAGCTCTCTGTAACTAAAATGAATGATTTTAATGTAATAATACTGTGTATATATATAGAAGCGAAGCAAATTAATGTGTGTACTGCGTTTTTTTGATTAGTACGTACTACATACTCCTTTTTGTTTAGTACAACTATGTACTCCTTTTGTTTGTGCGGGTAGATTTCGTTGTACTACATGAGTTGGGCTGTCATTTTGATTTGTTGTACTTCACAAAAAGTCATTTTTGTTGCTGGAAGTGTAGTACTTAATAAAATATGATATATTTTTTATGCAAATGAAATGGCCGTTTCCTAGATGTGCTCAAAAGTCAAAACAGAGGACCCGAAACTTCTTTTTCTTTTTTTTCTTTTTTTTTGACTCTTTTCATCTTGAATGGTATGAATAGGAAGAGAATTCCTAAAGAAAACATTTAACCGCAGAAGAAAGTGTGAAAAATATTGTAACACCTCGTCATCCTCATCCTCCGCCGCCTGAGAAGCGTTGTGGATGAACTGAACTTGCTCATCCTCTGTTTCTTGATTCAGCCTCAGGGCTCTGTTTTACTATTCTTCATGGATTAAATTAATATAATCGAACAAGAACACAGCAAAACCCAAAGCGAAGACGAGTACTTGTTCATCTTAGCAATCATCACATCATCCATGGAAGATTCTTTTTCTTTTATTTTGCCCTTTTTTTCCTGCCCCGCGCCCCGAACAACTAAGGATTCAGAGAGGGTAAAGAAGAACTGGGTTTGGGTTTGGGTGGGTGGATTTTCTCAGATGACGGCAACAGCGAGAGAAAAGGGCTTGAGATTGTCAGATTGAGGGAAATTGGGTGGCGCAGTTCGTTGATTACGCAGAGTGAAGTACAAAGAAAATCAAAGAGATAGGTTTAGCGTTTAGGGTCAATTGAAAGGTCAAAACGACTCGAAACGGATCGGTACGACCGTGCTCCGAAACTCCTAAGGCTGGTTTTTTTTTTTTTATTGTTTTGAATATGGTTTTGAAATATGTTTTTAAAAAACAATTTTATAATTTAAAAAATATTTAAATAGTAAAAAATTATATTTAAAATAATAAAAATATTATAATATATTAAATTTTAAAAAATATAATGTTGAAATCAAAGCAAAAAAAACAGGCCTGATCCTATCTGCTCTACCCTGCCCCGTGGTCCGGTTCGGGTTTGGGCAATTACCCTGCTCAATCCGCGAGCCAATTTGATTTGAACCCCTAGTTTGTACTTTGTGCGTTTTGCTATTGAAAGCATAATAAGTCGCTGTCTTAATCGAGTAACTTGTCTTTCAATTTAGCCCTTTAATTTGGAAAAAACAAAAAATCATTATGATCTCTTTAATTTGAATTGATCTTTCATTCAAAATTATACCAAATTTTGATAATCAACCAGTAAATATGAGAAATTAATCCTAAATCGAAACCACATTTAATGATTAATCATGAAATTGAACTAACTTAAAAACATGAGAGAATATTCGGTGTATCTATTATACCATGTAAAATTTTACAACCAGATACATTTATTGGGAAAGTGCTATTTTGGGGGAAGGTGATGTACATATAAGGGACCCATCAACTAATATAAATATGAATAGCTGATTTATGATAGGCTTGCTGCACTATTTTTAAAGATACAATAGATGCATGCCTTGAAAGTTTTTTGGGGCATATTTAATACAGTAAAAATATTTTATTAAAGAAATTATATGCTAAATTTTATCAAATATTGTTACTGTTATTATTCCAAAGTTTTAACTAAAATTAAATATATTAACTTACATGCACTAAAATTTATTTATTATGATTAAATTTTACATTACCTTTATTATTTTAATTTTGGTAGGACAAAAATACAAATAAATTTAAAATTATATTATATTAAGCCTATTTCTATAAAATTGTGGTGGGGGTACATGTAGGTCCGCCTCTGCTTAAAAATATATGTTAGATTTTGTCATTCACACTCCATTAAACTTGTATAATTTTGGATAAATAACTAATTTAAACTAAAAAAATAAAATTAAAGGATAATGAACTTTTCTAAGTTAAAGGATCAAACATAACTAATAAATTTAAGTTAACGGACTAATAATGGTACTTATAATTATTTTTATCGCATTTTCTACATATATCTTTTAAATAAAATTATAGTCCCTTTAAAAAATTATTCAATCATTGAATTTGATTTATGCAATTACATAATTAATTTATATAAGTCAAATAAGTTAAATTATTCTTTTGAAAAGACTATGGCCTTGTATGGCAACAAATTCTCATTTCCATTTCAATCGCACTTTTCATTTTATAATAATTTTTCATCAATTTTAATAACCTTTTTTACATTTTCCAAACACCTTTTTACATTTTTAATATAATTTTAAAATTCAAAACACCTTTCAAAAGACATACCATACAGATAATTTCAACGTGACTGCTATACTATTACATTATTACTGTTCATTATGAATTGGTATTTTTGTCCTTGAAAAATATTACTAACATTGTTCAAGGAAAAGTGAAATCCTCCCACGTGGCAACGTAAAAGGGCGAGCATGAATTAAAAGGATTTCACTTAGCAAGTTAACTTTTTTTTCTTTTTTTTAATTTGGTAATAGCTGATTAAGTGGCCGGGGGGGGGTTTGGGAACCCTTTATTAAAAATCAAAGGCAAAATGCCAAAAAGTGTTCTAAGGGGAACATAATGCGTTTTACCTTAGAGATACATAAATGCAAAAGTGCAAATGCAAACAAAATAAGTACAAAATACAATTCAAACACTATTATCCCCTTAGATAGGGGAAGCCCTTAGCATCTAGAACAACCAAACCTCTAACCCTTCGTGGGAGGGTGGAGTGGACAAAGAACTCTGTGTGACCAGATAAATTGGAAGTTTGAGCCAGACTATTTGCCGCAGCATTTCCTTCGCGATAAAGGTGTGTAATGAACCCATAAGTATGTCGCAATGCAAGAATTCCGGCCAATGTGGAGGTCGATCGCCAAAGGCCATCCCCTCTCTGGACTGCCACTAACAAAATCGTAGAATCAGTCTCCATATCTACCTGATGTAGGCCGAGCCTATCACAGATACGAAGCCCAATGAGAAGTGCGCGTGCTTCCGCCTGAAAGCTCGTGAGCACTCCATGGGAAGTTTCCAATCAAATCTTGCTTGCTTATAATTTTTAATTAATAATCACTTCAAATAATACTCTCTACGTTTTTGTCTTCCTGGTTCCACACCCTCACCTTCTCCACCAGTCCACCACCACTATTGCCACCTCCAAACTCCTATTCCCCCCACCCATTCCGGCACCACAACTTTCACCTTTTGCTTCCTACACCACCACCAGCAACACTCTCCTCACCCCTCACTACTAGAAATAGGGGTCTTTTACGTCTAACCTTTTACGATGACACGCGAAACTCGTCGTAAATAATAATGAATGACGACGTGATCACTAATCTGGACGTAAAATTCCCTTTTTAATTACGGCTAAATCCTAATCACATCGTAAGGGCTCTAATCTAGACGTAAAATCCCTTTTTAATTACAGCAAAACCCTAACCACATCGTAAATGCTCTAATTTGGACGTAAAAATGAAATTGGGAAATAAAATGCTTACTAATGTTAATATTTTTTCTATTAAAAACATTTAGTAAATTGGTGGCTTTATCCAAAATCAATTCATTTCTTCTTTTTTAAATTTAATTTATTTACTATTTTTTGCCAGTGTGTGAGTGTGTGCGTGCGCTGCTCTTCTCTTTCACAAAATCCTCTCTCGCCTCACTCTTCCACTCCTCGCCCCTTTTCCTCTTTCACCTCTGCCCTCTCTCAATTAGGTTAGGGTTTTAAACCGCAGAAAAGCTTGATTTTCCATCTCTCCGTTCACTGTTGTACAAGCTCCGAACAAGTTTACCTCTCGAAGGATCGATCCAAGATTGGCAGATTCGACAAACTCTCCATTATCACAAGGAAGAACAATTTCTGAATTTCCGACACATTTCCATCAGAAAAGGGTTCAAAGAGGAGACGGGATTCAAGAATATTGGCGATGGCGAGGGCAACTTCTGGCCTCGCATATCCAAAGAGATTCTATGCCGGGTTTGACGGTGGATCTTCCACTTCTTCTGTCACCTCCAAGTTCCCTAACGACGTCGCTTTACTCCTCTACACCCTTTATCAGCAGGTATTGCATTGCACGCAGTGTTTTTTTTTTTTTTGGACGAATTTTGAGTTCTTAGCTTGTTAGAATGGGCTAATCTGGTCTCGTACTGTCAACATCATTTGAATTCTGTGTTTATTGCTTTCGAATTTGAGATGATTTTTGTTATGTTTGTCGAAATGGCGCTCTAATTGGTGCTGAATTTGATTTTGAGATGTTAGATCTGAGTATTTTCTGCTTGTCGTCTGAGATGCGTGCCATTGGATTGTTTCACATTTAACTCTGTTTGTATTTGTTTAAGGAAGAATGTGATCGAATACTCAATGATTTATACTTGATTTGGCTTTTCCTTGTTGCACTGCGCTCTAATTTGTATTGATGAGAGGATAGTAGCTATGGAGCTTGAGTGGAGCTCATGCTTGTTACTCTTGTTTGGGGGATTCTTTTATCAGGATTGGAATTCAATGTGGAAACAATAACTTCATACTTTTGATTGGTCTAATGAACAATTTTGAATTATACATGAATCCTGTGAAAATTGATGTGTAGGTTAAAAAGATTGATTCTATATGTTAATCTGAATACTTTTTTTTTCCTTTTTATTTTATTTTTCATGGTTTCCTTTTTGTTTTTGTTTTTAGTGGTTTCCAATGTCTTATTCAGATCGTTCATGGTCTTATGGTTGGTTAGCTACAACCATGGTGGCTGCTGCAACGGTTGGATTAGTGGTTTGTCATTTTATCTACTTACTTGACTGGTTTCCATTGTACCACATCCCTCAGGGTATTCTATGTGTGAGTTCAGTAGCATACTACTACATCCCTCCTATTAAAAGAGTCAAGTGGAACAATTGTCTCCAAGAAATAAGGTACAACCCAAAACATAACTTTTTATATGGGACAAAGATAATACTAAGTTTGGATATTTTGTGCTAGAAAGCTTAAATTATTTCACTTGTTGGGTTGCCATAGAACCTTGTTTTCATGTTAGGGATGAGCTAATGTTACTCCTTCTGTCCTGTTTTAGGAATATTGTCTTAGTGGGACAGAAGGACATTTTGTCAGAGCAGAGTAGTGAGGATTGTCTATTTTTGCATTTCCTTTGATAAGAATTGATGGTAGGATGTTTACATTTTCTTAAGACTGCTGTCATTTGTTTTATCGTCTTGCTTCTTTTGTGCTTTCTAAAGGATGAGAAAGCTGAGGAGAGAAAAAAATTCATGGCTTTTCAAAGGTTCTTTTCCCCTTCTAAATGTAAATCTGCCAGCCCTTTCTGATTTAGTTTTGTTTATTTTTATCACTTCACCATTTATGGTGTTATTTTTCTTTTCCTTTCATGGTGGCAGGTTCATGGTGTTTCGGGGTTAATGGATGGTCTAATGGAAGGTGAAACATTCATACTTTCTTCCTCTATCCCTTGTTTTCTAAATTTTCCTCTCTTTATAGTTATGTTTAACTCTTTACCTTTGGGTTGATTTATTTCTTTTGTTTTCTTGACCAGTGTTCTTTTGTCTTGCCCAATCTTGTTTGTTTTTCTTGTAGCTGCAGCTTTGGGAGGATGAGAATTATTACGATTTATAAAGGTAGCTTCTGATTTTTTTCTCACTAGTCGCATAATTCCACTGACCCTTCTGCTTGTATCTGCAGGTATTTTTCATTTAATTTTTTTGTAAAATGCTTTAATAGATGAATTTTCTATGCATGTATATAAGGATGTCATCTGATGCTTATGTGAAGTTGAAACTTGCTTTTGCAATGAGAGGGTTGCACTTGGGGAGAAGTTGAAAGAGAGACAAGTTCAAGAATGGCATGGGTATGATTTTCCTTTATTTTTGTTGATTGGTCTACTATTACTGTCTATATTATCTTCCTTTGGAATAGCATTTTCTACTATCAATGTTGCACAAATACCATGATCATCTGAATAGAATGAGGTTTTAGTACATTTAAATATCTGAACAAACTAGAATGCTATAAGACTCACTATGCATGTGGATGAAGTAGAAACCTCATGCATATTTATTATATATAAATTCTGATAAACATTGGTTATATTTTGTGAAAAAAGAATGCCATATTTAAAAGGAAGAACTAACCTTTTTTTTTTATCACTTTCTATTTTAATTTAAACTTTTTTTCCACTCTCTTATCTGTTTCTGGAACCAGCAAATTTTCTAACTAGCATTTTGCTACCATTTTATATTTTTACAGCGAAATCTTGCATTGTTTTCTGGATGTGCACACCAAACTTATGGTGTTAGTTTATTATTTTCGCAGCAAGCTTTAAAAGAACGTATGCCTTTTGAAGCTGGTGGCAATTCCGGATAGCAGGAAGGGGTTCCTTAGCTGGCTTGTTGCCTTTTGCTGATGCAAATGCTATAGTTCTTGAGATGGCCAATGAAATGTTACCGGTAAGTATATTTCTAGAAATGAAAACTTCTTAAGTCATCCTCATTGTTAAAAAGTTTCAGGTGGTTGATAGGTTCCTGTTTTGGTTGGCGTCTGGGCAACTGATCCATTTTGGTTAATTGAATATTTCCTAAAGCATTTGGAGTGTATTGGTTTCTATAGGTTGCGAGACATCCCCACCGTTGGGCTTTTTTATGGTAATTTTAGGCACATTTTTAAGAATGGAATGAGTTTCATTAGATGCAATGAGCCCATAGTTGTCGAATCGAGATACGTATCGTGTATCGAAAATGCGATTTTACAAAAACGTATCGTGTATCGTATCGTATCGTAAGATACGTTTGTATATAATAATATAATATAAAATTTATAGATATTGAATATATATTAAAAAACATATCATAATTATATATATATATATATTAGTTATACATATATAAGTATAAAAATTATAATTGATTGTCATAATTATATTTTTTGATTGTATATAAATAAGTATAAAAAGAATAAAATGAAAACAATGAATTAAAAAAAAATTAGAAAGGAAATTAACTGAAAGATACTAATTTGAGCATATTAAAAAAAATCTCCAAATTTGATGCCAATGGGATTCGAACCCATGTGGATTGTATGGGGAGGTTGAGCACTAACCAATTAGCCAACCGCATGTTTTGTTTAATAAGTCTGAGCATATTATATATATAGGGAGCAACGGATGGGAACAGGAACAGCCAACTTTGTTTGTCCCACATCGAAATTTTGTGAATTGTTGTGTATGTTGAATGCTTATAAAAAGGGGAGGCGGGGTGCTCACTTCCCACACAATCAAGCTTGAGCTGAGCTCGGCTTGGAAGCCACGATAGCTTGGGCTTGAGCTTAGGAAAATTAAGCCGAGCTAAGCTTGATTTAGAGTGGTTTAGTTGTAAATTTTGAAGTGAGAAATTTTTTTTTTTTTTTAATTACGATACGAATCGCTTTGAATCGCACAAAATTTTAATTAATTGTGCGATTCACTACTACATGCGATACGTTTATCCGATTCGTATCGAAATCTTTGATTTATGATACGTATCGTACGATACGTATCGTGTATCGTACGAGTTTAACAACTATGAATGAGCCTAATAAATGAGAAATTCAGGAACTACTATTTTGAAACTAAATGGGAAGATAATGAGTATTGCAGTATCTGATGTATTGCATTCTTTAGATATAGTCAGCTTATGATTACTGATTCTGACATCATCCAATGATTCTCTATGCCATTGGTTTTGAAATTATCCATTCACTAGCAGCCACTTCTCTGTCCTCTGTATGACTAAGTGAGAAATGTCAATGTGTATGCTAGTCTAGGGATTAAGTAGAATTGAGAGATCACTAGTCTAGGTGAACCAGAACAGTGCATTTGTCAATTAATAGTATTCTATGGCAAATTTATCCATTTTTATAGTCATTTCCTCTGTATTGTGAGTAAATTTCAAATATGAAACTGGTGAGATTGAGCATAAATGTTGTGCTTAACTTATTGTTTTCTAAGTTACAAGTTATTTATGTTTTATTTTCAATCCGCAGTTAAGCATGGATCAGAAGACATGGCTATGGAGGAAAAGGTCATCAAAGAAAAAATTATTGCAAATGGAAAAGTTCTTCAGTAGAAAATTTGTCTTACTTTGGAATGAGTTCTCTGGAACATACCATATTTCTCTCTATGAATTTTGTTTGTTTAGTCAAATTTGGTGCTTTCCATGGTCCGAGGAGGAGTATATTAGCCTTGCAAATTTTTTTTTAGTTGGTTACATCTGTGTTTTCCTCATTCTCTACATGCATATGTATCTCCTTTTGTTGGTTGTTGTCGAGAATTGCTCAAATGATCAACTTGGGTTCAGGAAATTGGAATCACCTATGCCTTCAATTGCTCGGAACTAGACATGGTCTTGGCTGAAGTACAAAAAGTAGAGCAGTGGAAGCAGAATTGCAAGGACATTGCTGGGGTTTCTACTGGAGATGAGAATTTGTTAACTTCTGCTCTTTTTGAGGTTGGCATAATCTCATCCAAAATGATTTGATGCTCTTCAATAAGTGGTTCCTAATACCTTTTTATGTTTTTTTAAATCTTTTAAAAACTTTTGCAGGTAAAAAGCAGTCTTGACAGATCTTTTTCCATATATGAAAAGTCGAAGTGCTGTGAAACAGAGCCATCATGCATATCTTGTTCCACTGGGACTAATGATGACATGCTAGTGACTTGCTCCATTTGCAAAGACTGGTAAACTTTAATGTTACTGAGTAATGAGTTTCCTCCTTTTTCAGTTCTGGATTTTAGCAGGGCCATTTGGGAGTTTCTCCCTTAATGTCCTACATGGACTGTTTAATTTATTACAATAAAATGCAAATATGAATAACTCTCCGTTGGAGATCCAGGGAAAGAATACTGGTGCAGTTAAATAAAGAACATTTTATGTTGTTATGTGTGTATTAAAAATTGTTCTGATTTCTGTGTATGCGTTTGCTGTCGTATACAGTTTTCACTTGCAATGTGTGGTATCATCACTTGAAGATGCTAATTGCGGAACTACATATGTTTGCCACTATTGCAACTTTGTTAATAGCGGAAAAATCTCTAGAAACAAATGTGGCCTCATGGTATGTGTAGTCTTACAACTTTCCAAGAATGTAAATACATGGAACTTTGATATCTGTTTGACATGCTTTGATTATGCAGAGACCCAGACGGAAATGCCCTGATCTGAATAAGCTCATTGAGCTATTATCGCATGCTGGGAGTCTTTCCTTATGGTAATGGGCTACTTCCTTCTTTTGTTAATAGAGAAGTGTATGCTATTCTTATTTCCTGGATGATTTTTCCTTCTTTCCTCCATTTGCTTACTGCAAAAGACATGAGAACAGGGGATGCACTTGCTTGCTGGAAAGGTGAATTCTTTAGTTTCTGGGTTTTGGCTTTGCACTGCAGTATCCTCAATTGAAAGCTTTTGCTAATACCAATTGATATTAGATTCCAATTCTCACAGTAGAATGGAAAAAGATTTTAAGGGAAAGGATGATGCTGGTCTGTTCAAGAAGATCAAAAGTGATGTTTTTGATGCCGACACCTCTTATTGAACACTCTTAGTCCCTCACATATTTTTCTGTAGGACCTTTTTAGGGAAAATGATGATCAACAGTTACGTTCATTCAAGGGAATGTAGTGTCAAGGGGCCAGATTCTCTTTGGTTATATGAAAAAACTTTTCTTCTGCCATTTGTACCAATGCTAATAATTCAAGGAATTGAAGCCAATTGGCCACTGTAATAGTTGGTGGTGGATTTTTGGATAATGAATTCTATTAGGTAGATCTGGGATAACTTAGAAACTTGGTATTTAGCCCTTTGATTGGTACTTTGAAGCTTAGTCTTACCACATTGTTTGTTTGTCTGTTTAGGTTTTTGTCTTTGCTCAATGAATGGCTAATGCTACTTAATTGATCCTTGTAATTTATTCTTACGCTCTTCTTGCTGGTAGTTTTCTTTTGGTGTTCTCACCTGGTGTTACTACTTAATCCTGTATTAAAATTTTTCCCATGGTATGTTTCTGTGTACTGGTCTTTTACTTTTTTTGGTAATGGTGCTATTGTTCTGGATAAGTATGCATTCCCTTTGCAGGCTCATTTTTCAGTTTGAACTTTTCTATTTGTTTTCTTGGTGCATATTGCATTTTTGTGCTGTCATTGTATAATCATTGAGAAAAGGTATTCTTGGCCTTAATGGGTTTCTGTTTTCAGGCTAATATCTAATAGAAAGTCTCACCTGTTGACTTGCTTTACAGGTTTTTGGTGTTGTCGGGGCACATTTTTGCTAAAGATTTCCTTTTTCAGGTGTGTGATTTGATGGTCTTTATGAATTTTGTTATGTATGATCCTTTTGATCTTCCAAGTACTTCAGGCAGAGCTGTGAAAACTGCCTTAACCAATTTTCAAATTACCATATCGCAATAATTTAACATTTTTAAAATCTCCCTCTCCTCTTCCTGCTGTTTCACTTACATTGGTGCTTTATAAAGCAACTTCTGAAATGATTCAAACATATGTTCGTAATTCCAACTACTCCACAGTTCACACTCTCTACTCTCCACTTATAGAACCATACGCATGGCCTGTTGCTCTCGTGTTCTTCCACCTAAGTTTCTAAGTTTAATTTACAATGCCAATATGCCATGCATTACTTAGTTTTATAATTTTGCTTTCTCTCTTTGGTCTTTTTCTATCCATGCTCTCTCTGAATTCTCAAAACAAAGCAAAGTGATTGGACGAAATTTGTGGTCCTGAGTAACTTAAATTTGTTGGGGCATGAAGTTTTTTACTACCACTTTGGCCAATGAAAAGATTCCTTATGTGAAACTGAACCTAATATGTACTTTTTGGACAATTAATATTTGATCCAAAGTGGATATTGATTTAGATATATCATATGAGTCTTCTTTTCATGTGAAAATATAATTAGGAACTAAATGTGTGCTCTGTTTCTCTATTTGCAGGCTCTTTGATGGCTTTTTGTGGGTGCAAGCAATTTTGCGAGAGTAGAAAGAGATGCAAGGTTGCAAACTATTTTGCAGGAGTAGAAATAGATGGAAAAGATGCAAAGCTAATTGTTGATTACTTTTGAAAGAAAATACCTTCTAATTGTTAGGGTGATTAGTTTTGAAAGAAAACACATTATAAGTGTTAGGCTGATTACTTTTGATAACTATTTAAAATATATTAATAGAGTATTTTAATGTGGATTAGTGCAAAAATTTTTATTTAGGAATTGTTCATTTCTATATTGATACTTTATCTAAATGATTTAGGTTGTCTTCTTAAGCAATTATTTTTCAAAAATCATTAAATAAATTTAATTTATAGAAATATCACATTTTTACGACGAGTTTTGAAGTTGTAAATAAGTTTTATACAACTTAGATGGATAAGTAATTACGACCAAAAAATAAACTTTTACGTCCAGAAAATGGACTCGTTGTATAATTTCCATTTACACCGTCCCGGTCAATCTCGACGTAAGATTTCTTACGTCGGAGCCTCTGACAACGACATACGTGGAGGCGGGATTCTCGACGTAAAACACTTTTTACGACGAAAATATGACTTTTTACGTCCAGAAAAGTCGTCGTAAAAGGCCCCTATTTCTAGTAGTGCCTGACAACCTCTCAACCATAACATCACCACCAAACTCCTTAATCAGTATCACTAATACATTAATAATTTGCATATTTCTACCAAAATATCCCATGTAATGAGTTTTGAATCACCATCATGAAGTCCGAAAAGGAACACCCAATATATAATTGTGGTTAGATATTTAGCCAAAGATTTCAAATTCGATGATTGAATTGGGTAGTTTCTCAAAAACTAAAACTTTAAAAAATAAAAACTTTGCATTCTACTTCAACAACTTCGCTGGTTCTGAAACTAAGCTACCCAAATTCACGGAATCTCATATTCAAACCAAGCAATAATAAGAATGCTCCTTCTTTAACCCATTTGAGAAAGAAGGTGTCGAGCTCAGCAGATTTATCATTTAAGGGCGACGGTGAAGAAGATGCAACAGTGGCAGCAGCAAGCAAGCAAGGGAGATGAGAGAGCTATGGCCGGAGGGTATCGCAACTTGGTGCAGCATCGGACCGTTGGCTATGAATTGTTAGATAGAAAAGAGAGTCCAAATCAAATACGAAGACTGCTGAGTCATAAGAAAGTATACGGGAGGCAAGATTTGATTGGACTAGTAGTAATTGCCTAATAGGCAGATTTTTAGGATAATAAAGTAGCAATCTTCATCTATTAAAATTCATATGTGGACATTTTGGTGATATGTCAAATTTGTATTGGGTGGATGTACCACATTATATTGCTGATGTGTATACATCTGTTACGTGGAATAATTTCTTACTTGACACAATGAACTTAAGTCATGTTCGTTAGAGGGTTTAAAGGGAAATTTTAAAAACATATTTTCAAAAGAAAAAGCAAATAAACAAAGTGGAAAAAAAATTATTTTCAAAAATGATATTTATAAAAAGAATTTTAAGAAATTGTTTTCCCAAAATCTTATTTGGTAAGAGAGTATGCAACAAACAAAATTTTCCTTTAATGTATGGGTTTAGAAAAAAAATAAAAATTTTTGGTGTTCAAAACAAAATTAATTTTGATACCATGTTCTAGAGAATAACTTTTAAACTCGTGCGAAGCAATTAAATTTGAATTTGTAAACATTTTCTATAACTCATAATTAAATAGGAATAATTTGCAACACTTTCAAACCAACAAACCCTTGGACTTTCAGAACAATAAAGGAGTACAAGCACTATTACAAAAAGGGCTTTCAATGGCGGTATTTAAGGGCTTTTAACGGCGATTTTTGGTCTTTTTGAACCGCCATCTATCTGGCAGCCGTAGAAAGTGGCCACTTTCTACGGTGGCAGGGAAGAACCGCGGTTTAGTTCTAAACCGCCGTAGAAAGAAACCACTTTCTACGGCGGTAGGGAAGAACCGCCGTAGAAAGTGGTGACTTTCTACGGCTGTTTAGAAGTAAACCGCCATAGAAAGTGGTTACTTTCTACGACTTTAAGGAGAAGTGATATTTCAAACTCTACATTTATGAAAAAAATCCCCCTCATCAAGGAGAACGACCCACAAAGCATATTTCACGCATTTCAAATAAAGATAAGGGAAACCGAAGAGGAGATAGTGATATTTGCAATACACAAGTCCTATTATACAAATTAAACCAAAGGAGCCCCAAAAAAGTGAACTTATAAAGGGTACCATTGATAAAGTACTTCATATTTCACAACCAACAACTAATGAGAACAATCATTAATTTCTACTAAAGGAAACCTAAATTTAGTGAGAAAGGTGAAAGCTTAAAGGAGAGTACTTCACTCTCCTAAAAAATACTCTCCTTCCCTAAAACAAGAGAAGTCCTTTGTGCTTTTGCAATAAAGAAGCTTTACATTGATGCAACCATAGCCTCACTTTCAATAGATTAGGGGAATTCATGACATTAAACCAAGGGAGGAACACACCGTCCCCTCAACCACAAAGCCTTATCCTCCTTAGCACTAAAGGAGAAACAAAGCCTTATCCTCCTTAGCACTAAAGGAGAAACCTAAACTCAAAAGGTAAAGATTAAGGAGAAGTGATATTTCAAACTCTACATTTAAAAAAAAATCCCCCCATCAGGAGAACGACTCACAAAGACATTTCAAGCATTTCAAACAAAGATAAGAAAGCGAAGAGGAGATAGTTATTTTGCAATACACAAGTGCCATTATCCAACTTAAACCAAGGAGCCCCAAAAAAGTGGACTTATTAAGGGTACCATTGATAATGTACTTCACATTTCACAACCAACAACTAATGAGAAAATCATGTCTACTAAAGGAAAAACCAAAATATAGGGAGAAAGGTAAAAACGTAAGGAGGTGTACTTCACGCCTAAAAGTGCTCTTCTTCCCTAAAAACAAAGAAGCAACACTCAAAAGGTACTTTGTGCTTGTGCAATAAAATGCTTTACATTGATGCAAAGATAGCTTTACTTTCAATATACAAGGGGCATTCAAGACATTGAAACAAGGGAGCCCCAAAGAAGGAACCCTATAAAGCTTAAATTCCACATAGTTGACTCAACAACCAAGCATTTTTCTCATTATCACTAAAGGAGGAACACTAAATCGACTAAGAACCGAAATCAAACACCAATGTTCTCAAATTAATCAAGCAAAACCGAAATCAACATTTGTGTTTCTCATCTTAGTGAAGGAAACCCAAATTGAAAGGGTACTTAATTGAAATCCCAATCAAACACCTAAGTTCTCAACTTATGTAGGACAAAACTCGAAATTCAACAACCAAGCCAAGGCAACCAACAATCGATAAATCCCAAAGCATTCCAATCATTCATCACTAGCATCAAACCCAAAATCAACATTATATTGCGCACAAAAACCCTAGTGGAATTGGAAGTAATTACAAAATGGAAGGTAACATTGCAAAAGCTTTAAAATGCAAGCATAGAAGTTGGATAAACCTTATGTTTGCACTCCTACATCCAAGGCCGAAAATATTAGAGTAGGAAAATAGAAGAAATGTTGGTCGGGGTGAAGCGACACACAAAGATCGGACCTTGGTCCTCGACGTATGATCAGCACGCCAAGCAGCCGTCGAGAAGTGCGGGAAATGGGCGAAGTTCGCTGGGTTGCGCCGGCGACGGGTCCTGGGCGTGAAGTAACCGAACCGCGGCTGGAGAAGGGAGAGGGAAACAGGGGAGAAGTAGGGGAGAAGAAGGGGAAAAGAATAAGGGAAAAGATGTCTAAGTTCAAATATTTTGAACTTAGAACGGCGGGTTGGTTCAACGGCGGTTCAACCGCGAACCGCCGTTGAACCAACTTTCTACGGCGGTTCATTGTGAAATCGCCGTAGAAAGGTTACATTCAACGGCGGTTCAACCGCGAACCGCGGTAGAAAGTTGGTTCAACGGCGGTTCGCGGTTGAACTGACGTTGAATGTTCTCTTCTATGGCGGTTTTTCGTGAACCGGCGTAAAAGATGGGAAAAAAATTGGAGCCAATTCCCGCGCGGGCATATTTTGATATTAAATTTTTTTTTTCATTTTCATAAACTAACCCCACAATTTTGTAAATATAATATTACATACCCAATTTACATTATATTTATTAATTATATACAGAAGCTCGACTTTTATGAACCATTTAATAATTAAATTTCAAATTTTCCCTTGAACCATTTGCATTTAAATTTCACATGCTATTACACAATAATTAATAAATTTCGTAAATTTACATGTAAGCATCGATAAAGTAATAAGCTTCATTATCTGCCCTAAATTTTCTACGTTTTCGACTTGGGCGAACGGGATAAAATAATCAAATCGATAAATGCATTAAGTACGTAGTATAAGAAAAATTAATGCTTAAGTGGCCAAAAAAAAAATAAATACTTACTGGATTTCATTAGATTACATATATATATATATTTGCAATTACGATAATATTAATCAAATATGTATAGTGAAATACATTAAATTTAGTATGGTGCAAAATATAATGTATTTTATTTATTTGCACTGGTTGATCATTATTAAATTGTATATACAATATTACAGTGGAATGTAGGGGAGAAGAAGGGGAACTGTAGAGAAATTAGAGATATTATACCACAACCCTAGACCCTAAACCCTAGACCAACAAATTTGAATTTAGACCGGCGGTTTATTCTACGGCGGTTCAAGGAAGAACCGCCGTAGAAAATACTTTCTACGGCGGTTCCAAAATAAACCGCTATAGAAACCCACATTTCTACGGCGGTTTCACACTGAACCGCCATTGAAAGTTGATTCTACGGCGGTTTTCTGTTGAACCGCCGTAGAAAAGTAGTTTCAATTGGAGCCAATTCCCGCGCGCGCATAAATTTCTATTTTTATTTCATTTTTTGAATCCTAACCCTAAACCCTAATCCCTATTAATTTTTTTTTCCATTTTCAGAAATTAACCTCAAAATTTTGTAAATATAATACTACATACCCAATTTACATTATATTTATTAATTACAGAAACTCGTCTTTTATGAAACATTTAATAAGTACATTTCAAAGTTTCCCGTGCACCAATATTTCACCGAAACATTTCATGAACTATTTCGCAATAATTTTAAGTAAAAGCTCAAAATTAATAAATTTCGTAAAATTACATGTAAGCTGTGATAAAGTAATAAGCTTCATTATCAGTCCTAAATTTTCTGCATTCTCGACTTGGGCGAACGGAATAAAATAATCAAATCGATAAATGCATTAAGTACGTAGTATAAGAAAAATTAATGCTTAAGGGCCCAATTAAAAAAAAAGAAATACTTACTGGATTTCATTAGCTTATATATATATTATATACACAAATATATATATATATATTTGGAATTAAGGACAATAATATTAATCAAATATGTATAGTGAAATACATTAAATTTAGTATGTTACAAAATATAATGTATTTTATTTACTTGCACCGATTGATCATTATGAAATTGCATATCCAATATTACAGGGGAATGCAGGGGAGAAGCAGGAAATTGTGGGGAAATTATAGATATTAGACCAAATATTTGAATTTATGCGCGCGCGGGAATTGGCTCCAATTGTTTCCAATTTTGCTACGGCGGTTCAAGGAAGAACCGCCTTAGAAAATACTTTCTACGGCGTTCAAATTAACCGCCGTAGAAGGTGACTTTCTACGGCGGTTCTTCCTTGAACCGCCGTAGAAAGTATTTTCTAAGGCGGTTGTTTTTGAACCGCCGTAGAAAAGTGGAAACAATGGAGCCAATTTCGCGCGCGCATAAATTTCTATTTTATTTCATTTTATGAAGCATAGACCCTAAAAATTTCAATTTTTTCATGTTCATAAATTAACCCCAAAACTTTGTAAATAATAATACATACCCAATTTACATTATATTTATTAATTATGTACAGAAGCAAGTCTTGTATGAAAAATGTTTTACTAAATAAATTTCAAATTTTCCCATGCAACATTCCACCGAAAAATTTCATGTACTATTACACAATAATTTTAGGTAAACGCGCAATATTCAGTTTATTGTTCTTAAATAATTATCTCTATCTCTATTTTATAATAAAGGCAATCAATAATTACAATTATGTTAAGATAAAATAAAAATAGCTTGAAAGAATTAATACTCTTTACAATTGGATACAAGTACTCAATGTCGTATCCATGTATAGTCTTAAAAATTTCTAGCGCTGCTGTATATCTCGTACACATGCATGCTAGTTAAGAGGCAAAATATGGAAATAGGTTGCCGCCGGTACGGAGCGCGCCTCAATATAAATATATTGAAGAATCTCTATAAAATAATAAAGATTTATTAATCGATAAACGAATAATTAATTCATTTAGCGGTCAATAACCAACCTCGCTAAATGAATATCTTTTTTCGATGCACAGAAAAGTAATTTATCAAGAGTTAAATATAAAATCAAAACAAAAATCATTGTACAGCTTCCGCTGTAAATTTACCAAAAGTACTACTCCTTGAAAAAAAAAAATACATGAGACATTTATTCATAAATGAAAAACAAGGAAATCAATTTGCCAGAAAATTCGACAGAGTCTCCCTATAAATGTAACATACTCCCTGTCAAGGATATGCACATAATTAAATACTTCATTAAGATTCCAACTACTTCAAATAATACGGAATTCAGTTTCAAATCAATTCCGACAGAATCTCCCCTGTAAATTTAACCAAAACACTCTGTCATCCTAACATCAACACAAAAGCTTCACACAATTTTCAACAATAACAAATTCATTTATAAACATTTCGCTATATGAAGTTCCCCGGAAATTTTATCCCTTGCTTGCGCAGCTTCATCCAAGTTGTGACCTGTTTCAATCAGATACTACGAAGGATAAAAATAAATGTTGTTATAAAATTATGTCCACCTCGTTTCATTAAAATCAAATATACATATATAAATACACAACACACACACCACACCACACCACAGAAAAAAAAATTAATAAAACAAACAATATACCTGAAAATAATTCTTAACTTATTCTCTTTCTCTTATGGGACACTTGATCCTCGAACCATAATCCTTCGCTGTGGTCATCACGAAGTATGTATTTATCAAGTTCCCTATCTTCTTCATCTGCTCTCGATTCAGGTAACCCACTAGAGAAAGGGCCCGCCTCATAAAGCCCTTCTTTGTATCAATCTCTTCTTCCACTCCGTGATGTTGTTTACCATGAAGAACAACAGACCAATGTTCGTCACAAGGATCGGTGATATAAAAAACTTGTTTCGCCTACGATGCAAGTATAAATGGTTCCCCCTTGAAACCCTCTCGATTAAGGTCCACCAAGGTAAAATCCAATGGATCATCAGTTCGAACCCCATTATTGTTACCAACCCATTTGCATCGAAATACAGTTATTTTGAAACAAACATAGTCAACCTCCCAAATATCTTTGATCACCCCGTAATATGCCATGCTTGCATACATTGAATTTTTATCCTTTCTGCTAAAAACATGTAAAGCATCTGAGATTATTGTAACACCACTGTTTTGTGCCGTACTCTTCTCATCTTGTCTCTTAGTAGCAAATGAATATCCATTTATGTCATAGCATGAAAATGCACGTACCGCATGGCTGGGCTTAAACGCCAACCATTTCAATGTCTCCGAAACGTCTTTGCCCATGATAGCATTACCAAACCAATAGACAAATGTCCGAATATGTTCATTGAGCACATTTTGATCCGTCCAAGCAGGATAAGACGTTCTTATTGAATGCATATGGTCTCACACATAGGGCTCAACTTCTTCAGAATTACGCAATATATAGAGATGCGCCTTCATCAATTCAACATTAGAAGGCGTAAACATTTTTCCTCCCCTTGTGCCCATACCTGTAATCCTCCCATCGTGCCGATTCTTAGATATTCCAATTGATGCTGTATCGGCCAAGTACTCAGTGCAAAACTCAATTACCTCCTCAGCTATATAACCTTCAACAATACTAGCATCAGGATGATAACGATTCGTAACATACCCCTTAAATACTTTCATATATCGCTCGAATGGGTACATCCATCGCAAATGAACAGGCCCGCAGATTTTTATCTCTCTAACCAAATGAATCACCAAATGTACCATAATATCAAAGAAGGCGGGTGGAAAATACATTTCTAATTGACAAAGGACAACAATTATTTCATCTTGTAACTAATCAAGTATTTCGCGCGCGATAACGTTGCTATATATAGCATTGAAGAAGAAACAAAGTCTTGTTATACTGGACTTAACATGCTTGGGCAATATCGAGCGAATAGTTACAGGCAAAAATTGTTGCATTAAGGCATGGCAATCATGAGACTTCAAACCAACCAGTTTTAAATCTTTCAAGGAAACAAGTCTACTTACATTTGAAGAATATCCGGATGAAACTTTGATACCACACAAACTTGAACACAGTTGTTTTTTCTCTTTTCTGGACAAAGTGTGACAGACAGGGGGTAGATATGTGCGTTGTCCTCGAGCTACCAATGCTAAATTTGATCTTATGTTCATATCAACCATATCAAGTCTCGCGTTATAACCATCCTTAGTTTTACCAGGTATATTCAAAAGTGTACCTAACAGGCTTTCACAAATATTTTTCTCAATATGTATAACGTCGAGACAATGTCTGACATCCAAGTTCTCCCAGTATAAAAGTTCAAAAAAGATGAATTTTTTCTTCCAACAACATGTATCATTATTGCTGGACTTCGAAGGTTTTCCACACTCCACATTAATGTCCGTCACACGAGCTTTCACCTCTGGCCCGCTCAAGGGTTCTGGAGCTTTTCTAAACTCTTAAAATCCATTGAATGCTCTTTTCATACGGCGATACGGATGAGTCTCGGGAAGAAATCTACAATGCCCAAGGTATATTGTCTTCCTCCCATGTACAAGCTGACAAAAATCTGTACTCTGGTCACATATAGGGCATGCTTTATGCCCTTTAACAGAGTACCCAGACAAGTTTCCATATGTAGGAAAATCATTAATGGTACAGAACAACATGGCACATAATGTGAACATTTCTTCACGGTATGCATCAAACACAAGTGCGCCTTCATCCTATAACTTTTTCAAATCTTCAATAAGAGGAGCAAGATATACATCGATGTCATTTCCTAGTTGCCGTGGGCCTGAAATCATTAGAGACATAAGTATATACTTGCGCTTCATACCAAAGTAAGGCGGCAAATTGTAAATAACCAACATCACCGGCCATGAGCTATGTGTGCTACTTAGACTGCCAAACGGGTTTATTCCATTAGTACACAAACCAAACCTCAAATTTCTAGCTTCTCCCCCAAATGAAGGATACATTGAATCAATTTTTTTCCACTGATTCGAGTCTGATGTATGCATTATCACCTTGTCATCATCACTGGGAATACACCGATCTAAATGCCATGTCATAAGTTTTGCATCTTTTGCATTAGCGAACAACCGTTTAAATCTCGGTATTATAGGGAGATACCACAGAACCTTAGCCGGCGACCCCTTCTTTTGCACATCAGAACTGTCTTCAACCTCATCACACACCTGCTGGTTTTTGTATCGTGAAGTTTTATACTTAGGACAAAGCAATAAATCCTTATACTCATTCCTGTAGAGGACGCAATCATTTGGGCAAGCGTGGATCTTCTTATACTCCATACCCATTGGACACAATATTTTTTTTTGCCTCATAAATTCGATCTGGAAGTTCATTATCTTTTGGGAGCATATCTTTCAATACCCTCAATAAGGCTGTAAAACTAGTATCTGACCACCCATTTGCCGCTTTCAAATTAAACAACTTCAAAACACTAGACAAGCGTGTATATCTAGTGCAACCGTTGTATAGAGGCTTCTCATTGTCACCCAAAATGGAAGCAAGAACTTCCGGTTTATCAGCAAAATCCTCGGCCACATCCTCAATCATGTCATCTAATTGATCTCTAGTAATCCCATCATCTCCTTTTGCATGAGATTTTCTTTACTCAGGTAAACTATCAATACTTTCACCATGCCAAATCCACAATTTATAAGAAGGATCAAATCCGTTCCGATATAAATGGAATCTTATTGTATCTGAGTTATCAAACCGCGCACCATTTTTACAAACTTTACACAGACAATAGACGTACTTTGTATTCGTATAAGCCAATTCAATGAAATTCTCAACTTCTTTCGCATAAAAATCGGAGGTCCAATCACCATACAACAAGATATTTCGATCCATGCGTAACTAACTCCTTCAAATAATTAAAAAAAACCCAAATAATAATTCAACAAACAATGTAGAAAGTATCAAGTTGCATGCTTGTTTTAGCATATGTCATACTAATGTTACTCATATAATCAAAACTAATATAATACCTCAAAGAAAAAAATAATGCATAACCAACACATGCGCAATAGACATAATCAAATGAAGAAGAACCCATAAGTTTTTCATTTCATCAAACACATGCAATGCATTAAAAATTAATACACACTCTAAGTAGTGCTAATTATATGAACATCATCCATTAAAAATCAAACACTATAAATCAAATCACATCACCTAGAAACTACATAGTATAACTAAATAGGGTTCCACAATACTAAATTTCACCATATACATGGATTGCAACTTTAATTTTCAGTACTCTTCCATAAATAAAAATAAATTCAATATACATATATCTAAAGTACAAGAATAAGCAATTACTGAGAAATTTTAGAAGTTTCTAACCTTAAGGTGGTAAATTTTAACTTCAAATGACGATTCTTTACATCAAACGTGCAAAACCGTAGTAGGAATTTGGAGAAGAAGACTTTCGGCCGCGATATGGAGATACACGTTGTTATTTAGGGTTAAATACGTCAATACAACGGTGGTTATAATCAAACCGCCGTAGAAAGGGACCTTCTACGGCGGTTAATTGTTTAACCGCCGTAGAAAGGGAATTTCTACGGCGGTTGGGACAAACCGCCGTAGAAAGTATGGACTTTCTACGGCGGTTGGATTATAAACCGCCGTAGAAGGTCCCTTTCTACGGCGGTTATAATAAAACCGCCGTAGAAAGTCCGTATTTCTTTTATAACGGCGGTTTTCTATTTTTCGCCGTTAAACCGCAGCCGTTAAAGCTCTATTTTGTAGTAGTGAAGTGACGAAACTCAAACAATGAGTTACAATTAAGCACAAATGCACAATTTATGACTGCATGTTTAAACGAGGGAAAAAAAATTATACCCAATCCTGCAATATTTTCTATGACGAAATCACTGTCGTGAATGTTCTTATTTCTTATTGAGTTTCAAAATGTTTTAAATTAGTAGTTAAACAATGAAAGGGGAAAAGTATATGTACTATTTTTAATTAGATAATTGAAATAAAACCCCAATGGAATGGAATGGAATGGGAATAATGAGAACTTATCAACTCGTGTCTCGTGGTGGTCGCATGGGTTCCCTCTCCTCTGGATTGGTAGTAGGAAGCGGAAATAAGTAACTACCAGTCTAAAGAAGTTTCCTAATATTTAAATAAGTATTACCCTACTATCTAGGAAGCCATCTACCTAAAAATAAAAAAAGGAAAAAAAATTATAAAAAAAAAAAAAGAGAGAGAGAGGGAGATTGCTCTTGTTTGTTTTGTAATTCAAATAGGAAAATTTTTTTTTTTTGAACAGAGACTTTTTTATATAAAATTATGTAAAGAAGGAAATAAAAAAAAGTAATAATTATATTTTTGTTTGAAATGATATGAATGTAATTATAAAAATGATTTTAAACTTTCAATTTTGAATTTAAGAAAATTTGAAAGTATTTGGTTATAATTTTTTTTTGGTGAGAAAAAGTGTGACTTTTGTTAGAAAAATACTAAAACATGACTAAACTAAAAATCTTCTAAAATGTTTCTGACTCGATGATTATATCTTTAACTCTTTTAAGTTGTTACTAAAAATTCATGCATGAATTTGACAAATAAGTTTCGAGAGTGTCATCTCAAACTCAATTTGTTTTTATAAATCTCGAAATTTTCACTTATTAAAAAATCCATAATATAATTTAAATGATCAATTTTAGTACTTTTTTTTCTATAAGAATTGTTTGTTTTTTAATATTATTTTAAGTATTACAAAGTATTTTTTTTTTAATGAAACTGAAAATAATAAAATAAAGAAAAAAATACTATCGTCACGTTAAGGAATAATTTGATTTCTGGTTTTGGCTTTGAATGTTTTATTAATGCAAAATCTAAATTTAATAACGCGATAATTTCTTTAATAAGACTCTAGTATCATAAAAGTACAATACATGGCTTATTTTCTTTGTTTATGAATCGCTTTTCTATATTTTAAAATTACACATATCTCTATTTTAACACATCATTATTTTTAATTATGGAATGCAACGTGGTCGAAGCTAACGCAATGCATGATGACCAATATGCATGGTACGTGGCGCTTTCTTATTGATACCGCCACAGAGCCTCGCACCATTCTTCAACACGTGTCCCATCGCTGCCATAGATGACCAGCTTAAATTCGCTCCATTTAAACCATCAACCGCCCCAGCAGAGTTTCCACAATCGGTGCTCACTACATAGCCAAACAGCGTTTTGTTTGTTGTACGTTTTCTCTTCTTCTCGCGAACTGGTAAACATAGATAAAACTATTCGAATCGTACGTCAGACGGCCGGCCGGCTTGTCGGATAACCGGAGAAATCATGAACACTGTGGAAGAGCCTGTAATTTCTAGACTAGACCGCCTTGACCATATTGTAAGTGTTTCTTTTTATTATGCTTAATGGAATTTGGATGTGATTTTCTTTTTGGATATGAATTAATTAAGTGGTTTGATTTGATTTTTTTGTAGCTGAAAGAGCTGGAGATAATCAAAGGGGGTTATAATAACCATTCTCCGAAGAGTTCTCCGAAGAGTTCGACGGCGTCGACAACCTCAAGCGAAGGCACCTCTGCAAGTGATGACTTCTCTCCGAGGAGCTTGGAGAAGCATTGTCGTCCGATTGAGGTTGTAAGAATGGAAACTGGGGTTAAAGGGACCGTTATTGAAAGGCTGTCCCATATCGAGGATCGTCTCCTTAAGGTAATCAAATTCATTGCGTTCTTAATTTCTTGTAACTGATTAAGGTTAATCAGCCA
This sequence comes from Leptodermis oblonga, assembly GCA_016801395.1. Taxonomy (NCBI): domain Eukaryota; kingdom Viridiplantae; phylum Streptophyta; class Magnoliopsida; order Gentianales; family Rubiaceae; genus Leptodermis; species Leptodermis oblonga. Next base: position 30,746,510 of record CM028755.1, read on the forward strand.
TGGATTTATAGTGTTCTCAAAATTTATCACTTTATCTTGACATTTTGAGAAATTATTAATTATCGGGTAATTGAATATATATTTTTCTCAAATAATAAGAGGATCTTTGAGGTTTGTTGGGAGTCTTGTGATGGTAATTAATTTAACGAGATGCAAATTTAAGAATTAACTGTTACCTTAATACTGAAATTAGGATTTAATTGTTTGCTTAATACCTATAGTCAAGGCAAGGGCTCATAGTTATGTCACAATAGATATACACACATGATACATGTGTGTGTGTGATTAAAGTCTATTAAAGTTGCATCAGTTATATATCACGTATATATGTAGATATATTTATAAAAGTTGTGCTATATTTTCCGTAGCTCCTTTGATAGAATTTTGAGTAGCTCGTGGATGAACAGATTCGAGAATCAATAAAAAGGTTCTGCTAACCAACTGATGCCGATGACGTAGTATGCCATTTCTGACATGGGATTTGTTAAGCATCAATATCTTCTTTTGTTCTTGGTGTAATTGCAAGATGTAGACAAAACTGAATTAATTACTTCAATATAAATCTGAATAATTAATTTATTATAGGTTTCCATTACTATCGTTATGGATACAACTGATGCTGAATTTCTTTTGTATTTATTTTATGCTTTAATCTTTTTTTATTAAAGAGATCATTCAACTTTGACTAGTACTAATTACATTAATAATGCATTAATATTATAAGCCAGTCGGGTGGCTAAATTTAGTGATTGAATTGAATTGCTTCTTAACGATGCTATAATTTTTACCATTTATCTTTATGATATTGGATGTGAATGGTAAATTAATCTGATTTGAACATGTCAGTTGTGTTTGCAGTTAGAAGAAGAAATGGAGACAGAGAAGAGGAAAGAGGCGATTTCAATAGCATCACCACCGCATAGAAACGCCAGGGTTTCCCCAAGGAAAAGTCTCAAACAGTTGGTCAAATCCTGCGTCAAGGGAAAGAAGAAATGATAAATTACTATAAAAATTGATTTGGATTTGCATTATTAGTGATTTTCGTGGCTAGTTTTTAACTTCTGGCCGGCGTTTGCTCTTCCTTGTATATTTTGGTGGTTTTGGAATATGTTAATGAAGTAATCTGTGTCCTGTGAATTGAGGAGCATTATAATCTTTGCTTGGCTTGTGCTTTCGTTCCAACTTCTGTCAAGTTCTTCATACTATTAGTTTCTTTGGCCTCTTGTGCTTTCAAAATTGACAGTTAGCTCTTTATGGTTTTAGAATAAAGTGTCCAATTTACAGAAATAGAAGAATTTAACTGATAGGTGCAGTACACGCACGAGGTCTATTTGAGTGTTGTTTACAAATTTTTGTTATTGAAATGCCCCTATCTCATTTCACTGTTTATCCTTTTAGTATTAGATCTCTTTATTTACCCTAAGTTTTCTCTTTAGTGCTGCCGCCGCCTACTGCTCTTCAGCAAAGCAGACCGAAGTTTCCGTCTAACCTTTGCCTCTCATATATCTAGCCTCAATTCCGTCACGTCAAACCCCATTTTGGGATTTTGTCTTCAGCAATCAACTTGCAGTTCAGGTAGAGATTCAAGTCCAAAATCAGGGCGTGAAGATGACCACAAAGAAGATGCAGACCCACACAACTTAACCTATATATAAGATGTTCGTAAATGTGTGTTGTAATTCGTATGTTTCTAGCCTAAAAGCAGAACTTTGCTTCCCCTTTTAGAGCTTTATGTTTGGCTGCTGAACACATATATTAGAAGTTGGGTTATTCAATCTACTTGAAGAACACTTCATCTATATTTCTTTTGTTTATTTGAATATGGTGGGTGAATTTTTGGGCCAATTGTTATTTTAGAACTTTTTTTTTATAGAAATACTCAGATTATAAACATCAAAATGGTAATCTATTGGATTTGAAAAAATAGAAATATGAACGAGAAGAGAATATCGTGTCTATAGTCTAGGAGGGAAATGAGTAAAATCAGCTAAGCTATTTTAGGAGATAACGGCTAGCTAATCTCCTAAGATACATGAGCAATTACAAGATGTAATTGCAGGCTAAATTATGTATCCTAATTACTAAAGATATCAATTTACAGCTCATAAAATATTGTCCTTACAGCTCATACAATATTTTCCTTAACATCCCCCCCTCAAGTTGAAGCATGAAGGTCCTGAATGCCCAACTTGCGAAGGAGGAAATGAAAGCGATCTCATCCCAATGCTTTGGTGAGGATATCTACCAATTGTAATTGAGTTGAAACATAATTGGTGCCAAATTGTATATGCTCCCGAATGAAATGACAATCGATTTCAATATGTTTAGTACATTCATGAAAAAAGGGATTAGCAGCAATGTGTAAAGCTAATTGATCATTGATTGAGGATGGTGTATAGTAAGATCAGCAAGTAAACCCCGTAACCATATTAGCTCACTAGTAGTTGCTGCCATAGAGCAATAGTCGAATTCGCAATAGTCGAATTCTGCTGAGGAACGTGAGACTGTAGATTGCTTCTTGGACTTCCAAGAAATAGGAGCATCACTAAGAAAAATGTAGTAGCCAGTAACAGATCGCCGAGTCATTGGACAACTTGCCCAATCTACATCACAATAAGCTTTGACTTGAAAATCACTACAAGAAGGAAAGAAGAGACATTGTCCCGATGAACCTTTCAAATAACGAAGAACATGATATGCAGCATCAAGATGTGGATTACACAGTTTTTGCATGAATTGACTAAGAAGTTGAACGGCATATGTGATATCAGGCCGAGAAATAGTGAGGTAAATAAGATGCCCAATTAATCAACGATATAAGCCTGGATCCCTTAAAGGTTCACCGCAGCCAGAAGACAATCGATGTTGTTAAGCTATGGGAAAACTAGTTGGTTTGCTACCAGACATCCCAGTTTCTTTCAAGAGGTCAAGTGCATATTTACATTGACAAAGAGATATCCCCTTTGGTGAGCGAGCAAGTTCTAGGCCAAGAAAATATTTAAGGTTACCAAGATCCTTGATGGAGAAACATGTCCTAAGATAGCTCTTGAACTTTAGAATTTGTGAAGTATCATTCCCTGCAATAATCATATCATTTACATAGACTAGGATGGCAAGGAAAGAAGTACCTTCGGTCAAAGTAAAAAGGGAATAGTCATGGTGAGATTCTACAAAACCAAATTTCTTTAATGACAAAGAGAACTTACTGAACCATTGACGAGAAGCTTGCTTCAGCCCATACAAAGATTTATGGAGCCGACATACTCGAGTGTCACCTGTTTTAAGATACCCTGGTGGAGGGGACATATATACTTCTTCATGCAACTCACTATGAAGAAATTCATTATTAACATGTAATTGATGTAATACCCAATTTTTAGCAGCAGCGACTGCCAACAAACACCGAACAGTTGTTAATTTTGCAACAGGTGCAAAAGTCTCATTGTAGTCTAATCCTTCAATCTGTTTATATCCTTGAGCTACCAAGCGTGCTTTGTAGCGCTCAATGGAGCCATCAGCCTTGTATTTTATTTTGTATACCCATCGAGATCCAACTGGTTTCTTCCCTAAGGGTAATGTTACTAAATTCCATGTATGATTTTGTTCCAAAGCAACAATTTCCTGTTGCATAGCCTCACACCATTTGGGGTTTACAACAGCTTCAGAAAATGATTTAAGCCCACTAGCAATAGAAATATTAGCAAGAAAAACTTAACGAGATGGAACAAAATGAGAATCTGATAAATAACAGGACATAGAATATTGACTACCTGGAGAAACTACAGTGGAGGTTGACTGTGATGACTTATCTACTCCCGGGAGCTGATACACATAATCATCAAGACGTGAGGGAATAGGATAAGCTCATTGAGGTCGTGATGTATTAAGGGGAGGATTTTGTAAGGATCCAGTTGGTTCAGAAGGAATATGATTAGGAAGCGAGTCTTGAGATGCAATCTCAGAATTTGATTTAACAGAATTAGGTGAGACAATATGCTGGTCTTCATGAGATTGAATTAGGGAGTTATGAGAAGGGGACACATCCGCTGAAGAATCCATGATTGGTACGGGGACAACAACATTTGGTTCTTTTGGAGTATCTTGAGTAAAAGGAAATTGATTTTCATAAAAAATGACGTCCCGCGATGTAAACATTTTATGAGACTCCATATCATAAATTTTATATCCCTTTTGCCCCATAAGATAACCAATGAAAATACAAGGTTTAGAACGCGGTGCAAACTTATCATTGGATCGGTTTTTATTATGCACATAACACAAACAACCAAAATACGTAAATGAGAGTATGAAGGAGTTTTTGAAAATAACATCTCATAAGGACTTTTTTTCCAGATAATTTAGGTGTAGGGGTGTAATTTATTAAATAGGCTGTAGTCAAAACACATTCACCCCAAAATTTAATTGGTAAATTTGTTTGAAATCGAAGAGCACGAGCAACTTCTAACAAGTGACGATGCTTTCGCTATACTATTCCATTTTGCTGTGGTGTGTCAACACACGATGTTTGATGCAAAATACCATTAAGAGAAAAAAAAAATAGCCATAAAACCAGCAGTAAATTCTAGACCATTATCACTCCTAATTTGTTTGATGCTACGATCGAATTGAGTATTAACCATGGCATGAAATTGAATAAAATATTTTTGTGCTTCTGACTTATGTTTAAGGAGATAAACCTACGTGCATCTTGTGCAATCATCAACTATAGTGAGAAAGTAGTGAGCACCAAAAAGAGACGGGGTTTTATAAGGCCCCCAAATATCACAATGAACTAAATCAAAGGGAAAATCATATTTCTTAATACTCAAAGGGAAAGAATTCCTAGTTTGTTTTGCTCAATGACACACATCACAACACTTATTTAAGTTTTTAGATGATAAATTGGACAATTGAGGAATTAATGATAATCTATCAAATGAAAGATGACCTAGACGTTCATGCCATAAGATTGGTGAAGATGAGGATGATAGGGATGTTGCGGCTGCTATATTGGTGGCACTTGAAGCTCACGAAAGTAATCTAAGCCATCACGTAAGTCACCTATTCCAATCAGCTTCTTTGATTTGAGGTCCTGTCGGGCACAAAACGATGGAAAAAATAAGGCTACATAGTGAAGTGCTTTCGTCAGTCTACTTATTGAGAGAATATTACATTTGAATGAAGGAATATAAAGAGCATGATCTAGCATCATATTGGGAAGTTTAATTTTACCCACGGGGTGTATAGGAATAGATGTCCCATTTGGTAACTTGACAGGTGAAGCATGAGACATAGTTCTTATATCAGAGAAAAATGATGCATCACATGTAAAGTGTTCAGAGGCACCACTGTCTAGTATCCAATCTGAAAAAAACATGAGATTGGGTAGTCTTACCAACAAAATTTGCTATATTCTGACTAGTTGACGGAATTAGGGACATGAGTTGATCATATTGCTCTTGAGTGAGACTCAATCCTGGTCCCGTAATCTGGCTTAAACCTGCAATGACATTGTTAGATGAAAGATGGTCTACCTTCCCTTTTGGGGTTACTGCTTTGTTTTCCCAGTTTGGAGGAAATCCAACCAACTTAAAGCATTTTTCTTTATTGTAGTGTGTACACTTTGGTCTATTTTTCCCTCTTTGCTGATTTCTTTTGAAGTGCTTACCTGGATATTCTTTTGCTTGATTGATAAATGGTTTGACTACAAATGCTGCTGCCTCTGTTGAATGACCAATGGAAGTAATGGCTAGTTGTTTCTCTTATTTTGTAGCAAGAGCTAAGATTTGTTGATTGTAGGAAATGATTCCATATTTAGCATTTGAGATCGGATGGTTCCATATTGAGCATTTAATCCTATAAGGAATTGATGGACTTTTTCCTTCTCTCGTTCTGCTATAATTTCTTTTCCAGCACCACATGTACATGAAGGAATGCTAAAATAGGATGCCAATTCATCCCAAAGACCTTTTAATTTGGTGTAGTAGGCTGCAACAGAGAGATCATTTTACTGCGCCAAACAGATCTCTCGTTTCAACTCATGGATACGGGGAGCATTTCCTTGAGAGAAGCATTCTTGCAAATCTCTCCACATCTCACAAGCAGTATCGACAAACGCAACGCTGTCATACAATTTTGAAGAAAGTACATTAAAGATCCAAGAAATTATCATTGAGTTGCATTTGTCCCAAGCCTGATTTGCTTAACTATCTTTCTCCAGTTTGAGTAATGAGCCATCAACAAAACAAAACTTGTTTTTGGCTCGGAGAGCATTCATCATGGCACGCCTCCACGTTGGATAGTTGTCACCTTTAAGGAGGCATGAAACAAGAACTGTGCCGGGATTATCAGACGAATTCAGAAAATATGGAGAAGAAACTTCATGTTCAGACATCAACTTTGATGTTGAACGGTTGGATTTTGAAGATGTTTCTTCATTCATGATGGCTGTGGAATTCAAGAGTCAGTAAACAAAAGAAAAAATAGAAACATGAATGAGAAGAGAATATCGTGTCTTGTATTCTGTTATGATGCAATATTTATACAGATACAACAGCAAAGGAAAGCCTATAGTCTATGAGGGAAATGAGTAAAATCAGCTAAGCTATTTTAGGAGATAACGGCTAGCTAATCTCCTAAGATACATGAGTAATTATAAGACGTAATTGCAGGCTAAATTATGTATCCTAATTACTAAATATATCAATTTACAGCTCATAAAATATTATCCTTACAGCTCATACAATATTTTCCTTAATAGGATTTGTTGAGAAATAATGGTAAAATAAATTTAAACGATAAAACCCAGGAAAAAAATTTTGTTTAAAAAAATGGTAAATAAAACTAGAGAGAGATGAAAAACTCTTGGAATTGAGCAAAGATTGAAAAGGAAGGAAAGAAAGAATGATGGTAAGAATAAAAGGGAAAGGATTTTTGTAAGAATAAAAAAGGGGTTCAACTGTGCACATTGCCGAGAGGGTTAAATGAACAAAATGAAGTGATTTTTTTTAAGGGTATAGCGGGTATAAATTATATTACAGTTAAGGTTAACATTTTCTGTTAGTTGGACACTTTAGTCCAAAATTATAAGGTGGTAACTGTCAATTTTGAAAGAACAGGGGGAAAACTGTCATTATCATGAAACCACAAAGGGCAAACTGTATTTCACCTTTATTAATAAAAGTTTATTTAAAAAATATAAAATAACTAAAAAAATAAATTTATCGAATTAAATAAATTATTTGAAGTTTAAATTTAATATTATAAATAAGTATTTTTAATGGTTGAATTTTTAATATTTAAAAATTGAAATATTAAAGGTAAATTTTGATTAAATAAAAAGAAAAAATATAGCAAATATATATATATATATATATTGTGGGAGAAGATCTTCTATTCCAACAAAAAAAAAAAAAGAAGCTTTAATTACGACAATAATAGAGGAGGAAAAGAAAAAGAAGAATACAAATAAAATATTCATGATGATGAAAGTACAAAGTGTGTGTGTATATATATATATTCATAATCAAATATTAGAAGTAATTAATCTTGTATTTAGAATCTCCAATATGAAGAAAATTTCAGCCAAATAAATTTGAAAATACAAAAATAAAATTAACCTACTCATAATTTACATGATACGAAAAAAGAAAAAAAGGAAAAAGAAAAAGGAAGGGAAAGTATTGGACATTCATAATTTTGATAGTGCTATGACTAAAAGAAAATCTAGAATTAATAGAAAATTTGAAAATATGAGTTTCTATGATGTAAAAGTTTTCTCTTTCATGTTTTCCAAAGTTGGGAAAAAATAGGAGACTAATAGAATCTTAAAAACCTGCAATATAATTGAAACATCAATTCTATGAGTTATCCCAAAACCCAAACAAAAAGAAGGGAAAAACCAAAAAATTATAAAACTTAATATTAAACAAAGCCGTACGAACTGAAACATCAATAATATGAATTAGTTGGGCAAAGTTTGGGAGACTAATAGAATCTGAAAAATCTGCAATAAGAATTGAAATATCAATTATATGAGTCATCCCTGTTGGAAAATAATAATTTAAACCAAACTTGTATTAATTAGGTAATTATAATTGTAGTAGAATTTGTTATTTGTCTATTTTCTATTTGGTTTAGTATTTGTTTTGGGTAACCTAGTTGTTTTAGGAAATAGTTCTGAATCAGATTTATGGTATGATTCAGGGATAGTTTAGCCTATAAATAAAGGCATTGGGTGATCATTGTAATCACAGAGATAAATACAGAGATAGATACAAAGATACAGGAGAAACTGAATAGCCTTCGGGTTGTTTCTCAACCAAGGTTCGGCTTAGGTGCGCCGCACAGATTGTGTGCGTGCGAGTTTGTTTATTGTTTGTTATTACAAAGAAGTTTTATTTCGCTCTATGTTAATTTCTTTAATATTATTTTGGATATATATTATTTTTACATCCTACAAGTGGTATCAGAGACAGAAAATTGTGATCTTCCTGTTGCGACACAATCGGTGCTGAAACATTGGAGTGGTCAAAGAGTTGCAAAAAAAAAAAAAAAAATTTGCCGCTACCTAACAGATTATAGAAAGCCTTGCGGCTATTCTGTTTTCCCAACGGCGAAGCTCTGTTTTGCTTCAGTTTTGTGTCGGCTATTTTACAAGGCACAAAGCCTTTGGTGTTTGTTTCTTTGGTTTCAGTGCAATCACAAATACCATAAGTTCATTGTTGTTCTTTGACTTCGGTGCAGCAAGCCCCCAAAATCAATTTGGCTTAGTTGGTTTGCACTTTGATCCGCATGAGCAACTTTGCATCCTTATTAAATTGATCAATTTGAGATCAGCTTTGAAGTTAATTTGATTTCGACCGAAGCTCTGTTTCGGTGGAGTTCGTTACTAGAGGTGAGATTGTAATTGTTAATTATGGATTGGAGTGCTTATATTAGCAATATTCCAAAGTTAGTTGGGAGACAAAATTACCCTATTTGGATAACGCTGATGGATAGTCATCTCGGAGTATTTGGTTTGCGACAATTCATTCAAAATGAGGTGACAGATGATGCAGACGATGATGAAACAAAGGAGAATGTACGTTTGACATTATCTCTAATTCATCAATCTGTTGATAGTTCAATCTCTAGAAAAACTTGTCATGCGAAAACTGCGAAACAAGGATGGGATATTTTGGTAAAAAATTATAAAGGGATGGATAAAGTTCAGAAAATTAATATTTTGAAATTGGAAAAGAAATTTAGAGATAGCAAGATGAGAAAATGTGAAACAATTGATGACTACTTTCATAGATTATTGAAGATTAGAGGTAAGATGACATCAAATGGGTATTTTCTCGCCGAAGATATTTTTGTGAATCATGTTCTCAATACACTTACTAGGAAGTTTGATTACTTTGTAGCATTGATAACTGAGACAATAGATATTTTAAAGTTGCGTAATTGGGCATTACTTAGTATATTGATTCTTGATGAACAAATGATTAATATCAAGCAGTTAGTGATCAATGAGTTACAAGAGCATTCATTTGAAAATATTGCTTCAAGAATTGTGGATGAAGAAAGTCAAAGTATCATTGAGCAGGAATGTGTAAATGTAGATAAAGGCATTGAAAGTCTTGATTTGGTCAAAGAAGAAGAAATTGTTTGTCTCACTGAACGAGAGCGAAATATTGAAATTGATGATCACGTAGATGAAAGTGATCATGGGATTGTTGAAAGCTCTGTTGAATTGGAGCAGATCAACTGCAATGAAGTCGACTCCTTATTTGGTGGAGTATCCGACCAGGTTAAAAATGAGACAGTAGAGCCTTGGATTTGCAAGGACATTGTTATGTTTGACGACATTGTTGAGATTAGTAATGTCGATGGAAAGCTCTGTTCTAAAGATGAATTGATAGATATCAGTGAATTTTTTGATCAAGCTGGAAAATTTGATAGAATGTGCTCAAAATACAAGTTTATATTCAAATAAAATTTGAAGGAAATACCTCGAATTTGCGAAGTTGTTATTGAAATTTGCAAGGATGATTACAAGGTTGACGAGACGGCTTGTTTAGTTAAAGAATGGGTGGACATGACTAAGTTCTTTGATAAGGATGAGTTTCCACAGAAGATCCATGGAACATACAAAGGTGTCTCTACGATGAGATTGGTTTAAGTGAGGTTATGTTGGAAAAATAATTTAAACCAAACTTGTATTAATTAAGTAATTATAATTGTAGTAGAATTTGTTATTTGTCCATTTCCTATTTGGTTTAGTATTCGTTTTGGGTAACCTAGTTTTTTTAGGAAATAATTATTAATCAGATTTATGGTAGGATTCAGGGATAGTTTAGCCTATAAATAAAGACATTGGGTAATCATTGTAATCACAGAGATAAATACAAAGATAGATACAAAGATACAGGAGAAACTGAATAACCTTCGGCTTGTTTCTCGACCAAGTTTCGGCTTAGGTGTGCCGCACAGATTGTGTGCGTGCGAGTTTGTTTATTGTTCATTAGTACAAAGAAGTTTTATTTCGCTGTATGTTAATCTCTTTAATATTATTTTGGATATATATTATTTTTATATCCTACAATCCCAAAACCCAAACAAAAAGAAGGGGAAGAACAATACAATTATAAACTCAATACTAAACAAATATGTACAAATTGAAACATCAATAATATGAATTAGTCTGGGAAAGTTTTCGAGACTAATAAAACCTGAAAAACCTGCAATAAGAATTGAAACATCAACTATATGAGGTATCCCAAAATCCAAACAAAAATAAGGAAAAATCATAAAATTATAAAACTCAAAATTAAACAAAGGTGTACTAATTGAAATATCAATAATATGAATTAGTCCAAAATCTAAACAAAATGAAGAAAAATAAGATAAAATATAAAACCTAATAATATTGTGAAGAACAAAATTTCAATGAACACAATAAAATTAAATAAATGAGCAATTTTAACCTTTGTCGGCAGCTGAGGTACAGGAGAAAACAAATATTTTATTCATTCAGTTCTAACGTATATAGAATTTGAATCCGGATGAAGGAATTAATAGACGTAGAGATGGTATGAGAGATAAGGATAAGCATGGTAGAAAATAATTAAAAAACGTATAATTATCTAAAGATAATAAATTTAATAAATGATAAATTTTAAGGTGTTGATCAAAATATAAAATTTATTACATATAAATTATACAAAAACGTATAGTTATTTGAAGCACGTGTGTAGTTGAATAAAGATTGTGATGAAGATATATATATATATGGAACTTTGTTAGTCATATATATAATTATCATAATTAAAGTAACGTGCAACTTTAGAAAAAGAAATTTAAAAATTTTATTGAGATATAAATAATCTTACATTTGAAAATGTTGTGAGTACATATGAAGATGAAGCTTAAAAAATAGAAAAGAAAAAGAAAGATGAAGCTTTGAAAAAATAAATAAAAATAAACAGATGAAGCTAAAACAAATAAATAAAAAGTGATGAAGCTTAAATTTTTAAATTAAAAAAAAAAGGATGAAACTTCAAATAAAATAATAAAAATATATTCGGATGAAGAGAGTAGTTGATCACAACTAAATATATTTATGGATGAAGATGGGGAGTTATTGATCTTAACTAAATATCTTTATGGATTAAGATGAAAAAAAAAACACACAGATAAAGATGGAATTTTAAAATTAAAAAAAAAAAAGATATGGATTGATGATGCATCAAAATTAATTTAGGTGGTATCTTATCTGTCATATGTCACTTGACAAAAGGAGAATGTGTCTCTTAAATGTTGTGTTTTTTTTCTAATATAGTAAGATATGAATGGTAACTCATTTTTCACTAATTCATTTTAATTTTATTCTAACTGTTTTATAGTAAATCATGTTGTATTAATGATACTTGTTTTAATTAAGTTTTTTTCATTGCAAATCATGTTGTATACATTCATTGTTTATTTTTTTATGATAAGAAATTTTATTTTAAGTTTTTCATTGTAAATTATGTTGTCTGAAAAATTTTATTTTAAGTTTTTCATTGTAAATTATGTTGTCTAAAAATTTTATTTTTTCATTGTAAATTATGTTGTATGCATGTATCGTTTTTTTTAAAATTGTGATTTTTTTTTAAAAAAAAATTTTAATTGCAATTTTTTTAATAAATGTGATAAATTAATTGAGATATCTATTATGTATATTTTAACTGATTAATTTCTGAGGCCAATCAGAGTATGTATGGAATGAATAACTTTCAAATGAATACGCAGATTTAAAACATGGGAAAAGGTAATACAATTGTTTTTGATAAACGATATTTCTCTCTTTTTAGATTTAACCAAATCATTAATACTCAAGTAATTTAGGTCCCATTTGGACAAATTTTTCAAAATTATTTTCAGTGTTTTAAAAATATAAAGAACTTTTGTTCTTTTATATTGTATTTATATTTTTTTTTCCGTATTTTCAAAGTGTAGTTATCATCTATCCTTATCAACCTTCAACTCATTTTAACTTGGAGCCTCATAAACGTCTATTACTCACTTGTTCATTTATTAATGAATAAATGGAGTTTAAAATTCTAAGAAGAGGTGGAAAGACAGTAAAGAAAAGAAGAAAAAAAAAAACTTTTAAAACAATTACGCAAGAATAGAGAATTAAGGAGGTAAGGGAGAAGTTGAAAAAAAAAATTTGAAGTTGAGAATCTTTAAATAAAAATAAATTGCAAATAGCAAATTTTAATATTGACAGATAGATTGATACATTTGACCTTTTTTGTCTCATACTGAGTTATAACGGTTCAAAATTAATAATTTAAAATGCTATAAAAAGGTTAGGGACCGTTTGGTTGGGTGTATTTAGAGGGGTCAATGGGAATGGAAGGAAATGATTGACATTATTCTTGTTTATTATGGGAATGAAAAAAAAGGAATTATTCCCTAATATTTGGATATGGCTCAATACCGCCTCCTCCCCGCATTCGGATTCAAGAGCCCAGTCCGGATTGAAAATTATTCTCCCTTCCGAAAAAACCCTCACTCTTTTCCTCAATCTCAGTTATAATTCGTTCTCGGAACAGCTTCCCGGAAGTGTTTTTAACCTCACCAATCTCAGAAGCTTGGACATCAGCCGGAACAATTTTTTCGATCATTTCCCCAGAGGGATATCCAATCTGGAAAATTTGGTCGTTCTTGATGCCTTCAACAACAGCTTCTCAGGGCCCTTACCAGCGGATGTTTCGAAAATTGAGACGCTCAAGGTTTTGAACTTCGCCGGGAGTTATTTCAGCGGCCCAATTCCGTCGGAGTATGGTTCGTTCAAGAGCCTTGATTTCATTCATTTGGCCGGAAATTTTTTGAGGGCGAAATTCCTCCGCAATTGGGATTGCTGAAAATAGTTACCCACATGGAAATTGGTTACAATTCTTACGAAGGTTTGGGATGCTAGCCATGGTTTCCGACAAGGAGTTTCTCTATTTCGGTATAAATTTTCAGATAATCTTGAAAGAAGTAACCCACTGCAATACTATACTGAAATTTCTCCATCAGAAATTAGCAAATAGAAGAAAGCAGATAGAAGAAGAAGATCAAAGAAGAAGAGGAAGAAGAAGAAGAAGAAAAGATAAGAAGAAAAAATATCAGTAAATTCTCTGTTTTTGCAATAATTGAGGAGAAATTTGAATTATTTCATTAAAGAAATATAGGAGTAAATTTGTGATTTTAACTGATTCTCATTACTGATATTCAACTGAACCAAACATCATGTATGTCACTGATATCCATTCCAGGATTTGAACCAAACAACAACTATTCAGTTGATTCCCATTTTCATTGACCTCAATCAAATCCATTCTCATTCCAATTGACAGATTCGAACCAAACAGCCCCTTACTAGAGAACTCTACAGTACTTCTGGTATTTTATTTGAGAAATAGTAATTTGATCCAGATCAAAGTTGAGTTTAGAGTTATAGGCTCTATTTGGTATACATCTTGAAAGGTGTTTTAGGACTGATTTTGGTGGGTCCAAATTAAAAGGCCTGTTTGGTTTGTATCTCATTTGAAAATGAATTCTAGAGATGCTTCTGGCATGAAATTTTTGAGAAATAGCCCAAAAACGATTTCCACACCAACTCAGAAATCTGAACTTCGTCTTCTGCGATACTATTATGTGGTACCCAGAAATCTCAACCCAAAAAAAAGAAAAAAAAATTACTCATAAACAGTAATTATGTGGTACTATTCACGAGTATCAGTATTAATCAATTCAGGTTTAGAATTAAATAATGAACCTAGAAGGAAAAAAATCTCAAGTTCGTATCATCACCAATGATGTTAGTAATTTTAAAGTATATTTGATGTGTGTAAAAAATAAAAATAAAAAATTCGTGAACAGTAACTATGTGGTACTATTCTCGAGTATCGCAATTAATTAATTCGGGTTTAAAAATAAATAATGAACCTAGAAGAAAAAAATCGCAACTTCGTAAAATCACCAATGATGTTAGGAAATTAAAAGTATCTTTGATGTGATAAGGGAAAAATAAATCGTGAACAGTAATTATGTGGTACTATTCACAAGTATCGAAATTAATTAATTCAGATTTTAAAATAAATATTAACCTAGAAGGAAAAAAAATCTCAACTTCGTATAATCACCAATGATGATAGGAATTTAAAAGTATCTTTGATGTGTTTAGGAAAAAAATAAATTTGTGAACAGTAATTATGTGGTACTATTCACAAGTATCAAAATTAATTAATTCAGGTTTAGAAATAAATAATTAATCTAGAAGAAAAAAAATCTCAAGTTTGTATGATAACCAATAATGTTAGTAATTTAAAAGTATCTTTGATGTTTAAAAAAATATTTTTAAAAAAATTGTGAATAGTAATTATGTGATACTATTCACGAGTATCGGAAGTTGGAGGTAAATTTTGCAATGCCATACAATATCTTGAAACATATCTTAAAACACAATCCAAAATACATTGAAGATGTTCTTCCAAATAATATCTCAAAATATCATTTAAAATACATTTCAAAATACCTTTTAAAATGTGATAATAAGCAGGGCCATAGATTGTGCGTTGATAACGTAGAAACAAAATTAAATTAACGACGGCAGAAAAAAAGATTAAAAATGAATATAGATAACAGGGTAGGTTGTGTACTAGCCAGATATGGCTCTACATGCCCAAGTGAAAGTTGTCTGTGGGAGCTGGACACCCGCTTTGATTTTTGAATCGTAGCGGTAGCTGGATAATTCCAGGGTAATTAATATATTTTTATCAGTTTTGTTTAGAAAATAAAATAAAATTTCAAGAGGGGCATATTAGAAAAATATATTTTGATTGATGAGTTTCTCCCCCCCAGAATCCCACACATTCTTCTATTTTATTTAGAGCAAATTACATCTAAAAAATATAAAAACATAAATTATTTAGAGAGAACAAATTTTTTTAATAGATATCAATTTCCCTTTCTTGATATTGTTTTCCACAATTAGCCGGGCTTCTTACACAGATCTTTATAACAGTCACAAAGGCACTGATTGTAGAGATTTGGATTAACTCTTGAAGCGATATCGGTTGAGCTGCACTCATTACTATCAACAACAAAATTAAAATGATAGGAACACAATTTTTTACGGCCATGCTTATTTGTTTCTCTCTGTGCAGGACGTACACTACACAATAGCATCTGATAGTGTAAAGTTCACACACACACATCTGTACTTATATATAAAGTGGCAATCTCTTAGCTACAGTAATTGTGGTGGTTCCGCTTCTCCATTTTTCTTTCCAGATTCTTCTTCACTTTTTCTTTGCTCTTCCCACCTCTTCCCTTGATAACCTTCTTTGCTTTTTCTTTGCTATTCCCACCTCTTCCCTTGACGTTATTAACAAAGTTTCACATTTTTTTTGTAGGTTTTTCTTGGATTGCAGAGCGGAAGAGTCGTTGATCTTCCTTCGTTGTTTATGGGTTGACGGTGAATTTTTTCCCCCAAGTTTCTTGGTTTTGTTTTGATTTTTTTTTCCTTTTTCTCTCTTTTCTCGTCCGCCTTCATTTTTGTGTGATTGATTAGTTAGTTTTGTGGGTTACTTTTAATGCACATGAACTGTTTGATTTATTGTTTCTACTATATAAAGATTATCTACTTGGACAAAGCAATGATTATGATGTCGTGCAACAATTTTTGTTCAGGTCCGTTTTCTGAGCAGTCGATCATTAACATGTATGGCTTTGTCTTCTCCATTTATTTGATCAGTTAATTTTGTAGGATGTACTTAATGGTATATGGCAGTGGTGGAGAAATCCATCTGGATTTTTTTTCCCTCCCTGTTTCTTCCCATGCAACCGGTGTTGCACACATGACATTCTCTTGTCTGACCTGATTCACTGATCTAAGCCTTAGTCTTTTCAGATAGTTAACTGCTTTTTTCATTTGTCAGGGATTTTGCAGCCATGGTGGTATTCTTTGTTCTCATTCTTGATGGGTTGATGGTTGAAAACCAACCCTTTCAGCTTTGCCAATGTCAACGCCTTCTGGAGAACCTTTAAATGTGAGATCTCGGAAGAATGAGGTAAACAGAGAGATGAGATTTATTGAAGGGTGATTGCCCCTCTTTGTCTTGCTATGATTTCCTTGCAATTTTGGTAGGAAAACCAGCAGCCCTTGAATTATTTTTGTTCTGAGAAATGAGAATGCTTTGAACTGAGGAAATTCCTTTCTTTAATTTTGTTGTCCTCTTTCTCTGTACCCAATTTTCTGTTTGATGTTCTAAAAATATCTCATATTACAGATTTTCAACAAATATGCATTGAAATTTTTGATAATCTGTCTCTGTTGTTGACGTTAATTTCTGAAACAGAAAAAGGACACAAGATTGTTATTCAGAGTGCTAGATTATGTAAGAAAAGAATGAACTAATCCATCTTGCACTGAAGGGACATAAGATGTTATTTTTATAACTCTGATTCTGATTCTCAGAAGCACCCTTTTGATTTTTGGGTTGAATTTAAAATACTGAAATTCAGCTTGGTGTGTTTCGAATTTAGCTTGGGCCTGAACTGGATGTTTCTAGGCTTTGATTTATGTATTTTCCAAAATTTTAAAGTAAGTTATATAGTTTTACTAATGCTAGGGTTTTTTTCCTTTATGTAGGCTGAATAAGAGACTGATGAAGTCTATGCACAAATTACTTTGATGGCAGACCTAAATGTAAGAACATGATTTGGTAATGCCATCTCATGATACTTTCGGAAATGGATTTGCTCTGTTCCTTTGTGTGTTTTGGCTTATAATTTTTTTTATAGGGTTTGAGAAAAAAATGATTTTACCTTTTTGTTTGATGAAAATTTCTCCTGATCTCTGAATTTGTAATTCTTACATTGATTTTGGAAAGTTTTTCAAAATTTCATTCTACGTTTTCTCTCTGTACATATATCATTAGTTTCTGTTGTGGCTTGAAATTATTTTGCTTAGGAATTCTGTTTGGTTTGGGAAATATGACATTTTGTTTGCTCCTTTAGGCGGGAAAGGTAAGAATGGTGTTAAGAACTTTAAATCCCTGCAGTCATGCTTGCCCTGTACTGCCTTAAAGGAGGTCCTTGCTGACCTGTTTCTGTAGAAGCCTATTGAGGAGAAGAATAATTCCTCTTCTGCCAAAGAGCATTGTAATTTCCAGCCTCAAAGTAAGTTCCTTTCCTTTCCTCTCCTTTCTTTTACCTAAAAGATTTTGTCTCTCTGTCTCTTCGAGTGCTTTTATCTCTTGCTATAATTATGTATTTTCATTGGCAAGTATGAGCAATGGTGTACTAAAATGATGATGGTTTGAGCTTCTGTGGTATGCCTTGATAATTTTATTGAAATTGGAAATGTTTCTACCTTTTTGTGTTCTTTATTCTTTGGAACTTAAGAAAACATGTTCAGGCTGAGAATGGTACTGAACTACCTGAGGAAGTTCTCTGTCAATCAAACTTTGGACGTACAATTAAATTCTACTTCATGTTCTTTCGATTCGATTTTCTTTGGACGCTTAACTACTTTGCTGTAATTACTATAAACTTCCTTGAGGTTGGTGAAATCTACGTTTTGTGACTTCTAAATGTTTTCAAAAACCATTGTGGTTCTTCAAGTATTCTTCATATTCTTCCATTTAGACAGTGCTACAACGGCCATCTGAGCTTCAAGTGGACAGGCGCTTATTTGGATTCTGACACTGCTGTTTTGTATTTTTCTTTTGTGATTGTCCTGTTTCTTGATGATGATGTATTGATGACAAAAGAATGACTAAGATTACTTACTCTGCATATGAGAAAAATAGCTTATATTTTGCAGGTGTTTTGCTGAAGTATTTCAGTTCAGAATGGTATATAGCTCAATTTCATTTGTATGAAGGATCTCAGTATATTATTTTCTTTGGTCGTCATAAGAATACAGTGGTAATATTTGGATTAGATGGAAGGTGAGTTACAAGAGTATTCAATAATAACCAGAGAGGAAACTTTGGGCTGTAGTCGGATCTTTTAAATATACATTTCGTGAGGAATACTATACATGTAGGATCCAGATTCATAATAATGACTTGTGTTGTATAACATGACCAAGGAACCTGCATTGGTGTGCCTTTTGGTTTGAGTAATCTGTCGTCGTTTGATGTTGTAGGCAGATTCTTTTACATATGCAAATTTGACGTTGGCACGCGTGGAGATATGCAAATTTGACGTTGGCACGCGTGGAGAAATGACTCACATGGAATACCATACCTTTTGTTTGTTTAATTGATTTACACATGTATTTATCTTGTTAAGGATTCCAGTTAAAGCTTTGTTTAAGTGGCCTGATAACCGCTAAATTTTAACATTTGGAGTTGAAGGTTATGGACCAAATGGCTAATTCAAGAGAAACATAAACGCAAGTTTTCTATGGATAAAACAGTATGCAGTATCCAATTGAATACTGCAGTAATTAACCTTAAAAAATCAAGTTCAATAATAAGGCAGAGAAAGTGTTGTTATATGTTGGATGAATTGAACTTTTTGTAAACAGACATGTTATTGTACCATTGAGGTTCGACTATATCATGATTTGGCTAGGTTCAGTGACTTCACCCTCTTATGTGATTAAACTAAAGGCTAAAGGCTTGAAAATTAACATGCATAGTATGCCAATCTATCAAGAATAATAAATTTGTTTCTTCTTTACGGGAAATTATGCAATGTACATTTTTGTCAATATATATATATATATATATATATATATTCAGTTCAAACCCAGCTCCCGCTTAGCGGGGGCAAGAAAGGCCTAGTATATTGAAAGTCATCTTATGTGAACTAATTTCAAGGCAAATCACACACACACACATATATATAGAACTAATTTCACAGCAAATCACAGACACACATATATATATATCTAAAAAGATAATATAAAAACAAAATAAAATTTATGGTTGCAGACTAAAGATCAATAGCGACTCTGATTGATGATTTTACACCACCACACATACTTCTGTTTTATTTAGAGAAAATCCATCTCAAAAATATCAAAACATTAATTATTTCAACATAGCAAAAATTTTAACAGATGTTAATCGCCCTTTCTTGATATTGTTTTCCTCAATCGCGAAAGGGCAACTACGACGGCGACCCTTTGCAAGGCTTCTTACATCCATCTCTGTAACAGTCACATAAACAATGATCATAGTTTGTATTTCCTAAACAATGATCAACACAAAGTGTTTGGCACATCAAACCACCACCTTCAAGCGACACGGGTTGAGCTGCACCAAACTCTAACTCATGATTTTGTTCCTTTTTCGCTGCCGTAGTTGAATTTTCAATTGTCATTACCATCATCAACAGAATTATCATGACGGCAAAACAATTTTTTATGGCCATGATGATTATTTGTTTCTCTCTTTCTAGGGGACGTACAACTTCACAGTAGCATTTGATAGCGTAACAGTTCACGTATATAGTGTAATTTATCTCATGTGAATTAATTAATCTCAAAGCCAATCAAATATGTATGGTATGAATAGATTTTGAGATTTTATACATGAGAAATTAACTTTCAAATGAATCAGATTTAAAACATGGGGAAATGTAATTAAAAAAAATTATATTAACATATTTATCTCCTTTGAGATTTAGTCAAATTATAAATGCTTGTTAAATTTGTTCAGCAGATGGTTCTTTGGTCGATCTGGAAAGTCAAGAATCAAAGACTTTCTTTTGAAATTGTTGTGGCATCTCCTTAAAATTCTAGTACAATTAGTATTTGGACTAGGCTCTCTAATTCTTAACTTATTAAGAAACTAAACACAATAGAGTTTCACTAGTTTTATTATAAATGGATGTTGTTTGTAATTGACTAGAGCAGATGACACACAAATCTTAGAGAGAGTTGTAGGGATAATTCTAAAATAGAATTGAGGACAAAGAGACTTTGTCTATTGTGACTGAGAAAACCTATAAAGTATAGTTTTTCTATTATGTAATTCCCTGTATGTTTGGCATAATGCGTATTCTCATGGATTAAAACACATTGAATGCTATGTTTTTATTTTTTGCTTTTCAATTCCACTGTTGTGTTCTTATTGGGTATTTCCCCAGCAAGTAGTTCAAAGATCTCGAAAGGGAGTTTTTCCCAACAGAAATTTCAGTGTCCACATTTTACTTGATCAAAGAGGTGCTGCAATTATTTTATTATTATATGTATTTTAAGAACAACCGATTAGGTGATTTGAGGGATGAAAAACCTTTATTGGGAATTAGCCAAATGGCTCGGAAAAAGTATATGGGTGACATAATAAAACTTACCTCGTGATAAAACCTGATGCATGATGCAGATGAGACTATGAAACAAAGCTTTATGGCTACACGCAATTAACAGGGTGGGCCTGGGCGACGAATTAGGGCCCACTGCTTCAGGGGCCAATATATTATTCATCATTATATATATATATATATATATATATATATTTAGTGGGCCTGTTTTTAAAGAAGAAGGAGGGCCCAATTTGATTATCTTCCATCAATTTGTTTTTTAAGGCCCTACGGTGCCTTTTCTTCTTCTTCTCCTTTTTTTTTTTTTTTTTCTTTTCAAATCAAAATTTTATTTTTTTCAATTCCTTATATTTTCAAAGAATGCATGAGGATGAGAATATCTGTCACTGAGAACTAAATTTTTATTTCTAAAATAGCACATACTAATGTAGACCATAGTTCACGATGCGGAATGCTTGCCAAGGAAAGTCTGGAAATTGCGAGACGAAGTTCTTAAACCTCTAGAATTCTCACCTCAGATTTGGCAGACTACTAAAATTAGCCTAAACTAATTTTAAACACACAAATCAAACCAAGTTTAAGAATAAGAGAGTTGAAACAAAAGCATGCAATCTAGGCAAATCAATTACCTAAAAAACTATAGTTTCTAAACCTATTAGAATTCACAAAACATGCAAACTACAAAAGTTCAAAATAAGAGAATGATTCAAAAAGTATAAACTATACTATTGTATTATTTGAATAAAAAGTGGGGTGTCTAATAATGGAGAATAGGACCCTATTTATAGTTGTAGGTGGTCGAATTCTGCAGTACAAAATAGTAGAAAGCGTAAGTTAATCAATCTATGCGCAGCGGAATAAATATAGATTGAACATGTCAAGATCACTTTGCAATCATATGAATAATATAGTATACTAGATTAGATGTTACCTCAAACGCAAATCCATCAGCAATATTCAGCATTCATGAACCAATATGCAGGAGATGAATTTGATCACGAGCCGCACAATTGTTCGGCCTCTAACGGTATCCACACGAACAACCGTAATTGGGATCCTTCCAAAGGATTGACCAGTCAGAAGATTAATAGCTAGATCACTGTATACAAGGTGTTGTATCTCATTCCAATGACTATGGCTATATTTATATATATCAGAATGGTATAAACCTATTATAAGTAGGAAACCTAATAGAATAGGAAACCTAACATAAATAGGAAACATTATTAGATATTTATCAATAAGTCCTTATAGTTAATTTATTCAATAAATTAACCTATAATATATCATTTTAACCCAATTAGTTATTCTTATGTGTGTGACCCTTTAAATTCCTAAAACACGTTGGCAATAAATATAAATTATAATTCCATAATTAATTGGCTTTAGGACATAAACCCAACAAACTCCCACTTGGCCTAAAGACAATAGGCCATGTGATTTTGGAATTAATCTACTACTATTTATAGATCAAGATTGGCCTCTAACTAGGCATCATGACCATCCAAGTGTTAGGAAAAAGTCATGTGATCGACTTTACCTTTCTATGAACGGATTCCGTGTAATTAACATTCTTTCACCAAACCATATCCCAATTAGTTCAAGAGTAAGGATCTGTGCCAACTCTTAATGAGCTAATTGTTTCTTTGCTTGTTCCCGAAATATAACTCCCTGAAGTTGAATTTTAGAACTATTCTAAAATCACTCCTAGTTTGCACAAACATTTTAAGTTATACTTCAACAAGTGGCCATAACTGGATATACTCTTCCTACTATTGGAAGTGGTGAATTCTTTATTGATCATAAACTTTCATCCATGTTTCATACTATACTCAACTCTTAAAGCACACATAATCAACTAAGGTTAAGGACCAAAAGAATGAAAGTATATAATCTACACTTTGGATACACTTATGATCTCAAATCGAAGGATTTATTTACATTACCATTATCTAGAGATTTATTTCATTGGCACTTAAATAGATCACCTCATGAAAATCTCTAGACGGGTCAATCCAATGAACTTGTTCTCTTAACAAGCATCCACATATTAGCTTTTGTGTCCCACACCATAGTCAATGAGATCAACTATTTCCTCATTTAGGAAGAAAGCATAAAATGTGCTAGTCTATCCGTATTAACAATGTCCCATCTTGTTAACACTATGACTAGGGATTATTTAAGAACAATATATAAGTATAGAAAGAATCTCATTATCATAACCCTTATGATTTCTTTCATACAAATATTATTCTAGGGACTTTATCATATATCTAATGTAATAAAATAAATAAGATAAATGATAAATAATTTCATATCATCAAATTTTGCATAAATTTGAAAATATAAACAAAGTGTAAGGATAAGACCAATTAGTTTTTTATCCATCGCACTAACTCCCCCGCTTGGACTAAGACCAATTTTTAGTAATTGTTTTAGTCCACTGATAAACAAATTTATCTTGAGAGAATATCAACTCTGTCATTGATCAACATCAATTGACAATGCCTAATACATAATTGGATCATTGATGAGACTTCAATTTCCATTTCCAAAATTGAAATTCTTATGCTAAGTTCAATGAAAAACTAGATCCAACAGTTTCCAAAACTCTTTAATTTATTATGCCATATGTTGTAGAATAGTCATACTGTTTGGCATGGAAGTATTCTAACATTTAACACTATTATAAAGAGTATGTATGCAAATTTCTTTTATCTTCGCAAGATAAAATTGCATAAAGTTTGACTAAGTTTGTTTGGGCTATGATAAAAAGAATAATTTTATAATATTTTCAAAATATTTATGATATTCTTAACTATCATCATCAAGTGACTCTCACTTGAACCTGCTCAATTTGTTCGCAACAATTAGAGCATAACATAGTCGCCTACATACGATAATATACCAATATAATCCAACCATTAGTATGTATGGAAACAATTGTATATTATTTAGTAGCATGCTACACTTAGCATCCAGTGTATGTACATCGAGCAATATTTACAATATATGTTACTAGATTTTGACTTCCAAAGTCTATATTACTTCCATAATTCAAAAACTTTTCTTGAACTATCATACCAATAAATACTACTTAAAGGTATTCCTTCTCCGTATACAATGTGTCCAACACAATGTAATGAAAAATACTTATTCTCCCACTAATTGATTTGTATACATAAGATTCGTAATCATTTTGACAAAATCAAATGCTTTGAATTTTACTCAAAATATTAGAATCCATATAAAATTTCTATTATATTGTATACCTTATTACAATCATTGGATATAAAATTGAATTATAATATATAATTCATTAAGCCGAATGTAATTTTATATCTTTTGATCATAACATGAGACCACTTGATTCACCTTTTGTGTGAAAATTTAGATCTACCATACCATCATGTGATTAAACATATTGTTCCATAAGTTGATTTTACAAATTTGCGGTTATGAATAATTCATTTGTATATTATTTCTCCCACTAACCTTTCTACAATAAATGATTTACACTAGAAAGATAATTTGCCATAATAAAGCTTGGGCTCCTGATATAATATCTATAACCAAATCAAATTTTGATACTCCCACAAATAGATAACTGATTAGATTTAGTCATAATACAATCTAATAGTAATTAAACTATTGCATGTGAATGTGTTAACTCAACCAATTTTCAAAATTTGATTAACTGTTAACCTTTTTCACATATAATGGCATAAATGAATTGATTGAAAACTGCATAACTTAACTGATCAAATATATCCAATATATTATATCTTAATTTATACAACACCACATATATATACATATCAGGTGTTTATGAATTATAAGAAAATCACATTTTATTTAGATAACATCGCCTTTGAATAAAGTATATACTAGTGCACTGTCATTGCAAAAATACTTTTATCAAACTTTTCAAAATTCATTTTATTTTTGAACAAATCAAAATCCCAAAACACTTAGCAAAGTGTAAACTTGAGACAAAATGAATTAAGAAAATCACATTTAGTAAAATTATCTTAAAACTACATACATAGAATGTATTATTTAAGATAATTTACAATGTTTCTACCTTTTACCAAAGAAAAGGTAATTTGGTCAATTTGACTAGTGCATGAAATTTACATATCACAATTGATTCCAAACCAAAAGTCTCAAATTATAATGATATAATTTGAATATATGTAAATATAGTCACACGACCAAATAAACTGTGTTATCTAAATTTGACTTTTCTAGAATTAATAAAATCATTGAATTTAAGGAACAATTTAAAATTGGACTCCACCAATATAAAATCACTTATATATGAGTCAATCCATCCTTACATGATAAACATGATGTAGGCTTATTTTAGTCCAACTAAAACATTCAATTATTTGATTTTAAATCCAAATGAAATACAATAATTCTCATAGCCAATATTGCAAAACCTGCTTTATTTATTAGCTATAATTATTTATTTCATATTAATTTATCAGTCTACTTATTTTAGACCATATATATTCCAAATATATATTTAACTTGATATCATATATATCATAGGTCTAAATTTCAAATAGAGAGATAAATATCCATTTCATTTGTACTACAAAAGAAATTCAACAATTTTTTTGATTTCAAGTACAAATTTTTGCAGTCATTTTTCAGTCACTTTGGCTTATTTGAATCAATAATTGCTCACATCCTTTTGAATGACTGAACTATCATATCTTATTCTTTGTCTGATAAGAATAACGATTTACTGCATATTCAAATAAAATTTGAACATTTGCCCAACTAAGATTACAAATTAAATTTCAAATCTCACTATGTATCACTTAAGATACTTAAGTAAGCAAGAAAATTTAACCATTTACCTGTGCCAACAATTTAGAATTAATAGTTTTCCTAATATAAATCTTATATCATTCCAAACTTAATGCTTATCATAAACATTCCAATTGTCTAGACATCATCTTAGCTATAAAATCAAAATAGCCAAATAACTTTAGATTGAGAACCTTTCTCAAAATTTATGCCAACCGATAATCAAGAAATTTTAGGCCATCTACTTAGTAAATTCTAAAAGGATACTCATATAAATTCTACAACATAAACATTAAACAAATAAATCATAATATTTTATTTATGCATTTATCAAAACCAAAGTATAAAAGATATGGATAATGAATAAATTTTGGTTTTGCTCACACTATTTTGTTCAAATCAATAACTCTTAAATATTGATTCGAGAATTATCTCATAATTCTTAGTGGGCTAGGATCCCCATTAATTATTTCGACCTTGATAAATACCAACAAATCAAAATAATGTCATAAGTTAGATAATTTTTCTATCAATTGCAACTATTGCAACTCCCAGATCATTAGGTTACCAATCCTTGGTATACACAATATATGTGTCACCTAATCCTTACCTCAAAATACCAACAAATTATATATTTTGTTAAGTCAGACTCATTCTCTATAACAAATAACTCATTAATGATTTAACAACCTTGGAAAAATCCAACAAGTTATTCACACGAAAACAATTATTTCGCTATAATAATGGAAGGCATAATGACTTAATATATGCTGCCTAAAGACATAAAATATGAATATTCTCAAAATTTTATATTTCAATAATTAGGCATAAAATATGAATATTCTCAAAATTTTATATTTCAATAATTAAATCCATTTCACGAAGATCGCATCTCAAAATCTAAAAAATACATTATCGATAAAACAACCTTGATAAAAATCAACAAGTTAATTCCAACAATAATATCATAATTTGCTACGTTAATGGGGCAACAACTTAAGGGATTTTATTTAAACAATTATAAAATTGCATCAATTATATGTAACATATAAATAATTGACAAATTTGGCATACCATATGCAATCATATAACTCAGTAAATGAACAAATTATCACATCAAATATTTAATAGTGTTACAAATAAACATGTAATTAAATTATACAATTAAACAATTACATAAGCATATTTAATATCTAATCACGGATGTATGTGTATACTTATTTCTAATCCAATTAGAAATAACATTATTCTTGAACTATTTTGAGAAGTCATTCGGGGTTTTTCTTCAATTAAATCTAAATAAAGTAGGTTGAGAGTTAAAATTAAAATTTCCAAAATTAAAATTAAACTTTCAGGGTCTAAGACTCATTTCTCCCACTTTTTGATTTAATCAAAACTATTTTGGAATATCAATTTAGAGCCTTTTCCATAATATTAATCCAATTAACATATGGAACTTTTCTAAATTAAACGACAACTCTCAAAATTTTAAATCAAATTTAAAATTTACGAGTCTCCAAAATAAAGTCAATACCTCAATCCAATTGATAATTGACAAATTCACAAGATTTTTAATCTAAATTACAATTTATAATTTAATAAAATTAAATGTAAAAAGTAATTTTGACTTGAACACTTATGAAATTAGATGACATTTAAAATTATTAATTTCCAAAATCAATAAATTCCTAAATTCCAATCCAATTGAAATTTATTAAAATGTCCTTCAAATTAAAATTAACCCGTAATTTAAATTTGAAATACTTTGAAATCTTCTAAATCTAATTTAGAAAATTTAATTTAAACATTATAAAACAATCAAATTAATCACTAGTTATATCTTAATCCAATCAAAATATAACACTTAATTTAATTTATTTTATAATTTAAACGCTTTTGTAAAATAATTTTACAACAAGAAAATCATATTTAAATCTTTAAAACACAGCCCAATAATTAAATCTTATCAAATAATATTTGAGAAAATTGGACCGAGTCCAAGAGTTTAAAATAGGCTAAAATTTTATGTATTAAAACTGATCTGTTTTGAAACTCAGCCCAGAAAAAACCAAAAGAACATGCCCAAAATTTTAATCAGCCCAGCACTTTATAAATCTATGCCCCGATTTAAATTTTAAAGACTAACTTTTAATTAAGTGAAATTGGGTTGAATGGCCCAAATTGATTCTGGGTACCATTCTTGATTGGGCCAGGGAAAACCCTAGTTCGTTTGTGCTGCAAACGTGTGCTGGAAGGTTTCTTCTCCTTCCCGGTTTTGCAGCGACCACCGTCGGCACTGGAAGGCTCCTTCTCCGGCAGCGTTTGGATGCCGGTGGCTGCGATCAGAACCATCCTGGTCGCACATGATTCGGTCTCCTCTGCCTTCGACTTGCAATTTCTGGCCACTTCAGTCCGACTGAGCGGACTGTAGGCGGATTGCCAAACTTGCCGGACTGGTCCGTGACCAGCCAAGCTCGCCAGCTAAATCTAGACAGAGACCAAAACGCTTGCTTGTGTGCCAGATTCTGTCAACAAAGCCCGCCTTCTGCCCCGAAGCGCTTGTACCTATCTCCGGCAACGCAAATCGCAGCCAGAAAGTGAAGCACCAGCGACCAGGCCAGATTGCCGCGACCAAAACCATTCTGGTCACCGCGATCATCGGGGACCGTCAGCGAACGGGTCTGGTGGTGTCTTGGCTGTGCAACCAGATCCGATCTAGTCACGGCCAAGACATGGCAGTGTTCCCAAGTTCTGGTCCTACCAGAACGACGCCACCGTCAAAGACCCGAAAGCATCCGTCGACCAACAATCTCAGTTTTCGATTCCATTTTCAACCGGGACAAAAAACAGAGACAAGAAAACCGACAGAACAGAGAAACAGATTCCGAAAATTTTCCTTTGCCAATTTTTCCGATTTCTTCTCAAATCAGTTCAAAATCAGTAGCATTAATTTGAAGTTTTCAAATCAAAATTAATTTTAGATTTTATCGAGAAGCCTTTTGAAAATTTGAAACAAGAAGAAAGCCGATCTCAATTCCGAAAAATCTCTATTCTCAAACAATCCAATTGCAGTCAAATAGCTTGCAGAGGAATTCTTTAGATTTCAGTCGGATTTTTCCTTTTCTCGAACCAAGTTCCAGAAAATTAAATCCCCAATTTAAAACTTTTAAATTAAGCTTCTCAAAATCTTAATCAAGAATTACACAAATAAGAACTATTCATATTGTATGCTTCTGAGCATGATCTTCAAGGTTTGTGTGTCTGATACCATTTGGGCTTGACGGGAACATTCTTAGACTAGGTTCTCAAGGTCGGCCTTGAGTTTCCTTGTCCTTCTGCATGTCATTAGCCCAACGATGTTGACGAATGGATCTCTCTAGTACGGGTTCGGGTCCTAGAGCATAACTGAGCCTTGGTGTAGCACACAAACAGGCTCTGCTTCCTTTCTCGAGTGCTCTGCATCAACTTGTGGATCCTCTCTACTTGGACTTGTCGATGGGTTGAGGATGCCCTCATCACATACTATGGCGATTAGTGTGCATAGACCAAATTTATATTTTTGAATTTTGAAAAATAACACATACTATGGCAGAAATAAAATTTTTATTTCTGAAAATAAAACATAATTCTTTTTTAAAAAAATATTTATAAGCCCAGTATGTTGATAAATAATAACTCATCCAAATTTGCAAGGACCCCCAAACTATTTCCTCATTTTTTTTTTCATCCTCAAATGAAGGGATTCTTTTTTCTTTCTTTTTTTGGTTTTGGTGTGGTACAAAGGGGTTTCTACTTTCCTCTCCTTCGTTTCTACTCCATTGCAGTACTCCCACCCTCTTCCTACAATGGCTTCCTATTTAGTAATATTAACTTTAACTTTTTAATTTTTTCTCTCTTTACTTTCTAGCTACTTTTACTATTATAGCATTAATTATTTTCTCATTTTCATCTTTTCTTTTTAAAAAAAATTTTAGGCTTTCATTTTTCTTTTGTTTTAGTAATTATTTCTCTTATTTTTCTATTTTCTACTTAATATTAATACTAATTTTTCTTTTAATTTCTATGTTTTGTTCTCCTTTCGCTTAAAATTTTTTCAACCGAAAAAAATTATGAAAATATTGAAACTAATACATACGAGACTATTTTTCTTGTGAACAAGTTTAAAAATTTATCATAATTTATAGATAATGTTTTACCTTATTATAAAAAATTAAGGCATATTTTCATAATTTTGCCCCGAGCCTTTAAAGTTTAAGCACCGGGGATGGCGAGTAACCTTTACTAATCTAAAGTAGGGCATTGCCCGTCTATCCAAATCAACTAAACCTTTAATATTCTTTGGCAGGGTGAGCCTTCCAAAAAAGCCCATCTCTCGATCCAAGCTTCCCCGTTTAGCCAAAGCATCTGTCCCTAGGTTACGTTCCCTAAAAGGGTGCGTAATGTTGAACGGCCCTGAATCCATGCAAGCCCAAAACTAACAAAACCGTCCGCCTCCAAGGAATCCTAAAATCCTAGTGGACCACCTTAACCATAGCTAGAGAATCTGTCAGGCAATGAGCCATCCCACATTGGTAGTGTGGGCTACCAATGTGTGGTTTAAAGGGGGAGTGTGGCACCCTCCTCTCTTGAGCTAGCTTTTGATGGTGAGTTCTACCTCACTTCTCTAGCATGACAGTGGTATCAGAGCTGGATCCACGCCTTCCCCCGTAATGCGCTCGGGACCCTGCTTAGTCATCGCCGGGTACAGCGGAATGCGGGGCGTTAATGGGAGCCCGTGGGCTTGAAGTATCGGCTGGGACATGCTGGGGAAGTTGGGCACCCTCTCCTTGAGAGCTAGCTTTTGAGGGTGAGTTCTACCTCACTTCCCTGGCATGACAGTGGTATCAGAGCCAAGCCCCACCCTTCCCATGCCGTAGTGGAGTTAGTTCTACCTCACTTCCCTGGCATGACAGTGGTATCAGAGCCAAGCCCCACCCTTCCCATGCCGTAGTGGAGTTCAATTCCCACTGCCTCCGGAGGGTCGCCGTGGTCGGCGGTGCGGAAGCGTGGTGGTGTCAGGCAATGAGCCATCCCACATTGGTAGTGTGGGCTACCAATGTGTGGTTTAAAGGGGGAGTGTGGCACCCTCCTCTCTTGAGCTAGCTTTTGAGGGTGAGTTCTACCTCACTTCTCTGGCATGACAGAATCCCCCTCAATTTCTATCACAAAAAAACTTCCATAGCTAGAGAATCCACCTCAATTTCTATCACAAAAAACCTTCAGTCACGCCTGAATACCCAACCAGAGGCCTGGACATTTCGCCTAAAATTTGAACCACAGGGGAAGTATGTGCGGCCAGCTTTTAAGAGCCCTCTATATTACGAATTACATTTCCTGCACCCATATGCCCCAGATTTCCAGCGCTGAACTGTTAACATTTAGTTTCAAATTCCCCTATAGGGGCTTCCGTTGGATTAGCTTCAGCTCTGTTTTTTGCCCCTGCCAAATGAGCGGGAGCGCAGAACTGTGTCCAGCCAAAAAGTATTTGATTGGTGAAATCCCATCAAAGGCCTTGTCGAAAATATACTTCGATACATATCTTCAATATTTTTTACCAAGCTTTACAAAGTTGGGGTGATGGATTGGTGCAGATAGCGATTTCGGCCTTTCCACAGTACGCAACAAACCCAAGACAAGAGAAAATGTACTAATTGTTCATGTACTCGTGAACATGAGGAGAAATTCGAATAATAAAAGCAGTGATCCCAAAGAGTAGGGAAAACCCCTGACATAATGAACAACTTTGTAGCAAAATAGACATATAGTAATCATTGAAAAAGTGTTGTAGATTATCTGTATGGGAGAAAAACGGACTTTTCGAAACCACGTTGAAGCCAAAATTCATCAATATATTATCAAAACCAAGTAGGTTGTTTACCATCCGCCACATGAAGAGGTGCATCAATTTTATTACACAATGCTGCAAGCACGAGGCAAGAAGAGGGGGTATTGGAAAGAATGGGGTTTTTTACCGTTCAGAAAACAGGGATGAAGACAAAGGTGGTGTTGATTTATTGGTTGCCACCCCAAAAAAGTTATTAGCTGAATGTTGATGGTTCTGCATTGGGGAATTCAGGATAAATTGGAGCTGGGTTTGTTATTGGAGTCAAACAATTGCAGAGTTTCTGATTGTGAGGTTCAACATGGTTTCCGGCTAGTCTATTTCTGAAGTTAAAAAGGGTGTTCCGACGATGATTTTCTATCGAAAAACATAGAAGGGAAGTATATGTTTCCATTATTGCACGCCGTTGCATTTTAATGGGGGTTTTTTTTTTTTTTGTTAAGGTACGATTCTGAAATATAGTTTCCTGAAACTGTGGTTCTAATTAAAAATTAGTTCCCCTAAAGGTACATAGATAGTTCTGAAAATTGGGTCCCTTGAAGATATTTTTGTAAAACTTTTATTCTTAGAACTAGGGATTTTGATTGAAACTTTTTCCTTAGCATCTAATCGATTGAAGAAAAAATTGCGGTTATGTACAATAATCATTGGGGCTAATTGACTGGTTTATGTTCCTTCTTAAGTTTGATTAAAAAAGCACCCTCATTCATACTTCTTTTACGTTGAGACCTCTCTTTTGCTTCTTGCAAGGATATTACCTCCCCAAAATATTCAATAATAGAATGCATATCACCATAACTATTTTGGCCCCTAAGCAAAATTTATAATAAATATGTATATTATAAAGATTTGGCTCCTTCAATTATACTAGTCGAGTTTTGCCACTGATCCGATAAGAGAACCCATCAATGCCCTTCAGTTTAAAACGACTTTGTTTTAATATATTCACACTTTTGAAATTTCTGATTTGTTCAAAAATAATTGCATGGGCAATAGCGAGGCATGTAATCGGTGCTAGTTGAAACATTCTAACTAGGGTTGAGAACGAACACGAACGTTCATGAACTAACTCGAGCTTCGCTCGATAAAAAAGTTCACAAATATTATTTTTAAGCTCGATAATAAACGAACACGAACAAGGTGTGGAAAGCTCGTTAATGTTCGTGAACATGCTCAATTAAAATATTAACTATATAATATAAATAAAATAAGTATATACAATATTAAAATTTTAAATAATACAAATAATTGAATCTTTATAAATATCTATATGTACATAGATATCAATATATGAGTTTAATAGAATTTTAATTTATATGTAAGTTGATATAATATATTGAAGTAACTAAACATTACGATTTTCTGTTAGTTAATGCGAGATAGAATGCACACGAATGTTCACGAACCAGATCGGCTCGGCTCGATTAATAAATAAACGAACACGAACAAGATTTTAATCTCGATAAATAAATGAACCATAAACGAACATGTCAAAACTCGACTAGTTAACACTCCTAATTCTTGCATCACTACTGCCATGCGTTTCTAGATTCATTTACCTCGCACACATACTTAAAAATTGCTGTCATTATCCTTAAGCTCTATTGATTGAGATGACAACTTTTGTTAAAATTCTTTGCAGGTTCCACTGGGTGGGATTTTTCTCTTTTCCAACTGTCATTTGTTTATTTAAGAGAACCTTTAAAGGGACAAATGAAGATTCGAGAGAATGGTCAAATTCAAGACTTAATATTTAAAAAAAAAAAAAAAAACTTTACATTGATTGTAATTTCCCCCCTGAAGTTTAAATTTTTGCAATTAACCCCCTAAAATTTAAACCTTTTGCAACCCCCTAAAGTTTTAAGTTTTTAAGTTAACTCCCTAAAGTTTAAAACTTTTGCAACTAACCCCCTAAACTTTACTTTTGCAACAAACTCCCTAAAATTTTAATTTTTGTAATTAACCCCCTAAAGTTTAAAATATTTCCAATTAACCCCCTAAATTTTTACTTTTTGCAATTAACCCCATGAAGTTTAAAAGTTTTGCAATTAACCCCTGAAGTTGAAAACTTTAGCGATTAAAGTCCTATAGTTTTAATTTTCGCAATTATCGCCTGAAGTTTAAATATAGCTATAGTAAAACCCTGCAACGCCGCAATAGTAGACTTTACACACCAACAATCAGCGACTTTTGATGATAAGATAATCGAAACAACAGTCACAGACAATCCCAATTAATATTTTAATCTATAACTGTTGTTATAACAATCATAGGCATTACGACGTTGCAATTTTTCTATGGATCCATTTTTGTTTTACCAGAGTTATATTTAAAGTTCAGGGAGTTAATTGCAAAAATTAAAATTTTATGGGTTAATAGCAAAAGTTTTAAACTTCAAGGGGTTAATTGCAAAACAAATTAAACTTTAGGGGTTAATTTCCAAAAATAAAAGTTTAGGGGGCTAATTGACAAAGTTTTAAACTTTAGGGGTTAAATGTGGAAAAAAACTTTATGGAGTTAATTGCAAACATTAAAACTTCTGGGGGTTGATTACAAAAGTTTTAAATTTTAGGGGGCTAATTACAAAAATTAAAACTTCAAGGGAATCATGACAAAAGTTTCAAACTTTAGGGGGTTAATTGCAAAAATTAAAACTTTAGGGAATAAGTTGCAATTAGTATAAAGTTGAGGGGAGTTTTTGCAATTAACTCAAAATTCAATTGTGAACGTGATGGCGAGATTTTCTTCTTTTTTTTTCTCTTGCTCTCCGATAGATTTATTTTCTTTTAAGCTTTGACCAATAGTTTGTGTTTGATGAAGGGAATATTACTTTGAGGTGACAAGGATTGATCTATTGTTACAAGTTTAATGGATAAATGTGTCTTTGGTCATGAATTTTGAGTTCATTGATTTATCCTTCAAAACTTTCTCTGCATTTATGGGAGTTAAATTTAGTTTAATTATTTGATTCATTCCTGAATTTGGCATCTTTACTCATTTCCATGCCGTATTCATTTTCGTTCTTAAACTTATCAAATATTTTTTAAATAGTCTAAATCTTTTTATATATTAAAAAAAAATGCCAACATTTGGGTACATATAACTGGACTATTGTTATTGGTAGAGCAAAATTTAGCAACTAGAGTAATTTTTTTACTGTTACTTCTAACATACCCTTTATTATTCATGCTATTTATTTTCTCTTTTCCAACTTAAATTTTATAGGTCTGAATTTTCTTATTTTTCTCCTTCACCACTAATTTATTTTCAAGACTTTATATCAATTCTCCTCCATAAATAAATTAACTACCAACTTAGGACTAGAACCAATAGTTTCATATGTGTTCCGACTGGAAAAGCTAATGACTCATACAGAAATATTCCTACTGATTACGACACTAGGTGATGTTAAACTGCCATCCAAGCACAAAACAACTTGATGCAGGCTTGGTCAAGTTATACAATACTTTTTAGGCATACTAAACGCATTAACCGTTTTACTATTCGCAGTAACATTTTCCTGTGAAAAGACAAAAATGTCCCTGGCTAAAAAGAAAAAAATTGGGTAATGTTCACCCGTGCGTGAACAGTACCGGTTTAAAAAAAATTGAAGAAATACCGCCGACCGGCCGGCGGTATTTTCCCGGAATTCCGTCCGAGGAGACAGTCTCCCCGGCCGAAATGTTGCAGAAACAGAAAAAAAAGTCCGGATAATCGCAGATCAGGGAAAAAAATCCCCCCCGAATGGATTTTTTTTCTCGAAAATTATAATGAAAGGGTATATAGAGAATTTATGCAAACTAATTTAAAGTAAAAAAATAAATATACTGTTTACTTATAGTGTAATATGGATCGTACTCGGGTAATTCGGACTTTTTACAGGGGAATGTTACTGCGTTTAGTAAAACGGTTACGGGGAGACCAGCGGTATTTCTTCAGTTTTTTTTTCTAACCGGGTACTGTTCAACGTGCGTGTACTGTACACGCACGTTGAACAGTACCCGGTTTTCTTCTTTTTCTTTTTTTATTTTAGGCCAGGGACATTTTTATATTTTTATAGGGAAATGTTACTGCAAATAGTAAAACAGTTACTGCGTATAACAATTTCGTACTTTTTTAACATACTCCACTCCCATGTTTGGATCCACAGCTTCAAGAATTTTGTCCCTTTTCCGGCACGAAACTATCCAATCACAAAAGTTACATCTTCGCCGTTTAATTGTGGTTCATGTTAGAATTTATAAGCTAGATCATTAGTTATAACATGTAAATACAAATTGTACCTTGAGCCATTGATGTGTTGTAGAACTCATGTGCCTGATCTGCATGATCTTCTCTCTCCAACTCTCACTATTATGGCGTATTTATTGATAGCGAGAACACACTACGTTGGTTGGAGTGGAGAGAGGGACCAAGAGATATTACATAAAAATAACCGTAGGTGACCTTATCCCATGAGAGGTCTAATAGCTATCTCTTATATTCCCTCTACAGTTATACTTCATCCAGATAATGATCATCAAATAAGTAGTTATCCGATAAATAATAGTTATATATTTAGGTAACTATACGTGATCATGAAGTCCACTCTATGTAAATTCCACACAACCTCAAGCAAGCAACAAACCAAAAAGCATATAGAGACAGTACAACATCAATCGCATTAAATAAAGAGAAAAACATAGCAAACTAGAACACTGATGGGTTGTTCACTGTAAGGATTGAATTGACTGGGTGATTAACTATACTGACAACAACTGACGGGAAGAAGAAACAACAGAACAAACCTAGAAGTGAGTCTCTTCCATATAATTTTCAGAAACTAAAAACACCCCAAATTAGATAAAACATTGGTTTATGGTGTGGAGTAGAAGGTCATATTGAGGAGCAATGAGGCATTGCTGTGATGATGGGGTGTTTTCAATGAAATGTTAATCTTGTTTATGGTACAATTGAATTTGCTATTCTAAAATAAAGTGATATTCGAGTAAAAAAAGAGGTTGTAGATAGACGATGATTGAAGCCCATGGAAATCAAGGATTGGTGCGATGGCGGCAGCCACGAAGATGAGAGGCTTCCAGAGGAGGGAAGGAGTCATGGAAATAGGAAGTTTAGTTCTAGTAAAATTGTTAAGCTATAGGATAATTATGAGAGAAAAGATAAATGGTTGCAATAATAAAGGGTATGTTAGGAGAAATGGTAAAAAATTGTTTAGACAACTAATTTTTACTCTGACAATAATAGCAGTCATATAACCAACTATCACGTGTTTTGCATGCTAATTGAGAGTGGCACACTATCAAAAGGATAGTTATTTCATTCATATTTCAACTTTGCACACTATATATCTTAATTTGGTCTCTCAAATTTTAATTATTTTTAGCTATTTTCTTATTTCCTTTTCTTTGTTTTTGCTTCAATTTTAATCTTGATCATTTAATTTCCTTTACTCCCTTCATTCCACTAGAAAAGTTCACTTTGTAATACTGTTTTAGGGGAAAAATTACTTTCTATGTCTAACTGGGTTCGAACCCAGGTTTCGAACGAGATTCTGAAATGCTCCAACTTTCTGAAAAGTTGCATCTGTCACAAATAAGTGAGATTCTAAGATGAATTTTTATCCGAATTGGATCCGATTTCTTCCCGCCTCTTCATAAGAGTTGTAACTATTGAATTGCACCCTTTGAGGTTTACAAATAGCCTCCACAAGGATGATTTCAAGGGTAGAAAATTTATTCTCAAATTAGACATCTTTTTGCACTTTCTACACTTGTTTTGTGTATTGTTTCGGTGAAGACTTCTAAAAATAATCTTCATCTTATCCCATAAGGGTATTAGTTCCAGAACTTTTGCACAGCAAATGAAACTAATAAAGCCTAAAGAAAAGTGTCTAGAACGATTTGAAAAGTCATTTCTTTTAGTTACTTTTGTAATAGACTAGTTTCAGTTTCAAGAATACAATCCTTGTTATTTTGGGTTGTTAGTCATTGTTGCTTGTTCTGGAAATATCCAACATTGAGTCTAGGACTTACCTCTAATATAAATTCGCACCAAGGAGCTTGTACTCAACTCTCCCGTGGACTGTTCTTTTCGTTTTGTTTTGGTTTTGTTTTTAGTTTAAACGTTAAATTCAATATATTATAATCATTTTTCATCATTTTCAATACAATTTTTTACTATTTATCTATACATTTTTACCTTTTCAATATAATTTTTACATTATAAAACTATTTTTTAAAAACAAGTTTTCAAAAGCTTTTTCAAAATAATAATAAAAAAACAACAACAAGCCCCAGGCTTCTAATTCTATGACAATGATTTTCTAAACTTAATACCTAATCCATACTTTGTCTTAGGATTTATAATAAACTCCACTTATATTTTTTCTTTACTCCCCCTTTACACCAACCTAACTCAAACTCTTGAAGGAACGTAGTACTTTTATAAAGAGTTTCTTGACAATGAAAGCTCACGCTTAAGCTTCTCTCTTGGACTGTAATGGCCTCTTTCTACTACAAGGATGATATTCTACTCTCACATGTTTTTGACATTAAAGATTAGTATTGGACAATAAATGTTCAGTTTTGTATCCTTTAGTTCTGAATGGAGTGTCATTGGCTTAATATAGAAGCATTTATCTTGCTCTATGTAGTGGGGATATTCATTGAATTTCCACTTTTTTTCTTTATTCATTATTATTTTTGTTTTTACAGGGTTAATATTGAGGGCAGGAAAATAAATAAATAAAAGGTATGTTCCGCATTTGAGTCTCTTTGTTTTCGGAATTGATCTCTATATGGGTCCGGGTTTGAGAATATTCAAAGGTGAAATAGTGTAGTTTGTGCCGTTGGCTCGAAGAGATCTTTTAAAATATGAAAAAAGTTCATCAAGGAGACTGAAATGTCGACTTATTTACTTTAGAAAAAAACACACAAATAAAAAAATTATTAGATTTATTCTTTATTAATGTTGACTTTTTCCACTCTCTCAATTGATTGCTATATTAACTTGTGTGTTTGATTAATTAAAAATTTTCTTTCTTAATTTATGCATTCAACTTGCTCACATAATCAATTGAATGTTTGAACTTTAACGGCTATGGTAGCATTTAATGACACTTTATTGTATAGTGTCGATCTGCCTCATCCATCGACTTGCTCACAAATGTTTGAAACTTTGAATGAGTCCAACAATAATGGATACTCCATCTCACCTTTATCCTTTTTTAGGTCGACTCGACTCGTGATAGGTTGAACTACCTTAATCTTATTCGGTCTTTTACAATTAGAAAAATCTCAAGCAATTTTTTTACAGTGTCACGGGTTCTTGCTAGTTCAACTCAACTTAACAATCATGCAATTCGACACCCTTCAACTCTTCCAACACTTAGTTGGCACCCTTCAACTCTTCCAAAACATAGGTAAGTACGATTTCACTACATACAAATACTTTTGTATAAACAATATTTTTGTCCACTAAAAGTACTACTTTTCAATATGAGTTACTATACAGCCCAGCCCAAAGTGTTTGTGCATAAACAAATCCTTGCTCCAGCAATTGGATCGCCACTTTTCTTTACACAACAAACAATTGATCAAATCATCCTACACTGATTACACTTCTTATTGGGGTCCTATTAATTATCCATAGAGCTAGATTCATTTAAATAGCTCAAACTCAAATCACATAAGCCCATTACAGAAACTAATGGTCAGTATATTGAAGATTAGAACTGAGGGTGGTGGGATTGATGGGTTGGAGGTGGGTTTAAACCCAACTTTGTGGTTTTAAACCCACTCCCCCTTCCACATCACAAACCCAACTCTTGATTTCAAGAGTTGAGTTTGTGGAAATGTGGTGGGCCCCACTAATGTGGAGAGTGCAACATCCACAAGCGTGAGCTTCACGAACGTGTGGGGCTGGGCTCCACGTGGAGCCACCAGCCTTTCTTTTTCTTTTTCCTTTTTATAAATTTTGTGGAATGAGGCTCTTTTTGCTTCTTTTATTTTTCCTATATCCGTTAGAGACATTTTTTTTAAAAAAAAAAATTGTGGAATGAGCCATGCAACGGTTCTTTTTTTTTTTTTTTCTATATCCGTGGTGTGTTTATTTGATAACCATTTTTTTTAATGTAACATACTTTATATAATATTTTACTACTTATCTAATTTTTTTGATGTGGTTTATTGAATTATGTAATTTTACAAAATTAAATATTTTAATAAATTAAAATAAATTTATAATTGAATATAGTTAATAACTTAGAATTTAAAAAGCATAAATAAATAAATATATATATATGTGTGTGCGTGTTTTTATTTGTAGGACCCGTGCTAAAGTTGCTTTTTTAGGTTTATTGTTGCTGGGGATAGTTTATAAAAGTGGGTGAATTTTTGTTTTTGATGTGGCGCGGATGTAGCATGATAAAGTTGCTTTTGTAACTTCACCACTCCCACCACCCTGAGAATTAATAATTGTGGAGCAATTCAGAAATATTCCCTCTTACGTCTAAAAAGGTTACATGAGAAAGAATGTTGTATTTGTTTTTTTTTACTCTTTCAATTAATTGCTACCTACATCAACTTGTGTTAGACCCGGTTGGTCTTAATCTTTATTTTGATTGATGATTTAACAAATATGAAAATTATTTTAACGGTTCTTCTAAGTGAGAAAATATAGAGATATATTCACGGATGAACCAATGCAAAAAACGGCAATAAAAAATGAGCTAAAACGAAGAAGCGGCAAGCAAATGAAGAAAGAAGAAAAACGAGTCCTGAGCACGTCCCTAAGAGGGACCCACGGTGTTTTTTAGTTAGAAAATGAAGAGAAAAGTTCATGTGTGAACCAACAAAAAAAAGGGTGAAGAAAACGGAGTTAAAACGAAGAAACGGCAAGCAAATGAAAGAAGATGTCAAATCAAGCCGACAAGGGGCTGACAGCGCCGCCCGGGCCTGCGCGCTTGCCCTGCAACAGTCGGGGGCTGCGTCGCAGGGGCTTCGGGAAGGCCAAAGTTTTACCCCTTTTTTCACCATTTGAAGGGTTCTCTCCTCCTATAAATACCCCCACTTGAAGAACATCAAAGACACCTTTTCCCGTATGATTTTAAACATTTTAAAGTGTTCAAAAATCTCTCATAAGATCATTCAAAGTTCTATCAAATTATTTCAAAGTTAGGCTAGAATAGGAAAAAAATTATTGTAATTGTTAGCTATTTTTCATAGCATTATTTTCCTACTTTGTAAACACATTGAGGGAAGTCCTAAACACTTGAATAAGTGTTGTAGGCATCTTGTAAGTGAGGCAAAGTTCTAAGCTATTGATTAAGAGTTAGGCATGAAGTAAGAGAAAGCAAGAAGAGAAGGAGAAGTCCTATCTCAAGGGGTTGAGGTTAGGCATTTGTAAAAGTCCTAATTGCTAAGCAAGGAGAGTCTTGTGTAAGACCTAAAATCCTTGAGGAAAGATGGGGCAAAAGATCCATTGTTGGCCTTAGGCAAGGGAGTCTTAATTCAAGAGTTTGGATTAAGCAAATGGGTAAAGTCCTAAGTCTAGAGCTAGATTAGGCAAGGAAAAAGTCTTAATCTCTTGAAAAAAAGTTAAGCAAGTGTAAGGGATTGAAACACGCCTTTAAGTGTTTCCTAGAGAATTAGGAATCTCAAGTTGTAAAACATGGGGAGTGGAGTAGGATTCAAAGGGAATCCGAACCACTATAAATTTAGTGTGTCTTGCTTCTTGTTTATTTGTTTTCATGTTTTGCAAATCACTAATCATGCACCTTACTTAGAAATCCAGTTTTAAATTGATTTTAAAACTTGTCTTTGAAAATAGTTTTTCAAAGTTCTCCTTTATAGAAGAAATATTTTTAAAGGGTCAAGAACCTAATTCACCCCCTCCCCCTCTTAGGTTCTTCTTAGGTTGCTAATTAAATTTGGGATTTCAATTGGTATCAGAGCTAGTGCTCAAATTTGTAGGTTTAACAATCTTAAGTTTAAGATCAATTTTTGCAACCTTTTTAATTTTTAGAGTCTTTATTTGTCTACTTGATTATTTGTGCTTTATTTTTCGAAATTTGCACATAATGGCTAAAGGTAAGAAAGTCATCAAGAAGGTGACCAAGCTAGCTAAGATTTGGGATGATTCCTAAAGTGAGGAAGAGGAAGAAATAATAAGAACATGCTTTGTTGGGAGTGAACTTCAAGAGGTAACAAATTCTTCCCAATACTCTTCATGTGATAGTGAAATGCATGAAAGTGATAGTGATAATGAGAATGCCAATAATGCTAAAATATACAAGTATGTCACTTTAATGC
Source organism: Leptodermis oblonga (assembly GCA_016801395.1). NCBI lineage: Eukaryota > Viridiplantae > Streptophyta > Magnoliopsida > Gentianales > Rubiaceae > Leptodermis > Leptodermis oblonga. Next base: position 30,788,324 of record CM028755.1, read on the forward strand.
ATGATAAATGTATGAATATGCCTTAAAAATGAATGTTATGCATGAAAAGAAAATTAATTCTTTAGAAACTCATGTTGCATCATTAAAAGAAGAAAACTATACTTTGAAATGCGAAAATGATGAATTGAGAAACAAAGTAGATGAAATGAGTATTTTGCTAGATAATGAATATGCAAAATATATTGTTTTGAAAATGTATTATGAAAATACCTTAAAAGAAAATGAGAAATTGCATGAAAAGGCTAATTCATATGATTTATTGAAAAATGAGTATGAATGCATGAAAACGAAAATTGAAGACTTGAGTGCAAGTCTTGAAAAATTAACTTTAGGGAAAAACAACTTAGAGAAGTTGTTAGGCAAACAAAAGGTAGGAAATGATAAACATGGCTTAGGTTATGAAAGTAACCAAAATTGTGATATGCCTTCTACTTTTACTACCTTTGTTAATGTCTCAAATAGTGATGTTAAATTTTTCTATCCATCTATTGAAGCTAAAAAGGAGACTAATTATGCATGGTTGTATGAAAATAAAAAAAAGTCTTTTAAATTTAAAAATGATGTGAATTTGATTGATTTCTCATTTTATATGCCTAGGAAAATGCACGTTCCCCATAGGCATAGTGAAGTTTGTTGTTATCTTCATAAGTTTGCTTTATGTTCCCCAAAGAGGGATGTTTGTAAGAAAAATGCTCATATATCTCATTATTCTCCTAGATACATGAATGTGAATAGTTCATTTGAAAATGAACCTAGGAGACATTGGTATAAGAAAAATGATTCTAGGAACTATAATGCATTATATGCTAAAAAGAATCATATTTCTCATATGCCTTTGAAAATGCATAATGTAGTTTATTATAATAGAGTGTCACATTCCTATAGGAAGTATGTTAGGAAATTTACTCCATTAGATGCACCTATTATGTGTGATTATTGTGGTAGACATGGCTACACTTCTTCCAAATGCTTTGACAAGAAAAATGTGAAAAAGGGAAGAAAGATATGGAAAGTAAAGGAACAAACTAACCCCCTAGGATCCAATAAGTGTTGGGTACCAAAATCTTGTGCTTGATTTCTTTATAGGTCCTTAATGGTACTTTATGAACTAAATCTCAATAAAGAGATGCTTGAAAAGTAGCAAGGATGGTTAATTGGAGCCAAATGGTGAAAAATGCAAAAATTGCAAAAATGGCTTCAAGAATGGTAATGAGCTTATGAGCCCATGAATGCTCATTTGAGGTAACATGTATCATCTTTAACTCATATTTATTGCTCCATGATTGATTTGATGGTTATATGCAATATGAGCTATTTATGATGAACATGTGTGATTTAGTTTCAAAATGATGAATATAGAATGCATAATTTAATTTAAATATGCTTCTAGTGTTTAAATGATAAAGTGAACTTGTTGGTTAACTTTATATCCTTGAAATCATTTTGAATATTGAAAGCATGTTTTGATGAAAGTCTTTTGAACTTTATGAGCTTTATTGAAAAATAGCTAGAAGCTTGACTTTAGTTTGACCTTGAGACTTTTACATGCTTTGAAGTTGAAAATTTGGTCTAATGTGCTTAAAATGATATTTGAAATATTCTTAGGCCAAATTTGAAGTTAAATGTCTCAAAAAGAGATAATTTAGGCAAAATGGTGAAATGCACCAAATACCACTTAACTATCGGCTGCTGCAAAAAACACCACTTTCCTTTAAAAACTGCAACTACAAGCACTTTACTTTCAAAACTTGCGCCCAGTACCACTCTGTTAGTTAATTCCGTTAAGTGACTAATAATCAAAAAAAGACAGGGGCAAAATTATCATTTCACACGACGCGGAACTGTTCATCGTCTTCCCCAAAAAATTTTCGGCATTGTTCATCACCATTTTTTTTTGACTATTTTTGCGACTTCTTCTTTTTCTTCTTCTTCTTCTTCTTCTTCTTCATCATCATTAAATCGGTTTGACTGATTTCTACTCCCCTTCCTTTTTCTCAAGTTCACTTCTTGATTTTTTTTTCTTTTCTTTTGATATTTGATGGGTCTCGATTTGGAAATAAGGGAGGATAAATAGGGTATTGATTTCGGCTAATTCAAATGGAGGATTGAAGGATGAAACCCAGCATCCTTAGCTTCCATTATAATTATAATCGGAAGAAGAAGAAGGAAAAAAAAATAATAAATTTGCCGATGAACAGTTCCGACCGATGAACAGTGCCGAAATTTTTTTGAGGAAGACGATGAACAGTGCCATGAATAGTGCCGCAACGTGTGAAATGAAAATTTTGCCCCTGTCTTTTTTTGATTATTAGTCACTTAACGGAATTGACTAACAGAGTGGTATTAGGCGCACGTTTTGAAAGTAAAGTGCTTGTAGTTGCAGTTTTTAAAGAAAAGTGGTGTTTTTTGCAAAAGCCGATAGTTAAGTGGTATTTGGTGCATTTCACCCTAAGCAAAATGTAGAAAAGTTGATGAAATTTCAAAACTTGCTTTTGTTAATGAGTCTTTGAGTGATATAATCCTAGAATGCCATGTTTTAAAATTAAAATGATGCATTTGGATCTATGTCATCTTTGGTATCTTGAAATTCTTGCATTTTAAAAGAGTTGAAAACTTTTCATATGAAGATAGCAAGAATGAAGCATGTTTGCATTACTTCAAAATGGTTGACCAAGTGGTTGACTTTTGAAATATACATGTTGTAGCTTATTTGATATTTTAAGTATGGATTAATTAATGATTTGAAGTTGCTTGCATGAGAAAATTGAGGCTTAATGCTAGAAAATTGCAACTTTCAAAAATTGTATGCTTAAAATTGAAAAGGCTTTGACCAAGTAGTTGGCCTTGAAATAATGCATGCATGTTTGGATGATTTGAATCTTTATGCATAAACTAATTGAGAATTTGAAGTTGCTTGGATAATCAAATGCTTGATAGATACTTGAAAATAGCAACTTTCAAAATCTATAACTTAACTTGCTTAAACTTGAAAATTATTGACCGATAGGTTGACTTTGCACATATGCATGATTTAAATTGTTTGATTCCCTTGATATGTTGATTAAAACTTGCTCATGTACTCAGTTGAGACTTACATGATAAAATTGATAAGTTTTAAGAAAATAAGAATTGCTTTAGAAAAAGCTTGACTTTTAGTTGACTTTCAAGAATATGCATGAAAAGTGAATATTTGAATTCTTGAAATGCTTTATATGCCTAATGTAATTTTCTTGCATGAAGAAATTAAGTTTTTAAACTTAAGAAAAGCAAATTTCAAGAAAAGTTTGCAAGTTTGACCAATGAGTTAATTGTGATGCATACATATTTATCATTAGGGCCATTTGAAGTTGCTTGCATATTTTCAACTTGTTTTCAACATGAGTTGATGCCATATTTCACAATTCTTGAAAACTCATGAGTTTAAGAAGGGTCATTCTTTCGAAAGAATGAACTCCTTTGGTTTTCAATAGCTTAACTTGCTCTTTGATTGCATGAAACTTGTATGCTTCTTACTTGATTGGTTAAACTCCTTGAAATGTATATGCTAGAATTTAATGGGAGAAAAAGTAAAACAAGTATAGACATTAGGTGTTAAGATTAGCATAGAGCCCCATAGGATTAAGCTTATGAAGTAAAATGGACTTTTGAGTACATTCACTAAGGGGAAGAAAATGCTAAAAATTGTTTGATTTTCAAAAGATTGGTTGATTTTGCTTAAAATGTCAAAAGACAAATTTTCATATTTGAGAGCAAATTCAATGTTCAACTCATGACCTAATCGATTTTATCTATTTTTGAGTTGTACATTTCTTTATTTGTATGCATCTTTCATATTTTATTATGTATGCTAAATCCTTTTTGTGATGTCAAAAAGGGGGAGAAATATAATGGAATTATGTTTTGAGGGGGAGATTATCAAATTGAGGGGGAGAATTATTTAATCTTTACTTGTCGTTGATTTATTGTCATGAATTCCATATTGTTTTGTCATCATCAAAAAGGGGAAGATTGTTAGACCCGATTGGTCTTAATTTTTATTTTGATTGATGAGTTAACAAATATGAGAATTAATTTAACGGTTCTTCTAAGGGAGAAAATGTAGAGAAATATTCACGGTAGAACCAACACAAAAAATGGCAATGAAAAATGAGCTAAAACGAAGAAACGACTAGCAATGAAGAAAGAAGAAAAATGAGTCACGAGCACGTCCTAAGAGGGACCCACGGTGTTTCTTAGTTAGAAGATGAAGAGAAAAGTTCACGGGTGAACCAACGCAAAAAAGGGCAAAGAAAATGGAGTTAAAACGAAGAAACGGCAAACGAAAGAACATGTCAAATCAAGCCGACAAGGGGCTGACAGCGCAGGCCTCGCGCAGCGGACAGCATGCGCTGCGCGCAGCGCTAGCCCTGCTACAGTCGTAGGGGCTTCGGGAAGGCCAATTTTTGACCCTTTTTTTTCACCATTTAAAGGGTTCTCTCCTCCTATAAATACCCCCACTTGAAGAACATCAAAGACACCTCTTTCCATCTGATTTTAAAATTCAAAAAGCTCTCAAAAAATCATTCAAAGTTCTAGCAAATTATTTCAAAGTTAGGATAGAATAGAAAAACTTCATTGTAATTGTTAGCTATTTTTCACAACATTATTTTCCTACTTTATAAACACATTGAGGGAAGTTCTAAACACTTGAGTAAGTGTTGTAGGCATCTTGTAAGTGAGGCAAAGTCCTAAACTCTTGATTAAGAGTTAGGCATAAAGTAAGAGGGAGCAATAAGAGAAGGAGAAGTCCTATCTCAAGGGGTTGAGGTTAGGCATTTGTAAAAGTCCTAATTGCTAAGCAAGGGGAGTCTTGAGTAAGATCTAAAATCCTTGAGGAAGGATGAGGCAAAAGATTCATTGCTAGTCTTAGGTAAGGGAGTCTTAATCCAAGAGTTTGGATTAAGCAAAGGGGTAAAGTCCTAAGTCTAGAGCTAAATTAGGCAAGAAAAAAGTCTTAATCTCTTGAAAAAGAGTTAAGTGTAAGGGATTGAAACGCTCCTTTAGGTGTTTCCTAGAGAATTAGGAATCTCAAGTTGTAGAACTTGGGGAGTGGAGTAGGATTCAAGGGGAATCCGAACCGCTATAAATTTGGTGATTCTTGCTTCTTGTTTATTTGTTTTCATGTTTTGCAAATCACTAATCACACACCTTACTTAGAAATTCAGTTTTAAATTGGTTTTAAAACTTGTCTTTAAAAATAGTTTTTCAAAGTTCTTTTTTGTAGAAGAAATATTTTTAAAGGGTCAAGAACCTAATTCACCCCTCCCCCTCTTAGGTTCTTCTTAGATTGCTAATTAAAATTGGGATTTCAACTTGTGTCTTTGATTAATTAAAAAATTTATTTTTTAACTTATTGTTATAAGGATAAAATTTAAACCTTTTAAATTATTTGCATTGAAAGTTGTAATATGACATTTTTTATAAGAAGAATAATTTGGGTATACAAAGATATTTTCTAAATGATAGTGGAGTGCACAGAAAAATAGGATAGAAAAGAAATGGGTGGAAATCTTAAAAATAGAATTAAGGAAAAATGGAAAATTTTCATTAAAGGAGATAGAGATAGATCATACTCTAACATGTTCTGCAAACATAAGCACATTTAGGTACTTACTACAAAAAGTGGCTTTAGTGACACGACGAAATGCTTTAATAAATATGGTATCCACATGTTTGACTTCTTATACTACATCTGTTTCATCTTAACTTAGGTATAATAGCTAAAATAGCTAATTTGTCACCATTAAACTCTTTTAATGGAACAAAAATATTTTTCAACGTGGACTTTTCTAATGGAATGGATGGAGTAACATTTAGACTATGGTATTCTTGTAGAGTTTGGTATTCTTGTATATTTTTAGCTTGATTATCTTAACAACAAACTTGCAAGTGTGGTTATAAGTTTTATTATCATAATCTTAAAATATGAAATTCTTAATTAAAGTTGGCAATAAAAAGTTTCATTTTCTGCAAAATAAATCTTTTCTAATCACAGGCACGTTGAAAATATACATGGTTAAAATTTACAATAATAACTACTCATTCTGTTTGAATAGAATAGTTCACCTTTAAAATATATTTTTGTTTCAATATAATAGTCCACTTTCAAATTTGTTATTCCTTTCTACCTTTGCTAGTACTCTCACTGTAATACAAAATGAGTCCATTTTGTATAATTATTTTTAGCAATACAAAGTGGACTTTTTGAATGAGATGAAGAGAGTATAATAGTTTGTGGTTCATAACTAACCCAATTTTAAAAGTAAAGATATTAATAGAATAAATGATAACAAATTAGTTATTTTAGACAGAAGCGAAACTTAGACCATCCATGGCATGACCATGGCCCCTCCAAATTTTTAAATTTTTTTTCTATTATATAGGTATATTTAATAATAAAAAATATATAATTATTGGCCCTCTACAATCTTTTTTACACTAAATATGTAGTATATCTTAGCTATAAATGTAAACAGTTGTTCCATCCAATTATATTAATCAAGTTTTGTATTGTATTTTAAAATATATAATAAATTATACATATTCGAAACCAAACTCTTCTAATAGAACGAGGGAGGATGAAGTATTCATTTAAATGATAAATCTTTAAAAAACAAAGCAAAATTTCATCCCACATCATCCCCTTAATCCTATCATAATCTTAAACATTACGACGTAAAAAAAAAAAAAAAAACCAAAAAAGAGCTGCTTAATTTATTAACAAAGTAATACGAACTCAAGTATAATGATTTTTTGGTAGATGATTATAAGAAAAAAACGAAAGTAATTATCTGAATAAATAAGGATAATCATGTCATTTCAGGTCACCAGTAGGACAACAAGTGAATACTTCAAAGTGTGTGGCTATATTGTAATTGAAGGAAATTTAGAGTCCTTTATTTAGGGCCTGTTCTTTTTGTTTCGTTTTGAAAACGGTTTTGGTTTTAACAGTAAATTTAATATATTTTAATTATATTTTATCATTTTCAATATAACTTTTTACTATTTAACATTTACTTTTTATATTATAAAATTATTTTTCAAAATTTGTTTTCATCGTTTTCAAGCCCAAAAAGAACAAGTATTTTTTAGAAAATTTATTTTAATTCCACTCACGGATTCCAAAATAAAAAGTCCAAACTACTTAAACCGCCTCCCACACGTCCGCCAACCCCTTTTCTTTTCCCACTCCGAATTCGGTCAACTTCCTTGACCATCTTAACCTGCCAATCCGGTTTCCCACTTCCCCCAAATTTCAAATTTTCCTATTCGTACCACTGCCATTTCAACCGAATTTCATTTCGCGTGAATTTCAACGCCATTTCAAACCTCATTTCAATTTCCATTTCATCTTCATTTCACTTCAATCTCATTCTCTCCTCCAATCCAATTCACCCATACCCACCCAGAAACCTATCACTGTCTCCTCAAATCTTTCTCTCTTGTCACCCCCGCTTTCTCTTTCTAGACTAGGTGTACACTTCACTGTATATATACATTTTGTAAATCTTGTTGTAGGCCTTGTGTGTTGTGTGGTTTTGTAAGAGGGAGTGGAGATGACGGCCGTAGTGGTTTTCGGAGATGACAACATTAGTAGGTAGTAGTCGTTGTCGGAAAAGGAGTGCTTGGCTTCCGGGTTTTTCTGGTTGTGAACTCCGTTGGTCGATGACGATGGTGATCAGTGAAGATACTGATTTCAATTTTTGAAGTTTTCTTGTAATTTTCTTATTTTTTGGGATCGGTGAAACAAGAATAAGGGGATTGAACTCCGCTTTCCGAGGATTAGAAGGGACTGAGAAACAGATCTTTCATAGACCTAGTTACCGATTTTCTTCTTTTAGATCACTGGTTAGTTTTGCTTTATTTTAAAGCCATCTTTCTGTCTATGATGTTATTGAGTTAACTGTGTGTGTGATTTTCATTCTTTTTTCCCCCCGATTTGTTTCTGTTGTCTGTTTAGGGTGTGATTCTTTTGAGATCTGTGTTGAGTCAACGGGTTTCAGCTTCATCGTTGACTTAATCGTTATTGATTGTCGAAACCTTTTTGTTTGGGTTTTGATTGCTTCTGCAACGAGCAGTACTTGTGATTCCCCCCCTTTTTATCTCTGTTGCTGGATTTAGTACGATCTGATATGTGGGTATTATTGTTCTGTGGTTGTATTTTTAATTTCAATTTGCATATCTGTTGGTGATGTCTGAGTTGTTTCTTAGTAGTGTTTCCAGTCACATTTCATGGTGTGTGTTTCTTTTATAGATTGCTTAAAGTAATTCAAGGTCAGGGAAATGGAGGAAATTGATGGGTTACTTTTGGTTTGTTGTCTGGGTGGATGCATAGCACTTTCCCAGTGCAAAATTTCTGGATCTTGGAAATTGTTTGACCTTCGATAATTACTTTTATCTATTCTGTATGCCTATGTTTTATGTATCCTTTACTTTTTAAAGGTTTTGGAACTCCAAATCATCAGTTTTATCTTCAATTGATCTGGTAGTCTTTCTTTGATGCATGCCCGTGTTATGTTTGCTGATTGAATGTCTTTGTGGTTTTGGTTTTAAGTTATTTATGGGTTCGGATGTATAGATTCTTTGAGATCTGAAAGCAGATTGTGTTTAAATTCATTGCAGTTAACTAAAGCATGTGCAGTGGACCGGGGAGATCAAATTCAGCATCATCTTCGGAGCAATCTATTGTCGAAACCAATACTAGCACACAGAATATGAGTAAATTAACTGTTGTAACTGAGGATTGTTTTTCTAGTTTGCTTGAACTTGCTGCTAACAATGACGCCGAGGGCTTCAAGAGGATGGTTGAACAAGATTCCTCAGCTGTTGACGAGGTGGGACTCTGGTTGGTTCGCAAGAAGGGGACTAAGCAAATTGTCCATGAGGAGAGGACTCCGTTAATGGTTGCTGCGACGTACGGGAGTGTCGATGTTCTGAAGCTGATTGTCTCTCTCCCGGAGGTTGATCTGAATCGGACTTGTGGATCTAACAAATGCACTGCACTTCATTGTGCTACATCTGGTGCTTCTCTCAATGCGGTCAATGTGGTTAAACTGCTTTTATCGGCTGGTGCTGATCCCAACATAGAGGATGCCAATGGTCAAAGGCCTGTTGATGTGATTCTTGTCAATCCAAAGCTTGCAGGTAGTAGAACTGCACTTGAGGAGTTGCTGGTGAACAACACATCTGATGGATCATTTGGAAACTGCAATTTGAGCATGTCTGTGACCAATTCGAACTCTTCCTCACCGGTCCTCTCCTCATCACCTGAAAATGGATCTCCTTGTTACCCATCTGATCTGTCATCATCTCCTATTGCATCAAAGTTCACTGATGCTCCGGCTAATTCAGCTGCAGAAAAGAAGGAATATCCTGTTGATCCATCTCTCCCTGACATCAAGAATAGCATTTATGCAACTGACGAGTTCAGGATGTTTTCATTCAAGGTCAGGCCTTGTTCGCGTGCCTATTCGCATGATTGGACGGAGTGTCCATTTGTGCATCCTGGGGAGAATGCCCGAAGGAGGGATCCTCGAAAATTCCATTACAGTTGTGTTCCTTGTCCTGATTTTCAAAAGGGTGCTTGTAGGCGAGGTGATATGTGTGAATATGCTCATGGTGTGTTTGAGTGCTGGCTACACCCAGCTCAATACCGCACCCGGCTATGCAAGGACAGCACTAACTGTTCAAGGAGAGTATGCTTTTTTGCCCACACTACTGAGGAGCTGCGACCATTGTATGTCTCTACTGGGTCAGCTGTACCCTCACCTCGGTCAGCAGCCTCAGCAGCGGGTGTAATGGACATGGCTTCGGCATTGAACCTTTTGCCTGGTTCTCCTTCATCTCACTCTGTGATGTCTCCTTCGGCATTTAATCAGCCTATGTCCCCAACTGCTAATGGAATGTCTCACTCATCTGCAGCATGGCCTCAACCAAATGTTCCAACCCTACATCTCCCAGGAAGCAACTTCCAGTCAAGCCGCCTGAGATCTTCGCTCAGTGCAAGGGATATCCCACCTGAGGACTTCGCTATGCTGCAGGATTTTGATGCCCATCAACTAGTACTGAATGACTTGGGTTGTTTTCAACAGTCACGTCCTAACTCATTTTCTTTGAACCGCTCTGGTCGGTCTAAAACACTTGCCCCTTCAAATCTTGAAGAGCTATTTTCTGCCGAGATCGCATCATCTCCACGATATTCTGATCAGGCAGCGGCAGCTGGTGTTTTCTCCCCGTCTCATAAATCGGCTTATATGAATCAGTTCCAACATCAGCAGAGTATGCTTTCACCAATCAAGACTAACGTGTTTTCTCCAAAAAACGTTGAGCACCCTTTGTTGCAGGGTGTTTCGTCTCCTGGAAGGATGTCCCCAAGAGGTGTCGACCCCATTTCCCCGATGAGTGCCCGGCTCTCTGCGCTTGCACAGCGAGAGAAGCACTTTCAACAGCTACGCAGCCTCAGCTCTCGGGAGCTCGGATCAAACAGTGCTTCTGGTATGGGGTCACCTGCTAACTCCTGGACTAGATGGGGCTCCCCCAGTGGAAAAGTTGATTGGTCTGTCAATGGAGTCGAATTTGGTCAGCTGAAGAGTTCCTCAGCTTTTGAGGTTAACAACAACAACAATGGAGAGGAGCCTGATTTATCATGGGTGCAATCTCTTGTGAAGGACTCGTCACCCGAGATGAAAGACAAGTTTGTGGCACCACCCGGTTCGGGTGCTGCTGCGGCGGCGCCATCCGGTGAGGGTTTGAAATCGAATTCTCAAATTGATTCTGTTGATCATGCAGTTTTAGGAGCTTGGCTGGAGCAGATGCAACTTGATCAGCTCATAGTCTAAATTTATTTTTCATTAAAAACAATACTACTAAACTGTTAGAAGACAAGACAGAAGTATATATTCTTTTGTTGGTGGGAAAGGGAAAAATGTGACCGGTTGATGTGTTTGTTTTCTTGAAGGGGAGGGAAAATTATTCATTTTTAATCATTATTTTGGTTACAGCAAAGTTCTTGTGTTGCTATCCTGGCTGTACTAAAAGGATACCCAGTCTGGATTAGCTAATATTTGTATTTCATGTTTCTATAGTAGTTTTTTTTTTTTTTTGTCCCATTAAGGTTATATTTTAAATAAGTTTCTAAGTTGTATTAAATTGAAGTGTTATCTGTTTTACCATTGCTTTGGCTGTCACATTAATATGTACATGGTACTGGTTGTTAAATAGGTCAATTTCCTCAATTTTCTACTCTTGTTTCATGTTTACCATCCCACCTATTGAATTGAAAGGATGAAATGTCTAGGGTCGCAATTTTTGACCAGACATTGAATTTAACCTAGTTATGGTAAGTCTCTGGATTGAGTTTGTGAGTTAAATAGATCAATACATGAAACAAGTAATGTAAGGATTTGAAATGTCAACGAGTGAATTTACTAATTTAAACTTGTAAATTTGGATACGAGTGATCTTTAATGCAAAAACAAAAATGGTAGAGTTGATGCGAACAATTATATCAGTGAAATTAGGATTTGATAATGTCAATTTGTTATTGAAAACGAGTACGAAATGTGGAGCATCGATTCAAGTAATAAAGTTAGAAATAGTGTAGATTCGAACATCCGTCAATCTGAACAGGACAAGAAATGAGAAGAATAGAGAAGGTGGGTGGTGGGACCGGGGTGTGTATTACTATTAGAGATGTGGAATTGGTTGAGAGTTGAGAGGAGAGGATGAGATTCATTTCATATTGGGTTGTGGAATTTTGTTTGATGAGATTTTAAAGTTTGTGCAGTACTAGGAGAAGAGATGAGATGGTGGGACATGGTTTGGATATTTTGTCGTTGGAAAGTTGGGTGCGCTTCAAACTTTTCTATTCGGTGATGCGCCTTTTTATTCAATTCAAGCTACAGCTACAAGCTAAGTTCGATATTCCGGGACTGCACTGTGCTAAAAGGAAATTGCGTTTGATTTCGGTGGTGGGGTGGGGCCTCCGTTTTGAATTTTGATATTCTGATTAATAGCATTTGGACATTTTAAATTTTTTTTTTATTCCTATATTCATTATAGTCATTACTATTTCATATTTTTATCATTTACTATATTAAAAGTAGAGACTGTGAAGAGGGAAATAGTGAAGTTAGGAAACCGTTTATAAAGTCATATCAATCTGTATTTTAAATAAACAGAACTGACAGATATAGAAATAGAACCTTCGACCTCTGGATGTCTCATTATGCGTTACAGAATTTGGATTTCAAATTCAATGGCGGGCAATAGTTTTACTTGAGCTTGCAATTATTCTTATTTTTTTTTCCTTTTAGAAATTTAGGTTGGAGTGGACAGCATTATATATACCAGTATTCTTTTTGGCCGAGTGGCTACAAGAATAGAACCTACTTATCTGTTTTAATTTGGGGTTGAGAAGAAGAGCCAGTCAAGCACATATCCGGCCGACAGGGAATCTCTCTTACGTTGGGTTGCTATTATTCTTGTGCATATGGTTGAGAACGAACATAAACGTTCACGAACAAGTTCGAGATCGACTCGTTAAAAGCTCAGTTCGAGATCATTTATTTATTAATAAACGAACACGAATAAAATTTTAGGCTCGATTAATAAACGAACAATAAATGAACAAAAGGGAGTTCGGCTCGATTATGTTCGTGAATAGCTCGATAAGAAAAAACAATTTTTACAAAGGATAAAATACATATATAATTTATCATTCATACATATTAACATGAAATTAAATTTGGTGCAGTGGTAAAACACCAGAAGGAGAAGCAAGGGAACTTGGGTTCGAATCTCTATAAAGCCAAATTTGTTTTAGCAAAGTGGAGATTCTGAAGAATATGCCAACCGAGTTCGAGCTCGAGCTCCATTTTCAGGCTCGACTCGAGCTCGAGCCCAAGATAATGAAGCCGAGCCGAGCTCGAACATAGGTGTGTTCGGGCTCGGCTCGGCTCGATATCACCCCTACTTGTGCACATTAGCTTACGTCCAAAACCTAATTAAAATCCGAATTTCGATATCAAAAGTAAAGTATGAGTTACTATTTTATTTGTAGAGCATATAATTGTATGAAACGAGTTTACGTGTGTCACCGTTTCTTTTGTCTCATTTTCACTTTGAATGTGTGCTTCCCTATGTGTTGGGCATGGCCGATTCTGCACGTGTGTTGGATGAACCTATGCGCAGCTTTTCCAAATTTTTGAGGCCCAAGTTTGCATTTTTTTTTGATCGATGTCAAAACGAAGTGTTAGAAAAATTAAATTAAATTTAATTAGGAAATTCTATTTGTAATAGAATTTAATAATTACTTATTTAGTTTGTTTTTAATTCGGTTTGGTTTGTTTTGTGTAACTATGGTTCTATATAAAAAACTAATGGGGTATTATTTTCACTGGAGCTGAGAGTTTGAAAGGTTAGAGCCTTTCGGCTCTTTGTTTTTGGGGGTTTTTTGAGAGAGCCTTTTTTTTTTTGGCTATTGTGATGTGTTGTTATGGCCTAGTTCATAAGAGATGATGTTCCTGCTTATGTCTCGTGAATGTTTATGAGTTATTGATGTCTAGGTCATAAGAGATGTGGTTCCTACTTATGTCTATGATATTGGGTTATTGATGTAATATGTGTGTACGTAAAGCAATTTCAGTTTGCCCCGCCTTTGATTGATTTAGTGGATTTTGTTGATTTAGATATTCTCAATATCAAACCACGTTAAATTATGTGCTATTTTGTTGTTCGTTTTGATGATTTCACTACACGTTAATCTCTTTGTGATAGAGATTTTTTTTTATATCCTACACGAAGTCGTTCACTAGATATGAAAAAAAATAAAATGGAGAAGTGAAGATCACATAAACAAACTCAAGCCCAAGCCCAAGCCCAAGCCAAACCTATATTTATTGCTTTCCCTCAGTCACACCCTGCATTGTATGAGACACAATACATATAGTGATTGATACAAAAAAAAAAAAAAAAAAAACCACTCTCCCTCTAGTCAAGCTTAGGGGTGATAACGAGCCGAACCGAGCCGAGCCGATCTTTGATGTGTTCGTTTATTGTTCATTTATTTATCAAGCTTAAAATCTTGTTTGTGTTCGTTTATTTATTAATCGAGCTAATCTGAGCTTGGTCATGAACATTCGTGTGCGTTCTATCTCGTATTAACTAACAGAAAATCGTAATGTTTAGTTACTTTAATATACTATATCAACTTACATAAAAATTAAAATTCAATTTAAACTCATATATTGATATTTATGTAATATAAATATATATATATATATAAAGATTTAATTATTTGTATTATTTAAAATTTTAATATTGTATATACTTATTTTATTTATATTATATAGTTAATATTTTAATCGAGCCCGTTCACGAACATTAACGAGTTTTCAACACCTTGTTCGTGTTCATTTATTATGGAGCTTAAAAATCATGTTCGTGAACTTTTTTATCGAGCTGAGCTCGAGCTTGTTCATGATCGTTCGTATTCGTTCTCATCCCTAGTCAAGCTCAACCAAAATTTGCCCCTGGTTTGTGAATTCTTCTTATTTATTTTCTCTTTATTTCGATTCAAGTACTAACTTTAATTTTGGTTTTGTTTTCGTTTGCAAATTGATTTTTGGATGTTCTAAATTTATTTATTGTTAACCAATAGTTTTCTCTTTAAAGGTTAATCTATATTTTTAAAATACGCTTTCCCTCGGGATTTCATCTTTTAGACAGTTTCCTTTCCCCCGGGGGCTAGGTTTGAACCTTATTTGGCATTTTATAATAATTTATCATCATTTTCAATAAGTCTGTTTATATTTCTAATAATTTTTTTTTTATATTTCCAATACACCATTCTACATTCTTAATGCAATTTTAATATTTTAAAATCACAATCCAAACGAATGTTTGAACCTAACCGGGATACCAAACAGGTCTCTTATACTTTAGGATTGAAGTGTCCAATTGATGGAAAACATGTAAATTAACACCGTCAATAGGAAATTGCAAAAGTACTCTTGTGGTAAAAGGAAAAGGTTAAAATTCTACATCACATACCCATACCCAGATTTGTTGAGGCCCCTCCTTGTGAACAGCAAACAATTTCGGCAAATTAACTCAAGTTTTTCCCAGCAGCTAGCCGAACAGCAACTATAATTGTTGGTCTGTCAGCAAACTCTCGAATTTCGACAACTACAAAGCAAGGTTTTTCTGCATGAAGAGATGATCGCTGGTTGGGAGAGAAATAGCTTTGTACTTGGCATAGAGTGTTTATATAGGGGCAAAAATATACTTGGTACTAAGCTATAGATTCGAACTTCATTGTGTAATGCAATAACTGAAAATGGCGTAAAACAATGGAAGTGGGTGAATTGTTAAGTCCGTGACACCCCAGATTCGCCACCCCGCATATAAAGGGTTTGCTTCACTGAATGCCTGCCTGGTTCGCACCAAGATTGAGTATCGTTCAGAACAAACCAACCATTCTTTATTTCAATAATATTAAATCTATTACACGTCTCCATTTTACAAAATTCTCAAAATACAAACCTAATAAAACTTTCTTGCTCTTCAACTTCAATCAGCTATCATCGGGGTTCAGGTCATCCTAATCTCAATAGTGAGCACTGTTATCCGGGCACGACCTATTGTAACAATTTCACGGAAAGCATAAAACAAAATAGGAAAATAGATTGAGCCCATGCCCAGTGAGAGTTCTTCGTTTTCGCAAACATTTACCGAGATGCATACATAACCCATGCATATAAATTATAATTCAGGTAAATCCTAACATATAGCAATCATGACTTAAACAGTAATCACAGACAGATAATGAGGATAAAGGGCAGCCATCAAAGTTCTATATGAACTATGAACGAACCGACAGTTCACCCTGACATTCATATATATATATATATATTCCGTATTCATGTAGTTCAGGCATTCATTAATAAAGATTCTTGACACAAGTTCCTATCACAGATTTATGGTAAAGGTTCATGACAACATATTCATACATAGACAATCACAAGTTTGAGCATACAATTAAGCACATAGATTTCTGGCAATAGATTCATAGCAGCAGATTCATAACGCATAGATTAATGATAACATATTCATGATAACAGATTCATGACACATAGATTCCTGTCAACATATTGATGAACAGAATGATTCCTGACAATGATTCACAATCACAGATTAATTCCTAATAATGATTCCTGACAACATATTCATTTCGCCAACCAGGCTCTTTTATTCATTTGTTCAATTCGGGTCTCATTCATAAAATAATAATCTCCAAAGGTACACAATGTTCACATAGCCAAGATTCACACATGTACAATCACAAGTTACAGCACACACATAATGTACATCGGGAATATTCACAAATATATATGTATCCAAGCAGATATATAAACACGAATGAGCTTTTCAAATCTCAAAATATTTCACATAGTATTTTAAAAGCTTTGCAAAATATGTAATCACAATTCAATGTAGATTCATTTATTAATTGCATTAAAACGGTATTCATTTTCAGTGAGAAACTCACCTCGGTACGAAGATCTAAGCTCACGTACTAGCTATCTAACAGATCTGCATATATTTCAAGTTCCGGCCATTTAGTAACTACTTATAACTAATAGAATTCTAATTTTTAACTTATTCAGGAATTTTAAATAAGGGCATAATGGTAATTTACCTATTGTTCTTATTTAAAACATATATATTTAGAAAATAAGTATTCTAACATTATGTAACTTGAAAATAACTATAAAAATGTAATAATTACAATTTTAAAGGAAACATAGACATTATGCCAAAAAACTGAAATTTAAAGAATCTTTAAACATTATTTCTATGTTATTTAGTAACTAGTCCAAAATAGGACAAAACTTATAAAAATTATACTTAAGAAAATACAAGTGTAAAAATCCTTAAAATACTCGTTAAAATAATTTTAACAAGATTTTATAAAAAGATTTATAAAGAAATAATTAAAAGAAAATGAAATTGCGGAAAAATCAATTTTCTCCTTTTGAATCTGTTTTACCTGAGGGTAAATCGGTCAAAACCGATTCAAACCCAGAAAGCTCTGGATCAATTTTTCCCGATTTTCGATATGGTAAAATCGGTCCAGTATTTGCAAAATAGTCCCTGACAAGTTTTGAATTTCTAAAATTGCAAAAACCATTTTACCAATCGGTTTTACCAGTTCACAAACAGGTAGAGCCGATTTATTTCTGGTTAGAATTGGTTTTCCCCGATCCTAAATCGGTCAAAACCAATTCATGCTCAGATTTCGTGTTCTTCATCCTAGCTTTGGGGTTTCCAACAAAAGTGCACCTAAACTCATTTTTCTTTGATTCTTTTTGCCAAAAACCATTTGTACAATACTCCTAAAACATGTTTAACATTTCAAAACATTTTTCTAACGTTCAAAATTTCAAGAATAAATTCAACTTCAAGAAAACCTTAAAATATTGAAATGTGCATTATTTTTCCAAAATCAACCGAAATCATACGTTGAATTTCTTGCCGTTACGTTCCGAATCCTTCCAGCACCGAATTCACGGTTGTGAAATCAACTCCTAGCTCCAAGGTTTTGCTTTCCAATCTTTTCTCGTTATACTTTTCTCTAGTTTGGTTTGGTTATGCAGAGCTTGGGCATGGTGTGGTGAAGAAGAATGGTTGGGGGAGGGGTATTTATAGGCCTAATGGCCGTTTAGGACAAAAAACTAGGGGTCAAAAGACCCCTAGACTCGTGACTTGGTCCGCAATCTTTTATTTTTTAAAAATTTCTGACAGCCTATTGGTTTTACCCAATTGAAGAATCGGTACAACCGATTACAATCGGTTTTACCCGACCTAGAATCAGTTAAAACCGATCAAAAAGGCATTGAAACATTTTATATTAATTTCCCAATCAGTTTTCCGATTGGTTAAAGGGTTAAAACTGATTTAATCAAATTCTATCCATAGGAAATCGGTTTTACCGATTGGGAAATGGGTAAAACTGATTACCGTTCTCCAATCGGTTAAAACCGATTGTAGGCAGTGAGAAAGTTCTATTTTTACTGTTGAAAACGGTGCAATCGGTTTTACCAGATTCGGAGCTGGGTAAAACTGATTTGCCTATTTTTTTAAATATAAATTTTCATTTATTTTCTAATTTTCTTATCTTCTAATTCCTATTTTCGAAAATTCCATAACTTCCTAAATCATAATATTCCTAATCACATCATATGTTATGAAATTAAGAATCAAAGTTATCAAATTAATTCACATAGATAACACTTGAAATTAAGAATAAGGAAATTCTTTTGAAATAAAATAATTCTATGATTATAAAGTTTTTTAAGGAAAATAGTTTTTTAACCATAATTCTTTTATAATAAAATCATTTAATTTATTAAATATTCGTAAAATATTTTTAAATACCTCAATATATTTTTTAGAGGTGTAGTTTAAATGCTAAAAATTTACAGGGTCTCACAAAGTCTCCCACGAGTATCTCATACCGTCAAATATTTATTGCAGCCATAATTTGGGTTAATTATCTTTTTCCGATTGTAGGGGCTGCAGATTTGAAATGGAAAAGTTAGAAAATAGTGCTAGAATTTCCATGAGAAAAAACTGCAGAATTTCACCTGTTTTGTGGGAAGTGAAAATACCAATGAGTGTTTTGGAGCTGATGATGCTACTATCCGATTGCAAATTTAGTAGAAAATACACAAGAAATGAACGTAGGAAGTTTTAACTCAGTTTCACATTTTATTCTGCAGCAGTCATCCCTTAAATAGATTACAAAAATAACTAATTTTATATGAATCTCCTAAAAATCTTAGCAAATAAAGATAGACTAAACGACTAAATCATCTAACAAACAATTTAACAGAAAAGACTTAGTCTCAGATTTGCCTAAATTGATTTTATTTTTGCAATAAAAATCTCAAAACTTAACATTCCTTCTTGGGATTTTCACTGTAATTATCTTTCACAAAGTCATCATCACCTTCATTTAAAATTTCTGCATACTTTTGAGTATTATGTTCATGCATATGCATCTCAGTTTTGTTCGGAATACCCCACTCATCTGATTTTGAAATCTACTTCAACTCCTTCTTGTCTTCCTCATAACCTGTCAACTCGAGCACTGCAACATCACATTTACCATTTCAGAAAGTGACTTGATATCTTCATTTGTATTGACAATAGCTAGTCCACTTTTTGGGGTGATTTCAATACTTTCCATCTTATTCATCATTGTATCTGAACTTGTTCCTGCACCAACCTGTAATAATCCAGAGGAAAATTTTTTCTTTTCATTTCGAATGAAAAAAGTTCTACTCTTTTTGGATCATAAATCAAGCATGTCTTATTCCTGACCATCGCAGAATAGTTTTTCTCAAGTAATTGCCCCACATTTTAAAGATTTTTATCGATTTCAGATACATATAAAACATCAGGAATAACCTTTATTCCTGAATCACATTTAATAGCCACTTTACTTTTGCCTTTTACTTCAATATACCTTCCATTTCTGATTCTTACCTTGGAAGTGTATGTCTTGTCAAGTTCCTTAAAAAAGACTCATCGTTCGTCATGTGGTGGGTGTAATAGTTGTCAATTAGCAAAGTTTCATTGGTGAAATTTTTTGCAAAACAATATGACACAAATATTTCTTCTTCTTCTTGTTGTTGTTGTTGATTCACCACCTGTGCTTGATTCTGCATACTCTCTTCATATGACTAAATTAATTGCATGCCCTGCATTGAATATCAGGCCTAAACCAGGACTATTTTTCCAAATGATTAGTTTTCTGACAATATAGACACATAGAAAATGCCATTTTTTTTCTTCTTCAATTTCCATTATAAGCATTCTCTCTAGCATTATTTTCTTCATTTTAGAATTTTTTTTTTTTGCTTGCAAAGCACCTTCAGCACAAGAACTCCTTGCGAATAGCTCTTCTTTGTTCTTGTGCTTGCAATGTATTCACCAACTTCTCCAATGTAATCTGAGAAGGATATTTTGAATCTTCAAGAGAAGATATCTTTGCCTCAAATCTTTTGGGTAAGCTGACAAGAACCTTTTGCACCACCATTTAATCTGAGAGTTCTTCGCCAATCAACCATATTTTGTTGACAACATTTAAGAGTCTATTCCAATACTCTTGAATGTTCTCACTTTCTTTCATCCTCAGTAGCTCAAACTGTCTCCACAAATTTAGTACTTGCATTTGACGAGTTCAACTGAGCAATAGTGAGATTTTCAGGAAGTTGTACTTGATTAGTAACTACCATTTTCCAAAGGTCACTAGTTTCTAGAAAGATTTTCATTTTTACAACCCAAATTTGATAATTTTGGTCATTGAAAGGTAGAGGATTAGCAAGAAAATTGCTAGGCATGATGCTGAAATTATTGTTTATGGCTTCTACCACACTCTCTTTTATGACACAAGCTCTTTAGATCAACAGGGCTCTGATACCACTATTGTAAATTTAATAGAAAAATACACAAGAAAAGAATTTAGGAAGCTTTAACTCAGTTTCATATTTTATTTTGCAACAGTCATCCCTAATAGATTTACAAGAGTAATTGATTTCATTTGAATCTCCTAAAAGTTTCAGCAAATAAAGATAGATTAAAAGACTAAATCAACTAACAAACAATCTAACTGAAAAGACTTTGTCTCAGATTTTTCTAAATTGATTTTAGGGTGAAATGCACCAAATACCACTTAACTATCGGCTTTTGCAAAAAACACCACTTTCCTTTAAAAACTGCAACAACAAGCACTTTATTTTCAAAACGTGCGCCCAGTACCACTCTATTAGTCAATTCCGTAAAGTGACTAACAGTCAAAAAAAGACAGGGCAAAATCGTCATTTCACACGTTTCGGCACTGTTCATCGTCTTCCCTAAAAATTTCTGGCACTGTTCACTGGAATATACTGTTCATGGCATTTTTTTTTTTTTTTTCTTCTTCTTCTTCTTCTTCCGATTATAATTCCTGCTTAGGCATAATATTGACGCTGTAGATTGTGATGGCTCTTTTTCCATCTCATCTACAAAATAAGTTTCCTACATCAATGATATATAATATCAGGGAGTAAAATGACATTGGAGGCCTCTTGCTCCACAGCATCTCCATTTCTTTACTTAAATAAAGGACAACATAATGCAGAAACTGCACCTTAGACAATAACATAGCCCAAGCTTCAGCTGCCAGCCGCTTCATGGAGCCGACTTTTGAAACCGAAACCTTTCTATGCAAGCATTGGATGGAAGTGTTGTCAATATTACTACAAAAGATGGAAAAAGAGCCATCACAATTTACAGCGGCTGTTTGATGCCTAAGCAGGAATTATAATCGGAAGAAGAAGAAGAAGGGAAAAAAATAAAATGCCGATAAACAGTAAATTCCGGTGAACAGAGCTGGAAAATTTTTGGGAAAGACGATGAACAGTGCCGCAACGTGTGAAATGTCGATTTTGCCCCTGTTTTTTTTTGACTGTTAGTCACTTAACGGAATTGACTAACAGAGTGGTACTGGGCGCACGTTTTGAAAGTAAAGTACTTGTTGTTGCAGTTTTTAAAGGAAAGTGGTGTTTTTTGCAAAAGCCGATAGGTAAGTGGTATTTGGTGCATTTCACCCTTAATTTTATTTTTGCAGTAAAAATCTCAAAACTTTAACATATTCTAATGAAGCTGGAATTTTATTTTATTTTAATCATCTCAGGTTGTAATTCTTAATAATATTTTTCAAATTTCACTCATCATCTGCATTTGTATTTTTTGTTAATTAAGGTAAGGTTCATTATATCCGCTTAGGCGGCGGACCAAAAGGTGAAGGCTTTTTCTAAATCTCTGCATATTCTCTGTCCTCCTTTCTTTTCGCGTAACTGATAAACTGGAAGATTGATATAGGAGCATTATTGATCTTGCTCATGAACAACCTCTGCCTCTTCAGCATCACTGCATTAAACTTGCTCTTGGTTTCTTCATGAAAAAAACTGATACAACTTGACAAGAAGCTTAAGGTAGGCATTGTCCGACTTGGAAGCCGTACGCTTTGTCTTCTTCCTTTTTCCTCCCGCCTTCAAATCAATACCCATGGTGACGACGAGGTATTCTGATGGAGGAGGTCGGGGCAATGGCTGCTGAAGGAGGCATTTGAAGGTAGGATGACATGTAATCAAATTAAACAAATGAACTATATAACATTGCAATTTAGTTGATAGTAGGGGTAATAATGAACAAATTTAAAAACGTTAGAGGGTATTTGTGAGCCAAAAAAAAAAAAAAAGTTTGAAGACAAATTTGCACCTTCTGCAAAACATTAAGGGAAAATATCCAACTTTGCCCTAATAGAAACATAGCAAACTTCTCCCTTCTTCTCCCACTTAATTCCTCTATCTATTTTCTTCGTGAATTCTTCCTTTTCTAATTATATTATTTCTTAATTAATTAAATTCCCATATCCAGATAGTAATTGACTTCTTAAAATGCATGGCCGAAAATCAATTTGATCAATTTTTGGCAAACTTTTTTTAGGTAATTTTTTTTTTCCGATTAAGCATTATTTCTTATTTTTCAAAAGCTTTTGCCCAATTCTTGTCAAGAACTTGGGAAGTTTTGTTCCATTTATTTGTATTTTCAGCTCCCCAATGAATTATAAATGGGGAAATTAGCCAACATTTTCTTTCAGGCTTAATCACTATTTACCCTCTATGTTATTGGCTATAGATAATTTGCCCCCCCGTATTTTTAAAACTAATTGTTTGCCCTCCTCTTACTAGTCAAACAATAAATATTTCTAAACAGACCAAAATACCCTCTGGATTGCTGACATCACATTCTCAGGTTTAAGTAAAAAATTTCAGACGAATATACTCCGAAACATTAACTGCATATTACTTAATAAAGAAAGAAAAAAAAGGGGTGAATGTTTCTCTGATACACAGTCGCCGTTGCGCTTTTCTCGCTCCAAACCGCTGCCACTGCCGTTTCTTCGGAGTCGAGCCGCAAACTCTATTATCACCGACGTTGCACCTTTTTTCCTGTTCCAATCGCGGTTTTCACAAAGAATCCGTTGTCGCTGCCGTTTCTCCAGAGCCGATCGTTTCTCCCAAAGAAAAAATTATTGTCTTACGGTCTGCTCCCAGCCAACCGTTTCTCCTAGCTCTCCATTATCTCTAACTTTGCCCATCTGATTTTGTACTGGTACATATGTTTAATTGCTTATGGTTATAATTTTTATTGGTGTCAGAAAATGAATTCAGTGATGGGTTTAATAATTGTTCAAAATTTTGTCTCTAGTTAATGTTTGAGGGTATATTCATCTGAAATTTTTTACTTAAATCTAAGAATGTGATGGCAGCATTCCAGTGGGGATATTTTGGTCTGTTTATGAAATTTTATGGTTTAACTAGTAAGATGTGGGACAAACAGTTAGTTTTAAAAACATGGGATGAAGAGCAAACAGTTACTTTTAAAAATACGGGGGGAGGGCAAATTGTCGAAAGTCAATAACATAGGGGGTAAATAGTGATTAAGCCTTTTTTTTAATATAAAATTTAAGACATATTTTATAAGGATTTTTATTTCCTTCATTTAATAGTATTCTTTAAACTTGTTAGAATAATTTTAATTATTTTCGGTAGTTATTGGAGACTTACCAATTCAAGCCTTTTTCCTTTTTGTTTACTTGTTAAGAGTAGCTTTACTCCTAGAAATTCTGTGAAGGTTTAACTATATATATTAGTATCAACTTTACTTTTGAAGAGTAACAGCACAGTAGTGTACTACTCCTCAAAATAGCATGTTACTCAATTCAAAATATATAATACACTATTTTTAAATTGAAGCACTACTCTCTAAGAATAGTGTAGCTAGACTCGTCCGAATCTATAAGTCAGTCTTCCAATCTAGATTTGTAGACTCGTATGAGTCTAGACCGAATCTAGAAAATTATCACAGGTTGTAATTTGGAGACGCTAAGCTGAAAAAAATTAGCCCAATTTACGCCCTTCCAGCCCAAAAATATTATTTAGCAGCGCGTGATTGGCTATGACCCTTAGTAATTGACCATTGACCCCACTATGTAGCCGTATGCTCTCCCTTCTCCTTTTATAAATGATCTTCCTCTCTCCAATTCTCTCTTCAACCAATGTGGGAATGGATATCTGAAACAACAGAAAAAAAAACAGGGTTAAGTTACCACTAGGGACTCGCACCCTGGTGTACCAAAAGAGATAATTATAGCACAACCTAAATTACCACTTAGGGTGGTAAAAAAAACCCTTAAAACAAAAATCATCCAAACTCAAAATTTAATAAAACTCACTTAAAAAAATAATAGGTTGGTCAGACTTGGGTTAAATATGTAATGAGCGGGTTTAGGGTAGAGCATTGGGTACATTAAAATCCGCCCATCATAGGTACCAAAAATACACATTCAAAACTACCCTTAAGAGTATAAACAAAAAATCCAACAACTTACCTATTTTAGTAGGCCCATTTTATTTTTTTTTCTTCAAACTTATTTTTCTTTTTATTTATTTTTCGTGTCCTACAACTACTTTGCATTTTTCCCCATTTATTCTTTTATAATATTTTTAAATTACCCACTTATAAATACTAATTCAAAATTCGTTCGGGTTCCAAGTCGAGTTCAGGCTTGGTTTTGGGCCAATTTAGTTCGGACCCATGGTTTAGGCCCAGTTATGGGCCGGTTTTGGGCCTGGTCTAGTTTTGGCCTTGGGTCGGGGCATGCACGGGCTTTATACAAATATAAAAAAATTAAAAATTATGTTTGGATAAAAAAAACTACATACGATTAAATATAAAAGTATACAATATATAATATTTCAAATTTTAGGATAGATTCAAAGAATTAAAATCCGCTTTACAAAAAAGGAAATTAAAATGAAATTAAAAAATTTTGAAAATTTTTTATTAATAAACCATTATATAAGCTTTACATTTTTTGTATAATGGGTATTATGGGTACTGATGTGACGCAAAAATTACAATAAGGGAGCGATGCTTCTTCACGGCCCAATGAACTCTTGAAGACAGTAATAGCCCAATTTGCATGAAGTTGTGCTGTGAAGGGAATGAACAAAATTGAAAATGATGGAATAATCTGAGTTGCTGAGCTTGGCCAAGATGATGAAGCTTGATGATCTTGCACTCCTCCTTTCACCAATTGATAATTAATTCAGAAAAGGAGCGGGGCTTTCCCCCCTGTATAGGCTCCGACGATCAAGTCAGCAATATGAAAGAGATAAGCATTATAGAACAAGAGTGTTCAAAGAAATTGTAAATGAGAGAATAGCTTCAGAAGTGCTAGTGAGAATTGCCAGAAATTACTTATTGGAACCTGCCTGAATGAGGCTTGTGCCTGAGTATTTATAAACTTATTCTTGATAGTTCCGTTGAGTAATGGAGACATACGCTCCCACTTATTCCTTGTGCAATGATGTTTTTTGCCTTTCCGGGAAAACTGGCTTTAGCTTTCGGCTCCACTGTCATAATTGATCTGCACATACTAAAATAATGGTCCTACCATGATATATTATTATCTTTATTTTCAGGTCGGCTTAACCGATCTAATCTTACATTACCGACTTAAATAGAGATGAGTTAACAATTGACCGATCTAACTTCATTAAGTTTTTACCGACCTGGGATTCTTTGAGTAATACTGACATAATCATACCGATCTGAGCTATAAGGTTTACCAATCTAAGATTAGTTTATTCCGACCTAAACTTTAGTGAGTTTTCTTGTTCAGTTCATGACCAATATAAGATTATATGACCGACCTAAATTTGTAACAGAGACTCGTTTTGTGTGATCTTTCTGATCTGAACATGGATCTGGGCTTCTCTATCTTTTACTGTTTCTTAGTTTTTAATTAACTGGGCTAGGCCCAATGGGGATTTTAATTTTATGCACATCAACAAGCCCCCCCAGTATTAGGTTTTACCGATCTAAAACTTAATACTCTTTGGGTTTTCCGAGCTAAGACCTAGCATAAAGGATATTAATCCGAGCCAATTTTCCGAACTAAGCCATATTCCGTATTTTTATTAAGCCGTATGTGACTTAAAGGCGATTTTCCAGTATTTATCCGACCTATACTTCATATAAAAACAGGAAATATGAAATCCGACCTATAAAGAATAGTCTCTTCCATCTGTATAGTAATAAGTGTAATTCCGATCTAAAGAATTTGAACAGTTTTCGGACAAATAAATATAATCATAAATACGTACCTTTACGTTCCCTTAGGTCAGGATTTTGAAGAGGCGGATCGGTCGGGACACGCCTTTACATCTATCGATACGACTTCCAAGGCCGTTTTGTGTCTTCAAGGTGTCATTAATGAATGCAGCTTTTGGTCTGCCCATGTTCCTTTGATTTCCCCAAGGCTTCCATTATAAAAATCGTAAGAATGAAAACCAATTGCCACCATTCGCTAAACCGCTTTCCTGAAAGAACAAAGAGAGAAAAAAAAAAAAAAAAAAAAAAAATTTTTTACTCTTCTTCCGACGACCGGAGTCTTCGAATTTTGCCGGAATCCGAAACTGTTCTCTTTCCGATCCTTCGATCTCGTTCGTATTACAACTTTGTCGTTACCATCGTTCCGTCGGCGTCTTTCCGTCCCTGTTTGTCTGTCTGCCATGGCTTCAGAAATGAGTTCCGGCACCGGAGCGTCACATCGAGTTCCGGCTGCAGGTGAGTGCGTTTTTCCCTGATTGTTTCTTTAGAGTTTTTGCCAGTTTATACATAAAATTTTATTTGTTATTTGTGCATGATTTTGGTACTGCTTTATGTAGATTCGGCCGTCACCCATGAGTTTAAACCTCAAGATATAGCTTCGGAAATAACTAGGTCAGATTTAGAGAAAATTAGGTCAGACAATAATATAACCCCAAATATCCAAATTCGCTTACCGACCTCCGTAGAAAGGATAAATAGCATTTCTGATGAGAACTGGGTCGGTGTTTATGAATATCACTTGAAGTTCGGGCTGAGATTCCCCGTTCCCGATTTTCTAAATGAGATGATGGATTTTTTGCATATCGGACTGAGCCAGTTAGTTCCTAATGCTTTTAGGTTTTTGATAGGATTTGTGTGTGTATGTGCTGGGGCCGGAATCCGACCCTCGATAGATCTGTTTTTTCAATTTTACACTGCCCGCTCGTATCCTTATGGCCAGGGGTGGGTAACCTTTCAAAAACGTAGGAATAGCCCTATCCTTCTGACTGACTCCCCGGATACTAACAAAAATTGGAGGGCTAGATATATTATGGTAAAGGCCAATGAAGCAAACTTACCTTGTCGTTGGTCTCAAGTGATACTCCCGGCTGATCAAACCCGAGATATATCTAACCCTGTAGTGCAGTCAGATTATAAAATTTTAAGAAATTATACCTGTACGGTTAAATACTCGGCTAGGTCCCCTTCAGAGGGTCTTCTGGTTTGGGCCGGGCTGAGCCAAGCCCCCGGTGTGAAAGGAGAATGTAAATACCTGTCCCTTGAACTTTTTATTTATGACATCTTCTTCCTTCATAGCTCGATAATTCTGATTTTTGTATGTTGCTTGTTTTCAGGTAGTCTTGGTGGGTTCGGAAGGAAGAAAAAAACCAATAAACCTGCCGCAGCTTCTGGATCTTCAAAAAGATCGGCTGAGATCGATCTTACAGATGAGGTAGAGGTTGCCGATCCACCCAGCTCGGCATTGACGACCCGGGTCACAAAAAAGAACAGGCCGACCCCTGAAGAAATCCAGGCAGCCAAGGCTGCCAAGGCTCCACAAATTCTGTCGGGCCCCCCCGCTGGAGCCGAGCTGCCTAATCCTGATGATTTGTTGGGTCCCACAGACCCAGTGACCAAAGAGAGGGTCATTGTGCTAAGAGATCAAAAGGTGAGACCGATCTCCCTAGCTCGGCCTATTCACCAGGTCGATTTGCCGGAACCACCACCAGAGGATCTTATGCCATTTCAGGAATTGGCGGCCGAGTCTTCTCAATCTTTCGAGGAGATTATCCGAGCCAACGAGAAGCTCCGGGATCATTTGAATGAAGTGGTGGAACAGGAGGCTCGTATAGCCTCGCATATAAAAAAGGTGATTTTCCGAACATGGTTAAATAAAAGGTTACCTGGGACATTATTTTCATACTATCCTCTTATCGGATTTTTGCAGGTCTTGTTTAATTATGCGGCCACAAACAGACGAACAACAGCTTTGGATATATTAGCCCAAAGCTATGAGCTGGAGAGGTCGAAGAATCCGAACAAGGCCGTGGAGGAACTGGAGTTGCAACTGGGGCTCGAGAAAAGCAAGATCTCAGGGCTTGAAGCTGAAAAAACCGGGCTAATGCAGCAAAACCAAGACCTGAGCACTAAGTCCAGCCAACTGGTGACCAAGGTCCAAGGCCTGGAAGCAGAAATAAAGGCCCTGAAAGAAGAAAAATCTTCCTGGCTGAAGGAGAAAACTGCCCTGGAGAAAGTTGCCGAAGAGGCTACAAAGAAGGCTGCAGCGATGGTCAGTTCGGAAGAGGCTGAAGCATCTCGTCAGGCCGAGCTGAGACTTTTTAAGGAAGGGACCCTTCTGGAGTTGATGAACCGGCGTTTTTTCGAACTAATCCAGTGTGGGTACACTATATGCTGGGACGAGCTAAAAGGCTCCAGGTCGGCAGAAGGTGCTCCAGAAGACTCCATAGCCCAGTCTTCTTTGCTTCCGGAGGGACGTGATCCTTTCGACTTAGTAGAAGAAATCAAGCAAGAATGCCGAGACATCGGTGTTCCCATTCCAGAAAAGGTCGAAGAGGATCCGGTGGCCAACCCCCAGGAGATAGCGGATGAAGCCTCTTCCCAAGCTCCTCCTTCTTGAGATCGGCCTTCCTTTAGATCGGGCTTGCCCTTCCTTACAGCTGTGTGAGGAATGTAGGTAGCATGCCTAGATGCAGTTGCAGTGATGTAATCGTCTTTACACTTTGTAGAATTTTTTCTGATTCTGGTCCCTTACAAAGAACTCTTGTACT
Organism: Leptodermis oblonga; assembly: GCA_016801395.1. Classification (NCBI taxonomy): domain Eukaryota; kingdom Viridiplantae; phylum Streptophyta; class Magnoliopsida; order Gentianales; family Rubiaceae; genus Leptodermis; species Leptodermis oblonga. The sequence continues at coordinate 30,817,423 of CM028755.1, forward strand.
TTTCAGATCGTTCTCGTAACCGAGCTTGATTTATCGAAAAAATGATCTTTTCTGTTTTCTTCAAATTTTTACTTCTTTAACTCGAACTGCTTTACTGATAATATTTCCTCAAGTGTGCTGTATTCCAAGTTCGTGGAATCAATCGTCCTTGCAAATCTTCCAAAATATAACTTCCGGTAGGTCGAGCTTCGATTACTCGATAAGGCCCTTCCCAATTAGAAAATAGCTTGCCTTGTTCTTGTGGTTTGCTGATAGATCGGTTTCGTAAGACTAAATCTCCAGGTACAAAGGCTCGATGTTTGACCCGAGCATCATAGTGTTGCCGAACTAAATTTTTGTAATTTAGTTGATGTACATAGGCCGAATCCCGAACTTCTTCTATCAGATCCAGGCCAAGCTCCAAGTTTTTCTGATTTTGATTTCTTTCAAAGTGCATAACTCGTGGGGCTCCACTTTGTATTTCTGGGGGGATGACTGCATTGACCCCGAAGGCCAACTCGAAAGGGGTTTTTCCTGTGGCTGATTTAGGCGTGGTTCGGTGGCACCAAAGCACATGGGGCAATTGTTCTACCCAATTTTTTCCTTTATCTTCTAGTCTGGATTTCAGCCCGTGCAACAAAGTTCGGTTTGTGAGTTCTACTTGTCCATTTGCTGGAGGATGTGCTACCGATGCGAAACGCTGGGTAATGCCAAGTTTTGAACACAAGGCTGTGAATTCTTTAGATTCGAACTGAGTTCCATTGTCCGAAATAACCGATCTGGGCACACCGAACCGACAAATGACTTGCCTCCAAAGAAACCGAGCTACGGTTCGCCCCGTAATATTTGTAAGTGCTTCGGCTTCTACCCACTTTGTGAAATAATCTATGGCCACAACAAGGTAATGGCACGAACCGATCTTAGGAAACGGGCCCATAAGATCTATCCCCCACTCTGCGAAAGGCCATGGGGCAATTATCCCCGTAAAGCTGGAGGCCGGCAATTTGTGAATTGTCGCGTTGTGTTGGCAACTGGAACACCGTTGAACATACTCTACTGCTTCTTGGAATAACCGAGGCCAATAAAACCCAGCCCCGATTATTTTTTTAGCCAAATTCCGAGCCCCAATGTGAGACCCGCAATCTCCTTCGTGTACTTCCTTCAGCATGGCCTTTGCTTCTCCCGATCCCAAGCATTTCAGCAAAGGCATCAAGAAACCCTTTTTATACAAGTCTTCTCCAATTATTTGATAGTATTCAGCCTTCTTTTGTATCCGTTGTGCTTCCTTCCGGGATTCTGGTAAAGTGCCATCTTGTAGGTATTGCCATATAGGAAATCTCCAATCCTGTCCTTCACTTATAGACAATATTATTGGTTCAGCTGTACTCCTGTTATGTATTTCTTCTACTAGGACGGTTTTAGTCAGGTGAGAAAAAACCGAAGAAGCTAATTTGGACAAGGCATCAGCATTTGTATTTTTGCTTCGCGGGACCCGCTCTATAGCCCATTTTTGAAAGAATTTTAGTTGCTGTTGCACCAATGTTAAATACTCCTCCATTTGTCGATCCTTAGCCTTATACTCCCCCAAAATTTGTTTAACCACGAGCTGAGAGTCTGAACAAATTTTTAGATTTTCGACTCCAAATTTCCGAGCTAGCTTCAGGCCGGCTATCATAGCTTCGTATTCTGCTTCATTATTTGTGGCTGTGAAGCAGAATCGTAAAGCATACGTGTGAATTTTTCCTCCCGGGCTGGTGAGTACGATCCCTGCACCCGATCCGGACTGGCTTGAGGCCCCATCTACACAGAGGATCCACGCATCGTCACCCTCGGTTATAGCTAAAAGCAGATCGGTTTTTTCTGACGGGCTAGATATGCTCTCTTGGCTGTCTGGTACTCCTTCAGCTATGAAATCCGCCAACACCTGTCCTTTGACCGCTGTGCGTGGGGCAAAGGTGATGTCATAATCTCCTAATTCAATGGCCCATTTGGTGAGTCGACCTGAAACTCCTGCTTTTTGCAAGATGGCTTTGAGGGGTGCGTCAGTATAAACGGTGACTCCATGCGAGTTGAAATAAGGTCTAAGACGCCGTGTGGAGTGAACTAGAGCCAGGACTAGCTTTTCTAGGCTAGAATAATTTTTCTCTGCGGCCTGCAAAACTTTACTAACAAAATAGATGGGTCTCTGGACCCGGTTATCTTCTCGGAGCAAAACCGAGCTAATGACAGATTTGGTAGTAGCTATATACATGTACAATTGTTCTCCATGAATAGGCATAGTCAAAGATGGCAAAGAAGCTAAGTATTTTTTTAATTGTTCGAAAGCATTTTGACATTCCGGGGTCCACAAAAACTTATCAGTTTTCTTTAAAATGTTAAAAAATGGTAATGCTCGTTCTGCTGATCGGGCTAAAAACCTATTCAAAGCTGCTAATCTACCCGTTAATTGTTGTACTTCCCGAATTGTCCTAGGCGGGTGCATTTTCAATACAGCTTCTACTTTCTTAGGATTAACCGAGATACCCCCCTCAGAAACCATGTATCCTAAGAACTTTCCTGAAGTGGCTCCAAAAACACATTTTTTTGGATTTAACCTTAATTTATATTGGGCTAGTGTTTCAAGGGTTTCACGTAAATCAGATAAGTAAGCAAGTTCATTTTTACTTTTTACAAGTAAATCATCAATATATGCTTCCATATTTCGACCTAACTGTTTTTTGAAAATTTTATTCACTAAACGTTGAAAAGTAGCTCCAGCATTCTTTAAACCGAAAGGCATGGTTATGAAGCAATATGTACCTTTGTCTGTAATAAAAGATGTTTTTTCTTCATCTTCTTTGGCCATGAAGATTTGATGATATCCCTTATATGCATCCAAGAAATTAAGGAATCGAAATCCAGCTATAGCGTCAACCAACACGTCGATCAAGGGCAATGGGAACCAATCTTTGGGGCATGCTTTATTTAAGTCGGTGAAGTCTATGCACATGCGCCATGAACCATCTGGTTTGGAAACTAACACGGGGTTAGCCAACCATTCCGGATAATCTACTTCTCGGATGATACGTACTTCCAACAGGGCGTTGACTTCGATCTCCACGTATCTATTACGTTCTCCCCCGAGGTTACGCTTTCGCTGTCGGATCGGCCTATGATTGGGATCAATGGATAACCTGTGTTCAATGATATTTCGAGAAATGCCAGGCATATCCTCCGGTCCCCAAGCAAAAACTTCCGCAAATTCACGCAAAAGGTTAAGCAAATCATATTGCAATTGAGGGGGCAAATCAGCCCCAATTTTTATTACCTTGTTTGGATCGGCCGCGAGGGGAATAATTCTTACCTCGGCCCCTGCTTCAATGGACAGGTCCGAGCCACCTGTTAGGTCGGTAATGTTAACGGAGGTCGGCCTGACGGTAGAAGTAATTTTTGATTTCAGATCTATGGGGGTCGGTTCCTTCAAGGAAGCCATGTAGCACTGCTTTGCCTGCAAGACATCACAACGAATAGAAGCTACCCCACCTATAGTGGGGAACTTTAAAAGCATGTGTACAGTAGATGCTATGGCCTGGAACTGATTTAGTCCAGGCCGTCCCAAATATACATTGTATGGTGATGGCTCATCAATGACCACGAAGTCTATGGTTTCCGTACGTTTTAGCTGTCCAGCCAGTAACGTGACGGGAATACTCAAGTGTCCCACAGGTATAACATGGTGATTGCCGAAGCCAATCAATGGTGTCCGAACTGGACTTAACTGTGCTTTGTGTAATTGACAACCAGCCAGTGCCTTGGTTGTAATTATATTGCTAGAACTACCCGTGTCTAACAATGTCCTACGTACTTGGTAATTTGAAATGTAGCAATCGATCACTAGTGGATCGTCACAATTGAAAGACAGAAATGTATCTGTGTCATCGAAAGTAATGCCTGATGTCATGGTATCTAATTTACGCTTACCTAGAATAGAGTTTCTTTGCCGGTATACCTGTTTCCTTTGGCGGTTAGAGTCGCCTTGGGTTGGTCCTCCTGCTATGGTGTTTACAATCCCTGCTATATTCAGGTCGGTGTTACCCCCAGCATTTGGGGCTCGGGAGTCGGATTGGGGACATTCGCGGGCAAAATGACCGGTCTCTCCACATCGGTAGCATCCGTTAGGTCGTTCACGGATTGCTGAAGTCACCGGTTTAGGTAGAGGTGCTACTTGTGTATATTGTGGTAGTTTCCCAGCTTGAATTAATTTAGCTATTTCTGCAGCTAAATCACGACAGTCATTAGTATTGTGACCAATGTTTTTATGGTAATTACAATACCTGCCCGGATTGAGCCGATCTGTGGGACCCGTCATGGGTCGAGCTGGGGGCAGCAGCCCTTGACTCTGAATGGCAGCATATATATCAGCTCGAGGGACTGAGAAGGGCTCGGATACCTGCACAGTGTTTACACTTACCCCGGCCTTTGGAATGGAATTAGTAGTATTGGCAAAGTTTAATTTCTTATTTCCTCCCGGTGTAAGAATTGGGGAAGGAGCTTTCCTCTTACCATATAAATCGGAAAAACTTCTTTCCCTTTCCTGTTTTATAGCTGTAGCATCTTCAACAACAGCAAAGTTAACAGCAGTAACCATCATTTCAAAATAAGAATGTGGGGGTCGGATGGCCAATTCAGTAGCTAAAGGTCCTGACCGTAACCCATTAATAAATGATCCCATCATTATTCTATCATCTTTTTCATGACATTGCCTAGACTCTATATTGAACCGATCTATGTATGCCTGTAATCCCTCTCCCATTTTTTGTGTTATGTTCATTAAATGTGAAATCGGTTTAGACAATATCTTATTACCCATGAAATTGGCTAAAAACAGGTCACCAAACTGATCTAAAGAATGAATAGAATTTCGGGGCAAAGTACAATACCAATTTATGGCCTGACCTTTAAGTGTCAGATGGAATGTCATGCATCGGTTAGCGTCGGACAGGTTGGCAGCATCCATGACGCTCATGCACTGCATCCAGTGAGCCGTGGGGTCGGTGGTACCGTCATATTTGTCAACCTTACCTAGGCCTCTGTATCCAGGGGGAAATTGTGCCATTTGAATCTCCCATCCAAAAGGATGAGACACGCGAGACGTGGGGGCAGTTCGTCCGATCTGAGTATATCCAGATCCGGGTAGGCCGAGCTGGGTATATCCGGACTGACCTAAGGGGTGTCCCCCCAGGCCGAGGTAATAGTTTCCTAGGCCGGGCCCGGGATAATAATTTGGATTAAGTAAAGGAATATTTTCTAAGGGCGGCTGCATGGCTCGGTTATTGCCTAAACCATAATGCTGAAACATTGCAGGGTTGGCTGTAGTGGTGTATCCGGGGTAATAACAGGGTTGATTCATTTGGCCGATTTGTATGCCATGGCCAGGTTGATTCAATTGACTTACTTGTTGTCCTAAAGTGGGAAGGGGCAGGCCTGATATAAGAGAACCGTTATTGAACTGAGCATTGGGGGCCATAAAGGGATCCGGAAAAGTAAGATTAGCCCGAGTATGAGCTACAGTGGTATAAACAGGTGGTGCCACAGAAGGGTTAGGAGGACCAGCAATATGACTGATTGAAGAAAAATTAACTCTCCCAGGTTGTGGAGGACATATAGTAGTAGATTGTGGGGGGAGACTAGACATTAAAACAGCAGAGGGGTTGGACACAGGGTTGATGATAGCCCTGGGTGGGGGAATGGTTGGGGACCAGTGTAAACCATAGGGGTGTTCTGTGTTAACTGCTTCTGTGGTGGTGGTTGTAAGGGGAGGTTCTGTATTAAGAGTAGAGATGATAGGAGCAACATGGTTTATTAAGTGAAATAGTTCTGGAAATAAACGGAAGAACCTATCTTTTTCTGCCTGTTCCTGTTCCGGGGTGAGAGTTTCAACAAGGGTGGTAGTAGTTGGTGGATCAGATGGAGGATTAGAACTGGTGGCAGAAACGGTAGGGACCAAAGCGGTTGTAACGGTGAGCCCATTGTGGTTGTCAGAAGAAGAAGCACCCTTTCCTGAACGAGTTTGCGTCATGGTTTCAACAAATTTATTTAAATGAGGAAAATTTGATGAAATAATCTGATCAAACGATCCCCACAGACGGCGCCAGTGATGTGACGCAAAAATTACAATAAGGGAGCGATGCTTCTTCACGGCCCAATGAACTCTTGAAGACAGTAATAGCCCAATTTGCATGAAGTTGTGCTGTGAAGGGAATGAACAAAATTGAAAATGATGGAATAATCTGAGTTGCTGAGCTTGGCCAAGATGATGAAGCTTGATGATTTGCACTGCTCCTTTCACCAATTGATAATTAATTCAGAAAAGGAGCGGGGCTTTCCCCCCTGTATAGGCTCCGACGATCAAGTCAGCAATATGAAAGAGATAAGCATTATAGAACAAGAGTGTTCAAAGAAATTGTAAATGAGAGAATAGCTTCAGAAGTGCTAGTGAGAATTGCCAGAAATTACTTATTGGAACCTGCCTGAATGAGGCTTGTGCCTGAGTATTTATAAACTTATTCTTGATAGTTCCGTTGAGTAATGGAGACATACGCTCCCACTTATTCCTTGTGCAATGATGTTTTTTGCCTTTCCGGGAAAACTGGCTTTAGCTTTCGGCTCCACTGTCATAATTGATCTGCACATACTAAAATAATGGTCCTACCATGATATATTATTATCTTTATTTTCAGGTCGGCTTAACCGATCTAATCTTACATTACCGACCTAAATAGAGATGAGTTAACAATTGACCGATCTAACTTCATTAAGTTTTTACCGACCTGGGATTCTTTGAGTAATACTGACATAATCATACCGATCTGAGCTATAAGGTTTACCAATCTAAGATTAGTTTATTCCGACCTAAACTTTAGTGAGTTTTCTTGTTCAGTTCATGACCAATATAAGATTATATGACCGACCTAAATTTGTAACAGAGACTCGTTTTGTGTGATCTTTCTGATCTGAACATGGATCTGGGCTTCTCTATCTTTTACTGTTTCTTAGTTTTTAATTAACTGGGCTAGGCCCAATGGGGATTTTAATTTTATGCACATCAGGTACCCATAACTACCCATAACTACTCATAACTCATTTGAATTAAGACCATTAATTGAATGTGTAATGGGTACCCATTACTCATTAACTTAATACCCATTTAATATCCGCCCAACCCACCCGTATGACACCCTAATATATATATATATATATATATTCTCTTTAAAAGTTGTGGGTTTTTATTTCACAACTAATTTTCTCTTTGAGTGAAATCATTTTTTTTTCTAAAAGTTGTGATTTCCTATTAAACTACTAATCTCTCACCCATGTTTGAACATCTTGTCGACAAATTTTTAAATACTTTCTTAACTTTTAATTTTTCATTTCTTTTTAGGGGAAATTGCTTTTTTCCCCCTCTCTCTAAAACATGTGTTCTTATTAAATTTATAATTCCTCACAATTAATTAATAATATAATAAAACAACATTGAAAATATTAATTAAATAATTTTATTTTCAAATATTAATCATAATATTCTACCTAAATTTGTTTCAAACATGCACATTTAACCTTTATAATTACATTTAAATGATTATTAGTAGTTTATAACTTTATTTGCATGCATATGTCATTTATAGTCAATGTTTAAATTAATTATGCAATTTTAACATATTTTTCGATTCTAATATTCGATTCTACAATTATGATTTTAGACCTAAAACAATTCCAATTAAGAATACAAGTTTAACAACCTTAGTTGGGCGGCCTCTTTTGAAAAGCATGGAAGGCGATAAATAGAGAGAAAAAAAGGAAGTATTTTGAGTGAAGAAAGCATCCTTCAAACCAAAATTGGAAAGAAATTCGAAGCTCAATTTATCTTGATGAAATTGCATCATCGAATTCCTCTCAGCTAACTCTTTAAATCTAGAGAGTATATAGTTTCTTGTTTGGTCTATCTTGGTGAGATTTTTTTTATCTACTTTGGTTTAAAGTGAATATTATACTAGAATATGTAGGGTTGATGTTATTATTGTGTATCAATTCGTTGGCAAAGACTTGTATTTCTATCATTGTTTTAGTGGATGTTTTTTACTGTATTAGGTCCCATAATTTTTTCAATTTGGGTTTTTCATGTTAATTTTTTTTTTTTTGGTTTGTTTTATGCTTGCTATTTTTATGCTTATGGTGATAGTTATAGGGCTGATAATCTCTAACACGACATGAACTCGACACAATATAAGTAGGTTAGGGTTAAGCCTTAGCGGGTTCGTGGGCTATATGAGTCGACTTGAATAACATGAATAATTAAACGTGTAAGATTATGGTTGAGAAAATTGACATGTGAACCCATCAACCCTAACCCAACACGAGAAATTTATATTACAACACGAAACGAACTCGATATGAACATTAAATATTCGCGGATTAAATGGATCGACACGAATAACACGAATAATTAAACGGGTAAGATTAGAGTTGAGAGTGTCTACACGAGAACCTGCCAACCTAAACATGACACGACACGATACGACGCGAATTGACACCCCTACTTTGTTATTGCTACGATGTCTATTTTATAAGCATTCAGTCCTGATTTGTATGATTGTGTCATAACTGTGATTGTTATATGCTTTCCTTTGGCCACCATGATTACTCCTTATCAGAGAAAATCATACAAAGACGTCCACTTTCTTGAAGGAATTACCCAAAACTATTTGGAGTTTCAAATTATTGCTTTCATCTTTCATGTAATTACATTCTCAATATTCGTGAAAACTATCAACATCTCTTGAGGTTTCATGAAATTATTAACACCCTTTGGACGTTTAAATTTTGATAAAATTTATATTCGACCTGCCAGATTGTTCGACGCACACATTTTTCTTTTTTTTAGAAACATATGATACTTTTTTTTAAAGATATGGGTATCAAGTATAGCCTCAAAAGTATCATGTATCTATTATAAAATATTGCACATTAAATATTATAAAAGTTAAAATATTACATGTTGAATTATCATATGATCTGATAACAGACTCTTTTAAAAATGTTTTGCCAATTAAAAAAAGACCTGATGAGTTTTTATTTTAATTTTTTGATACACAAAAGGGCAACTTTAATTTTACCAAAGCAATGAGCATAATTATTATATTATTAACCGATCAAGAAAGTGATCATAGTTTTACAAAACTTTATGGTCCATTTGATAGTTTTCACAAACATCAATGGAGGTAAATGAAATTTACCCTTTACTAAAAAAATAGCCAAGTCCACCGTCGATCTTCTCTGCAAAAAATTTTTTTACAAGGATTTTCACATATCATCATCGATCTTCACTAAAAATGCACCAAGTGCTGACGTGGACAACTTTTCAAGGAACTGTACAGCTCCAATCAAAGATGGGCGGCCTTATTTTGCATACATAATAAAACAGAGTTCAAAAGTTACTTTACAGGCCTGGGATGAAGATTTGCATAGAGCTATGCCGTCTAGCTATTCTATAGGATGGAGCATCCTAATCTGCTTAATTACTATCCTGTTATAGATATCTATACTTCAATCTTAGAGTGGACTTACTATGTGAAGCCATTAATCGTAAGTAATTAGGCATTTTTTACAGAATAAACCATCCGTCAACTAAAATCATTATTCAAAATGAAAAAAACGGAGAAAAGGCCTAAAACGCCATCACACGGCTAACAGCGGGCAACATCCTGGTTCATTATGAATAATGAATAGTGCTAGATAATTACTCTAATCTATACTCATAATTAATAGATAAAAAAAGAGAGTTCATTCATGCCAGAATCATAAATCCATAGACAAAGTATACAAACTGATTAGCATAGTCTAACACTTAATAATTTAGCCTGCCATTAGGTTAAATTTATAACAAAATAATAAAATAAAAACTTTTAAAGTAACTTACACTCGATTCAGTGTCTTCAAGATATCCAAGATATAAAGAAATAATATGGAAATTTTTATTTACTAAAAGAGGGAAAGCTGAGAGGGAAGCTTGAAGGTTACAAGATATACAAAGGAAAAGATAAAAGAGAGCTAAAGGAGTGGATGCCTCCTTGTATTACAACTAAGGCTATATATAGAGGCGCTAAACGCCAGACATGAAACATATTACAAACGGATTTAAAATTTTTAATTTAAAATCCGTGACAGTAAAATTCTTGAAATCCGCAAATATCACGGGTCTTGATTGCTGAGCTGTTAATATGACAACAACTTTTCTTTCATTTGTCTTCTTATGTTGCTTTTTTGGAATTCTGACTGGCAGAGCCAGTAACAACCCTTTTGACTTTTTTGAAATTTTTTTTGAGATCCAAATCTTCCTCATCATCTGGATCCTGATATTCTCCCACAAGGCATTGGCTATTATTTGAAGCCATAGAAACATCAGATTTAGCATCACATAAATTTTTTGCCAAGTCTTTCTTGAGCTGCTCCACATATGACTGGATGATTTCTTCCCTGGAAACAAATCCTTTCTGCATTTGCAGTCTTCTAGAAATTTGCTGGAAAGGACTAATTTCCTCTCTTTGTTGATTTTCTTGTCGGTGCTAGTATTCCTGCACTTTCTCCTTGATTTGATCAATTAAATCCTGCCCGTATAAAGCTTTTGTCTCCGGATCAATTTTTATCAATTTATCCCAAAATTTAGTATAATTAATTCTTTTGAGACATGGAATATGATGTTGGGTATGACCCACTTCTGGACTCCATTTCTAAATCCATGGGATAGAAAATTCCATGAAAAAATGCATTGGACCAATATTATCAATTCAGTATTGAGTTGTATGATCAAAATTCACAATCTTAGGTGAAACTTTTACCCATTCAACATATAATGCTTTAAAGGGTTCTGGTAAAACCTTTATTGATGGACCAAAATTAATCCACCAATTTAAAAACCAATTTGGTATGGGTTTACTATAAGTTTTCCCACAAATCTTTATGAACCAAGAGTGTTTTCTTTTTTGGTTTTCATATAATAAAACCTTTGATAAAGCATCAATATAATCCCAGTATTTGAATTTAATCAAAACTTTTTGTTCAGGATGAAGGTATTCCTTATCCTTGAGAGTAGATAAACCCCATTCATCAGCAGATATAATCTGTTTGATTATAATTTTATTGAAATTACAAATATTTGGTGTTGCTGAAGTAAAATGTGAAATTTCACAAATCCTCGAGTATTTCAGGATATTTTCATAATAAACCCTTTGCTTATAAGCAGTTTCAGCATATGAGGCTGAATCAAGATACCTTTGCATTAGCATCCAAGGATCACTGTCCCACTGGGAATCTTTATTTTCTAAGAGCAATATTATCTCTTTGTGAGGATTCTCTTGATAAGAAGAAATATTATCTTCTGTTTCTTCAGCACCTAATGCCTTAGCATAAGAAGAGGATGGAATATTACCTTCCTTTTGCTTTATAAATTCCATAAATTCACCATATAATGGATCATTTGGAGAAATACTCCCCTTTGAGCTGGAAGCCAGATTTTCAGCTATAAGCCTTTTTTGTCCATGCTGGGCGAGGATATTTCCTCTGCCTCCTCGACCTCTATAGGGGCCAGAGCCCCTACCTCTTGGTAGCATATACCTGCAAAATTTAAATAAATTCTTATCAAAACATATCTTCAATAATTTAGTCATTTAAATATTCTCTGGTTAAAAAGTCTGGAAGACTATTATCTTCACCCTTTTTGTATTGAATTTCAAAATCAAATGGGGCTAAATGAGCCTGCCATCTAGCAAACATCTATTTAGAAACATCATGTTTAAAATCTTTATTAAACATGTATTTTGCAGATTTACAATCAGTTTTTATAATAAACTTTTGATTATATAAATCATCTTGGAATTTTATAACACATTTAACTATAGCAAGAATTTCTTTTGCAATAGTTGCATAATTCTTTTGACCACCAGACCATTTCCCTGAACAATATCTAACAAGATATTCTTGTTTATTATCAGGAGATATTTGTTTCAAAATTCCTCCATAGCCTATATCAGAAGCATCTGTTTCTATAATTTTATTCCAATGTGGGTTGGCTATCATTAAACATGGAAGAGATTTGACTCTAGCTTTAATTCTTTTGACAGCTTCCGTATGTTTATAAGACCACGGTTCTGGATTCTTTTTAAGCCTATCATATAAAATAGCTGTATCTTTTACCAAATCTTTATAGTAAGAAGAAATATAATTCAAGCTACCCAAAAATCTTTGTAATTGAGTTTTATCAATAATTTCATCTGGAAATTTAGAAGCAAAATCAATAGTTCTACTAATAGGAATAATTTTTCCTTTTTCAATATTATGACCTAAAAATCTAACATTAATCTGGAATAAGGACATCTTTGATTTAGAAATTATTAAAACATTTTGAATAACCAATTTTTTAAATATTTCTAAATGTTTAAAATGACTTTCAATATCTTTTGAAAATATCAAAATATCATCAATATATACAATAATAAATTCACTATAAGGAATAAAAATATCATTCATAATTTGTTAAAATTCTGAAGGAGCATTCTTCAGACCAAAAGGCATAACTTTCCATTCATAATGTCCTATAGGAACATTAAAAGCAGTTTTACACTGGTCAGCTTCACTAATTTGAATTTGCCAGTATCCTGACTTAATCAAAATTTGAGAATATTATAGAATCATATAATCTATCCAACAAATCCTTTTTATTTGGAATGGGATGTCTAATCCATTTCAAAACTTTATTAAGAGGTTTATAATTAATAACCAATCTTGGTACTCCTCTTTCGATTTCACTATGTTTATTAACATAGAAAGCAGTACATGACCATGGAGAAGTAGAAGGCTTTATTAAATCCTTATTTAATAAAGAATGAATTTTTTTTTACACAATTCTAAATATTCAGAATTCATTTGACAAGGTCTTGCCTTAGTGGGAATTTTCTTTTCATCAAAATCATCCTCATATGGAAGGTTGACAATATGTCTTTTTCTATTCCAAAAAGTATTTGGATGATCATCACAAATTTCTAATGAAAAATTATTTAAAATTCTTTTAATCTTATCCTGTAATTTTGGATTTTGAAGTTTTTCTTCAATAGTTAAAATATTAATTTCACTTTTCAAAAAATAAATTTGATTATTTTTTCTCAGAATATTTTCCTTTATTTCATTTAAGACTTTAGAAAACGGTTCAGTTATAAACTGAAAATTGACTAAATTATTATCATAATTTCCTATTAATCCCCTGGAATCAACCTGAGAAATAGGATATAATTTTTTCAAGAAAGGAGTTCCAAGTATTACTTGATTAGTTATATTTTTAACTATAAAAAACTTTCAGGAATACAAACTTTATTTTTACAAATATATGCTCGTGGAAGTTTAAATTGAATATCAAGTTTTTCACCACCAGCATGTCTCAAACTATGAGTTGTTTTCTTAAAATATTTTGTAGGAATTAATCATTCTTGTAAAACACTTATGTCAGCACCACTATCAATAAGTGCTGCAAACTCAATTCTAAAATCATTATCTATTAATAAAACAATTTTTGTATACCATTTCTGAGAAGTAATAATATCAAGAATACTTAAGAATTTTTCATCAAATTCTCCTGTCTTATTTTCTTCAAAAGATATTTCTTTTCCCATTTCTAATTTAGAAATTCTTTCCTCAAAACCAATATTTTCATGTTTTAAAAATTGTATTTCTCTTTTTAAGTTATTAACTTCATTATTTAAATCATTTATAGTTGTATTTGAAGAAATTAATTACTTCTTTCTTTTAAAAGTTTATGAACTTCTGTCATAGAATAGGGATCATTATTAATTGAAAAATCATTTTCCTCAGACTTTTTACTAGTAGAGGGCATATCCTCTATTTGATCAATAATATTTGATCTTAGTTCTGAATTTTTTATTAATTTTAAAAATTCTAAAATATTATTATTAGTCAACACATTTATATCCATTTCTTTAAATTGTGAAAGAATTTTATAAAATTCTTCATTATCTGAATTATCTTGACTTAACATGATCCACCTTCATCACAAGGTTTACAACAATTTTCTTCATCTGTTAAACTTTGATTATCACTTTTTTCAGATAAATTTTCTTCTGATTCCTCATTTGACTCAGAATCAGTATTTAATAATAATTTTGATAATTTATCTTTTAATTCTTCGTCTATATCCAGATTATTAATCTTTTTCTTCATTCTGCACCTATTTGCATAATGACCTATTTTCCCACATTTATAACATTTAATTTCTTTTTTATTAATTTTCTTATTATTTTTTCTTTCTAACTTTTTATCTACTTTCTTTTGAGAATATTTTCTTCTTTTCTTTTTATAATACCCTTCTGGATTTTCCCTATATGTTGTTTTTCTTTGGACTGGAATGTCCATTTCAAATTGACTGCAAAATTAACCTAATTGGTTTCTCTCAGTCAATCTTTGTCTTTTAATTTGTTGATTTAATTTATTTCATTACATAATGATATTCCTTCTTGCACACATGTTGCAATTAACCTACCATAAGTATATTCCTCATAAGGAATAGTCACTTTATCTTTTCTAAAAGTTTTCCTAATTCTTTCAGCAAATAAGCTGGGAAGACCATCAATAAATTTTGACTTCCAATGATTACTATTACTTTCAAGAAGTTCCATAACCCTATTAAGGAAAGCATCCTTATACCATCTAAAATCAGACAACGTTTTACAACGTAAATTTTGTAATAAAGTGCGAATATTTTCACTATTATCAGAAATTCTTCCTGTGAAATGTTCTAAAATAGTAACTATCAGTGTATAAACTGCATTTTCAACAATTTGTTACCTTCCTATTTAACAGTTTTATAAACTTCATCTTTATTTGTTTGTGATAAATAATTATTCCACCAACCTTTAAGTTGGCCAGTAAAACCAGCAACAATCATTTTTGCTATATTACAATCTGTATTATTATTTCCCTTACAGATGGTACTATACATTAACATTCTACAAACAAGATTATAAATCTGTTTCTCAGTATAACCATCTAAATTCCATTCATAAATATTTTTACTACTATAACTATTATTTATAATAAATTTCTGTTCTTCATGTAGTGTATCAACAGGTGAAGGTCTATTATAGTAATTAATTCTTTGAGTTGGCCTATCTGCAAACTTATTCTTTTGGGCAATTCTTCCTAATTTATTTATTTCGTCTTTTATAATTATTTTATAATCTGAATTATTTTCTAATTCTTTAGAAAATTCTTCTTCGATAGTATTAAGTTTCAAATCTTTAAATTTTTGATTTATTAAATTCTCTAAATGTGTAGTTGATTTAAAATTAAAATCTTTTATTTCAGGAGGAGATTGAAAACTTGGAGAGGCTATTACTCCCTTAGTACCACTAGTACTAGCTATAGTTGTATCTTTATTAAAAAGTCTATTAATTCTTTCATGTAAAGATATGATCTGTTCTCCTAGTATGATTAAATATAAATTTGTATAATTCTGTTGTTCTATTATTTTATTTATCTGTTTTTAGTATTTATCTAGAAAAAGTTTAAAATTTAGCTAATATTGAAATATTAACATTCAAAAATCTATAATCTCTTTCTATAACAGAAATATATGGTTCAATAATTTGATACAAACCATGGTACAAACGGAAATAAAATATTTTTGTCTCCTAAGAACTTATAAAATTCTTCTTGAATATTTTCTTTTTCTTTAGCAGAAAAGGATGGTAAAAACCACTTTCTAAATGGTTCCCATCTGGGCAAGCTAAATTCAGCTCTAATTTTCTGTCTAGCAACAGACCCTTTTTGAAAATTTATTTTGGTTGTACTATTTATATAGAAAAATTCATTTCAGATTCGGTTATATCCGCTTCCTTAGTATTATAAATACCTCTAACAATATTTTCTCTATCTTTATGCAATAAATCAACATGAGGATTTTTCTCCTCACTAGAAATCTTATGATGATTTTCCTCATCACAAAAATTTCTGGGCGGAATATAATCTGGAATATAAGAACAAGAAGCATTATGATGGTTATTCCCATCACGTAAATTACTAGAATTTAAATAACCAGAATTTAAAGAAGCAGAATTAAATGAATGTGAATGGTGATTATGCTCACCACTTAAATAATTATTTGCAGTATGAAAAGATGCATTAGAATTATGGTGATTTTTCTCACCACATAAATTAGAAGTAGAACTTCTATGGGGCATATTATCCTATATGAAAGGAGAAATAAAAGATCTCACAGATGTGGATCTTGACAATCCTGATTTATGGGAATTTCCCAATAATCTTTCTGGAATATTTTTCATTTGTATATAAACATCTCCATCTGGGGTTTGAATAATGTTTTGAACTTGAGTTTTAGTCCTTGGTTCGCTATGAGCAACCTCGGTCATCTTCCAATGCTGAGGAATAGTAATTTCATCCCATTTGATAGTCATTCTAGTTGTAATTTTAGACTTATCATAATTTGATTCAATTATAATGGTTTCATTCAATTTCTTTTCATGCTCTTTTAATTTATAACATGGATTAAGCGTATGTAAAGGTTTATAATAAATCCTATAACATATACATATTAATTCAGACCCTGGTTCATAATCATAACCTTCAGTCTTAATATTTAATGTTAAAGCATTTAATATATTTGCCTTCGTTAATGATAATTGAAAATTTGGATGAACATTAAAATATATTGGACCATGGGCCAAACTGGATTGTATTACCCCTATGATAGATTGTCTCCAATTTTTATTTTTACCATCTCTTAAAGTTACTATAAAACTTTCTGTCAAATTATCCAAAGTTAATGATTTAAAAGCAATTTGCACTAAACCAATATGTAAAAATTTATGAGTAAAACGATATGCACTTATATCTTCTTCATTAAGAAGTTTTAAGACAGTATCCTGATCTTGTAAAGTAATTGATTCTTCAGTAGTTTTACAAACTTGTTTTAAAACAATTTTATTAAAAAATCCTTGGTGGTAAATTACCTTAGGTTCCACATATGGAATTGTCCATTTATTTAAAAGATCTAAATTTGATGGCAATTCAGTTTCTGTTTTCATACTATTTTTAACAGTATCCTTTTTTTGAAATATATTCATTTCAAAGATAAGTGTTAAACTATGCAATCACTGTATACTCAACCTATGGCTCTGATACCAATACAAAAAGAAAGAAAAAGAATAATAAGAGGCAACAACTGCAATTGTGTAACATCAACATGTTACATGATATTTAATATGTCTATTTTCTAATACTGATTTGCCAACATGACTATTTTTATGTGAAGAAGGTAGTAGTAGTTTTAACGACTTCAGAAATCGTATCTTTGGATAATGATCTCCCTCGAAGATACCTCCAGGGTCCTGTACCTAAACATACCCTGGAAACAAGGCACAAAATTGATATTAACAGAATGTATGAATTGAGTTGCAAGATTTCTAAAAGCCGATTGATCTTCAGGCACAAAATTAATGTGGATGAATTCAAGTGTTGCGCGCCTTCTACCTCAAAAAGCCGGCGCAGGCACGCAGAATCATGTAAATGCTCAAAGCAATCCATATTCCAATGAATCCATACAGTTTTGAGAGAAGAAACAAGCATCCAATGCTTGTTGCAGCCACCATAACCTGTGCCATTGTTACAGTTTCAGATATTCAAGAACCATATATACATTAATATTCTTTTGTAGATTAACCAGAATAACAATATATAATGGGATTGCACTTGTTGTAAATTAGTGAAATTACCATAGAGTAAGCGGCATACGCAAAATCGAACGAGCCATAGTTAATTCCATCGAAAACAAAAGCTAGTGAGTTGATTGGTTGTGTTCCTGCCACAAACTGGTGAAGGGAGAATATCAAACCAAATAGGAAGATGAAAAATGAAGTAGATGTGCATCAATTTGTTATATACTTTTCCCCATAGCATACCGGAACTGCAACACTTATGATGAGAAGGACATGTTTGTCCTTTGAAAATATTCCAGATCCAAAGTGCAGACCAATCCCAACAAGTAGAGCTAGCACCAGTCCCATCACAAATCCCATCTACATAATAGAAACTATCAGAGTTTTAAACTCGTTACTCCATCAAACGTATTAAAATAATCATGTTTTTAATACTGAAAACAATATTAGAAACACGAATCATTTAGCGGGTTGGAGGCATTACTTTTGAAATACAGAAGGAACAAAAACTAATAGCAACAGTTGGGATCTTCAAATATTTTCATTTCTAGAGTTGGATGGTACAATGGAAGTAGGAACATTTCTCATTCAAAAAATATGTTCCATTTCCAGAAGTAATAACAATGCTGTATTTACCTGTATTACGCGCCTTGCTGCTGCTGTTGCCTTTGTATAGTCCTTTTCAGCAAATGCACAGGCAAGAATGGCCTGAAGCCATACAACAGAGTTGATCAAAACAGCTTTAAAAAAAAAGTGTTTTGCTGATTGAGAAATTTTGTCTGACAGCTAAGTTATGTTGTAAGAAAGATATATATAGTGTTGTTCAATCTCATCCATAAGTTCAATTTGGTTATTCTTTTTCAAAATCCTACAGTTTATTTTAGTTGCAAGAACATTGCTTACTTGTCCAGCAACAGCCAAACCATCAGAGAGAAGGGATGATGTGAGCCAGACTTGCAAGCAAACTTGGAATGCAGCCATATGTGTTGCGCCAAGCCTTGCAGCCATTGACGCACCCAATGTCACGCCGATTGTTGCAGCCAATACCCTTGCTAGTATTAGAAAACCTATGATCAAGAGCAAAGATAAAGTCCATTCCGGAATGTTTGTTCATCTACTTAAATTCTTGGTTTAGGTTAAAAACAAATGTCAACACAGAAAAGAACTAGGCATATATCTGTCAATAATGAGCATCAAAAGAGGAAAAATAAAGAGAAACTGATTGAAATCTGGGAACTAACTACTCCTGATAAACAAAATAAGGTGTTCAGAAAGCAATATGGAATTGACTCATGTCTCTGATCAATGAGTTAACTATGTTATAACAATGTTTCTAATGCAGCATGTCAATCATCATTTGAAAGGAGTTTCAACTTATGGTTTTGCTAACTGATTGGCAGCAAATATAATACTCATTCTGTCTCATTAAAAGGTCCTCTTTCTAATACCATTTTCATTATTAGAAACTAGACTCTTTTAGTAGAAGTGGGACAGAGGAAGTAAAAGGACAAAGAAAAAAAAAAAATTTTATGGCTGAACTCAAGCCAACTAGTTGGTTAAATAGCTATTCATCCATAAGGTTTATGACAAGGACTAATAAATATATTAGTTTTCACATCAGTAATTGGTTCAAGTGTTTCTTGTTTACCTTGACAATGATAATCTACAATTCAAAGGTGAAAGGAGACATGTGAAATTCTTCAGGAGATAAGTTAAAGATGACCACATGTCAACCTACCACTTTTGAGAAACTTAGTGAACTGCATATGTTTGGTACTTGGAGGTAAGAGGTCAACTTGCTTTATTAGTTTGCACAATAGAATAACTGAAATCAGGTACCTGTGAGAACATTAGTTAAGAGAAAAGAAATCAAGTAACTAAACTGTATAAATTACAAGGATGATACATAACTGCAATATTCTCTATTACATATCTGTTATGGATGAGAAGCTTACTGAGAAAGAACATGAGCAATGGCTGCACCACTGACACCCAAATGGCACACAAATATGAGAATGGGATCCAAAATTATGTTCATGGTATCTCCCGCCACTATTGCGACAGAAACATGAGCAAAATTGCGTCAGAAATACACTACATCAATTGGTCTTCAGAATTTAGACTTCCTATACAACTAAAACACAAGGAAAATGCATTACCTGTGGCATACAAAGGCGTTTTTGTATCCTTGAAACCTCGGAAGACACCTTGCATGGCCAATGAAATCGCAACTGCTGGAGAACCAACTGCTCTTAGTGTTAGATACTTCTGTGCTGGAGCCAGTATTGCAGACCCCTATTAGATATCAAAGACACATATATACATGTATGAGATATTTTTCTAAGAATTCAAACATTATTGAGACTCATCCTCAACTTTGAGGCATTTCTCATGGGAATTCAATTTGAACAACATTCTGACAACAGAGATGTGAACTATACTCAATTTCCATCCTCAAGGAAAGGAAAAAAAAAAAAAAAAAAGAGGGAAAAAAGGCTGCGGATGTTTCTAATCAGTCAAATCAAATGTTTCATAGACCATAAATACCATGTCATAATAGGTAGCAATGAAGAAAAGCTACTCCCTCTGTTCCATTACAAGAGTCTACTTTGGAATACTGAAAAAAAGTGTTACAAAGTGAACTTTTCTAATGAAACGAAGAGGGTATTCAGGATTATCAGAAGAGAGCAGAGAAGAAGATAGAGATGAGGAACAGAACCAATCAAGAATTGTGGGATTGAAAGCGACTAAATCTAAAAACTCACTGCTTTCACACCCATGATTCCAAGCACTGGTTTTGCTAGAAGTATAAGCAATAAGGTTTGCAGGAGGCCAAGCACACCACCAACAACTAGTGCAGTTGATGCTGAAGGGATTTTTCGCTTTTCACGTTTTACTTTGCCTGTAGCAGCAGCAGTAGTGCCGGCCACAGTTGAAGATTTGCACGAATCTGTTTCAAAACTCCAAAATATTTGAGTTAGTTTCACATCATTTTACCTTCCCCAATTAAGACAAAAGTAGAGAAAACATACCATATCCTTCCTCAAACTCCTGTAGTGTACTACTCTTTGGGGTAGAAGCCTCCAAATCTTCAACTGCACTTATTTCTTTTGGTTCTAATATTTCCTGTATTTCCTTGATTTTTCCTGAACCCTTTTCCAAATCCTTGCACTTCTCTGATTCACTGGCTAACAATCTTTTCACTGTATCTTCCTCAGCAACAAAAGAGGTAGTAATGTTTACTATTGGGAATATGGCTACCTTTGAGACTTGATTAAATACAGCAATTGAGACCCCAACAGCAGCTATTTCTACTGGACCTGCACATGAAGATCGAAAGACTGATTTAGATCCATCATACCAAAAAGCGCCATGCAAATGATATATACTCCCTTCATATAGTGGTACAACTATTTATGAGTCACGAGTGCAACTCAAAAGTAGACTCTTCTGTATATATGTATATGAATCTTACCGAGATGGCCGATGAATACAGTATCAATTAGAGAAGCAATAGGGTCTGCAGCCAATGCTAGAGCTGCGGGAAATGCTATACTCAATATCTCCCAACCCAGATCATCCAATTTGAAAACACTCCTGAAATTTACCAGAGTTGAAAAAGATGCAGTTATTGACAAAAGTAATCCAATGCTAGTTTAACAAATGATTCCACTCCATCTGTTCCACTAAAAGAATCCACGTTGTGATATTGTTTTCAGTATTACAAAGTGAGTCTTCTAGTTAAACCGAAAGCATTATGAAGATGTACCTGGTATCTTCGAAGAAAATAAAGAGTGGATATTTCCAGTTTCTCTCAGGGGAAGCCAGTGCACTGCTTTCTGCCGCCATTGTCACCAGTGTAGAGCTGAGATGATATGAATCCCAGTGAAGAAATGCCAATCAAAATTATTTTGTACAAGCAGTTATGCATGCAATTAATTGCTCTGGAAATCTTTTTTTTTTTTTTTAAATAAATAATTTTTAAATTTTATGTTACTATAAAATTGGAACAAACAAAAATGAACAGAGAAAAAAGATCCTAAAGCCTGGAGCTAAAGTAAGGAAATGCAGCTTGGTTTTTGCTACATTCATCTTCAACAATGGACAAAAGGAATACCGGCCATGACAATAACTCTATGAACTTTTAGTTTAATTATTTCCTCACTGAAATGTGACGTCCAATGAAATCTCTTATCCCTTATAGGAATTTCAGCCAAATCCTTGCCCGACTCTCGCTTTAAGTTTTTGGTTTTTGTTTTGTTTTTACTTTGTTTTAAACAAAAAGTGACATGCAAAATTGAATGTTTTATTATACAAAGTATTACACTAGTGATACTTGTTAAGTTTTATAACCGAAAAGTGATACCAGAAAATAAAGACTTTAGGTGTATAAAGTAATATTTTCATATGAAAGACAGATAGTTGTTGAGAATTAAATTTACGCTTTCCGACATAAAAGTGATACATACTAAAAATTAAACTTATACTTTATGAAAAAATATTTTACAAAGTAACATACTTATATATTTTTTGTCGTAAAAGTGATACTTTTGGACGTGAAAGTTATACTGAGAATTAATTATATACTTTCAGACATAAAACTGATAATTGTTGAAAATTAAATTATATTTTTCATATAAAAATTTTATAATTTAAATATCAACATTTATACTTTTGACCATAAAAATAGCACTTTCCAAGTTACTTTTGAAATGGACTACGTGCACTGGCTGCCTACTGCTATATATATAAAGAACGTACGAAATCAATTATTTGCTTATATAAAATGATAAGGACATTCACAACATAAATTTGCATAAAATAAAAAGTTATATAATTAAGGGGCATACTATTTACAGTAACTATTTTACTATTTATAGTAATTTTTTATGAAAAGTCTAATTTGCCCTTTTTGGTTATTGTTATTTTTTTTTTCATTTTTCACCTATAAAAGCAAAGGTTGCAGCAGAGACATTGCGGACTTGTTTTCCATTTACACCAACAATTTTATATACAGTAATTCATTTATCATTGACACGTTTATTCAAATGTGGCCGGTATACCTGAGGACGATCCATATTACACTGTAAGTAAACACTGTATATATTTTTTTACTTGAAATTAGTTTGCCTAAAAAAATCTCTGTATACCCCTTCATTTTCGGAAAAAAACCCCTTGTGGATTGGAATTTTGTCCCGGATCTGCGATTATCCGGTTGTTTTTTGCCGTATCTGTAACATTTTGGCCGAGAAAACTGTCTCCCCGGACGAAATTTCGTGGAAATACCGCCCGACGCCGGCGGTATTTCCCCTGAGAAATACCGCCTGGTGTCCAGCAGTATTGAGCGGAGAAATATCACTGGCGTCCGGCGGTATTGACCAAAGAAATACCGCTAGGCACCGGTCGGTATTTCTCGGGTCAATACCGCTGGTGTCGGGCGGTATTTGCCAAGGAAATACCGCCGGTGTCAGGCGGTATTGACCCGAGAAATACCGATCGGGCGGTATTTCTCAAGCAAATACCGCCGGCGGTATTTGAGGCAGAAACACTGCCCGGGCGGTATTTTTTGGCGAAATATTGCCGGTTGCCGGCGGTATTTCAGTTCTAAATACCGCCGGAGCCGGCGGCCGGCGGTATTTTGCTGGAAAAAAAACCGACGGCTGCCGTCGGTTTTTTTCGCCAGAAAGCCCTTTTCCCCTTGATTTTTTCTCCCAAAATGACCGCGATATTCGCAATATCCCTTCGACCTATGCTGATCGTAATTCTGTCACAATTTCGCATCTCGGCGATAAGATTATTGTGAAATTTGTTGGTTGCAGCTAAATTTGACGGTTTAAGTATGCTGAACCAGCTTTTTGTATTAACAGGATATCTGTATTGAAAGGGATGACATTTATGCTGACCACATCGATGTATTTCAGAAGAACGAAAAGTTCAGAAGTAGGGAAGAAATGATTGCATGGGTTAAAGCACGAGCAGTTGAAAACAATATGACTGCAAAAATTACTTCCTCTTTCGAAAATATTGGGGTTGTTCCTTACAAAAGGGAGAAAAGGTAGAGTTGAGATAGGGTGCGATAAATCAAGACAAGTTAGAGATAAGCCACCCCTACCTGAAGGGAAAAGCAGGCGGAGCAATGCAAGCAGCAAGATGACAAACTGTCCATTTCATCTAAAGGGACGAGAAATTGCTAGGGAAAATTGGAAGTTATTGGCCATAAACGGTAAGCACAATCATGAATTAGAAGAAATTCAAAATTGGCATTCAGCCCAGTCACGGTTAACAGAATTGGAGAAGAAGAAGATTGCAGACATGTCAAGTATTAACATCAGGCCGAAGCATATATTGGGCCAATTACGAGTGGATGATCCGAAAAATGTCAGCCATATAAGACAGGTGTACAATGAAGCAACAAAAGTAAAAGGGATGCGAGGGGAGATATGACTAACATGCAGTATTTCTTCAAACTTCTGAATGATCACGAATACTTCTATGCGCACGCAGGGGATGACGACAGTAATGCAGTCGGGCACATCTTCTTTGCACACAAGAAGACGCCTCGTCTACTTGTTTTATTTACGTACGTGTTGTTTATGGATACAACGTATAAGACAAACAGGTATGACATGCCTCTGCTGTAAATAGTGGCTCATGTACCCACAGCTCAGTATGTTCATATCGCTTTCGTTTTCATAAGGTATGAAACTACCCCGAGCTATTACTAGGGATTGACGCAATTGAGCAATTTATTCGAGCGAAACAAATACCCACATGTGGTAATCACTGATCGAGAGATTGCCTTAATGAATGCTGTGCAACTAGTATTTCCACATGCTACCCAACTACTGTGTAGAAGACACATTGAAATAGATGTCAAGAAACTGTTGTGGTGCATTCGACGCTTTTTCTAGAAACTATTGATCTAGCTGAGCCGGTTAGTAGGCCACACAGGGGACGACCGAGACACAATCCAACCCAACGAGATCTATCAGGGTACGAGCATGCCGAAAGGAATGCACTACAACGAGGTGCGAATATATGTATTTCATGTACATGTTATTGTGGTTAAATACATATACACATCCTAAATTTAATATAATTTGCAATCGCAGGTCGGCGATCCACAGGCGGATAGAGAAGACGAAGGATTGTAAGGGCCCACGCTTCTGAATGGCCTTACGACCTTCCCATATTTCTGAAGCAGTTCGTGTTCGAATACATTACCGGGCACGTTAATGTAGTGGCCGATGGACATTGTGGTTTTAGAGTAATTTCCTATTTCGCACACGATGCAGATGAGGAGCAGTGGTACCAAGTGCGCAGAGACTTGCACCAAAACTCCGGGATGAAGCTACTTTTTGGCACTTCGTTCTTGGGTCAGTCGATTACGAGTTAGCAATCAGGGTGGTAGACTGTTATGTAGTTCTGGCAGATGAGGAACTCTGGTTTGGTTCTCATCTTTAGGGAATACTTGTCGCCACGAAGTACCAGAGGGTTGTTACATTATATGCCCAGCAGAGTAATACTTTCCTTCCGCTTCAGTGGCGGGGCGCCGACGTCTCTAATGATCCGATCAGTTTCATCAATATGGGTTTAATAAGAAAAAATTATTTCATTGCTTTGTTAACGACAGGGGATGTCTTGCTACCCCCAATCTATCCGACGTGGAGAAACAAGGCCTTAGAACAAATGCAGAGTTGAAAATCTCATTTGGAACCACGATTTGTTGCTTTCAGGAAAAAATCTACTGTTGATTATTAGTATTAAATGTTTTTCATATCCACTGTTTCACGTTAACTGCAATTTACTTTTGATTTACATTAACAAGATAAGATTATCATCTTTTAACTTTCATATGTAATTAATTTTAACATTACTGAAGGCAAATAAAAAATATATATATATCATTCCGAATGATATATTACTTTATACAATGCATAAAAAAGTGAATAAAATACAATCCACTAATTTATAACCGCTTATTCAATAATTTATCTTAACATTATTCAAAAAATAGGCAATAAGATAGCGCATGGGACCTTTGCTCTAGTGCCGCCATCAAATCCTCCAAATGGTTAGCCACCTCCTCTATGGCACTCTCCCTCACATCATTGGGGACGGTATGCTGATTTCGGGGATGAACATAATACATTTTATTTACTATATATTGCAAACGCTGTATTTGGAAGAGAAATCCAAATATAGTAAAAAAACATTGACGAAATAATATAATTAACTGACAGAAATAAGCATAAATTTCTTGTTCTTACCGCAACCACTGATAACTTTTTGGGGTCCAGTGTCTCGTCCACTTCTATATCGTCGGGACTAACACGAACGTGCGTTCGCGGCTGGAAGTAGTCGAGGTACTCAAGGCACGACTGATCGGGGTAATGAGCTCTCTGCATCCCCCTTATCACCTTACTCTTGTACATTTGCGGGCCTTAAATTTCGTATCGCACACGCAGGAGTACCTTTTTATTTTAGGGTCTCTTTAACAGCTCTTTGGCTCTAAAACTGTGTGAGGGATCGACTGCATGAATCCAAATTGTCGCAAGAACCGATCAGGCATATATGGCTCTACGACCGCAGGGCAATAAATAAGACCCCTGTACAAGGTTATTGGGTACACTCCTGCAGGATTTAGCCCAAAAGAAAGCCAATTTACCTAATTCATGTGAAACATAGTAAGTGGATAATCGACTAAGTCAGCTATTATACTAATAAACATTAGAAAATTTAAATGATATAGAAATATTACCTCTTCGGATTTCATTCCGTCTAGTGCGCGTCTGTATGACACCAAATCCCGGTTAGGCTCTCGCTTCCTTCTGGTTCCGATGTGCCACTTGGTTGCAGCAGGCCAGTCGACATCCCAGGATCTCAGCTTTGGAGGACTAAACGCGGGAAAGTACTCGTATATCCAGCTCTATTAAAAAATAAAAAACAAATTAGTCATTTTAATGTACCAGTATAAAATATTGGAATAATTTATAAACGATTCCTACAAACCTGCAATAAGGTCAGACACCCGCCTAACTGGGCACCGTCCGCCCTAGAGGCCCTACCAAGATTGCGATAAATGTTCGCCAAACAAGCTGTACCCCACGCAAGTTCGCTTACGCTTTCTACATCGCGGAGGTAAGGCAGGAAATGCCCAAGAACGTGGGTTTTTTTCTTATCCACGAACAAGGTGTTTCCAACTAACCACAACAAATACCCTGCGGCAGAATTGGCAGGCTCCACCTGTCCACTAACACAATGCTCTCAAAGGAGGGACATTTTCACGCTTGCAAAATCTCGTTCCCCGAGCTGGTTTTCCTCAATCCCCAACAATTCTAAAAGCAGTTCCTTTATTTCTGCTGGTTTAATTTTCCAGCCAATTGGCAATCCGCCAATCGGAATCTGCAATATGTAAGCCACGTCGTGGAGAGTGATACTCATCTCTCCGAATGACATGCGGAATGAATTCGTTTCCGGATGTCATCTCTCAACAAAGGCATTTAGGAGTGCAGAGTCTAACTCTGGATACATACACCATACCAAATGTGCCAACCCGGAATGTTCCACTATACTTTTTATTTCTCCATCGGCTAAATCCCACATTTGCAACTGCTCGTGGCCATTTAGGCACAATAATACATCACGTTCCTACGTAATTTAATAAATAAAATAACACATTTTAGGCACCAACATATTAAGCATAAATCAGAAATAAATAAAAATTATTTCACAATATGTAATAAAGCATAATAAGATACATGTTAATGCCATAATAGTAGGTAACATGACTCTTAAAACTCCGTAACAACTCTGGATCTGAAGGTCCACCGTTAATCGGACCATCTAGAGGTCGGTAAGCCTTCCACCCGGCATCCCCCCCGAAACCGAAACCGGACTCAGACCCTGACATTGACCTACGTGAGGAGCCCATTAATTCTTTGCCTTTTTCACTCCTTTGTTGGTTGGGTGCATTTTCCCCTTCGTTTTCATCCTCCAACCACCCCGAATTCCCTTCAATGTACCCCTGTGACTGAGACATGTCCATCTCAAATCGTTCCGCATTTTTCCTAGCTTCATCCTCCTCCGCATTTCCAATGTATGGCGGGGCAAATTCTGTTTCGCCGTAATCAATGTTACTTTCCCATGTCGCATTTGAAAAACGAGAAGAGCCATGCACT
Source organism: Leptodermis oblonga (assembly GCA_016801395.1). Lineage (NCBI taxonomy): Eukaryota > Viridiplantae > Streptophyta > Magnoliopsida > Gentianales > Rubiaceae > Leptodermis > Leptodermis oblonga. Next base: position 30,845,357 of record CM028755.1, read on the forward strand.
CTTCCTACTACCTTTCTCTGGCGCTCGGATGCAGTGGGAGGTATTCGGCCACCTACTTCCTCAGAGGAGGACTGTGTCGCCTCAGTGTTTTTTGCAACAAATTGCAAATTGTCATCCTTTCTGCTTTTGGTTAATTTCAATTTCAATTTCCTAAATGCTTCTGCCATCTGCAACAATATAAACACGCATTTATCAATACGAAATTAATTAATAACATATAAGAAACAAGAACACAATTAAAGTTAAAGAAAATTTAAAATATTGGCTCAAAACTCCCCCCTTTAGGGCAGAAAACTGCCAATAATCCCGCTGACTACCGGAAAATATCCCCTGGCGGCCGGCGGTTTTTTCCCAAGAATACCGCCGTTCGCCGGCGGTATTTCCTCCAACCGCCGGGCGATCGCGGTATTTTTGGGCAGTAATATCGCAGGCGACCAGCGTTATTTTATAAAAAAATACCACCCAAATTTTATGAAAAAATACCGCCTGGGCGGTATTTTTCCCAAATTTAGCGCCGGTGGCCAGCAGTATTACCGCCAAAAAATACCGCCGGCGGGGTATTATTCCAGAATACCGCCCATTTCTGGACGGTATTTTGGTGAAAAACACCGCCTGGGAACGGCGGTGTCTGGAAGGGAAATACCGCCTGGTGGTAAGTATTTCCCTTCGGAATACCGCCGGTGGCGGTATTCCTTCCTGAAATACCGCCGGCGACCCTCGGTATTTCAGCACCATCCGGGCCGAGGAAAACTTCTCCTCGGTCTAAATTTTACAGATCCGGTGAAAAACGGCCGGATCTGGGCAGATCCGGGAAAAAAATAAATAATTTCGGGTAAAATAATAACAAATTCGGACATATTACAACCAAATTAATCAAAACAACAAATAAAATAATAACGAAACAAATATTAATTTTAGGCACTCACCTTTTGCCGATCCGATTCGTCTCGACTTTTATCCGATTTAGCGAATTTTGTGATTGCTTCTTCTCCACACAGCTCTGCTTCCTCACCTTTGCAGTAAAATGAATGATTTTGCTTCTGCTTCCTTTTTCTTTGCAGGCCTATTTATAAACTTTTGTAGGCCTATTTATAAACTTTTGCCTTTTTCTTTTTTTAGTGTGAGGAGTATTTTAAACTTTTTACAGGAAAATATTATTGTAAATAGTAAAATGGTTACTGGAAATAACAATTCCTATAATTAAATACCTAACGTGGAAGAATTACGGTGAATTTTATTGGGTCTTCTCCATTGATTCTTTATGCTAGTCATTAAGTAGGCATGTTCTTTTCACATATATATATATATATATATATATTTCTGAAAATATGTTTTTGAAAAATAGTTTATAATATAAAAAGTATATTAGAAATATTGAATAGTAAAAAATTGTATTGAAAATGATAAAAGATAATTATAACGTATTAAAACAAAACCAAAACACGAACAAAAACAATGAAAAAAACAAGCCCAAGTCTTTTTATAGCTTTACTAGATTTTTATCAATTTTTTCATTTTTTTTTAATTTACATTTTTAGTTTTAATAAAATGAGTAACTAAACCCATACTATAACTTAAAAAAAAAATCCTCCATATTTTCTAGAACAAATTTATGAGTAATTCGTGGACTCTTATAAGCACATGGGGGCGGATTTACAGGGAAGGCCGTGCCCCAATGGCTCCCACCACTGTTTGTATATTTAGTAGATTTTATTTTTGAATTTGTTAAATTTATAAAATGTACCTTCACTAATTTTTTGAATTATAAATTGAACGTAAATCATATGAGTACACAATACGTAGCTAAATTGTATTAAAATGTTATGATTATTTTTTTTTCTAGAGTATTAGTAAGATTCGCAATACATAGCTAAATTGTATAAGCTTATGATTATTTTCTTTTGGAGTATTAATAAGATTCACATTGATAAGAACTAAAATTGCATTCAGTGAAAAACGTAAAAAAATTACTAAATAATTTCTTTTATTTCTCTTTTATTATTTTTTGTGATTTTTTTTTCTAGTTTAACCCTATTATAAATTATAATTTTCTTGGTCATACAAGACATACTGTGCCCCCGGTAAAATAAATTTCTAACTCCGCCATTGTAAGAACATTCCTAATAATTACTAATTTTATTAAATTAAAAAGAGTGAACTGTAAAAAATGTCACCATACTTTTTCAAAATCTACCGTTTGGTCACTAAACTTTTTTTTTTCCTCAGAAATGTCGCCACATTTTCGAAAAGGAGCCAAAAATGTGATTTTACCATTTATTTCCGTTAGCCTTGACGGAATAGGCTACATGTGCATCTCAAGTGCATTTTTTGAGGGTATTTTTGTCTTTACAATATATATATTTTTCCTTCTTACCCATTTTTATCTTCTTCCCCAAATCCCTCCACCTCCCTCCTCCCTTCTCCCCTTTTGTCTGCCTCCCCTCCCACTCCCTCCACTGCCCCTCCCCCCTCAGTCAGGCGTACAATGAACATGATTGGAAATTGTAACAACACAAAGAAGACGGTCTGAAACATAGGAGAAAAGGAAAGGGAAAAAAGAAAAAATGAGAAGCTAGTCTGAACAGTCGGAGAAGAAGATGTCTGAACCATCGGAGAAGAAGAAAGAAAGAAAGAAAAAAGAAATTTAAAAAATGAACAATAAAAAGGCAAAAATGCCCCTTAAAAAAGCATGTGAGAGGCACATGTTAACTATTCCGTTAGCTCTAACGGAAAAATCTTACGAAGTGACATTTCTGGCCCCTTTTCTAAAGTATGGTAACATTTTTGGGAAAAAATAAAGTTTAGTAACCAAACGGGAAATTTTGAAAAAGTATAATGATATTTTTGACAGTTTACTCAATTAAAAAACAGAACTTATAGGCTTTTATAAAAATCTAATCCTCGTGTTACTAACCCCATTATACCTATAGAAAAAGTAATATAGATCCAATTCTATGTATTTTCACCTACTCAATTAATCGTGATATTTTTTGTGTTCAACTCATATAAGTTTTTTTAATTTTTATTTTATTTTATCCCAATAAAATAGTAAACTTTCTATTTGTTTACTACCCTATTCCATTAAAATGATTCAATTTAACAAACATTTTTTGTTCTAATAGAAGAATCCTTTCAAATTTTTTACTCTTCATACCTTTAGTGATATAGTTATGATTAGACCATACTTAATAAGTAATAATATAAATGGAATAAATAATGTTAAATTATCTATTTTTGATATTGTACATTGACATTTATAATAAGTTATACATTGATCAAAGTGAACTCTTCTGATCAAACAGGGGGGTAATAATTTTATCAAATCTCACATGGTTTTTATACTTCCCAAACTTTATAGGGTTTTAAAAATTATCATAGAAATAATAAGGCAACAACAACATCTTTTGATCTAAGTAAGTAAGTAATATATCTACCCTATATAATAGAAAGTAACATAGGTTTGATATGAGGTTGCCATGTGGCTGTCACATAAGGGTAGTATTTAATATTTATTTTATATTATGTGACACATAGATGCCATGTTGGCAAGATCTTTAATAAGTAAGCAATCTAATAATTACATATGCCTTCTCATCTTCTCCACTTAAAGAAATAATAATATTAAATATTTTAATCATGTTGAAAAAAAAATTTCTTATTTGCTTAGATTTCAATATAGATTAAAAAATATATAAAATATAAATGAATATCTTATAAATCATATTATTAAATGTATAATTTGGACCTACTACTACTTTTTAAATATATACTTCCTATATTTTAAAATAATTTCATTGTTAAAAAATTATTTGAGAACGCGTGATTTTATAAATCTCAATTTCATCTCAATTTCAAAAGGAAACAAATTGTAATTTTATCCTTTATTTTTACCCTATATAATATAAATTAATATAGGACTGAAGTCTAAATGTCACGTGGCTACTACATGGAATTTTTTTTTTATAGGCAACGTATAATAATTTTTCAAATATTCACATGTAAGTTAGGTAAAATTAGCATTTGATTAGACTGTGTAATTTTTTGGCATTAAAGTTGAAAAAAATATCAAGAGTCATACCTTAATTAATATTTGTTGTTCCTCTTTCTAACTTTTATCACTGCTAATAATAGCACCACTAGAAATTATTGCAAATAGTTTTGTCTTAATTTATTTTATTAATTCCTCAAAATTATAATATTCATTTGTCAGGTATGCAAAATAAAGAAAGATGAACCATATTCCTCAATAAAAAAAAATTGAACGATAAGATAAAAAATAATCAACTTCAGGTTAACATAATTATTAGAGACATCTTTAATTGATGCAAAACAGTGTCCTTTTACTTCCCCCACTATGTCCAAATTATTCTTTATCACCTACGCACTTTAATGAGGTGATTAATGATCCAGTTTATCTATTTAACAAGAAAATTTTCCCATATCCATTAACGGAAATGTAAATTAAACTGAATCAGTATTTTCAATTTTCATATGGTTTGGGTGGGTGATGAAGGTATACTTAGAAAAATAGCGTAAGTTCTCTATTTTGTCGTTCAGGATTTTATCTACTTTGCAAAATTGTCACCAATGTTCAGCAACATGTTTTAAATCACTTTGCTTAACATTACATATCCCTGGTAATACTACATCAAGTTTTTTGTTATCATCACATTTTTGTTCATTCTAATATTTTTTCTTTAATTTCTTTAAAAGTAATTCCGGAGCTTATGCCAAGAAATTGCAAGTAACCTTTGTGAAATAAATAATACTGTGATTCGGTGAATGTCACTTCACAATCATTGTTGATTTATGACTTTCTTTTATACCATTGACGACTGAGCAATTTTATCTATTACTAATTATATATTATCTTAATAATTTAAACCTCGGGATGAGGCTAGATTCTTTAAGGATGTTATATGGTCCCTTACGAAATTACATGAACTAGGATTATCTTTTCTATTAATGTTGATTTGTTTTCCTCTATATGATTTTTTTCTTAATTTTTTTTTCCTTCAATAAATCCTTGCCTCTAAAATCGAATCATATCTCTTCTTCTATGTGTTGGTAAAATATTAGCTTATGTGATGGAAAAATGTTTGCTTCTCTTGCATCTAACCTAATACATACACTTCCATTGTATATATTTAGAACTATGTGTCATATACATAACATAAGTATAACCAAATTCTAAACTTATCTCATTTTTTTTTAAGACTTAAGTTCAAAAGATAACTATAACTTAATAATATTACTAAGCAAATGTCGGGCATTGCACGACATACAATTTCTAGTATATATATAGAGGGAGAACATCAATCGAATAAAACCATGACTTGGCAGAGGGTGGTAATTAATACGAAAACCTTATAATACTGAGGTTATGAGTTCGATCATCCAAGTTCGATGCTATAAGATTAAAAGAAAACGAACATGACTTGGCTTAGAAGTACAGCCGTCCATATCATAAATTGCTGTCCATCATGTCAAAGATGGCCAATTCTATCATACTAAACAAAAAAATTGATGGGAAGGGTTGTTTGCAGTTTTAAAAAAATTTAGATTTTGATATATGTAATTAGGGTCAAGAACGAACAATACAATGTTAATGAACATGTTTAGGATCCACTCAGTTAAAGTTAGGCTCCAACTCATTCATTTGAAAAATGAATAAAGAATTGAAAATTTGTTAACATTCATTAACAAGTTTAATAAAATTATTAGCTATATAATATAATAATAAAATAAGCACATACTAAATAAAACTATTAATTAATACAAATAATTAAATTTTTATATGCGTTAATATAAATATCAAATATTGGTTTGCATTTAAGTTAGGCATTTAGAAAGACGGTCATGTAGCATATTAAATCAATAATATACTGTTAATTTATGCTAGATAACAATGAGATCGAGATAACGAATACGAATGTTCATGAATAATGTTCAGGCGTGTCTCAATTCAATAAAAATTCAATTCGAACTTGTTTATTTAATAAATGAATATAAAATAAACACACCTTACATGCCAAATCTTTGCTCGACTCGCCTTGTTATTAGCCCTAGATGTAAACAAACACCATTGGTAAAAGTTGAGATCTAGTCTATTAATGTTATATCAATATAGACGTGTTTTAATGAAAACTTCCTAATAAATAGTAAAATCAATATACCTACTTATAAAATTGGTACAAGTAATATAAATTCAGCTTTAAACTATCCATTCTAAATTAAAACCAAAAAAAAAGAAAAAAAAAACTTTAAACTAAAATATGGCCATCATCAATTCAATATCTATGTGACCCCTATCAAAGTCATTCAGTGACTGGGTATGACCAATTTCATTATTAATTTATTGCCGCTCCAAACAAAAACATTTCGGCGACCAAACTTTAGAAAGTGAAATACTCCTTTTGATTTCGTCGTTGTCTCAATAGAGGATTTTTGCTTCAAATAATGTAGAAGAGTTTTGTTTCAAAACTTTTTTATTGATTTAAAAATGCAACATCTAGAAGAAACTAGTTTTTCACCATTTTTCTCACTTATATTTTTACTTTTTAAGTTAGAGTTGATTATAGAATACACATAATTATAGTAGTAAGCGTATTAAAAGTTTAAAATATAAAAAGAAAAATCTTCTATTAGAAAAACTATTGAATGCATATGTGTATATATATCCTTAAAATAGTGCATCCACTTTCAAAAACTAAAAATAAAAAATGTAGCAAGCTATCTTAAATCGACAATTCAAATTTATATTATTTCATGGGTCACTTGCATGTACATCTGTTTTTCCACAAGATAATATTCTTTCCCGTGAATATATTTAGCTGCACAATCTTGTGTGGTGCAACAAATACACCGAATAGTCTATCATTCTAATGAGACAGTAAAATTTTTTAAAATATGACTTTCCCAATGTAACAAAGGGAGTAAAAGATTTTTGTTCATAATTTTTTTTTTTCTAATAAAAGAGTTCACTTTGTGTGTATAAAATTTGTCCGCATAAGAAAATTTTTAAATGTTTATAGTTCTAATAAATTTGGATCTATTCAAATTATATATATATATATATATATGTGTGTGTGTGTGAAATTATTTTATTGGTTCATTAACTTAGACCATTTGGTTCTTCAACTTTAAAAAGTTCCACTGTCACCCCAAACTCAAATATTGGTAAAATATGAACTATATTTTTTACCGCGTAAGTCGTTTTATGCTAAATAAGAGGTGAATGAAGTGATTTAACATTTTATGTTTTTATTTGTTGCCCTACTAACGTATTTGAATCTCATATGGTAGTCGAACATAACACAGTTATTGCCAAAATTTTAGTATATAAAACTATTTTCGAAAGTATTTTTCGAGTTGAGGAATGGAACTAAGTACTAATTTTCAAGTTAATGAACCAGAAAGAGACAACATACATTCCTAATTAAACGGACTCAAGAATAATTAATTCATCTAACAATTACTATGTATTAGGACGATTTGAAACCAAACCAAGCCACCCTACTCCATCCCCGCCCCGAACCCCGTATCATTAATATTGTGGTGTTATGACTAATAATAGAAAGTGTCTAATAAAAGAATTATTTATTCGGTTCTATTAGAATGATCCACTTTTATTAATATATAATTTATTATGAACGTTAAAGGTACAATACAAAAATTAGTTAATTTGACATGCTTTATTTTAGTTATATCATTACTTATTAAATATAGATTATTCTTTTAAAATAAAAAATATTTTTTTAAATAAATTATTTTAATAAAACGAAACGAAAGGAGTATATAATATATGAGTTAACGTTCCCCAATGATGAATTGACGCGACATGCACGTACTTTCAACAAAGTACTTGAATATATAAGGAAATGCACGCGCCTTCCTCAGATGTTTAGCTCCCCTAGTGATACCATAACTTCATTTGGACAAAATCTATCGACCCTTCCTGAAACATCATTATTTACATCTCAACGATCCCTCCATCATAATTGTGTCGTTATTAATTAATTAGAGAGTACAATATCTAAAACAAAAATTCCAACGTACTTTCTCTTTCGTATCAAGAATCATGCTTTTTAGTTTATTTTTTATTACAAGAAAAGAGTCATGGCTTTTTTTTCTTTTCTAACTTATATGCCTTTATAAAAATAATAATATGGGATTTATAATTAATACATATATAGAAAATAGGAGTATAACACATTTTTGAGATTTGTTATACCTTACTATCCATAGAACAATGTACGTTTCTTTCCACTTCACTAGGGCTTGCACATCATAAATTTGCAAATCTTATTAGAGGTGTGATTCAGATCCTTTACCTCACGGTCTGTGCATAAGTGTTCTATCACTTAGGTTAGGGATGATTCACACTATAGAATAATTATTAATATTATATTATCGATTAATGTTCAATGCATATCATGCTCTGAAAAGTTATGATAACTTAATTGAAACGAGTATCGTTAGTCTTTTGGAAAATCATGACCCTTCCAATATATAAAACAAGAGAGTGAATAACACTTATATATCAAATTCAACCAATAATGTGGCATAGGTATATCCTCAACCAGATGATACCTAAACCTCTGATATAAATGTGAATCGTCAAAATAAGCAAAGACGGAAAGGCAAGACAAATGTCGCCATCTCAAGAAAGAAAAAGTGACAGAATTGTCAATGGACTTAAACACGAGAAATTATTCAGTGTATCAAACGCATCTTGTAGGATGGTGTATTTAGATACGTTTAAGGAGTAAAATGCTATTTTGAGAGAAAATTTATGTACACGTAGTTGACTCAAAAATGCTAAAACCAATTCGTCATTGGTTTACTGCATTATTTTTATGGACGTATAGAATCAGATGTATCTAATAATTTTGCGTAAACACGGATTAATTACCAACGCAGTCAAACATCCAGACAGCAACGCGACTCCACGTAATAAACATGGAAAAGCAGAAGGAATTCCATGCAACCTTCGCCTAATTAATGAACTTATCAAACAGGGTGACTAATTAACGCCAAAACTCCGCCATAAAAAAATCATTTTGTCACATCTACAGATGAACCTGAACACGTTCGAGCTTGTCTAGTTAAAACTCTCAAGGCGCTAGCTGCCGGCAGTCCGGTCCTACTTTGACATGAACGTTGTTAGAAAATTTTGAACCAGAAATTTAAATTACTTAGTGTATTTTTTTCGTCATTAAATTATAAATGTATATTTACTATTGGCATATCGAAATTCACAATTACAAAAGCGGTAAAAATGTATACAGTTAGACAGTTATTCGTTCTAAATGATTATGGTTTAGGTTTGAATTAGGATTTTCGTAATCCCGGATCCATAACTAGACAATTTAGACCATTAGAAGAAGTACGTATAACAATTAGTTTAATTTTTTTTTTCATATTCTACATTAATAAATCACCCAAAATAAATTCATAAAAATTATACCATTCAACCACAATTCAAAATTGATCATATGATATTAAATTAAATGAATGGCGAATTACATTTCTCCCATGCAGTTTGGTTAAATTACAAAAATACTCTCTTAATTTGACTAAATAACAAAAATTGCCTTTGATCGGCGGGCGAATTACAATTTTCACCCTGAGATTTGGATAAATTATAAAATCACCCTCCTAGTTTGATTAAATCACAAAGATCCCCCTTGACCAGCAGGACATTATATTTTCCACTTGGAAGTTTGGATAAATTACAAAATGACCCTCCTAATTTGATTATAATTGACCCATTTATAAATCAGATTATGACATAAACATTATATATTTGTGAAGACTAAAGTGCTCATAACTTAATCTATTTGAATTTTGAAGATCAAATACCCTTCATAAAGACACAAAAGGAACACTTAAAATCCATGATTTACTATGCCAAAAGAAAATAAATCCTTTACTATTTTTCAAACAAGCTCAGTAATAGATCGTTTTTTCTAAACATTGCATTATTATTGGCTCACATACTAGATTTGCGGTTGCATAAAGATAAGTTTGTCAACAATATCATCACTTACGGCCTCTTCTAGAATTGAAAAAGCAACCATCAACGATGTTTTTGTTTGAGAAATAGAAAAAGTTTTTTCTTTTCCTCTTGGCGTAATAAATCATGAATTTTAAACACTTATTTGTGTCTTTGTGAAGGGCATTTTGATATTCAAATTTCAAATAGATTAAATTAGGGGGACTTTAATCTTCCCAAGTATATAATATTTATATTATATTTCAAATTTTAAATATATGGGTTAATTTTATAATTAAATTAGGAGGGTTATTTTGTAATTTACCTAAACCTCGGGGGGGGGGGGTAATGTAATTTTCCTACTGGCCAAGGGAGATTTTTGTTATTTAACAAAACTAGAAGGGTAATTTTGTAATTTAATCCAAACCTCAGGGGGGAAATTGTAACTAACCCACCGGTCAAGGGAGGTTTTTGTTATTTAACCAAACTAGGAAAGTGCTTTTGTAAATTTAGCCAAACTTCAGGGGAAAAAATGTAATTCACCCTTAAATGATATATATATATATATATAATCTAAAATTTTAAAATCTCTAATCTAAGTTCACACAATATCTAATATAAAATTAAAATTCATAATTGTTTAACTTCAATCTATAAAATGCTAATTTAATTTTTAAAGTTTAAAATGTAAATTTATTTTCAACATTTATTGCCTTCAATTATAATCTATTCAAACACTAATTTATACAACCATCATTTAAACTCAAATAATAATAAAATTAAATAAAATTTCAATTCAGCTCAAATGCCTAAGATTGATTTAATAATTTATAGGTTTAAACATACAATTAATAAAACATAAACAATAAAATGTTTAAAAATAAACTAACCTCTATATTGAATGATTATTGGTTAAGAGAATAAATAGAGTATAGAACATAGCAGCAAATGAAAACAAGAAGAAATTTTTTTTTAGAATTAGTGCTTTAATTTTAAGAGAAAAAGTGAGAGAGAGAAAACGAGAAAAATCACAAAGTTTTGTTGACTGCGAGGGTGAGATGAAAAATGAGGGACTGAGAAAGGGTTTGTGGACATGTTTTTGTTTTTGCAATTATTTGAAACGACATTATTTTGACATCGCTCCGCTTCAAAATAAAAAAATAATAATATACAGGAGATTTCATCTTCCCTGACGGAACGTGGCTTCAACTGAGAGAAAAAGAGCAACTCCAGTCGCTGCACACTGTACTACATTCGGCTAAAAATAAATGTCATTTTAGCTTTCAATTCAAATTTTATCCCAAAATAAATCGTATTCTCACATATCAAGAATAGGAAAAAATGCAATACTAGTTCACAATCTTTACTCCTGTTTCAAATGTAGTCTACAATTTTTAATATGTACCAAATATAGTCCACATTGTATCTGTTTTGTTTCAATTTCAGTCCAAAAGACGGAAATTAGACCAAATTAACAGTCAACGATTTTGACCGTTTGTCAAAGGCTGGTTTAATCTCCTAAAACCACCCCAAAATGTAGTCCATATTAAAGAATATGGGCTACATTTGAAATAGAAGTAAAGATTGTGGACTACTATTGCATTTTTTCCATATTATTTAACAATAACACATTTGTCTTACTTTTGAAGATATTGACAATTTTTTTTAAATTTTTACTTACTATAGGAACTTCCCAAGTCACAACAACTTATGTTACAATTGTATTATATTCATCTCAAATATGCATTTTAAAAAATTAATTACTCCCTCTTTTCATCAGAAGAGTCCACTTTAAAAAATATTTTTTGTTCTAATAGAATATTCAACTTTTAATTTTTTTTATTATTTCTCATACCCTTACTAATATAATCATGTGTGGTATGCAATTATCCCATACTTAATAAGTATGGATATAAATAAAATAAATAATGTCAAATTACCTATTTTAGTTGTTGTACCTTAACATTCATAATAAATTGTACATTGGTCAAAGTGGACCCTTCTAATGGAAAATTAGACTCAAACTTGTAAAATTTTATATAAAGTGCCCAAACAGCTTGAAAATCTCCTTTAATATGTGAAAGTGACTAAAACTATCAATAACTTCAAATGTAACGGGAAAAAACTGTCAAATTCAGAAGGAAAAAAAAAAAACCAAAGTATTACGAAATCAAACATAAATTTATATTTTCCCACAAAACATTGCACCATATGGGGCCTTTTAAATACATGTCATTTTCAAGTAATTTTTGAAATAAACATAAAAGGTTTTTAAATACAAAATTCTCTCTTATTTGAAAATTATTTATTTATTATAACTACCTAATTAACTCAAAAATTTGTACTTGAATTGTCTGAATGTTCATTGACTTGTGTGTCAAATTTCACCTTTAAAGTATCATGTATAGGTTAATTATCTTAATTTTTGATTTCAATTTCACTTCTCTTTCATTTGCCACATAGGGAGAATAGAAAATTAGAGATAGAGAGAGAAATTAAGGTGAAAGAATGTTTAAGAAAAACAGAAAGTAAGAGTATAGAAATAAAGGAATAAATAAGTAGAGAGAGCGAAAAAAAAAAAGGATGACAAAGATAAAAAAGAAAGTGCAAATTACAGGGATGAATATAGAAAAATTGAAACAAAAAAGGTAGAAAAAGAAAAATAATGGCATAAGTTTGAAAATGAAAAATTATTGGAAATGAGAAGCTATTTAATTTCCACAATTTCTTATTTCCTAAATTTTCATTCTCATAGTTCTGAGAATTTTCTACCCAAAAATTTCAAAAAACATGTAATAGTAGTCCACAATCTTTACCCATGTTTCAAATGTAGTTAACAATCTTTAATATGGACTACATTTGAGAGTGGTTTTAGAAGATCAAACTCGCCTTTGACTGACGGTCAAATTTGTTGACCGTTAATTTGGTCCAATTTCCGTCTTTTGGACTGAAATTGAAGCAAAATGGATACAATATGGACTACATTTGATACATATTAAAGATTGTGGACTACATTTTAAACAGGGGTAAAAATATGTACTATTATTGCATTTTTTTTCCAAGAAAAAATTGTGTTAGTGGTATACTAAATCAAGTTTTGAAATGTTGTATGTCATATGTTTTCGATTAAATTGAGAAACAATATTCAAAGATGTTATTCCAAACCCATTTCAAGTGATATAGTTTCAAAATGAGATGCCAAACAAACATTTACTATGGACCCTATAAACTTCATTTTTTAAAATGTGGTTTGAAATGCCCTAAGAGCCTCTATGATATCATGTTTGGAGATGTGTTTTATGATAACGATATAAAACAATATTTAAATGTTGTATCGCATTACATTTTGGACTAAGTTGAGAAACAATATTCAGATATGTAGTTTAAACTTATTTGAAATGGTATAATTTGAAATTAAGATGCGGAACAGTATTTTGCCGTGAGCCCCATAAAATTTAACTCAAAGATTTTGAGATGAAATACCTATGGAGTAATTAGAGGGTTCATGCACCTCCACAACCTTTGCTCCCTTCCTTCCAAACTCTGTAAATGGGCATTAGAATCTATTTTTGTTGCATATGAAAAACGAAGGTTTCGAATGAAAATATACGAGAACTTTCACAAGATAACATCATCGATCTGCACCAGAAATGCAGTAAAAATGTTCACATGGAGAACTAGTTTTCAAGTGACTATACAACTCCAATCACAGATGGGCTGCGCATTTTGTTATAAAAGTAAAACAGAGATAATCTGCGCTGATACAGAAAAAGAAAGGCCATAACTGCAACTGTGTAACATCAACTTAACAGCTTCTAAGAGGATTCAAATAACTTCAGAGATTGTGTCCTTGGGATCCTGCTCGAAGATACTTCCAGGGTCCGGTACCCGAACACACCCTGGAAAACAAGTCACAGGGGTTATATGAAGAGAAAGTATGAATTTTTGTACTTCTTGCAAGATTTCTAAATGCATCTTCAGGCGCAAAAAGTGGATGAATTCAGTTGTTTCTTTTAGATAAAAATCATCTGATTATTTACCTCCAAAAGCCGACGAATGCACGCAGAGTCATGTATATGCTCAACGCAATCCATATTCCAACAAAACCGTAAGATTTTGAGAGAAGAAACAAGCATCCAATGCTTGCAGCAGATACCATAACCTGTGCCAAAGTAAGAATGTCACACATAGTTGAATTCACAATAGATAGGAAACTATTGCAAGAGTGATGAGGGAAAAAAGTTCCACTTCGCAGTTTCGGATATTCAAGAACCATTCATTCTTTTGTAGATTAACCAGAATAATAATACTGGGATTCTAATTTGTATAAGGAAAATGCTGGGATTACTTTTCTGGGAAATTAGTGAAATTACCATAGAGTAAGCAGAATATGCAAAATCGAACGATCCATAGTTAATTCCATCAAAAACAAATGCTAGTGAGTTGATTGGTTGTGTTCCTGCAACAAACTGATCAAAAGAGATGAACAAACTTTTCAGCAGAGAATCTGAACCAAAGAGATTATGAAGTTGAAGTAGTTATCCATCAAATTGTTAATTTGTTTCCAAACGTACCGGGACTCCAACACTTATGAGGAGAAGCACATGTTTATCCTTCGAAAATATTCCAGATCCAAAGTACAGACCAAGCCCAACAACTAGAGCTAGCCCCAGTCCAAGCACAAATCCCATCTGTGGAATACAAACTCCGAGAGTGTTTAAACTTGTTATGCAAATGAATAGTAGAAGTTGATATCTTCAAAAATTGTTTAGATGATACAACGGTTGTAGAAACACTTCTAACTCAAAGATATGTTTCATTTCCAGAAGATTTTAGCACGTGATGATCTGACAGACAGTATAATTCCTCATCGTTGGATGGTAGATCATAGTTACATATCTGCCTAAGGAAGAAATAACAATGCTGCATTTACCTGTATTACGCGCCTTGCTGCTGCTGTTGCCTTTTCATAGTCCTTTTCAGCAAATGCACAGGCAAGAATGGCCTGAAGGCATATGGCAGAATTAAAAGAGCTTTCAAAGTAAAATGTTTTGCTGATTGATAATTTTTGTCTGACAAATAAGTTATGTAAGAAAGATATAGGCAAAAGCTTTTCTGAGACTTGTAAGGTTTAGCAATATAGTCAGCGTGCCAATTTTCAGCAACTGATGGAAGAGGAACTTTTCGTTTTTTAACAGTTTAGGATATTGTTTCCATAAGATATTGTCATTGAGTTTTTTCTGATGGAAGAGGAACTTTTCGTTTTTAACAGTTTAGGATATTGTTTCCATAAGATATTGCCATTGTGTTTTTTTATGAAGCAAAATGATACATTTTGTTTATCTAAGAAAAGTCAAATACTCAACCATTCTAGAATGTTCCATCCAGTTAAGGCCACTTCACCACACTCAACTGTTTACTGAGCATGATTTGGTAAGGCACTAAATGCCATTGATGCTCTTGACTTCTGGTGTAGGAATTTGATTCATAGTCAAAGCTGTTCCATGTAAATTGAATTCAACCAGTAAAACTACCATCTGGTATGATGCATAGCTTTGGAAGACAATGGAATGTTTGTTTCGGTATTCTCTGAAACTCTTCTCATTTCTTTTGCTGAGATAACGTTGTTTTTGATATGGTAGCACAGGTAGATACATATTGTCCTATCTCAGCCCTTAAGTTCAATTTGGTTATTCTTTTTCAAATCTAAAATTTAGCTTAGTTGAAAGAACATTGCTTACCTGTCCAGCAACAGCCAAACCGTCCGAGAGAAGTGATGATGTGAGCCAGACTTGCAAGCAAACTTGAAAGGCAGCCATAGGTGTTGCGCCAAGCCTAGCAGCCATTGATGCACCCAATGTCACACAGATTGTTGCAGCCAATACCCTTGCTAGTATTAGAGAACCTGTGATCAAGGATACAGAAAAAATTCAATAAAGGAAAGTTTGTTCATCTACTTAAATGTTTGGTAGGTGAAAGAAATGTCCAAAATAAAACAAAAATACCGCTCGCATTTCTCAATGGCATGAAATGATGATAAGGAGCATCAAACAAGGAAAGCAAAGAGAAAGTGATTGAAAATTTGAAAGTTCTACAGATAACCAAAATAAGCTGTTCATTAAGTGTATAGAATTTACTCATCTGACCACATATCACCTACCACTCTTGAGAAATTTGGTGAACTGCATATGTTTTGTACTTGGAGGTAGGAGGTCAACTTGCTTCATTAGTTTGCACAAGAGAATTATTGAAATGAGGTACCTGTAAGACCATTAGTTGAGTTAAAAGAAATCAGTAAACTGTATAGATTACATGGAAGTTAAATAAAGAGCAAAGAACTACATCTCTATTGCATCCATTATGGATAAGAAACTTACTGAGAAAGGACATGAGCCATGGCTGCACCACTAACACCCAGATGGCACAAAAATATGAAAATGGGATCCAAAATTATATTTGCTGTATCTCCTGCAACTGTTGGGACAAAAACATAATCTTAGAAATGTTTTATGTGTTTAATAGATCTGCTCTTTGGTCCCTTTGGGAGAACTAAGCTGGAATTACAAATTGATAGCAGTGTTTCGTTATCTTTCAAACAAATTATTAGAAATATTCTGCCTCTCCTGTGGTAAACATATCAAACTCAGTCAACTGGTCTTAGAATTACACTTCCTGGACACTAACTCTGAGATTTAAACAGCTTAACCAAAATAACGAATTTGCATTACCAGTGGCATACAAAGGCGTTTTTGTATCCTTGAAACCCCGGAAGACACCTTGCATGGCCAACGAAAGTGCAACTGCTGGAGAACCAAGTGCTCTTAGTGTTAGATACTTCTGTGCTGGAGCCAGCATTGCAGATCCCTATCGGACATAAGACAAATCGTTTGAGAAAATTTTTAAGCACTCAAACAGTATTAAGGCTCATCCTCAACTAGAATGCATATCTCATGCAAAACAATTTAAACAGAATGACATGATTGGAACCTAATCTGTTAGTAAGTACAAGAGGTAGGATTATCAGAAGAGGAAAGAAAAGAGATTGAGAAAAACAGAATCAACATTAAAGATTAAAGACACTGAATCTAAGAACTCACAGCTTTCACACCCATGAACCCAAGCACTGGTTTTGCCAGGAACATGAGCAATAAGGTTTGAAGGAGGCCAAGAATACAGCCAACAGCCAGTGCAGTTGATGCTGAAGGTATTTGTCGCCTTTCAAGTTTCACTTTACCCTCAGCAGCAGTGCTGCTGATCACAGCTGAAGATTTGCATGAATCTGTTGTAAACCCCAAAGTTTTTGTGTTAGTATACATTATTTGACCTTTCTAGTTAAGACACAAAGGTCAGACAGGAACTGTTGAATGGATTAACTTGATTCTCTATTAAGGAAAACTTCACTTCTACGATAAGAGGGGTACAGAAGACACACCATATTCTTCCTCAGACTCCCCTGCTTTACTCTTTGGGCTGGAAGCATCCAAATTTCCAACTGCAGTGTGTTCTGGTTCCGTTTCTTCTGTTTCACTGATTTTTACTGAACTTTTTTCCAAATCATCAGAATTTTCTGATTCCCTGGCTATTCTTTTCACTGCGTCTTCCTCAGCAACAAAAGAGGTAGTGATATTAACTATTGGGAATATCGCTACCTTTGAGACTTGATTGAATATAGCAATGGAAACACCAACGGCGGCAATTTCTACAGGACCTGTACACAAAGAATGAGTGGATCAATATGCAGATATTAATGAAGTAAACAATTGTCAGCCAGAATTAGATGATATTTTCTATTCTTTAATTTTCTTTGGAATTTGATTTTTCAGATTGTTTTGACATATAGATATTGGGGCTAACATGGTTGCAGGCATGTCAAAACCGTGAAGAATGCACTCTGGTGAGTACTGAAACAAGAGTCCTACCTTCCATTAAATTAGTTCCAGAGCTAGCACTGAAACTGCGAAAAGAATTGCTGAGACAATAGCACAGCATGACATCCACAGGGACAGGTAAAGTTTCTAGTTCTCAGCTACTATCTAAGAAATGATACCTTAATGATTTACAGGAGTAATTATCTTGTGTTTGATTTATCACAAACTCCCATTGTTTAAACTTTCAAAAGGAACTGGCATGACAGGTCAACCATTTAGAGATCAAATTTAATTCAGGGTATGTAGCTACTCTTAGGTACACAAACAAAAAATCTTTTTACGGACGATTTAGATCCATCAAATCATAAAGCCGTGCAAATCATGTAAGAAGATTACCTAGATGACCAATGAATGCCGTATCAATTAGAGAAGCAACAGGGTCTGCAGCTAATGCAAGAGCCGCAGGAAATGCTATACGCAGAATCTCCAAACCGAGATCATCCAATTTGAAAACATTCCTGAAAATTAATATGAATTATAAGCAGCTATTTATAAAACTAAAATTTCCTCTGATCCAATGATAGTTTTACGCATTTTGCACGCATTCAATACATGATCATATTCGAATTAAGTTTAAAGATTTCAATGACATCAGGAAGACCTACCTAGCATCTTTGAAGAAAACAAAGACAGGATAGTTCCACTTTCTCTCAGCAGAAGCCAGAGAACTGTTTTCAGCCATACCAGTGAGTAAGTGCCAATCAAAATTATGTCGCTTCCTGAAAATAGAGCACATTTGTGGAGATAGATTTGTACAGTTAGATTTATGAAACTACAAATGCAAGATGAACTATCCTTGGCAGAAGTAGTTATGCATGCAACAGTTCTGGAAATTAATGTTTTTCTTACTTTCAAGAGGGAACAAATGAGACCCCAAAAACAACAAATGTAAACGTAGCCAGGAAGAACCTGAAGCAAAGTAAAAAAATGCAGCTTGATTTCAATGCAATCTTAACAATTAGTTGCAGAGCTGGTGAGCTAACATCAAAATGGACAAAAAGGGATATCGGTGACAATGATTTAGATGTCAATAACTGTGTGAATTTATAGCTTACAGCTTCACAGTTATTAGTGAAAACCTTCATTGGTTGAGGAAGATACACGTATTGATATGTGGTGTACATTGATTAAGTGTAAAAGGAAATAACAAGTGAACAATAGCTTCAAAATCAGAACCGGAAAAATGGTGAGAACATCAAATAAAACCAAACCTTTGTTTAACAAATGTAACAGTCCATATTATGGTATCCAAGATACCAGAATTGGCTAACTCTAACTAACAAATTTTGGCAAGAACAATCGTTTAGCCAAGAAGGGAAGGGTGTTCCATGCTGCCTAAAATCTGGCCATAATCAAGTCATCCTTGAGTCACTTTTTGCTAGCATGAAGTGCTTAGCTAAAGCCAGTTCTAGCTATCTTCCAATGGCATCTCCCACAAATATAGACCGAAATACAACGAATCCCATCAAACAAATGCAGAATCAAAGAAAGAAAAGAAAAGAGATATTTTAACTCAAATAGACAAATATATATATTCACCAAAGCCCAAAAACTTGGCTTACTTATTCGGCCACCAGGTCAAAAATAAAATAAAAAGTGACGCATTACCTCAAACATCTGGACAGCTTCAGAAATCAATAAATCATAAAGCAAAAACCGCCAAATTAAATTCCATACAAACTCCGCCGTACGGCCTGATCAAACAGGCCTTAACTACCTGCAAAATTCAACCATAATAAGCCATTTTTGGACCTCTATGTGGCTAAAGCTTACTAGGGTCATGCTTCTCTGTTTCAAACTCTCAAGGTTCTTTCCGGCTGTCCAATTCCTCTTCGACCCGGCTGTACCTCAGATTTTCGGTCCAGGTAAAAAAAACCTTTCTTCGTTAAAGAATCTCCAACCCCCACCCCTATTACCGGGGTGGGTGGGTGGGATAAGCAAGTAAGGTTTCATCAGTGAAATTAAGCCATAATTAGAGGTTTGATGCACCCATTGCATTTCAGTCATATAATTTTGCTTATGAAAACGATGCTCTTGTCTATGCATCCATGGAAGTGAACCTCGGAACTGCAGTTTGGTAGCAGTAGTAATGGGGAAGATGTACCATTCCACTGCATTCCCCTCAGACCAACAATGAAGAAACTTAAAAGGGATGACATTGTCTCAGGCGAAATTTATGGAACGAGGAGATAGTTTGTTCACTAGATTTTCACTGTTTAATTTCTAAACCTTGCTTCGGCTATACTCTTCGTTTTCATTGTTTTTATTTACTGTAAATTTAATATTTTATAATTTTTCTTTTACTAATATAAATTTTTACTACTCCCTCTGTCCCACTCAAAGAGTCCACTTTCAAAACATTTTTTGTCTCATAGTTCACTTTGAATTTATTTACATTACATACTCTTAATAATATAACAATGTGTGGTTGACAATCAACCTTTACTTTCAAAGTAAGAATATAAGTGAAAAATATGGTGTTAAATTACTTATTTTAGATATTGTACCTCACAACCTATAATAAATTATACACATTTCAAAGTGAACTCTTTGAGTGAGACGGAGGGAGTATTTGAATAACCTTTTTACATTAAAATTATTTTTTGAAAACATATTTTCAAAATCATGTTTTAAAATATGATACTATGTGATTTATTAAAAGAGTTCACTTTGAAACTTTATTTTTGTTAGAAGAGTCCACTTTCAATTGTTTACTCTTTCTATCCTTACTAATATAAAAATATATGGTCTATAATTAACCTCCACTTAAAACATAAAATAAGAATATTAATAGAATAAATATTGACAAGTTAATTATTTTAAGTGTTAATCCTTAAAATTCATAATAAATGATACCATTATTAAAGTTACTCTTATTATGGAATAGAGAGAACAACAAATAAGCCTGAACTTTAATGGTCTACATGCTGACAAGGGATCTTCTGTCCCAAATAATTCGGGACCATAAGCGTCACTTGCCTTTTTAAAAAAATCATGGCCCAACACCACAACCATAACTCCCCAGAATTTCCTAAAAGAGGTAAGGAATACTCTGGTCCCAGATAATTCAATCTCTTCATTCTAATCATCGATTAGATGTTATGTACACCAACTTATATTATATTCCCTCCGTTTCTAAATAAGTGGCAATTATATAAAAAAAACACATAAATCAAGGAGATTAGTGAATTTTTTTTTTTTTTTACCCTTATTTATGTTTTCTTGTTTGACTACATTTCAAATGAGAAGGTGTGCAATGTATGTGCATTTAAAATAATATCATTAAATTAAAATCAATTAATTAAGGGATAATATTGAAAGTATTTAAATTTTTTGTCTTAAAATGTGTAAAGGTACACTTATTTGGGAACAAAATAATTTTTTATAATGGCCACTTATTTGGGAACGAAGGGAGTATCAATTTTGTGCTACAACATCAAAAATTTGCATTATGCTAGGCAATTTTCGTTGTTGTTATAAGATTGATATAGAATTAATGGTCTAAACGGATGCATTAATTTATGGGGATAAAATGATGGCAAAATGTAAGTCATGGCAAACTAATTTTTTTTCTTCTTAAATTTAATTACCAACACGGATGACATGGAACGGTGAAAGTATGTTTAAGGTAGGAGTAGTTATTCTTAATATGACAAGAAAATATGAAAGGAATGAGTGATACTGAATGTTGAATTAAAATGAATAAAATAGAACAAATAATTAGACAAGTGATATTAGGGTGGAGCCGTGGAGGAGTGTCGTATAAATCAGTAGAAATGGACTATCAATTCAGACACAATATGAATTGCTAGTTCTAATTTGAATTGACATAATGAAAATCAAGTATCATAGAAGTAGGAAAGAGTATTTGAAATTATTGATAGGCGGGTTTGATGTCCCAAAATTGGAATATGAACAAGACGTATCTCACATAAATGTACGTTGTTGTTTTTGTGGTTAAAGTATCTTTTATTTTATAATAAGTCACAAATTTAAATCCTTTCGACTACAAGAGCTACTCCATTTGATATTCTTAAAATAAAAAATAAAAAAAAATTGTTTAGTTTATAAAGTTTTCTTTCTATTTGTTTAAGTAAAATAAAAAAAAATTAAAAAAGCAAAATAATACTCTCTCCATTTAATTAGAAGTTTCTATTTTAACCAATGTATAACTTATTATGAGTGTTAAGGTACAATACCTAAAATAGCTCACTTGACACCATTTGTTCTATTTATATCAGTGTGAACTAATTATGGACCACATATAATTATATTAGTAATGATAGAAAGAGTAAAAAATTTGAAAGTAGACTCTTCTATTGGAACAAAAAATATTTTTCAAAGTGAACTCTTCTAATGAAACAAAATGAGCAATTATTTAAAATATTATATATTAAAATTCATAAAGAAAAAATGGTAAGGTGAATTGCATTAATTTATCCCTTTGTGGTTCGTGAAACTGTCATTATCTTTCTGAAGTTTGGAAATTTACGGTCAATGTTAGCATAATAACTAATTTGGGAATAAATATATACTCCCTCCATTTTTTAGGAAGGAAGAGTCTACTCTTAAAAATATTTTTTATGACAAAAAGAAGATTTCAGTTTCAATTTTTTACACTTCCTACTATTAGTGATATAATTATGTGTAGTTCATAATTATCTCACAATTTTAAAAAATAAAGACATGAATGAAACAAATGATGTTAAATTAACTATTTTATATATTGTACATTGACATCTATAAAGAGTTGTACTTGTGAAACTAGATTTTTCTAATGAAACGGGAACATGACTTATTGTGTGTATATAAAGAAAATTAAAGTTAGATATGACTTCAAATGCTTAAGCATATACTCTCCGTTCTCTGATAATACCAATTTTTTGTTATTTTAAAAAGTATTATATATAACTTTCAATGCATACAATAGAAAAAGTTTGACTTTTATCCTTGCAACAATAAATTAAGAAAAAGACAACAGTTAGTGTAGCACTTAATAAAAAAGAGAAGAATAAGTATAACATTAATTAAGAATAAAGATGACAAATTTATAATTTTCTTAATTTAAGCAGTTTTTGTTTGAGTGATACTTTGTAGCAACGTTTAACTACTCGGCTCAAACCAACCAGTTGACTCGGTCCACCTGAGAACCGGCCACTAGTCCGAGCAGAGTTGTGCCCTGAAATCGGAAGTGAGAAACTCAATCAAACGTGGTCAAAATCATATTTTTGCCCAGAGTTTGGCTGAGTTTTTTCCGAATTTTCCAAAAATAAAATAAAAATATAAAATTTCAACCCACATAATTTGCCTAGCCAATTTGGGCTTGTAGATTGCCAAATTAATTTTAGGCCTGCAATGAAAAATTACTTACATCTTGTTCTACTTTTATAGAGATCTTTCGCCTGACTGGTTTCTTTATCATCAATGTGAGACAAACACATCTCATCTCATGACATGATTCTAATTTTTAAACATTAATCTTGTTTTCTTTTCCTTTTCTTTTTCTTTCTTTACCTTTTACAAAAATGTTGTTTAACTTTTCATTTATTCAATTTTTTTAAAATTAAAATTTACAATTTTTTATTAATAAAAAATACAGTATTGAAATTAAGAAATTATATATAATTTCAATAAATTAATTTTAAATAATTTATGACGTTACCAAATCCACCCTCAAGTTGAACCCTGACCCCTAACCCCTCACCGTTGAGCTCGATTGAGTCAGCATCCGATCCAATTTTTTAAACGTTGTTTTTTAGAGTATAGAGGGAGTAAATTAGAGTATTTCTTAAGCTCATCTATTCACTGAGCACATCTAAAACACACTTAACGTACAAGTTTGCATGGGTTGATGTGACATTTTCTATGTTGTGTCCAATTACGCACCAACCCCGGAAGAGCTTCAGTAGAAATTGTCCTCACGGCAGACAAGCAGTATTTATGAATGGAAATTGAGCAAAACAATAAATTAACACTTTAATTTGAGGAAAAAGATATATATAGTGAGAAAACTTAAGAAATTTTATCAGATAACGATGTGGTATTTATGTGATAATAATAATTGAATATTTTTAATTGTAACTAGCCAATGTGTGGTGATATATTTAGGGAAAATTTATAAGAAATTTTTATAGTGAAGAAAAATAATTGTGTATAAAATTAAAGTTGCCAAGTAGTAACTATAATGTGATGCCACATCATTCCTTAGTATTTTCACTCATGAAATCATTTTCCTTTGCCAATAACCTTTTGAAGTGGTTGCCACATTATTCCCTACGAGAATTTATTTTGTGGTAATTGTGTTGAGTAATGTCTAACAAATTGTTTTATCAATGACGAAAGAATATGAACTTTCTGCTTATGGTCATCGTGACTTGAATTACAATCAAATTTCGTTAAGTCGGTAAAATCTTGATTTATTTAATTATTTAATCACCAGGGACTTCCAAGCACACCGATTTTCTATAACTCAGAAAATGTTTCTAACCTTTTTCACTGTGTGTGTCTATAGTTTGATAGTAATGGATGGGAAATTAATGACACAATAATTGGTAAACAACTTAAAAAATGAAGTAATTAATGTCTGTTAAGCCTAATCTAAATTATTTTCAAAAGATAAAAGGAAAGAAAAAAAATTGACTAGACAAAAGGCATGCTTACTTTCGAGAATGGAGTCTTCCTCAGCCTTCACTTTCCAGGTAATTTCAATTCAAAGCAAATTTTCTTCTTAATTTCTGGCTAATAATCTGAGAAGAAAGCTAGAAAACAAAACACGCAAGATATGTGAGCATTACTTTTTAAGGGTATAATTAAAATAATTATCGAAACACGGAAATTCCGTTATTCAATTTTTGCTCACCAAAGTGTACATTACGTGTCAATGAAATTTCTCATGAAATTTTGTCACTTTATTTCTTTTGTTTCATTAAAAGTATATAATAGTATAATTATTCGTGAGTCATAACTCATAAAATATGATTTATTACATGAGACGAAAAGACATTTATTAAAATTACACATGAAATTATGATAAAATGTGCATTTATATATAGGTCACGTCCGGCCATTTACAATCGACTGAGCCCTATTATCAAATAGAAACATTTTTTTAACAATGAAAACCAACTAAAGTAGGGAAGGCCAATTAAACCGGAGAGCCTGATACTTATGATTATCACCTTCGGAATTAGCCTAAAGTGAACTATCAAATATTCAACAATCGAGGCAACAAAATATAAACCTTTGGATTTGTTTTTATTTTTATTATATTTTTTCTTTCTATTGTAACATATGCAAGGAATAAAACGGGTAACTAATCTCACATTTAATATTAAAAAAAATTTTAAAAAAAGAGTTGGGAAGGCCAATCTATTGTTCTAAAAATAGTGTATTGTTTTTGTACTATTTATTAAAATGATATTTTTTGACGTCATGTCAATACAAAACTATATTCTTTCTTATAGTGTACATTATTTTTAGGTCAAAAAATCTCTACGGGAAAAAAATTAGCAACATAAAATGTAGAGAAGAGTGAGAATTGAGACCAGAAAAGAGTAAGAGAGAACATGCATGGCCTAATGTACACATGAAGTAACTTTTAATGGAACGAGAGAATAAATCATTTCCCCAAAATGACTCTCTAAATAAAGAGAAATTAATATGCCAGACAAAGAAATGTAAGGACTAAGGCGTGCTTAAAAATTAAAGGGATGATGTCTCAACTTACGTTTCAAAATTTTGTCCAAAAGAGAAGGCCAAAACTCAGAGAGAAAACTAGAGCTTTTTCCTCCCTAACTCCTCTCCTTTTCAGCGACTTGAGGTCCCAAAAGAAATCGAACCCAACTTCTGTATTTAAAGTGTCCTTTCTTGACCCTTTATGCCTTTTTAGCACCTTTAAATTAATATTATTGACACACACATGACACACCCACTCACATTTAGTTTAATTTATGGCAAAGTATATTTATTTCTTTCGAGTGTTTAATTGTTAAAAATTTCTCAGTAATATATATGTAATTCTTAAAAAGTATAAAAGTTTATTCAAAATTGGGAAGGCAAATACATATAATATATATATTTTCCTTTAATTTATGTATGTTTAAAAATCTGTTTGATTGGCATGTCAACATTCTGTCACTCACGGGAGCAAAGAAAAACGGAAAGAAGATATTAAAAGGAACAAAAATCAGGTACGTGTCTTGTTTTGCATCTCCATTGGCCATGCGCAAGTGACAAAACTTTATTTCAACATCACTAAAGACCCCAAATTGTCCAATTAGTGTACCACTTAGTGTTATATCCACTCAATTGGTTGGATGGGAGATTATCACTTCCTTCGCCTTACTAGAAAAGTCTAGTCGGGAGTCGTCCAAAACATTTTAAGGTTCTTATACAAATTATAAAGGTGGTAGTACAGACTTTCTTTTTAATTATTATTATTTATAAACATACGATACTCTTTTTTAAATTCTTTTTGACAGGTAATTATATATGCGACACTTCAACCCTTAAAATCGATACATTTATTTCACTACAAGAGATATTATCCTTTTTTTTTATAAACAAATTATACATTTACCGTTAAACTCGATACATATTTTTTTCATGTGATGCTTCAACCCTAACACCGATACTCTTTGCTTTCACTACAAGCGATCTTTATTTATTTATTTTCAGAGACAAACGATACATCAGCAGCAAAATTTGATACATAAGATGCATGCTATAAGTGATACACTGTGAGGCTAGACGCGATACTTATAATATACTTCAATATCGCTGTCTTAAAAAGAAAGGTATCGTATGTTTCTAAAAATTTTTAAAAAATGCGCATCGGACCATCTGCAAGGTCTACTACACAAGCTTTTGCAATATAAAAATTGGGCCCTTAAAAGAAAAATATGTACAATTAACGAAGTTAAACTTTCATAATTTCAAAATTTTAATGTGAAAATACAAAAAATGGGAGCAAAAAATAATTTCTTTTACCTATACAATTTTTTTTTTCCCCCAAAACTTGAGGGGTCCTGTGCAATTGCTCTTATTGCATAGGGCCAGGGCTAGCTTTGAGTCTAGTAATACAACTATTTATACAAATCTAAAAATAAATTCTCAAAATAGACTATTTAATAGAACATATATATAGTTGGTTAATAGGTCATCATGATAAATAAATTCAAGTGAATGCTCCTAACTCAAATGGTAAACATTCGGTTGGTAAAGACTCGGTGTGCCGATCATAGGTCAAGGTTCAAATTGCACCTTTAACAATTAGTGACCACTTTTTAGTCATGAGTACTCAAATGGTAAACATTCGGTTGCTAAAGACTCGGTGTGACGATCATAGGTCAAGGTTCAAATGGCACCTTTAACAATTAGTGACCACTTTTTAGTCATGAGTCCTTAAGAGGTATTTTTTTTTTGTGTATATATGCAAATTTTTAAACAAATTCATATTAGAAATATAGGTTTGTTTCTTTTCATATATTTGTTTGTGGTTTTGAAAACATGTTTTTAGTCTTTTTATATAAAAAATGTATTTGAAATGTAAAAATATATAGTTGAATAGTAAAAAGTTGTATTGAAAAGGATGACAAATAATTATAATATACTCCATATTAAATTTACTGTCAAAACTAAAAACAAACCAAAACACAACAAAAACAATATTCTTTTTTTTAAAAAACTGGTGATACTCTTTTTTTTTCTTTTTTTTTCGGGTACCTATTTATTCGGCCTTCTCAAAGAGTCGATCGTTCGTTAGGAACGGTTTATAAATCATCAAATTCCCAAAAATGGAATAAAAAAATATTTGACAGGAGCATTCCGGTAACGAAAAGCGATTGAGCAATAGGCTATGCAACAAAGGCTATAAGTTGTACGCAAAATTTCAACACTTCGATAAGATATATATATATATTAAAGGTTGAAATGCACCAAATACCACACAACTATCGAGTTTTGCAAAAAACACCACTTTCCTTAAAAACTTCAAAAACACCACTTTACTTTCAAAACGTGCAAAAACTACCACTTTCTCCATAACGGACGTTAAGTGACTGACGGAAGGAAAAGTCCAGGGGAAAATCCGTCTTTTCACTGTTCATCTTTCCCAAATTTTTTTTAAAACAAAAAAAAACTGAAGAAAACGATTTCTTCGAAAACCAGAAGAAAAAAAAAACTGAAGAAAATGGTTTCTAGAAAATCGTTTTCTTCAGAAACCAGAAAAAGTAAAAAACGGATTTGCAGAGAAGAAGAAGAAGAAGGGTGGAAATCGAGCTTCTTCTTCTTCTTCTTCCAATGCTCACTGAGATTCTTCTTCTTCTTCTTCTTCTGATGCCCACCAAGGACTGGAAATCGAGTCTTCTTCTTCTTCTTCTTCTTCCGATGCCCCCGAGGACTGGAAATCGGGTCCTCTTCTTCTTCTTCTTCCGATTCTTCTTCCGCTTCTTCTTCTTCTTCACTTCTTCTCCTACTTCTTCTTCTCCTCCTTCTCCTCCTCCTCCTCCTCCTTCTTCTTCTTCTTCTTCTTCCGATGCCCTCCGAGTACTCGTCCGAGCATATTTTGGTGAATTGAGCATGTTTCTATAAATGGGTCTGTCTCCACTGTTGTTCACAACCAAACCGAATTGGTTTCTAAAGACTTTTTTTACTTTTCCTGGTTTCTGAAGAAAACGATTTCTTCAGTTTTTTTGTTTTAAAAAAATTTTTGGGGAAGATGAACTGTGAAAAGATGGATTTGCCCCTGCGTTTTTCCTTCCGTCAGCCACTTAACATCCGTTATGGAGAAAGTGGTAGTTTTTGCACGTTTTAAAAGTAAAGTGGTATTTTTTGGAGTTTTGAAAAGAAAGTGGTATTTTTTGCAAAACCCGATAGTTGTGTGGTATTTGGTGCATTTCACCCTATTTTAAAACATGCAATACTTTTTTTTTTTTTTTTCTTGAACAAGGGATATATTAGAGGTTAATTATATGAGATACGCAATACACATTACATCAAAAGCTAACCTAATACGCGATATTTCTGCAACTAAACTCATAATTATAGCGATATATCAACAAGTAAATTGATACGTTAGATGCTAGACTCAATACATGATACATCAAATATGGCTAAGCTCAATACATGTGTTTTCATAACATGCACACGATAAGATAAAATTTGATACGCACATTGTCTAACTTATACGCACATACGGAGCTTGACCAATACTATTAAATGAGTCAATAATTACAAGTCTATAACTAAATTCTTATATATAGTTTTGTATAGGAGCAAACTATTTATACATATTTGATTTTATTTTGTACTGAAATATCTCTATCTATTTTCCTTAAAAAAAAAAGTTCTAGTCCTAAGTATCTTCAGCCATTGTATATGCACCGATATGCTCATCATCTGACGCCCAAACAAGTCTAACATAAATTTTTGCGTTTGAAGAATACTAACAAATCATTGACACCACTATCAATTTGGTGTAAATAAGCAATAGCTCACTTGTTTACGTTCTTAAAAATAAAGGACTAGTGATAAAGACTGAACAAAAAGTTGTACACAGTTTCATATTTATTTTGGAACGACTAGCAAGTTATGAAGTACACCGATTTATAACGTTGATTTGACTACATGCATACACCTGATGTTATTCGGAGTCCACGATTTATCTATTTTGAAGAATATAAACAAATCATACATTGACACAAGTCACACCCTATCAATTTGATGTAATATATTAACTAACAATAGCTCACTCGTTTAAATTCTTAAAAATAAAAGCACTAGTGATAAAGATGAAGATTGCATCAAACGAATCTTATTCCTATTCTAAAAGAGAAAACCCTTATTTCTAAAAAAGTTTTCTTAATAAAAAGATATATATATATATATATATATATTTGGCTTCTCGGACCACTACCATAACACAAATGCTTATGTCCGACTTATCAGACCATCCGACGATGCTTCGTTTTTACCCTGTAGATATGCGCATACGGGGAGATATCAAGGGGTGATTCATAGGCAAGATGATACTTTAGTGACGGTTTAGAGGTTGCTGTTTGAGCTATGTGAGGCTCGGCCACCATCTTTCTATGCGCCAGCCGTTTCTTGGTGCATGATAACATCATTTCGAGGTGGATTTATTGGAAGAACAAACAATTTTTTTTTTTTTGGTAGCATGAAAGCACACCCCCCACCCCCCCATCCCCCCCCCCCCCCCCCCCCCCCAAGCTTAATGCGGATGGGTCTTCGCAAGGTAATTTTGGGCTAGTTGGGGTAGAGGTGGCGATCAGGGACTCGTCGAGGCAAATTGTGTGCGCAGCTAGCATCTATTTGGGGCATCAAACGAACCACCATACAGTGATTTTAGCACTGGTGTTTGACCTCTTAGTTTGTGTAGAAAAATATTTTCAGCCTGTGCACGTGGATATGACTCTCAAGTCCTTGCAGGGAATGTCGTGGAGATCTGAAGCAGCAATGAATGAGATAAAAAAAAAAAAAGAAAAAAAGAAGAAGAAGATAAGATCTTTGGGGGGCAAAGGGGCAAAATTGCCCCTAACGTTTTCTGTTAGGGGCAATTTTACCCCTAACGTTTATCTTGGGGCAAAATTGCCCCTAACATTTTGTGTTAGGGGCAAATTTACCCTTTAAGTTTATGGTGAGTTACATTTACCTCCCTTAAAGCTTGCCTAAATAACAAATGAATCTTTCAAGTTTTAAAAAATAACATTTCAGTCACTTAACCATCCAAACTTTGAGTAAAATATTTTTATCTAATAAGAAAATATATTTAATGCGAATAATAATTAATTATTATTGTTCTAAATAAAAATTCATAAATATCTAAATCTTTAAAAATATTAATTTAAAATGCATATATAATTTTAAAAAACTAAAAACACATTTTGAAAACAAAAAAGAAAGAAAAAGAACACCCCAGGCCACTGTGGCCTGGGTTATAGACTTGCCAGGCGACCTGGCATGTTTTTTCTACTTTTTTTTTATTATTTTCTTTGTTTTTTAATTGTTTAATTATTTAATACACATTTAAATTAGTTCTCTCCCTCTCTCCCCCCCCCCCCCCCCCCCCCCCTCACCCCACTCCACCCAATAGTACTTTAAGGATTTTTTTTTTCTTAATTTTTTTCTTCCCTTTATTATGGTTTTTTGTGTGTGCATAAAAATAGGCCTTCATTGGGCCAGGCCCTATGAACAAAAGAAAGGATAAACAGTTAAAAATGTAAATATATCTAAAAGGTATAAAACCAAGTTTAGGTCAGAAAGTTCCATAAAGCCGAGCCAAAGACATAAACTTAGATCGGTTTAAACCTTAGGTCGGTCCCACTAAGTTTTCCTATATTCATCTCAACGGTCATTACCACCGAGCCATAGAGGTTAGGTTGGAACAAGTAAAGGCGCTGATACAGTAGGTAAAAGTCATAATAGGATTAGACATATATTTTGAATGCATGTAGAAATCACTCAGAACGATGGCGTGAAGGAAGCCATGAGTCAGATTATGATGACAGGAGCAGTTAGATATGCAGAAGACGGAGCAGTTGGGAATGTGATCATTATTGCAACGGGTATAATCTGAGTCTTGATATAAATACTAAATTTCAGACTTAGGGAGGTACGCATCTACTTTTACATTTGAGCTCTTTGTGAATACTATTCATCTTTTTCAACCTCACTAACTTGACCGTCGGAGCCTATACAAGGGGGAAAGCCTCGCTCTTTCTGACCCTTTCACTGTATCTACCGAATACTTCCTAGTCGGAATCTCTCTTCGATCTCATTGGACCGAGCCATCCAGCCCGGTTTCCTCCTTTGTTTCCTTTCATTTGGACATTCTAACATCGAGTTGGGCCTTGCTATTTCAGACATCCATTGGGCCTTCTGAAGTATCCATTAAAGGACGATTTGCGTCACATCAACTGGCGCCGACTGTGGGGAACGTTTGATCAAATTATTTCATCAAATTTTCTCCATATTCAAAGAAATTTGTTGAAACCATGACGCAAACTCAAGATTGTTCGGGAGTGGATGCTTCTTCTTCCAGCACCACCGCTACATCCACCGTTATAGTTATGATTGTTCCAACCGCCACTTTAGTTTCTACCACCACCACCAATGTTCCACTAGTTACCACCACCGCTGTCGTATCTCACACCACAGAATCTCTCACCCCTCAGCAAGAACAGGTTGAAAGAGAAAAATTTTATCGTTTGTTCCCACAGTTGTTTCATCTAATTAATTCTGACCCTCCCACCATTTCTACTCCTAGTTTGGGGCTCCCTGTTTCAAACGCTACAACCACTGTCCCAGATAGTGTTAACATTGAGAATCCTCTTGGTTCACAGCTTGTTCCTACTATTCCTCCACCAGGATCTTTGTTCAATCCCATGACCGACCCATCTGTTGTATTAGTTTCCAGTCTCCCCCCCCCCCCCCCCCCCCCCCACCCCCCCCCCCCCCCTATGTCTGTTGCTGTTTCTGGATGTCCTCCTTACCTGGAGGGAGTTCATCCTTTTTCAGGGTCTAACCATGCAGCTGGTCCCCCTACCATTTCTACCGCTTCTCCTGTTTACACTACCTTAGCCCATACCCAGGTCACTCCTACCTTCCTAGCTCATTTCACGGTTCCTACCGCTCAGATCAATACTTACCCTTCCATGTCATGTTTTCCTTTTCCTATGTTAGAACAGCAAGTAGGACAGTTAGGTCAGCTTGGTTTAGGTCTGCAGTTAAGTCAAATAAGTCAGCCTGGCCTAGGTCAGCAGTTGGGTCAGTTTGGTCACCTTGGTCCAGAGGTTAATCAATTAGGTTATCCCAGATACGTAGCCCTGTCAAGTTTAGCCCAGTTTCAACATTATGGTGTAGGCACAAGCCGAGCCCTGCAGTCCCTCACTGGGTACTCTCCCTTACTTAACTGGAGCTATTATACAGGGCCTGTCGCAGGCATCTTTGCGAATGGAGGGTCGTTACCTGCTTACCCGGGAATAGGGGGGTTTCCCTTATATGCCCAGCCCGGTCAAGCAGTCTTACCTGGATCTGTATATGCTCAGTTAGGAAGGGCCGGGCCCACATCTCGCGTCTCTCATCCATTTGGCTGGAAAATTTAAACAGATCCATTTCCACCAGACTACAAAGGTTTAGGTGAGGTTGACAAATACGATGATACTACTGACCCGACGGCTCATTGGATGTAATGCATGAGTGTCATGGATACTGATAACCGCTGCATGACCTTTCATCTTACTCTAAAAGGTCAAGCCATTAATTGGTATTGTACTCTGCCTCGAAACTCTATTCATTCATTAGATCAATTTGGTGATTTGTTTTTAGCTAATTTCATGGGCAACAAGATATTATCTAAATCTATTTCACATTTAATGAATATAACTCGGAGGGTGGGAGAAGGGTTGTAGGCTTATATAGTTCGGTTTAATGTAGAATCTAGGCAATGCCATGAAAAAGACGATAGGATTATGATGGGATCGTTTATTAATGGGTTACGGTCAGGACCTTTAGCTACTGAACTTGCCATCCGACCCCCACACTCGTACTTTGAAATGATGGTTACTGCTGTTAATTTTGCTGTTATTAAGGATGCTACAGCAATAAAACAGGAACGAGAAAGAGGTTTTTCTGACATTTATGGTAAAAGAAAAGCTTCTCCTCCGATTCCTCCCCCTGGAATAAATAAGAAGCAGAACTTCGTAAGTACTAATAACACTGGCCCAAAGGTCGGAGTCGATGTTAATGCCTTGCAGGTGGTTGAACCCTTTTCTGTGCCCCGGGCAGACATATATGTGGCCATTCAACACCAGGGGTTATTACCTCCAGTTCGTCTTATGACGGGCCCCACGGACCGACTCAATCCCAGCAGGTATTGTAATTATCATAAGCATATTGGCCACAATACTAATGACTATAGAGATTTAGCTGCAGAAATAGCAAAGCTCATCCAAGCTGGAAAGTTACCCCAATATACACAAGTGGCTCCCTTGCCCAAACCCGTGGTTACAACAAATCGAGAATGACTTATTGGATGTTACCGGTGTGGGGAGCCCAGTCATTTTGCCCGAGAGTGTTCCCAACCCGACCCCCGGGCCCCAAACGCTAGGGCTGATGCCGACATAACTATAGCTGGGGTTGTGAATACCATAGTTGGAGGACCGATCCAAGGTGACTCTAATCGCCAGAGAAAACAGGTATATCGACAAAGGAAAAACATCCTTGGTAAGCGTAAAGCAGACATCATGCCCCAATTATTACTTTTGATGACAGTGATTTTTTCTTACCTTATAATTGTGATGACCCTCTAGTTATTGATTGTTATATTTCTAATTATCAAGTACGAAGGACACTATTAGACACGGGTAGCTCTAGTAATATTATTACTACCA
Source organism: Leptodermis oblonga (assembly GCA_016801395.1). Lineage (NCBI taxonomy): Eukaryota > Viridiplantae > Streptophyta > Magnoliopsida > Gentianales > Rubiaceae > Leptodermis > Leptodermis oblonga. Next base: position 30,879,691 of record CM028755.1, read on the forward strand.
AGGCATTAACTAGATGTCAATTGCATAAAGCACGTTTAAATTCAGTACGCACACCTTTGATTGGCTTTGGCAACCACCATGTTATTCCTGTGGGACAGTTAAGCATTCCGGTCACATTGATAGCTGGCCAGCTAAAACGAACAGAAACCATAGATTTTGTAGTCATTGATGAACCGTCACCCTACAATGTGTATTTGGGTCGGCCTAGATTAAATCAATTTCAGGCCATTGCTTCTACCATGCACATGCTTTTAAAATTTCCTACTTCGGAGGGCGTGGCTTCTCTTCGTTGTGATATCATACAGGCTAAACAGTGTTACACAACTTCTCTAAAAGAACCGATGCTAGTAGATTCAAAAATTCCAGACGCCCCGGTCGTTATTCTGACCCCCGCATCCCCGGCTTTGCCAATACCTCCTAAAGGCAGTACTTCTCATGCTGTAGACATCGCTGACCTAGCAGGTCGCTTGGAGTGATTCATCGAGGCTGGGGCTGAAATCAAAACAGTTCCTCTAGTGGCCGACCCAAATCAGGTAATCAAGGTAGGGGCTGATCTATCTTCTCAGTTATTATATGATTTACTTAACCTATTGCGTGAGTTTGCTTAAGTCTTTGCTTGGGGGCCGGAAGATATGCCTGGTATTTCTTGAAGTATCATTGAACACAGGTTATCCATTGATGCCAGTCATAGGCCGTTCGCCAACGGAAACGTAACCTAGGAGGAGAACGAAGTAAAACACATAGAGATGGAAGTCAATGCTTTACTGAGGTGCAATCATTTGAGAAGTAGATTATCCAGAGTGGCTAGCTAATCCGGTATTAGTTCCCAAGCCAGATGGTACCTGGCGCATGTGCATCGACTTCAACGACCTGAACAAGGCCTGCCCCAAAGACTGATTTCCTTTGCCTTTAATTGACATACTGGTCGATGCCATAGCTGGGTTTCTCTTTCTCAACTTCTTAGACCATACAAGGGTTATCACCAAATATTCATGGCTAAGGAAGATGAGGAGAAGACATCCTTTATCAGGGACAAATGTACTTATTGCTTTGTTACTATACCTTTTGGTCTGAAAAATGTTGGAGCTACTTTTCAATGCCTAGTGAATAAGATCTTTAAGAAACAATTTGGTCGGAATATAGAAGCATATGTTGATGATTTACTTGTTAAAAGTAGGGATGAATCTAATTACCTGCTTGATTTACGTGAGACACTTGAAACTCTAGTTCAGTACAAATTAAGATTAAATCCTAAAAACTGTATTTTTGGGGCCACTTCAGGTAAATTCTTAGGGTATATAGTTTCTGAAAAAGGTATTTCTGTTAATCCTAAAAAAGTAGAAACTGTTCTACAAATGCACCCTTCTAGGTCAATTCATGAAGTACGGGTAGACTAGCGGCTTTAAATCGATTTTTAGCTCGGTCGGCAGAGCGAGCTTTACCATTTTGAAAAAATCTGATAAATTTGTGTGGACTCTAGAATGGTAAGTAGCTTTTGAACAATTGAAAATATACTTAGCATCTTTACCATCTTTAACTATGCCAATTCATGGGAACAATTGTACATGTATATAGCCACTACCGAATCTGTGATTAGCTCGGTTTTGCTTCGAGAAGATAACTGGGTTCAAAGACACATTTATTTTGTTAGCAAAGTTTTGCAGGCTGCAGAAAAAAATTATTCTAACCTGGAAAAGTTAGTACTGGCTCTAGTTCACTCCGCACGACGTCTTTGACCTTACTTTGACGCACATGGAGTCACTGTCTACATCGATGCACCCTTGCACATTGAGTTGGGGGAGTATGACATTACCTTCATGCCTCGTACCGCAGTCAAAGGCCAGGTGTTAGCAGATTTCATAGCTGAAGGGGGATCAAACATTCCGGAGAACATTCCTAGTCCGTCGCAGGAAGCCGATCTTCTTTTAACCGTGGCAAAAGGCGATGATTTGTAGACACTCTATGTAGACGGTGCCTCCAGCCAGTCCAGGTCGGGTGCCGGGATCATCCCCACCAGCCCTATCGGGGAAATCCACACTTATGCTTTACGGTTCTGTTTCACAGCCACCAACAACGAGGCGGAGTACAAAGCCATGTTAGCCGTCCTAAAATTAGCTCGGAAGCTAGGGGTCCGAAACTTGAAAATTTGTTCAGACTCCCAGTTAGTTGTTAAACAAATTTTGGGGGAGTATAAAGCCAAAGATCGACAAATGGAGGAATATATGGCATTGGTTCAACAGCAGTTGTAAATTTTTCCAAAATGGGCTATAGAACGAGTCTCACGGAGCAAAAACACAAATGCGAATGCCTTGTCCAAATTGGCATCTTCCGTTTTCTCTCATCTGACCAAAAGTGTTTTAGTGGAAGAAATGCCGATTAGGAGTACAGCCGAGCCAATAATCTTGTCCATACGAGAAGGACAGGATTGGCGATTTCCTCTATGTTAGTACTTGCAAAATGGTACTTTACCAGACTCACGGAAGGAGGCACAACAAATACGAAGGAAGGCTGAACACTACCAGATAATTGGAGAAGATCTGTACAAAACGGGTTTCTTAATGCCCTTACTCAAATGTTTGGGTCTAGGAGAAGCGGAGGCCGTGCTTAAAGAAATACATCAGGGGGATTGCAGCTCCCATATCGGAGCTCAGAATTTAGCAAAAAAAGTAATTTGGGCCGGATTTTATTGGCTTCGGCTATTTCAGGAAGTAGTTGAATATGTCCAGCGTTGTTCCAGTTGTCAGTTTAACGCACCAGTTCATAGATTGCAGGTATCCAACTTTACCGGGATAATGGCACCTTGGCCTTTCGCAGAGTGGTAGATCTTATGGGTCCCTTTCCTAAGATCGGCTATTGTCAATATCTGGTCGTGGCTATAGATTACTTAACAAAATGAGTGGAGGCCGAGGCATGACAAATATAACCGGGTGAACAGTAGCTCGATTTTTATGGAGGCAGGTCATTTGTCAGTTCGGCGTACCTAATTCGATTATCTCGGATAATTAGACTCAGTTTGAATCCAAGGAATTTACGACCTTGTGTACGAAGCTTGGTATCACTCAGCGTTTCGCATCTGTAGATCCTCCTCCAGCAAATGGGCAAGTGGAGCTCACTAATCGGACTTCGTTGCACGGACTAAAAACCAAGCTAGAAGATAAGGGCAAGAATTGGGTGGAGCAGTTACTTCATGTATTGTGGTGTCATCAAATCGGCTACAGGAAAGACTCCTTTCGAGTTAGCTTTAGGAGTCAATGCCGTCATACCTCCTGAAATACAAAATAAGGCACCCATGGTCATGCACTTTGAAAGGGATCAGAACCAACAGAACTTGGAGCTAAGTTTGGACTTAGTGGAGAAAGCTCTAGACGCGGCCTACATACATCAGCTAAATTACAAGAATTTAATTTGGCAACACTATGATGCCCGGGTCAAGCATCGAGCCTTTGTACTAGGAAACTTGGTTTTGCGAAACCGGGCTATCAGTAGACCGCAAGATCAAGGCAAGTTGGTATCTAATTGGGACCCTACCGGGTGATAGAAACACGACCTACTGGCAGTTACGTGTTAGAAGATTTGCAGGGACGGTTGGTTCCGCGAGCTTGGAACGCAACCCACTTGAGAAAATACTATCTCTAAGTGAGTTAAAGACAATATCGTGAGAAAACTAAGTCATTTATTCAAAGAAAAAGTCATGCCAGCCCGGTACAAAGTTGTCCCAGTAAAACATTCAGAAATAACAAAAACATTTTAAGTACAAGACAGCCGAGCTACGATGGAGGAGTCTGGGAAGTCACTTCTTCATTCATCGCCCCACTTGGGTCGGCCGCAGGATCCTCTTCTTCTACGTTCTCCGGCAAAGGAATACCGGTATCTCGGCATTCCTGCTTGACCTCGTCTATCAAGTCAAAAGGATCCCGATCCTGAGCTAGCAGGGAAGCGTGAGCCGAGGAGTCTTCAGGAAGGCCCTCTACTGACCTGGGGCCTTTAAACTCATCCCAGCATATCGTATATCCACACTGGATCAGCTCCATAAAGCGCCGGTTCATCAGATCCAGAGCGCGGCCCCTCTGAAGTTTTCAGAGCAGTTTGACGTGCCCCTTCCACCTCTGCCGGGCTCAGCAACTCGGCCAACTTCTTCTTTCTTTTCTCTCTAAGGCCCCCTGAAGGTCAGCCTTCTCCTGCTTTAAGGTAGCAATCTCTTCCTCTAGGGCCGATCTGTCCTGCCTCAGCTCCTCCACCTCAGCCTCCAAGCCTTGGGACTTGGTGTCTAATTGGCTGGCCTTAGTACTGAGCTCTTGGTTCTCTTTGTAGAGCTTGGTATTCTTGGCCTGGAGGTCGGTGACTTTGCTGGATTCGACCCCCAGCTTCATCTTCAAGTCCTCGATCTCCTCGACTAGCCTCTTCAACCTCTCTTGCAAACCTACAAAACGCAATAAAGAACTTTATAAGATATCACCCATTCACATATCTCAAAGAAGAGTTGAGAGTTAAGGATGTTACCCGTTTGATGTGAGAAGCCAACAAGGCTTCCTGCTTCGCCAATTGTTCAATGCTTTTCCGCATCTGGCTACTAGCCTCAATTATCTTGGCGAAATAGCCATGGGAGTCAGCCACTATCTCTGAGTAAGGCCGGATGTCTTCAACTGGAGGCACAGCCAAGTGAGGCTGATAGATGGGCCGAGCTAGGGGGCCCTGTCTTTCCTTGGGATCCTTCAGGATGATCATCCTCTCTTTCATCGAAGAATCCAAGGGTCCCAGCCGCTCATCTGGGCTAGGTATCTCGGCTCCAAAGGTTGAGTCGGTCGACTGTTGAGGAGCCTTAGCACTTCTGGCCGCTTGAAACTCCAGGGGGGTCGACCTGTTTTTCTTAGAGACACGAGGAATCAAGGAACCAGCAGAGGGATCAGCCCCTTCTCCCTCCTGGGTCAGGTAAATTTTGGCGCAGGGTCTTTTTGGAGACCCTGAGGCTGCCGCCTGCTTGGTGGACTTCCTTTTCTGACCATATCCACTGAAGCCGCCTGAAAACAAAAAAGACGGATGCAAGAGTATCAACGAAACCGAGCTAAGATAAATAAAGCTACAGTTAAAAAAAATTCAGAGGCAGATAATTACATTCTGGTTCAACATTGGGGGCCCGGCTCAGCCCAGCCCAGACGAGAAGGCCCTCGGAAGGATATTTAACCGAGTATTTCTCTGAACTGGTATAAGAGTTTAAAATCTTATACTCCGACAACACTATAGGATTGGACTTATCTTGGTTCTGATCTGCCGGCGCAGTGAACTCCAACCATCGGCAGGGAAGGTTGGCTTTGTCAGCTTTCACCATGAAAAAATGGGTTTTCCAATGTTTTATGGTATATGGGGAGTCGGTTGTAAGGATAGGTCCGTTCCTACGTTTTTGCAAAGAAACCCATCCTGGCCCATACGGATATTAACGGATGGTATAATATTGGAATAACTGATCTAGGGTGGGTCAGATTTTGGCCGTGGAACAGATGCACATAAAGCCCACTAGAAACCTAAGTGCATTGGGCACTAGCTGGCTCAGCCCAATGCCTAAGTAACTACATAGCTCGGTCAAAAAAGCTGGGATAGGAAATCTTAGTCTGAATTTTATGTGGTGCTCATATACACCGACCCAACCATCGGAGGTACTGGTTATTATGTTTTATGCTTGCCGGAAAACTAGTCTTAAGCCGGCGAAGCAATCACAAAATAGTACACGGAGGGAGAGGAACCGCCTAACCTGAAGAGGGATTGAGAGGCGGCAAGCCGGTACCTGAGCTCCTTTCCTTGGCCATGGAGTTCTACGGGATATTAATGAAGAGGTGACGAAGGGAACCGGTGGCACAAACTAGCATGGCGGACGAAAGCAACAATATCAACAGGCACGGCGGAGATGCAACAACACGAATGGTCACGGCAGAAAGGAGAAGGATAGAAATTTTTTTTCAGAAACGTAAAAACGACGATGCAGGTTTCTTCGTGTCTTAAAGAAGGATTCGGGAAGGTGAAACGAACAAGGAAACAAACCAACCGCTAGAGCAATTAATACCGCCTCGAAGATCGCAAAGGGATGGGAAGTTGTATCGGATGCCTCGAAAGTCGCTAAACTTGTCCCGTCATGTCCAGTCTTAAATGCCATATTCTTGGGGTCGTGATGCAAAGGTACACATTTATTGACGAATTCACTTTCTTTAGGTCATTATCACATTACTTTCTTATGGCTCGGCTAACGTATTATTTTCTTTGGGTCGGATTTTATTAGCTGTAGCTCATGCTTTCCCTTTGATAATTATGATATTCGGTAGGTCGGCAACCTTCTACTGCTTCACTTGAAATAGTTTAACACTTCTAGTAAGCTTGGGTCGGAACAATCCACATTTCATGTTGGTTTAGGTCGGAAAAGAAATTTTAAAAGCGGTTTGGGCAGATATCGGGTGGATGCATCATAAATACCTTAGTCAAATTTTTGGTTCTGTAAAACACAAAAAAGTATTAAGTTTTAGCTCGATAAAACATAATACTAGGGGGGCTTGTTGGTGTGCATAAAAATAGGCCTTCATTGGGCTAGGCCCAATGAACAAAAGAAATGATAAACAGTTAAAAAGGTACAGATATCTAAAAAGTATAAAACCAAGTTTAGGTCGGAAAGTTTCATAAAGCCGAGCCAAAGACATAAGTTTAGATCGGTTTAAACCTTAGGTCGGTCCCACTAAGTTTTCCTAGATTCATCTCAACGGTCATCACCACCGAGCCATAGAGGTTAGGTCGGAACAAGTAAAGACGCTGACACAGTAGGTAAAAGTCATAATATGATTAGACATATATTTTGAATGCATACAAAAATCACTTGGAACAATAGCGTGAAGGAAGCCATGAGTCAGATTATGATGACAAGAACAGTTAAATATGCAGAGAGACGGAGCAGTTGGGAATGCTGATCATTACATTGCAACAGGTATAATCTGAGTCTTGATATAAATACTAAGTCTTCAGACTTAGGGAGGTACGCAATCTTTTACATTTGAGCTCTTTGTGAATACTATTCATCTTCTTCAACCTCACTAATTTGACCGTCAGAGCCTACACAGGGGGGAAAGCCCCGCTCTTCTTTGACCCTTTCACTGTATCTACCAGAATACTTCCCAGTCGGAGTCTCTCTTCGATCTCGTTGGACCGAGCCATCCAGCCCGGTTTCCTCCTTTGTTTCCTTTCATTTGGACGTTCTGACATCGAGTTGGGCCTTGCTATTTCAGACATCCATTGGGCCTTCTGAAGTATCCATTAAAGGACGATTTGCGTCACATCAGTTTTTTTTCAGTTTTTTAAAATCCTAAATAAAAAATATTCATTAGTGTCTAAATTGAAAAAAAATACTAATTTAAAATGTATTTATAAGTAAACAATTTAAAAAAAAAACAAAAATGAAAAAACATGCCCAGGCGGCCTGGGCAGTCCATAACCCAGGCCACGGCCTGGGCCTGGGGTGTTCTTTTTCTTTTTCTTTCTTTAATGTTTTTTTAGTTTTTTAAAAATATATATGCATTTTAAATTAATATTTTTAAAATTTTAGATATTTATGAATATCTTTATTTGGAACAATAATTATATTAAATGTATTTTCTTATTAGATAAAAATATTTTACTCCAAGTTTGGATGGTTAAGGGACTAAGATGTTATTTTTTAAAACTTGAGAGATCTATTTGTTATTTAGGCAAACTTTGAAGGAGGTAAATGTAACTCACCATAAACTTAAAGGGTAAATTTGCCCCTAACACAAAACGTTAGGGGTAATTTTGCCCCAAGATAAACGTTAGGGGTAAAATTGCCCCTAACAGAAAACGTTAGGGGCAATTTTGCCCCTTTGCCCAATCTTTGGGAGCTGCAATTGGTGGTCATATTTTCAGAGTGGCGAACGCTATAGCGGATGCTTTGACTAATCTAGTAAGTGCTTCTCCAGCCACACGAGTTTTCACTCATGTTTCTTTACCTCGCTAGGTCTTGTTTCCATATATGACTAGGGCAAATTCTTGATTGTACTAGGACAAATGCTTTTTGTTGTTGTTAAAACATCAATTATTTTGTAAATAGTTATTCCTCTCAAACGTTATTTATTTCTGATCAGATGAGTATATGCTAAAAGCCTAGAACATTATTAAAATAGATTATCAAAAGTAATACAGTGGTATTAATAAATTTATATTATATATACGTTTGGATGATTTGTAAATTTGATTTGGTAGGAGGAATCAAAATGGCCGTATATATATTAGTGATTATGTAGGGTTTAAAAGTGAAAGTACTGTATTAGATTTTTTTTTCCTTTTACGGAGTAATGTGATTAGATTATTGATTAGCTGCGTATTAATACTAAGGATTAAATCCTTTAAACCACCCTGCTTTTGTTGTGTGTTTGACATTTGCCCCCGTGTGTTTATTAAATACATCTTTTGTCCTCTGTGTTCATTTAAATACATATTTTTCCCCCATTTGACCATTAGTCAACCATTTAAAAAAAAGATAAAAACATCCATGCCCTTACACTTTATTTTACCATAATTATTAGATTTATTTAAATATTTAATATTTTTGAACAATAAAGATTATATTTTTCTTAAAATATACAATGCTACAATTCATTTTATTTTAATTTTCACTATTTTTGTTCATTTAGTATTTAAGTTACTTTTAAAATTTTTAAAAAAAATTCAGTTGAATTAAAATATTTAGAATTTTGACTATATGGGCAATTTTTTAATGTATGTTAATATATTCACTTGAGTGTCGAAAATATATTATATAAATTATTGAAAATTTTAATTTTATAACATAGTAAGAAAAGTTTAATGAGTTTTAAAATATAATTTTAATATGACCCTTTCTAAAAACGAAGAGAGTATATAATAAAAAGAAGATTTTAATTCAACAATATATTATTATAAAGTTTAAAAAATAATTTTCCATTTTATAGTTTTTAACATTTTCAAACAAACAATAAAATAAAAATTGTATCAACCAACAATGTAAATGTTACGCAACAAATTATCTAAAAATTTTGAAAGAAATAATGAATTACCAATTTTAACTAAATTAATATAATATATTATAAAAAATTTAAATAAATTTTTTAAATTTAAATTTTCTCATCATTTGGCATTTTGACAATATTTTCTTCATGTTAAATACAAAAATTAATACTTAAATAAATACCAAACTATATATGTAAAATTTCATTATTGTAAAATAGAAACAAAAGAAAGATGTTTAATAAATATAAATAAAAATAAAAATTTTCATTTTTGTAAATTGTACTATTATATTTTTAAATGAAAAATAAAAACTTTGTTGCTAAAAATATATAAAATGTTCAAATACATGTGAAAATTAAATGTAAAATAAAATAGAGAAGCATGAATGTCTTTATATGTTTTTCAAAAGTTGACTAGTGGTCACGGGGGGCAAAAGATGTATTTAAGAAACATACCAAGAAACACTGGGTGGTATAAAGTATTTAAGCACACTACTACAAAACGGAGCTTTAATGGCGGTTATAAAGGGCTTTTAACGGCGGGGTTTAGCATTTTTGAACCGCCATCTATCTGGCAGCCGTTGTAAGTTAGCAGACTTTCTACGGCGGTTAGAACCGCCGTAGAAAGTTCGGACTTTCTACGGCGGTTCAACGACGAACCGCCGTAGAAAGTCCCAACTTTCTACTGCGGTTAGATGTTGGATCGCCGTAGAAAGTTCAAACTTTCTACTGCGGTTCAAGGTTGAACCGCATTAGAAAGTCCCACTTTCAACGGTGGTTCGTTGTTGAACCGCAGTAGAAAGTTCGAACTTTCTACTGCGGTTCAAGGTTGAACCGCATTAGAAAGTCCCACTTTCAACGGCGGTTCAACAACGAACCGCCGTTGAAAGTTCCACTTTCTACTGCGGTTCAACAACGAACCGCAGTAGTAAATGAGGAGTTTCTACTACGGTTCAATGTGAACCGCAATAGAAAGTGAACTTTCAACGGCGGTTCAACAACGAACCGCCGTTGAAAGTTAACTTTCACTGCGGTTCAACTTGAACCGCAGTAGAAAGTGGACACTTTTTACACCCAAACCGCATTAAAAGCATTAAAAAACCTGGTTTAAATCAAAACCTGCTGCTAAAACTTGAAATTTAATACAAATATCACCAATATACAAATTGAAATCGCTTTTATAATACAGCATATCCAAAAAATATTTGTACAACTCTAATATGAACAACTTTAATTAGTATCCTTCAACTACGAGGATGCTCCAAAATATATCTAGCGCATATTTTTCGCACTGCATCTATATCCACATTGCTTAATGGAGTGCGGTCGATCTTGAAGTGCTGCAACAGTTTTTTGAAATTAAAAAGTACCCGAGTAAGCAAAATGAAATACAGTCATTTTAAGAAGTAATGAGAAATATATATTTACCTTTTCAAGTGCAAATGTGGATGATTTCATTGCTATTTGGTACATGTAGTGCATTACATAGTACCCACACTCCCAATTTCGTTTGCCTTTTATGCTAATGAATTAATATATACGAGTTAGAAGATCATACAATTAATTGTATACAACACAACGGTGAGTAAAAAATTTCTACGAATATTCATCACTAATTCTACTGATCGAATATAATCACAGAAGCACTCATCTTCCTACTATGTTCACAGAAGCATGCTTATATTAACTTCTGGGAGCACTGGACCCATGGATTGCATGCATAATTAATCAAATACCTCAATAAATAACTTGACTAACTAATAAATTAATTGACTAACACTATACTAACATAGGCTACTAGACTCACGGATTTAATTAAAACAACTAACACTACTAATTGCTTAGGCTACTAGACCCACGGATGTAATTAAAAATTTTAATAAGAACCAATTTAATTTACCTTAACTACTATCCACGAAGGTGGCATATGCACATTTCTGGGCAATCCCAAGAAAGCTTGATAGTTAAACATCACCCTATAAAAATGAAAGCGGCACGAAAATAATTAGCAATATATGGATATATAGGCATTCTAACAGTTGTTAATATATATAACTCACTCGTCCATAAGCTCCACCGCCTCCTCCTTCTGTGGATTTTGTAAAGAATCAAACCAGTATACAACCTTATCTACTGGTCTAATGGCCATTAGCATCCAATGTTCACTGCCAACAAAAAATTTAATGACGTACGTCAGATCTTTATATCAGTGTTTCTTAAATATTAGAGAATCGCTTACAGTGTCACTTACCTCTGAAGATAAGGCACCAGATACATTTCTTTATTCCTATCCTTCAAGATTCGCGCAATGTAGTTCACCCTAGCTTCAAGCGTAGTTTGGTGTGGGTGTGACATGATCAGCCGAAAGGAAACCTATCCCCTTTCTCCCATTCCTTTCAGCTAACTCATGTAAAGCTCTAAAGAATTTACAAAAAGGGCTTCATTGGTTAGCCTATGCACATGGAATGCATAATATATAACATTAATAATCAGAAATAGATTATAAAATTAAGTGGAAACTCACTGGGTGAACAACTGCATCAAACTGTTTGAGACCTGGCTTTCTCTGGTCAATAACTCTAAGATATCCCCTCGATCCATCAGATTAGGCAGGTCCAAACCTATGACTTCTTTTTTCATTTGAAAGTAGAAGCCATTGAAGCCCGCATCATTATCCATTCGGAGCTATAACTCTTGCAATGGATCAGATGTTGATGAGGATGACTCCTCAGTCGGAATCGTCGCCGAAGGAGATGTCTGGTCATCCATAGAACTCATCCGGCCTTTTTTCTTTTGGGCACTTTTATCCACCTAACATAATTTGAAATAACATTAAATATACAAAACGGTATTAAGTAATACACAAATAAATGAAAGAATATACCTTTGTTACCGGAGCCGGCTGAATAATTTCAATCAACTCTTTAGGCCATTCCACGAAAAAGGACTTGGCCATTCCCACTGTTGCAGCCTCTTCCTCAGGAAATGGTAGCGGGGCACAGTCATCATAGGAAATTTTAATTGTGACCCTCGCGCAACCTTTCCTAACCTCGCGCCCGTGGTGCTTGCTTTGCTTATAAATATTTCCTTTTGCCACAAGCTTACGCCGCGTTTGCGAATCCTCAGAGAGGAACAGATGGCATTCACACCCGTCCTAAGATAATAGGCAAGCGAATGAACATTAGTCAACTATTAAGTCTAACTTAACAAAGCACTGTAATAATGAAAAAAAATTTTGAAGTATTAAAAGAAGCCGTCTAATTTTATTTACCTTGTATTCGCCTAAAGCACCGCCGTCAGAGGCTTTGATCGGGTCCGTAGGTGCAACATGTAGCATCTCCAAATCGGGCAACCTTGTAGGTATCAGAGGAGAAACAGGGCTCACAGGGGATACAGGGACCGCTCCGGAGGTCTCTGGGTGCAAGCTCTCATCTGGGGCATTATTGATGACGGTGGCTTTTACTGTATCATAATCGGTTCCCATCTTACCACATATAAACCCAATCATCTTTTTCAGATCTGTCTGACATTCATCTAGTTGGGCAGTGGTTTTCTGAAGCTGTCGCTTAGTTAATTCAAGTTCCTCTTTAAGCGACGGCTTTGTTTTCTGTGGGAAAACCTCTGTGATACGTGCCCTGGTAGAATGGCCGCGATAACGACCGGGGTGATCGCGCTTTCCCGTTGCAATGACAAGAATGTCATTCCTACCCTCTGCAACGGTCTCCCCTTGGGACTCGCGGGAACATAGATTTTCCTACACATTTTGCCAAATATAGTAAATGTAAATAGATCAATTAAATATAAATAAATACACATATACAGAGATTATTCATTTATGTATATAAATTTTAAATATAAAATTGATAACCATAATTATAAAATATAAATAAATACACATATATACAAATTAGTCATTTATTTACTTTACAGTGACAACTAGATAATTATAATTGCGATATAAACATTTAATGACAACCAAATTATTAATTAGCATTTCATCATAGATATCTAGTAATAAATATTCAGTTATAATAAAAATTCTATACACATAGACTTAAATATTAAAATAATTGAAACATAAGAAATGTATGGTGCAAAACTTACAATTTCCTTCGCTACACGCCCAGCCTCTGGCGTGAAGTATTCCCCTTTTTTGTTCGTATGGGCATGTCTCCAAAGGTCATGACGGCCTGGCCCTGAATAAGAATCCTCGCCTTCTTCTTCGGACTGACCCTCATCTGAAGGCTTCTTTCCGGATGCACTCACCTCCTCGTCATGCAACTGCTGCTTCAGCAGTCGGTAGCCACCGCGAGATAAATTATGGTAGAAAGCATTTAAATTGGCATTCTTTTGCGCTTTTCCACGAATTCCTAGAGAGAAATATAATGAAAAATTATTATCCCTAAACTGAGCAATTTCAAATATCCAAAAAGAAGAAGGAAATCAATTTTAAAAAAATATACCTGCCATTCTTCTGTCTCGCGGCTAGCCTTGAACTTAATCCATGTCTCCCTAGGGATAAATTTATATTCCAAACATGGGTCCCTACCCTTCATGGGACCATGTACATATTTCCCTAAATAGGATTTGAAATCTTTCCACCGTTTACCGGCATAACTAATTCACTTATCTTCGAGTTCTTCGGTGGACTCGAAAACAAATAATGCCTACAGTGAAAATTAGGAGTAAAATTTAGTGAGGAATTTGAGTTAAATTGTATGGAAGAATTAAGAAACAAAGAATGCATTATAATTAAAGAAAATACCCGTATTTCCATCCAAACTCTCTTCTTGAGCTCCGCGGGAACTTTTGGCCATGATTCATATTCCACTAAGTCCACTTTGCTCCGGGCCGTATATGCCAGAAAGGTAATCCACTGTACATGATGTACTCTAGGCTCGAGCCCGGAATCAAAAGAAATGTCAAGAGTTTCCCCATTCTTTCGCATTTCCAATAGATCATTGCAATTTGTGGTCCCTCTAACTCTACTAGATTTAGTAGAAGAACCATCTCCATGCTCCGTATTGCTTTTTCTTTTTCGGGCCATTGAAAGTACCTTAAACTTCATTTACATAGAAAAAGAATTCAATATAACATATATGCAATTAAACAAAAGCTTTAATGTCAAATGCAAGAATGCTTGTAATGTTGAAAAAAAAGTCAATGTACATTCGCAAAATTCACTTCTACAAATACACAATTACCATTATCCAAATTAAACCAAATGAGGGCCAAAAAAAAGTCCGTTTATAAAGGGGACCATTGATAAAGTAATTCACATTTCACAACCAACAACTAATGTGGAAAAAAGGCAATGTACATTCGCAAAATTCACTCCTAAAAATCCACAATTACCATTATCCAAATTAAACCAAATGAGGGCCAAAAAAAAGTGGACTTCTCAAGGGTACCATTGATAAAGTACTTCACATTTCACAACCAACAACTAATGAGAACATTCATTCATTTCTACTAAAGGAATAACATTTCACAAAGTGGAATCAACAACAAAGCATTTTCCTCATTATCACTAAAGGAGGAACACTAAATCGAATAAAAACCGAAATCAAACACCAATGTTCTAAAATTAATCAAGCAAAACCGAAATAATCATTTGAGTTTCTCATTTTAAAAAAAAACCCGAATTTCAAAGGGTACCTAATGGAACATTAATCAAACCCTAGGTTCTCAACTTATGTAGGACAAAACACTCAATTAAACAACCAAACCAAATGCTACAAACAATCAATAAATCCAAAAACTTTCCAAGCTTTCATCACAAGGCCTAAAACCGAAATCAACCATAAATATCAACCAACAAAATCCTAGTGCAATGGTAAGCATTTGCAAAATGTAAGGTTAAATACACAAAAGTTTAAAATGAAAGCATAGAAGGTGGAACCTTTTGGGTGAACTCAAAAAAATCCAAGCTTTAAGTTTATATGGGAGGGTGGAAATGGAGAGCCGACCGACGGTGAATGCTTGGGCAGCCGAACAATCGGTGAATGCTTGGGCAGCCGACGGATGATCGGAAGGTGGAGGAGGTCGCCGGCGATGGGAGAAGCGGCGAAGAAGACGAACGGCCGCGGGAAGAAGCTTCGGGAAACAGGGGAAGTGAAGGGGAAAAGAGGAAGAAGAAAGGAAGAGAATGAGGGAGGAAATGAAAAAGGTAAAAATTTGAATTATAATTAATAACCGGTCGTCGGTTCAACGGCGGTTCAACCGCGAACCGCCGTTGAACCTAACAATCAACTGCGGTTCAACCTCGAACCGCAGTTGAAAGTACCTTTCAACGGTGGTTCGAGGTTGAACCGCCGTTGAATGTACACTTTCAACTGCGGTTCAAGGTTGAACCGCCGTTGAAAGTGTACTTTCAATGGCGGTTGAACCAACTATCAAATGCGGTTGAACCATGAACGAGAACCGCAGTTGAAAGTACTTTCAACTGCGGTTCAATGTTGAACCGCCGTTGAAAGTATACTTTCAACTGCGGTTCATGTTGAACCGCCGTTGAAAGTACTTTCAACTGCGGTTCGCGGTTGAACCGCGGTTGAAAGTCCGCACTTTTTCTCGGTTTAAGTAGAGGAAAAAATTGGAGCCAATTCCCGCGCGGTCATATTTTAATATTAAATTTTTTTATTTTCCATTTTCAAAAAACTATTCCCACAATTTGGTAAATATAATAATACATACCCAGATTTTGTATATTTATTAATTATGTACACAATCTCGACTATTATTAACCATTTCATAATTAAATTTTAAATTTTTAATTGAACCACATATTTGCATTTAAATTTCCCGCCTGGCTACTACACGTACAATAATTATAGGTCAAGCATAAAAATTAATAATTTCCGTAAATTTAATACATGTAAGAGCCAAGAAAGTAATAAGCTTCATTATGTTCCCTAAAATTCCTACTTTTTCGACTTGGCGAACGGGATAAAAAATCAAATCCACAAATGCATTAGGTACGTATAGTAATATAAAATTAATTAATAAAATTTAAGTGGCCGAAATTTTTTTTGCTGAAAGTCATTAGGACTTTATGAGCATTATTTGAAATTAGCTAGAAGTTTGACTTTTAGACTTTTAAATACTTAGAAGATGAAAATTGGTCAAATGAAATTAGAATGATATTTTAAATATGCTAAGACCAATTTTGAAGTTAAAATACTCAAGAAAAGATGAGTTAGGCAAAATAGAGAAAAATTTGAGAAAATTTGAAATTTGCATTTGATTGATGAGTCTTTGAGTGATATAATCCTAGAATGCCATGTTTTAGAGTTAAAATGATGCATTAGGATCTATGTCATCTTTGGTATCTTGAAATTCTTGCATGTTAAAACGGTTGAAAATTTTCATTTCAAGATAGCAAGAATTAAGCATGTTTGCATTACATAAAAATGGTTGACCAAGTGGTTGACTTTTTAAATATACATGCTTTAGCTTATTTGAGAGTTTAAGAATTAACTTATTGATAATTTGAAGTTGCTCACATGAGAAAATTAAGGATATATGCTTCAAAATGGCAAGCTTCAATGATTGTATGCTTTGTATGCTTAAAATTGAAAAAACTTGACCAAGTAGTTGACTTTGAAAATATGAATGCTTTGGATTGTTTGAATCTTTATGCATAACTACTTGAGCCTTTGAAGGTGCTTGGATGATATATAAAATGCTTGATAGAAACTTGAATTTAGCAACTTTCAAAAGTCAAAGCTTAATATAATTAAGCTTGAAAAACGTTGACCGATAGGTTGACTTTGCACATATGCATGATTTGAAATGTTTCATTCCTTTGAATGTCAAAGCGGAAATCCAGGAAAAAGGTGGCGCTTCACTATATATCTATTTCCATCTTAAGAGTCACCGCGGTTAATTTATGAAAATCGGGAAAAAAAACTTAATAGAAAGTAGGGTTTAGGGGTTAGGGTTTAGGGTTTAGAAAATGATATGAAAATAGAAAATTCATGAGTAGCGCGGGAATTGGCTCCAAAAACTAATTTTCTACGGCGGTTCAACCGAGAACCCGCAGTATAAAGTATTTTCTACGGCGGTTCATGTTTGAACCGCCGTAGAAAGTTTGATTTCTACGGCGGTTCAAAGTTGAACCACCGTAGAAAAGTAGTTTTTGGAGCCAATTCCCGCGCTACGTACGTACGCATGGATTTTCTATTTTTTTGTACCAATTCAAAATACATTATATATATATATATAAGAATTAATTATAAAAGTTGTCTTAAAGTATTCAATTATTCAAATGAAAATATTTTATTTATGTAGTGGAAATTTACAAGATATCGAGAGCATAGAGGATCGAGAGAGTTGGATATATATGATGTGCATCAAGAGGGGAAAAGGAGAAAAGCGAAAGATGTATATATATATATATATGTATGTATAAACATATATGTATATATATATGTTTGTAAATTAATGAAATCCAGTGTTATTTAATTTTTTTCGGCCACTTAACTAATATTAATTAATTTTTATATTACTATACGTACCTATAATGCATTTGTCGAAAAAGTAGATATTTAACGGAACATAATGAAGCTTATTATTTTATCGTCTCTTACATGTATTAAATTTACGAAATTTATTAATTTCTATATTTGACCTATAATTAATAAATATACACAATCAGGGTATGTATTATTATACTTACAAATTTGTGAGATTAGTTATTTGAAAATGGAAAAAACAAATTAATATTAAAATATGCCCGCGCGGGATTGGCTCCAATTTTCTACGAGGAGACCTTTCAACGGCGGTTCAACAACGAACCGCCGTTGAAAAATGAATCCACCGCGGTTCACGAGTGAACCGCCGTTGAAAGTGGACTTTCAGCGGCGGTTAAACATTGAACCGCCGTTGAAGATACACTTTCAACGGCGGTTAAGAATTGAACCGCGTTGAAGTTCCACTTTCAACGGCGGTTCAATGTTGAACCGCCGTTGAATAGACGACCCGGTTAATTAAAGTTCAAAATTTTTGAACGTTCTTTTCCTCCCTCATTCTCTTCCTCTCCACTCCCATTTTTTCCCCTGCATTTCCCCTGTTTCCCGAACCAGCTGACAAGTAATTTATAAAGAGTTAAATATAAAATAAAAACAAAATGAACTGCGTATAGATTTCTCTGGAAATTTTACCAAAGTACTACTCCTTGGAAGAAAATAATAATAATAATACAAGAAACATTTATTCATAAATGAAAAATAAGGAAATCTATTTTCCGAAAAATTTGACAAAGTCTCCCCTATAAATGTAACGTACTCCCTGTAAATTCGATGCACATATACTTGAATACTTCACTAAAATTCCAACTATTTCGAATAATACGGAATTCAGTTTCAAATCACTTCAGACAGAATCTCCTCTGCTTGTTTTTACCAAAACACAAGTGCAATTTAAGATCAGCACATAAGCTTCACACAATTTCAAAAATAACATATTCATTTATAAACAGTTCCGCATATGAAGTCCCTGGAAATTTTGTCCCTTGATTGCGCGGCTTCATCCGAGGTGTGACCTGTTTCAATCCCACAGTACGAAGGATAAAAATAAATGTTGTTAAAATTTATTTCCACCTCTCTTCATTAAAATCAAAGAAACATATACAAATACACAAACACACATACACACCCACGGGAATTGAAGTTTAATAAAAACAAACAATATACCTGAAAATGATTCTTAACTTATTCTCTTTCTCTTATGGGACACTTGATCCTCGAACCATAATCCTTCGCTGTGGTCATCACGAAGTATGTATTTATCAAGTTCCCTATCTTCCTCATCTGCTCTCGGTTCAGGTAACCCACTAGAGAAAGGGCCAGCCTCATGAAGCCCTTCTTCTGTATCTATCCCTTCCACACCGTGATGTTGTTTACCATGAAGAACAACAGACCAATGTTCGTCACAAGGATCGGTGATATAAAAAACTTGTTTCGCCTGCGATGCAAGTATAAATGGTTCCCCCTTGAAACCCTCCCGATTGAGGTTGACCAAGGTAAAATCCAATGGATCATCAGTTCGAACCCCACTATTGTTATCAACCCATTTGCAGCGAAATACAACTATCTTGAAACAAACATAGTCAATCTCCCAAATATCTTCGATCACCCCGTAATAAGCCATGCTTGCATACAATGGATTTTTATCCTTCCTGCTAGAAACATGTAAAGCCTCTGAGATTAATGTAACACCACTGTTTTGTGCCGTACTCTTCTCATCTCGTCTCTTAGTAGCAAATGAATATCCATTTATGTCATAGCATGAAAATGCTCGTACCGCAGGGCTGGGCCTAAATGCCAACCATTTCAATGTCTCCAAAACGTCTTTGCCCAGGACAGCATTACCAAACCAATAGACAAATGTCCGAATATGTTCATTGAGCACACGTTGATCCGTCCAAGTAGGATAAGACGTTCTTATTGATTGTATGTGGTCTGTCACATAGGGCGCAACTTCTTCAGAATTGCGCATAACGTAGAGATGCGCCTTCATCAATTCAACATTAGACGGCAAAAAAAATTTTCCTCCCCTTGTGCCCATACCTGTAATCCTCCCATCGTGCCGATTCTTAGATATTCCAATGGATGCGGTCCCGGCCAAGTACTCAGTGCAAAACTCAATTACCTCCTCAGCTATATAACCTTCAACAATACTAGCATCAGGACGACAACGATTCTTCACACACCTCTTATATACTTTCATATATCGCTCGAATGGGTACATCCATCGCAAACGCAGATTTTTATCTCTCTGACCAAATGAATCACCAACTGCACCATAATATCAAAGAAAGCGGGTGGAAAATATATTTCTAATTGACAGAGAATAACAGTTATTTCATCTTGTAGCTGATCAAGTCTTTCGCGCGCGATAACCTTGCTACATATAGCATTGAAGAAGAAACAAAGTCTTGTTATACTGGACTTAACATGCTTGGGCAATATCGAGCGAATAGCTACAGGCAACAATTGCTGCATTAAGGCATGGCAATCATGAGACTTCAAACCAACCAGTTTTAAATCTTTCAAGGAAACAGGTCTGCTTACATTTGAAGAATATCCGGATGGAACTTTGATGCTACGCAAACTTGAACACAGTTATTTTTTCTCCTTTCTGGACAAAGTGTGACAGGTAGGGGGTGGATATATGCGTTGTCCTCGAGCTACCGGTGCTAAATTTGCTCTTATGTTCATATCAACCATATCAAGTCGTTATAACCATCCTTAGTTTTACCAGGGATGTTCAAGTGCGTACCTAAGAGGCTTTCGCAAATATTTTTCTCAATATGCATGACATCGAGACAATGTCTGACATCCAAGTTCTCCCAGTATGGAAGTTCAAAAAATATGGATTTTTTCTTCCAACAACCTGTATCATTATTGCTGGACTCCGAAGTTTTACCAAACTCAACATTAATGTCCGTCACACGAGCTTTCACCTCTGGCCCGCTCAAGGGTTCTGGAGCTTTTCTGAACTCTTGGAATCCATTGAATGCTCTTTTCATACGGCGATAAGGATGAGTCTCGGGAAGAAATCTGCGATGCCCAAGGTATACTGTCTTCCTCCCATGTGCAAGCTGACAAAAATCTGTACTCTCCTCACATATTGGACATGCTTTATGCCCTTTAACAGAGTACCCAGACAAGTTTCCATAAGCAGGAAAATCATTAATGGTACAGAACACATGGCACGTAATGTGAACATTTCTTCACGGTAGGCATCAAACACAGGTGCGCCTTCATCCCATAACTTTTTCAAGTCTTCAATAAGAGGAGCAAGATACACATCGATGTCATTTCCTGGTTGCCGTGGGCCTGAAATCATTAGAGACATAAGTATGTACTTGCGCTTCATACACAAGTAAGGCGGCAAATTGTAAATAACCAACATCACCGGCCATGAGCTATGTGTGCTACTCAGACTGCCAAACGGGTTCATTCCATCAGTACACAGACCAAGCCTCAAATTTCTTGCTTCTCCCCCGAAAGAAGGATACATTGAATCAATCTTTTTCCACTGATCTGAGTCTGATGTATGCATTATCACCTTGTCATCATCACTGGGAATACACCGATCTGAATGCCATGTCAATAGTTTTGCATCTTTTTCATTAGCGAACAACCGTTTAAATCTCGGTATTATAGGAAGATACCACAGAACCTTAGCCGGCGACCCCTTCTTTTGCGCATCAGAACTGTCTTCAACAGCATCACACAGCTGCTTGTTTTTGTATCGGGGAGTGTTACACTTAGGACACCGCAATAAATCCTTATACTCATTCCTGTAGAGGACGCAATCATTTGGGCAAGCGTGGATCTTCTTATACTCCATACCCATTGGACACAACATTTTTTTCGCCTCGTAAATTCGATCTGGAAGTTCATTATCTTCTGGGAGCATATCTTTCAATACCCTCAATAAGGCTGTAAAACTAGTATCTGACCACCCATTTGCCGCTTTCAAACTAAACAACTTCAAAACACTAGACAATCGTGTATATTTACTGCAACCCTTGTATAGAGGCTTCTCATTGTCACCCAAAATCGAAGCAAGAACTTCCGGTTTATCAGCAAAATCCTCGCCCACATCCTCAATCATGGCATCTAATCGATCTCTAGTAATCGCATCATCTCCTTTTGCATGAGATTTTCTTTGCTCAGGTAAACCATCAATACTTTCACCATGCCAAATCCACAGTTTATAAGAAGGATCAAACCCGTGCCGATATAAATGGAATCTTATTGTATCTGAGTTATCAAACAGCGCCCCATTTTTACAAGATTTGCACGGACAATGAACGTACTTTGTATTCTTATAAGCGAATTGAATGAAATTCTCAACTTCTCTCGTATAAGAATAGGAGGTCCGATCACCACAGAACAAGATATTTCGATCCATGTGTAACTAAGACTTTGAAATAATTAAAAATACCAAATAATAATTCAACAAACAATGTACAAAGTATCAAGTTGCATGCTTGTCTTAGCACATGTCATAATACTTATGTTAGTCATATATGTGCAAAACTACTATAATACCTCAATGAAAAAAATAATGCAATGACAACACATGCGCAATAGACATAATCGAATGAAGAAGAAACTCTAAGTTTTTCATTCATGCATTTCGTCAAACACATAAAATGCATAAAAAAATAATACACACTCTAAGTAGTGCTAATTATATGAACATCATCCATTAAAAATCAAACACTATAAATCAAATTACATCACCGAAAACTACATAGTATAACTAAATATGGTTCCACACTACTAAGGTTCGCCACATACATGGAATATATGCAACTTTAATTTTCAGCCATGCATCTACCATAAATAAAAATAAATGCTATAGGATGACATATCTAAAGTACAAGCATAAGCAATTACTGGAAAATTTTATAAGTTTCTAACCTTTAGGTGGTAAATTTTAGCTCCAAATGATGATTCTTTATGTTCAACGTGCAAAACCGTAGTAGAAATTTGGAGACAGACACTCTCGGCCGCGATATGGGAATACACGGTGTTATTTAGGTTTTAATATATATATACGTCAATACTACGGCGGAGAAAATTAAACCGCCGTAGAAAGTCTACGGCGGTTGAAGGGCAACCGCCGTGGAAAGTGGACTTTCCACGGCGGTTTCCCTCCAACCGCCGTAAAAAGTCCCCTTTCTATGGCGGTTTGTCCCAATCGCCGTAGAAAGTCCCTTTCTACGGCGGTTTAATTTTAAACCGCCGTAGAAAGTCCTGTTCTACGGCGGTTCATTTTTAGACCGCCGTAGAAAGTCCGCATTCCTTTTATTACTGCGGTTTTCTATTTTTCGCCATTAATTCGCAGCCGTTAAAGTTCCGTTTTGTAGTAGTGGCATAATACTAATTACTAATTATCTTCTTCTTTTTTATTACGGAACGAATTATCTTCTTTACATGCATTAGTGAGAATGTATCAGGTCATTTCCAATTATCTCTATAAAGTTACTATATATTTATTTCTACATTAAAAGCCAAATTAGAGTCAACAATTATCTCTATAAAGTTACTATATATTTATTTCTACATTAAAAGCCAAATTAGAGTCAAAAGACAAACAGTTTTCTCGTCAGATACACAATACATGAGTCTAAATTTGATATAAATATTTTCATCAATACATAGTGCATTAGGGATTAGATTTATAAATTACTTGGAGGGATCCTGTCACACTGTCTTACTGTCAAACGCATGATACATGATATGGTTGTTAAACTCGGAAATTGGGATAAAATCGTTTATGCCTAGAATCGGAATTGTAGAATCAGATCGTAAAATCGGATTCTGGAATCGAAAAATGGAAAATACGTACACATGTATTTAACTATAATTATATCATAAACTCAATGAGTCTCATACAAACTCATAATTGTTTAATAAAAGCCACAATAAAAATGTCAAATCTCAATCCATCAAGATTTAAGTAGTGCATAAAGGAGTTAGGGCAAAAAAAAGATAATGAAGATTAAAAAATGAAGTCTTGAATTGAATGGAATGAAACCCGTAGTTGTGAAGATTGAAGAAGATAGGGGAAAATGATTGCAATTGAGAATTTGGGCTACCAAATAGTGCACTTGTAAATTTGGGCCACCTGAATTTGATCGAATTTGGGCCTCCCAAATCGCATATTTAAGTGGATTTGGTCCAATCTCGGAGTCCATTCAATAAATTTGTGGAATCGGCTAGAAGTGGGTAGAATTGGCCGATTCTACCTGATTCTAGACCGATTCTACCCGATTCTACAGAGGATGATGCAATTCTAAAATTAGATACGATTCTACCCGCGTTTGGCTCGATTCCTTGGTCTAGACTCGTAGAATCGGCCGATTCTAAGAGTCTAGACCCGAGTTTAACAACTATTACATGAGAGGATAAACTTGATATGCGTGTTTTCATCAATACACTCAGTTAGTGGTTAGACTCATAACCGTGATACATATAAGTAGCTAAACTCATAACATCATATGTTAAACTCAATACGTGATATATCAATGGTTAAAGTTGATATGTGACATCAGAGACAAAATTCATAACCAGTGACGGAGCCACGTTTAAGATTGCCCCACCTCTTTTTCTTAAAAACCATTAATATAGTATAAAATGTATAAAATTTTGAAGTAATTGATAAACAGCCCCGCAGAAATTATAATATTAGGGGCAAAACTAAGATTAACAAAACAAAAATTCAATACTTTTTATATTCTTAAATCTCAGTCCTTCCTAAAATTTTATGTTCTTACGCTTATAAATCTTCTTATTATGAGTTAGGAAATGTAAACTCTTTGAAAAAAAAAAAAAAGTTGCAAATATCTTTCTAATATCTCATGGATATATTAATTATTGTAATGTCAAGTTTGTGTTAAATCTCATAATCTTTCCTAAAATTTTATGTTCCCACACCTATAAATCTTCTTATTATGTGTTTGAAAATGTAAACTCTTTTAAAAAAAAATAAAATTGCACATATCTTTCTAAAATCTCATGGATATATTATTGTAATGTTAAGTTTGTGCAGCACGATTGACAGTTAATATAGCTACATAGTAGTACTTGTTTTAGGAAAAAACATGTTAGGCTATAAAATTTGAACTTACATATTGAAAAGAATATAAGTTGTGCTTGTAACAAAATATTGAGTATATATTTTTTTTTTGACATGTTCAATAAAAATTTAATTTTTATTATTAGTTTTTTTACCCTTGTATCCCCAATAATCGAATCATGACCTCAGGGTTACAAGGCCCTTCCCTTACAGCCACCCCAACCTTCTCTTCCCAAAAAAGTTAAAATTACACCATATATATTTATATACATATATATATATATATTATAAAATTTTACTATGCCTTAGAGAAAAATATTGTTTTGTCTTACATACTTTGCCTCCCCTGACTTTGTGCTTGAATTTGCCATTGTTCATGGCCCGACACACAAGATGCTAAGCTTGATATGCAGTTGATACGTTATAGTTTAAGTTACTCAATACACAATTACTCCCTTCATTTCATTAGAAAAGTCCACTTTGATTCATGTACAACTTATTATAAATGTCAAGATACAATACCTAAAATAGTTAATTTAACACATTTTATTCCATTTATATCCTTACTTATTAAATATGAGTTAGTTGTGGATCACAAAGTGATTATATTAATAAGATTATGAGGAGTAAAAAAATATGAAAATGGATTCTTTTATTGGAAATTTATTTTTTTCAAAATGGAGGTTTTCAATGGAACGGAGAGAATATTATATTCTAAATAGATACGAGATATATTAGATGTTAAACTTGTAATCGTATTTAAACTTAATACAAAAATGACTAAAGCCCATATGCGTGTCATCATAACGTAACTGTTATAATTCAGAGGCTAAACTCGACGTACCCAGTCAAAATACTATACATATTCGGATACAAATTTTCGTGAATTACTTCCTCTTAGTATATATTATGTAAAGTGGACGCTACAATCTGAACTGAAACCCCACAACTAGATATTTTCTATTAATTTTGAAGCTGTTGTCCAACCCCAAGTTTTAGTGGTTTTTCTTATTTTTTTATTTTTTATGAAATGCCCCATTGTCATTAAGAGACCTAATCTATTACGTACATTGAAGGCAGGGGCTATGGGAGGAAAAAAATGAAATGAGGAGTCTCGTGCAGAGTTCTGTCAACTTTGCACTATAAATAGGCGAAACAGATAGAAGTACGAATAGAACCTTCGATATCTAGGTGGCCCGACCTACGCACTAACCGTTAAGGCACAAACCTGTTCCTAGTTTTAGTGGTTTTAGCTAAGTGAGTTTTTAAACGGATTTTTGTGGTGTGGAGCACGTCGGATCTGCAATATCGACCTCATGTTTCTGCACTGGGGTGCGTGATATAATTAAAGTTATGGTGGGAGGGGACTTCAGTGACGAGTGAAAAATAGTGGGTATACATTTACACTAACACAATAGATAAAGGATCTATACATCAAGTGGGTATCATGGATCTACACTCTTTTTTTTCTTTTCTTTTTTTTTTCTTGTTTTTGTAATGGTACTCCTAACAATAGATTATAAATTCATTTCAATAGTTAGTCACATGACATGCATTTATTGATATATCGATATAATGTTAATAAATATTTTATAAAAATTTAACCAATGAATAAATACCATGTTACTGAATATAGAAAGAGATTTTTTATGTATATAGTCCGGAGACGATCCGGAGAAAAAACTTTAGTGGTCGTTCAATTTTTTTGCCTATCATGGTCACACCCATGGTAAAATCACACACTCATGCAAGGCAGTTTGATAAAATTTAATGCTTAATTCTAAATGTTTAATGTTAAAATTAAAATACTACATTGATTAAACAACTATATATTATCTTAATGATGAACGTCTGAATCAAAACTCTTAATCACTCAATATTGTTTGATAATATGCTAATTTGAAGATATTTAAAATATGCAGTTTTACCCATTATATTGAATTTGTAATATTTATTCATGTAAAACATCAAATTTTGCAAATGATATAATATGATTAATAAAAGAACATTTTAAAAAAAAATCAAATACACTAAAAATAAATTATGAAAACACACACCAAAAGTATTAAAATTATTTTTCTTTCAATCTTAGTTTTGCCTCTAGTTATTATTTGTTATGAATTTTTTTGGCAATTTGTTAAAGTTCTTTAAAATGGAAAATGAATACAAGTATCGTTGATCTACAAATTTGCATGAACTTGTTGCACATGAGTGCGGCTCATAATCATATATATGAAAAGAAAAGAAAATTTTCTTTTTTAGAGCAAAAGGAGTACTTTTAGTTTATTATATACTCCTTTCGATATAAAATAACTGATGTTAGATAATTTTTAAGACATATTAAGAAATTATTCTAATTAACGAAAAAAACTCTACTAATTAATTACTCCGTATACGAGATAATATCAAATAATAATGATTAATTGGTAAAAGAATACAAGTAAATTAGATAATCAGAGTAATTAATAAAAATAAATTTGAAAGAAGATAAACTTCATTACTACTAGTCAGTTAATTTACAATTTATTCTATACTTTAAATATCATCTATTGTGACCCGAGGGAGTATAACAGTTATGATTGTCGGTTTGAATAACAATATTAAAGGCAGAAACGAACTAGTACCTTAACGGTTGTGATGTATAGTGCGCATCCGTTGTACCACATCATCATGCTGATGTGGTGCAGCCAAGCCAATGAAAAAACAACACATGTCAAGGAAATACACATCAGATTTATAAATAATTATTTTATTCTTTTTCACTTAACCCTTCGCTACAATAGGCACCGGCCGCCACCATCAACACCCCACGACTACCGCCAACATCATCCCCATCCACACCCACATCAGCCATCAGTTACCACCGATATTATCACCGTCGACCACTATCACCACCAATTATGGCCAACAATTTAACATATATGAATTAGGTGTTCTCAAACGTCAGATCTGGACTTATAAATTTATTTCAGACATTGTGAATTGCTAAAATCATTCTTTCAATCATCATTCATGGTCGAAGTTAAGTGGGTGAGTGAAAGAGAAGGGCTAATTTGATAATTTGTCCACCATAACCGCCAGTGTAATGGCCGTTGTCGTCTCCGTCGAATACGAAGCTTTCTGGCCTAGGTGCACCGGGACTCGGAAAGGCCTCGGGGTGTTGATTTTGTTTTTGGTCGCCGTCAATCTTGGGCGATGATAAGTGTCGTGGTTGGAGTAGAGGACTGACAATTTTAATCCAAGTAACGGAGACTAGAGTTGCGAGTACAACGATTGAGGCCCACGGCTAATGGCTTTGCGGTTTGCAGCGCCGCCCACAAACACTAAACAGAATGCCAATTTAATTCATTGAGAAAGGAAAGGGACTCAGAGGAGTAGTGTGGGGATGTAATGGTTTGGTTGGTGGTGGCAGGGGTTATTGATGGTTTGGTGGCCGGCGGTGGCTATTGTAGTGATGGGTTAACTGGAAAATAATATGAAGTGAAATAATTATTTACAGATCTGATGTGTATTTCTTTGACATGTGTTGTTTTTACATTGGCTTGGCTGCACCCATCAGCATGATGATGTGGTACAATGGATGCGGAGAATAATTTCTCCGTATAATGGGCTATCTTACAATGGATGCGGGGAATAATTTTTTCGTATAATGGGCTATCCAGATGTTTGAGATTTAATTCTTACCTTTATTAATTCTGATTCTGTATGAGACTTTCCATTTCGTTTGTTCTTGTTGTCCCACAATAAGTTTCTAAAATATTAATACATTAAGAAGAAATATTAAAGGCGATTGTGCGTGTGCCGGACACAAGCACTGAATTTCAAATAGAAGATTCTAGCACTAGCTATAGGAGGTTTATATGTTATATCATTGAAAATATTATCATTATACGTGGGAATGCCTCTTGTCAATAAGAAATAATCATTTCTTTGGCCTTATCTGATCGATCTGAGTGGATTTTCGACGTCTTGTAGTAGAGTGGAATGACCTAATAAATAAATGACAAAACAATCTAACCTTCTGTAAAACGAATATAAAAGAGTACAATTAGGTACAATCTCTCTCACATGAATGTAGTTGGTTGCTTTTGGTGCCATATATTTCCCTTATATTATAAGAAACTGTTATTTGTAGTACCATTTTACTAAATGCACTTATTAATTAAGAGTAAAAATATAATGATAGCCCTACACTAATAACAAAGAGGGAAGGTGGTTGGCGGCGGCTGGTAGGTATCGTTGGAAATTGCAGGACCGAAAGAAGAAGAAGAAAGAGAAAAATGATCCCCGGAAATTGCAGGAAAAAACGGAAGAAGAAGAAGAGGTGAACTTCGCTGGGAATTGCAAGACCCTTAAACCTTCACCAGAAAACCTTCGTTGGCCTGTGGCGAAGGTTTTAAAGCCTTCTCCAGAGGCTAGCGAAAGCTGCTGGCCAAGGTTGAAGAAAACCTTTGCCTGCAATAATGGTGTTTCTGGAAAAAAAAAAAAAAAAAAAAACTTAAAATGAGAAATTTTTTGTGATTGGGAGGATGTTTTTGTATTTTCATTCCTTAAAATTGGTAAGTGATACCTATATTTAGTAAATTGATTGGTGCAAATAACATTGCCCATATTATATACTCTTTCTGTGCTATTTCTACTTTGTATTACTAAAAACAGTACTACAAAGTGAATTTTTTGAATAGAACGGAGAGAATATTATATAATTGTAGGTTATAATCTATATATAGAGATGTTAAGAACTCAAAGTACAAAGTTGGTCAATTATAAGGCCTTTAGTAGCAAGTGTGTATAATCCCATTACCTATAATATACTCTCAAAATCAGGTTGATTTTAATTTACGCTCATTTAGCTCAACTACTAGTTAACCATCTATTGTGGTGGTAAACATAAGAATGACAATGATAAATGTAATAATTACATTCGTCACACGAAATTAGTCTAGATTTAATTTCAATAGGGCAAATGATAGTATCCCCTTATGTAATACCTTATGTGATAGTTACTCCCTTATGTTTTTAAAATGCCCAATTACCCCCTTATATTTTGGATTAAACTGTCAATTTGATGGAAAATCGCAAATCTAACGGACAATGTCATGCACGCGCGTCAAATTGAGACCCCCACCTATCTCAGCCTACAGCAGCAAGATTTATTCATTTATCCGTGGCTAATCATCCTCCATTGTGATGTGATTCCAGAAATTTTGCTATCAAATTAAATATACTAATCAATTTCATTTTGGAGAAGGTTGTGGAAGAACACCAATGGAAAATTTAGGAACATACAGTTTTGAAGAATTCTAATAATATCAATGACCCAAAGAATTTTTTTACAGCATCAAGAACAGAATATTAAAAAAGAAATCGAACAATATTAAGATTTAGAAAGAAACGGATCCAGAAGCATCAAGAACCGAAAAGGGAAAAAAAAAAGTTCCAGCAGGACCAAAGATGTGATTATTATGTAGCAATAGGGACTAGAAAGATCTTTTGATGGGAGAGGAAAAGTGTTAGAAAATGAAATTAATGATTAAAAAAATTTTAATTTCCACTTGAAACCCACACGTTTGGGTTCGGGGTTGGGGTTCGAGTTGGGTTTACACAAATTGTGCCAAGCTTCCATGGATACAGATTATGACGGAAACGCGTACTGGGTTGCAAGCAATGAAGGAAGAGAGCCTTGCAAGCTGTGTTGCCGATGATGGTGCTCTAGTCTCGTTCTTCTTCGGTGGGGGAGTTCTTGAATTTTTTATTATTTCACAGTAAATCTTCTTTTTGTTTTTACAAGGTTAACTTCGGTATATCATATAGTTTTTGTGTAACTATGTTAGTTTGCGATTTTCCATCCAATTGACAGTTTAGTCCAAAACATAAGGGGGGTAATTGTGCATTTTAGAAACATAAGGGGCTAACTGTGCATTTTGAAAACATAAGGGGATAACTGTCACACATGATGATGTGACGCAAAAATTACAATGAGGAAACGATGCTTTTTCGCGGCCCAATGAACTCTTGAAGACAGTAATAGCCCAATCCAAATGAAGCTTTGAGGAACACAATGGCCCAACTTGAGATGAGCAATTTGAGGGATGAACTAAGTATGGTTGCTGAGTTTGGCAAAGAGGATGAAGCTTGATGATTTTGCACTGCTCCGTTCACCAATTGATGATCAATTCAGAAAAGGAGCTGGCTTTCCCCCCTGTATAGGCTCCGACGATCAAGTCAGTAATATGAAAGAGATAAACAATATAGAACAAGAGTGTTCAGAGAAATTGTAAATGAGAGAATAACTTAAGAAATGCTAGTGAGAATTGCCAGAAATTGCTTATTGGAACTTACCGAAATGAGGCTTGTGCCTGAGTATTTATAAGATTACTCTTGATGGTTCCGTTGGGTCGTGAAGACATACGCTCCCACTTATTCTTTTTGCAATGATGGTTTTTGCCGTTCCTGGAATAATGGCTTTAACATGGCTCCTTTGTCATCATTGTTCCTGCATTTATACTAATTTTTGGGGTCCTACCATGATATTTAACTATTATATCAATATTATCTATATTTCAGATCGACTTATACTATACCGACCTGAGCTCCCTGTGTTTTAAGTATTTACCGACCTGAGCTTTAATACTGTTGACTGATCTAACTTCTCTACTTTTTTACTGACCTGGGCTTATAGTTTATACTTTTCTTGACCCAATCTTTCAGAGCTGGATTTTACCGATCTAAGATTCTCAAGTTGATTTGTAACATTTTCCGACCTAAGCCTTCACGAGTCTATTAAGTCTTTAGGACCGAGGTAAGCCTTTATATCCGATCTAAAATCATGACAGAGACTCAGTTTGTATGATCTTCACGATCTGAATATGGATCTGGGCTTTTTTATCCTTTACTGTTTCTTAGATTTGATTAACTGGGCTAGGCCCAATGGGGATTTCAATTTTATGCACATCAACAAGCCCCCCCAGTATTAGGTTTTACCGATCTAAAACTTAATACTCTTTGGGTTTTCCGAGCTAACACCCAGCATAAAGGATATGATTTTCTAGATTGATCCGAGCCAATTTTCCGAACTAAGCAACATACCGTATTTTTACTAAGCCGTATGTGAGGCGTTTTTCCAGTATTTATCCGACCTATACTTCATATAAAAACATGAAATATGACATGAAATCCGACCTACAAAGAATAGTCTCATCCGACTGTATAGTAATAATTGTAATTCCGATCTAAAGAATTTGAACAGTTTTCGGACAAATAAATGTAATCATAAATACGTACCTTTGCGTTACCCTAGATCGGGATTCTGAAGAGGCGGACCTGTCTGGACACGCCTTCACGTTTATTATAGCTATCGGTACGACTTCCAAGGCCGTTTTATGTTCTCTTCGATTTCATCGAGGCTTCACTATAAAAATTGCGAGTGCAAGCTTTTTATTCCCTCCATCATTCGCTTTCCTGAAAAGAGAAATTTTTACCTTCCTCCTCCTTCCCTTCGCCGGAGTTTTTGCGATTTTGCCGGAATTTTGTGCCGTGTTCCAATTTTCGCAATTTTTGCTGGGGTTGTTGTCTTGTCGTCATTATCTTTCCGCTGCCTCGCCTTTTCCCCTGTTCATCTGTCTGCCATGGCCTCTGAAAAAAGCTCAGGTACCGGAGCATCGCGCCAAACTCCGGCATCAGGTTAGCATCCTTGTCCCTTTCTTTTCTGATGATTTATTTTCCTTTCAGATCTATCCTGTTTGAGCATTTGTGTAGGATTGATTTATCCATGATTATTTGCATTGATTGCTGTAGATTCGGCTGCCACACACGAATTTAAACCCGAGGAAATAATTTCACAAATGACTATGGCGGATTTAATAAACCTTAGGTCGACCCATTATATAGATCCTTTTGTTCCTATTCGTTTACCCGAGCCTGAGGAGAGGATAAATATTACATCGGAGAGTTGGGTCGGGGTTTATGAATATCATATTAACTTTGGGCTGAGGTTTCCGACCCTAGATATGTTGAACGAAATGTGTGACTTTCTTAATATTGGGTTGAGCCAACTAGTACCTAATGCCCTTAGGTTTCTTATAGGATTCATATATGTGTGTTTTGGGGCTGGGGTTCGACCTACGGTAGACTTGTTTTTTCAATTCTATACTGTTCGTAAATACCCTTATGGCAAATGGTGGGTGACCTTCCAGAAGCGTAGGAATAGCCCTGTACTTATTACCGATTCCCCTGATACCAACAAACAATGGAGGGATAGATTTTTTATGGTGAAGGCTGAGGAAGCGAATCTACCTGTCGTTGGTCTCAGTTTTATTTTACCAGTCGAACAATCCCGAGACAAGTCCGACCCCAGAATTCAATCGGACTATAAGGTGTTAAAAAACTATAGTAGCTCGGCTAATATTCGGTTAAATTTCCTTCAGAGGATCTTCTTGTTTCGGCCGGGCTGAGCCAATC
Source organism: Leptodermis oblonga (assembly GCA_016801395.1). Taxonomy (NCBI): domain Eukaryota; kingdom Viridiplantae; phylum Streptophyta; class Magnoliopsida; order Gentianales; family Rubiaceae; genus Leptodermis; species Leptodermis oblonga. The sequence continues at coordinate 30,912,783 of CM028755.1, forward strand.
CCCCATGTAGAAAGTAAATACCTGTTCCTTGAACTCTTTATCTACGGTATCCTCATCCTTCATAGCTCGGTAATTTTGATTTATTCATGTTGCTTATTTTCAGGTAGTCTCGGCGGGTTCGGAAGGAAGAAAAAAGCCAACAAGCCTATTGCAACTTCGGGATCTTCCAAAAGATTGGCTGAGATCGATCTCACGGAAGAGGTCGAGGTGACCGACCCTCCCAGCTCAGCATTGGTGACCCGGGTCGCAAAGAAGAGCAGGCCGACCCCAGAAGAAATCCAGGCAGCTAAGGCTGCCAAAGCTCCACAAACCCTGTCCGGCCCTACTGCCAAAGTTTTTCTGAAATAAATGGTTACCCGGGACATCATTCTCATAATATCCTTGTCTCGGATTTTTGTAGGTCTTGTTCAACTATGCGGCCACAAATAGAAGAACAACAACTTTAGATGTCTTAGCCCAAAGCTATGAACTGGAGAGATCAAAGAATCCGAACAAGGCCGTGGAGGAATTGGAGTTTCAGCTGCGGCTTGAGAAAAGCAAGATTTCAGGGCTTGAAGTTGAAAAAACCGGGCTAATGCAGCAAAACCAAGACCTGAGCACGAAGTCCAGCCAACTGGTGACCAAGATCCAGGGCCTGGAAGCAGAGATGAAGGCTCTGAAAGAAGAAAAGTCTTCCTGGGGAAAAGAGAAAACTGCCCTGGAGAAAGCTGCCGAAGAGGCCAAGAAAACTGCAGAAGAGGCTACAAAGAAGGCTGCAGCGATGGTCAGTTCGGAAGAGGCTGAAGCATCTCGTCAGGCCGAGCTGAAACTTTTTAAGGAAGGGACCCTGCTGGAGTTGATGAACCGGCGTTTTTTCGAGCTAATCCAGTGTGGGTATACTATATGCTGGGACGAGCTAAAAGGCTCCAGATAGGCAGAAGGTGCTCCAGAAGACTCCATAGTCCAGTCTTCTTTGCTTCCGGAGGGACGTGATCCTTTTTTGACTTAGTAGAGGAAATCAAGCAAGAATGCCGAGACATTGTGTTCCGATTCCAGAAAAGGTCGAAGAGGATCCTGTGGTCGACCCCCAGGAGATAGCGGACGAAGCCTCTTCTCAAGCTCCTTCTTCCTGAGATCGGCCTTTCTTTAGATCGGGCTTGCCCTTCCTTCCAGCTGTGTGAGGAATGTAGGTAGCATGCCTAGATGCAGTTGCAGTGATGTACTTGGTTTTATACTTTGTAGAATTTTTTCTGATTCTGGTCCCTTTCGAAGAATTTTTCTAGTATTCAGACCATATGTAACCGAGCTTGATTATTGAATGAAAATGATCCTTTCTGTCTCCTTTAAATTTTGCCTTTTTCATTTTTAACTCGGACTGCTTTTACTGATAATATTTTCTCAAGTGTGCGGCATTCCAAGTTCGCGGAATCAATCGTCCTTGCAAGTCTTCTAAAATATAACTTCCGGTAGGTCGGGCTTCGATTACCCGATAAGGCCCTTCCCAATTAGAAAATAACTTGCCTTGTTCTTGTGGTTTGCTGATAGATCGGTTTCGTAAGACTAAGTCTCCTGGTACAAAAGCTCGATGTTTGACCCGAGCATCATAGTGTTGCCAAACTAAATTTTTGTAATTCATTTGATGTACATAAGCTGAGTCCCGAACTTCCTCTATCAAATCCAAGCTGAACTCCAAGTTCTTCTGGTTTTGATCTCTTTCGAAGTACATAACTCGCGGGGCTCCACTTTGTATTTCTGGGGGGATGACAGCGTTGACCCCGAAGGCCAACTCGAAGGGGGTCTTCCCTGTGGCTGATTTGGGCGTAGTCCGGTGGCACCAAAGCACATGGGGCAGCTATTCTACCCAATTTTTACCTTTATCTTCTAGCCTGGATTTCAGCCCGTGTAACAAAGTTCGGTTTGTGAGTTCTACTTGTCCATTTGCAGGAGGATGAGCTACCGATGCAAAACGTTGGGTGATACCAAGTTTTGAACACAAGGCTGTGAATTCCTTAGATTCGAACTGAGTTCCATTGTCCGAAATAACCGATCTGGGCACACCGAAACGACAGATGACTTGCCTCCAAAGAAATCGAGCTACGGTTCGTCCAGTAATATTTGTCAGTGCCTCGGCTTCCACCCACTTTGTGAAATAATCTATGGCTACAACAATATAATTGCATGAACCGACCTTAGGAAACGGTCCCATGAGATCTATCCCCCATTCTGCGAAAGGCCATGGGGCAATTATCCCAGTGAAGCTGGAGGCCGGCAACTTGTAAATTGTCGCATTGTGTTGGCAACTGGAACACCGTTGAACATACTCCACTGCTTCTTGGAATAATCGGGGCCAATAAAACCCAGCCCCAATTATTTTCTTGGCCAAATTCCGAGCCCCAATGTGAGACCCGCAATCTCCTTCGTGTACTTCCTTCAGCATGGCTTCAGCTTCTCCCGATCCCAAGCATTTTAGTAAAGGCATCAAGAAACCCTTTTTATATAAGTCCTCCCCGATTATCTGATAGTGTTCAGCCTTCCTTTGTATTCGTTGTGCTTCCTTCCGGGATTCAGGTAAAGTGCCATCTTGTAGGTATTGCCATATAGGAAATCTCCAATCCCGTCCGTCACTTATAGACAAGATTATTGGTTCGGCTATACTCCTGGTATGTACTTCTTCTACTAAGACGGTTTTAGTCAGGTGAGAAAAAACTGAAGAGGCCAATTTGGACAAGGCATCGGCATTTGTATTTTTGCTTCGTGGGACTCGTTTTATAGCCCATTTTTGAAAACATTTTAGTTGCTGTTGCACCAATGTTAAATACTTCTCCATTTGTCGATCCTTAGCCTTATACTCCCCCAAAATTTGTTTAACCACGAGCTGGGAGTCTGAACAAATTTTTAGATTTTTGACCCCAAATTTCCGAGCTAACTTCAGGCCGGCTATCATGGCTTCGTATTCAGCTTCATTATTTGTGGCTGTAAAGCAGAATCGTAGAGCGTAAGTGTGAATTTCTCCTCCTGGGCTGGTGAGGACGATCCCCGCACCCGATCCGGACTGGCTTGAGGCACCATCCACGTAGAGAGTCCACGCATTATCACCTTCTGCTATTGTTAAAAGTAGATCGGTTTTTTCTGACGGACTTGATATGCTCTCCTGTTGATCTGGCACTCCTTCAGCTATGAAATCGGCCAACACCTGTCCTTTGACTGCCGTGCGCGGGGCGAACGTGATGTCATACTCCCCTAATTCAATGGCCCATTTGGTGAGTCGTCCTGAAACTCTTGCCTTTTGTAAGATGGCTTTGAGGGGTGCGTCAGTATAAACGGTGACTCCGTGGGAATTGAAGTAAGGGCGAAGACGCCGTGTGGAGTGAACTAGAGCCAGGACTAGCTTTTCTAGGCTGGAATAACTTTTCTCTGCTGCCTGCAAAACTTTACTAACAAAATAGATGGGTCTCTGGACCCGGTTATCTTCTCGGAGCAAAACCGAGCTAATGACAGATTCGGTAGTAGCTATATACATGTACAATTGTTCTCATGAATAGGCATAGTCAAAGATGGCAAAGAAGCTAAGTATGTTTTTAATTGTTCAAAAGCATTTTGACATTCCGGGGTCCACAAAAATTTATCAGTTTTCTTTAAAATGTTAAAAAATGGTAATGCTCGTTCTGCTGACCGGGCTAAAAACCTATTCAAAGCTGCTAATCTACCCGTTAATTGTTGTACTTCCCGAATTGTCCTAGGTGGGTGCATTTTCAGTACAGCTTCTACTTTCTTAGGATTAACCGAGATACCCCCCTCAGAAACCATGTATCCTAAGAACTTTCCTGAAGTGGCCCCAAAAACACATTTTTTTGGATTTAACCTTAATTTATATTGGGCTAGTGTTTCAAGGGTTTCACGCAAATCAGATAAATAAGCAGATTCATTTTTACTTTTTACAAGTAAATCATCAATATAGGCTTCCATATTTCGACCTAGCTGTTTTTTGAAAATTTTATTCACCAAACGTTGAAAAGTAGCTCCAGCATTCTTTAAACCGAAAGGCATGGTTATGAAGTAATATGTACCTTTGTCTGTAATAAAAGATGTTTTTTCTTCATCTTCCTTGGCTATGAAGATTTGATGATATCCCTTATACGCATCCAAGAAGTTAAGGAAGCGGAATCCGGCTATGACGTCAACCAACACATCGATCAAAGGCAAGGGGAACCAGTCTTTGGGGCAAGCTTTATTTAGGTCGGTGAAGTCTATGCACATACGCCATGAACCATCCGGTTTGGAAACTAACACGGGGTTAGCCAACCATTCCGGATAATCCACTTCTCGGATGATACGTACTTCCAACAGTGCGTTGACTTCGATTTCCACGTATCTACTACGTTCTCCCCCAAGGTTACGCTTTCGTTGTCGGATCGGCCTATGATTGGGATCAATGGATAACCTGTGTTCAATGATATTTCGAGAAATGCCAGGCATATCCTCCGGTCCCCAAGCAAAAACTTCCGCAAATTCACGCAAAAGGTTAAGCAAATCATATTGTAATTGAGGGGGCAAATCAGCCCCAATTTTTATTACCTTGTTTGGATCAGCCGCGAGGGGAATAATTCTTACCTCGGCCCCTGCTTCAATGGACAGGTCCGAGCCACCTGTTAGATCGGTAATGTTAACGGAGGTCGGCCTGACTGTAGAGGTAATTTTTGATTTCAGGTCTACGGGGGTCGGTTCCTTCAAGGAAGCCATGTAACACTGCTTTTCCTGCAAGACATCACAACGAATAGAAGCTACCCCACCTATGGTGGAGAACTTTAAAAGCATGTGTACAGTAGAAGCTATGGCCTGGAACTGATTTAATCCAGGCCGTCCCAGGTATACATTGTATGGTGATGGCTCATCGATGACCACGAAGTCTATGGTTTCCGTACGTTTTAGCTGTCCAGCCAGTAACGTGACGGGAATACTCAAATGTCCCACAGGTATAACATGGTGATTGCCGAAGCCAATCAATGGTGTCCGAACTGGACTTAACTGTGCCTTGTGTAATTGACAACCAGCCAGTGCCTTGGTTGTAATTATATTGCTAGAACTACCCGTGTCTAACAATGTCCTACGTACTTGGTAATTTGAAATGTAGCAATCGATCACTAGTGGATCATCACAATTGAAAGGCAGAAATGTATCTGTGTCATCGAAAGTAATTCCTGGTGTCATGGTATCTGATTTACGCTTACCTAGAATAGTGTTCCTTTGTCGGTATACCTGTTTCCTTTGGCGGTTAGAGTCGCCTAAGGTCGGTCCTCCTGCTATGGTGTTTACAATCCCTGCTATATTCAGGTCGGTGCTACCCCCAGCATTCGGGGCTCGTGAGTCTGGTTGGGGACATTCGCGGGCAAAATGACCGGTCTCCCCACATCGGTAGCATCCGTTAGGTCGTTCACGGGTTGCTGAAGCCACCGATTTAGGTAGAGGTGCCACTTGTGTATATTGTGGTAGTTTCCCAACTTGAATTAATTTAGCTATTTCTGCAGCTAAATCACGACAGTCATTAGTATTGTGACCAATGTTTTTATGGTAATTACAATACCTGCCCGGATTAAGCCGATCTGTGGGACCCGTCATGGGTCGAGCTGGGGGCAGCAGCCCTTGATTCTGAATGGCAGCATATATGTCCGCTCGGGGGACTGAGAATGGCTCGGCTACCTGCACAGCATTTACACTTACCCCGGTCTTTGGGATAGGGTTAGTAGTATTTGCAAAATTTAATTTCTTACTTCCTCCTGATGAAAGAATTGGGGAAGAAGCTTTCCTCTTACCATATAAATCAGAAAAACTTCTTTCTCTTTCCTATTTTATAGCTGTAGCTTCTTCAACAACAGCAAAATTAACAGCAGTAACCATCATTTCAAAATAAGAATGTGGGGGTCGGATGGCCAACTCGGTAGCTAAAGGTCCTGACCGTAGCCCATTAATGAATGATCCCATTATTATCCTATAATATTTTTCGTGACATTGCCTAGATTCTACATTGAACCGATCTATGTAAGCCTGTAATCCCTCTCCCATTTTTGTGTTATGTTCATTAAATGTGAAATTGGTTTAGACAATATCTTATTACCCATAAAATTGGCTAAAAATAGGTCACCAAATTGATCTAATGAATGAATAGAATTTCGGGGCAAAGTACAATACCAATTTATGGCCTGACCTTTAAGAGTCAAATGGAATGTCATGCATCGATTAGCGTCGGACAGGTTAGCAGCATCCATGACGCTCATACATTGCATCCAGTGAGCCGTGGGGTCGGTGGTACCATCATATTTGTCAACCTTACCTAGGCCTCTATATCCCGGGGGGAAATGGTGCCATTTGAATATCCAATCCAAAAGGATGAGACACGCGAGACGTGGGGACAGTTCGTCCGAGCTGAGCATATCCGGATCCAGGGAGTATGGTTTGGCCGAGCTGGGGATATCCAGACTGACCTAAGGGGTGTCCTCCCATGCCGGGGTAATAGTTACCTAAACCGGGCCCAGGGTAGTAATTTGGGTTAAGTAAGGGAGGGTTTCCTAAGGGCGGCTGCATGGCTCGGTTGTTGCCTAAACCATAATGCTGAAATAGGGCAGGGTTGGATGTATTTGGGTATCCAGGGTAATAACCGGGTTGACTCATTTGACTGATTTGTAGGTCATGTCCAGGCTGATTCAATTGACTCATTTGTTGTCCTAAAGTGGGAAAGGGTAGGCCTGACATAAAAGAACCATTATTGAACTGAGCATTGGGGACCATAAAGGGACCCGGAAAAGTAGGATTAGCCTGAGTATGAGCTACAGTGGTATAAACAGGTGGTGCCATAGAAAGGTTAGGAGGACCAGCAATATGACCGATTTCTGAACAAAAATTAACTCCTCCAGGTTGTGGAGGACATATAGTAGTAGATTGTGGGGGGAAACTAGACATTAAAGCAGCAGAGGAGTTAGACACAGGGTTGATGACAACCCTGGGTGGGGGAACGGTTGGGGACCAGTGTAAACCATAGGGGTGTTCTATGTTAACTGCATCTGCGGTGGTGGTTGTAATGGGAGGTTCTGTATTAAGAGTAGAGATGATAGGAGCAACATGGTTTATTAAGTGAAATAGTTCTGGAAATAAACGGAAGAACCTATCTTTTTCTGCCTGTTCCTGTTCAGAGGTGAGAGTTTCAACAAGGGTGGTAGTAGTTGGTGGATCAGTTGGAGGATTAGAACTGGTGGTTGCAACGGTAGGAAGAACCAGGGCGGTGGTAACGATGAGTCCGTTGGTGGTGTCATCAGAAGAAGAAGCACCCTTTCCTAAGCGAGTTTGCGTCATGGTTTCAACAAATTTATTTAAATTTGATGAAATAATTTAATCAAACGTTCCCCACAGACGGCGCCAGTTGATGTGACGCAAAAATTACAATGAGGGAACGATGCTTCTTCGCGGCCCAATGAACTCTTGAAGACAGTAATAGCCCAATCCAAATGAAGCTTTGAGGAACACAATGGCCCAACTTGAGATGAGCAATTTGAGGGATGAACTAAGTAGGGTTGCTGAGCTTGGCAAAGAGGATGAAGCTTGATGATTTTGCACTGTTCCGTTCACCAATTGATGATCAATTCAGAAAAGGAGCGGGGCTTTCCCCCCTGTATAGGCTCCGACGATCAAGTCAGTAATATGAAAGAGATAAACAATATAGAACAAGAGTGTTCAGAGAAATTGTAAATGAGAGAATAACTTAAGAAATGCTAGTGAGAATTGCCAAAAATTGCTTATTGGAACTTACCGAAATGAGGCTTGTGCCTGAGTATTTATAAGATTACTCTTGATGGTTCCGTTGGGTCGTGAAGACATACGCTCCCACTTATTCTTTTTGCAATGATGGTTTTTGCCGTTCCTGGAATAATGGCTTTAACATGGCTCCTTTGTCATCATTGTTCCTGCATTTATACTAATTTTTGGAGTCCTACCATGATATTTAACTATTATATCAATATTATATATATTTCAGATCGACTTATACTATACCGACCTGAGCTCCCTGTGTTTTAAGTATTTACCGACCTGAGCTTTAATACTGTTGACTGATCTAACTTCTCTAGTTTTTTTACCGACCTGGGCTTATAGTTTATACTTTTCTTGACCCAATCTTTTCGAGCTGGATTTTACCGATCTAAGATTCTCAAGTTGATTTGTAACATTTTCCGACCTAAGCCTTCACGAGTCTATTAAGTCTTTAGGACCGAGCTAAGCCTTTATATCCGATCTAAAATCATGACAGAGACTCGGTTTGTATGATTTTCACGATCTGAATATGGATCTGGGCTTTTTTATCCTTTACTGTTTCTTAGATTTGATTAACTGGGCTAGGCCCAATGGGGATTTCAATTTTATGCACATCACATGATATTACACAAGGGGGTAACTGTCATTTGCCCTTTTCAAAATTGATAATTTTGTGGTAATATGTGTTTCACAAAAATAAAATTACAACCTTCAATTTTGTCCGTGGATCTCTTGTTGCCATATTTAGGCTTTGTTTGATAAAACTTATGTCTGAAAACTTAAGTCTGAAGTCTAAAATCTGAATTAATTAGATGACAATGTTTGATAAAATCTTAAATTTAAGATCTGAAATTAAGACTGAAGTCTGAATCTGAAAACTGAAGTTTGAATATTATTAAATTATTAAAAATAAAAAAATTTATGTTATTTTTAACATTAAATTTATATATATTTTTAATAAAGTTATAATAATATAAGATAATTAATTTTTTAATTTTTTTTATAGTTATAAAATTAATTTATTTTGATTATTTTTTTGATTTGCTCAAATTTAAAACGTATTAAAAACATTTTAAAAAATAATGATATAAAAAAGGAGAAAATTTAAAGAGAAAAAAAAAATTTTGGATTCAGATTCAATCATAAGTGATTTGCTTATTACTTATTTGTTAGGCTGGAATTATACTTATTTTTTATACCCATTTATTTAATTAAGCTACTCGAGTTTTCGTTATCAAACGCACTTAAGGGATTAATCACTTAATTTCAGAACCACTTAATTCATTAAGACTTATGACTAACAGTTATCAAATACACTTAATGCGAATAAGCACTTAATCATTCATTTGAAGTGCTGAATCATGGTTATCAAATGAAATCTTAGTCATTATGGTAATGCCCAACCTTTTGACATTGATAACATTGACATTCCTTTCTTGACTAGGATTTACTTTTGGATTTGTTGAGTTCTCTACTCTTACCTCCTAGCCTGAACTAATGGTGAGAAGAAGACACGCTGGTCGGTTCGATTCGGGTCAGTTCTCACACCAGTTCGGGGGAACTAATGGGTCATTGGCTTGACTCCCCCCCCCCCCCCCCCCCCCCCCCCTCCCTCTCTCTTTTTTTTCTTCTTTTACGACATAGGCATGGATCCGACGCTTTCAGAATAGGAACCGTAGTCCATGGTAACTGCCAATAGGGTTCCTCCTTTCTAATAACTAACAAACACTGTTACCAACTTAAGTCCTTGACAAAATTATATTGCCCATTGCCTAAGCAAGGGTTTGAACACACAATCTAGATTGAATAATAAGCCTTAAGAAAAATTGGTTAGCCACTCCAGATACTTATTCTTTTGTTGTTTTTTCTTATTCTTATTATATTATACAAAAACAAAAAACTATGAATCATTTAATATTTTTACAATTATATTTATTATTTAAATTACTCCACACACGCATTTCATAATCTTAATAAATTTAATTTTTTATATAAAAAATAATAATATTTTATTCATTGAAATTATATATTGTTTCAAATTTAAATACTATGTAAAATTTATCCCTCGAAAAAAGATATCTCAAATAAATAAGATTATACTCTATTGTCTTTTTTATTATCGTATTTTATTTTTAATAATAATAATAAAAAGGTGGAAATAATGAAAAGAAAAACAGAACACAAATGTAAACTATACCATTAGTTTATATATTATTATAATATGTGTAGTATAAATTATTTTATATATAAATAAACATATAAGATAATAATAAGAGAAAATAATAGAAGAAGTAGTAGTTGGAGTAGTTAACCAACTTTTCTAAAGTTGATTAATAAATTTAGGCCACGTGTTTGAATTCCAACTTAGGCAATGGGTATTATGATTTTGAAGGTTTTAAGTTGGGAAGGAGGAACCGATTTCGAGGCCATGTCTCAAAACAAAGAAAAGAAAATCTAGCTCAAAACCCGACCTGACCCTTTCTGGTCCAAACGCGAGCGGACCTAGACCCGACCGGGTCCGCTCGCGTCGGGTTGGGTATCGGCATTTGCTCACCCCTAGCTTGAACTTCATCATCCAAATCCAGTTCAACTTCACTGCCTGATTAGCAATTCTTCAAACTCAAGTGTTCAGACATATTAGCACCATCTTTATACATAAGTTTGGTAATATGTTTAAACAGAGAGGCTTTATTCATACCAAATTTTCCTTCATATATATATATATATATATATCCTCTAATATTTTCCAAACTTATATCTTTCTTTTCTTTAAAAAAGTGATAAAAAGATATTTTGGTCTATCTAATATCTAATTATGCGAGCAATCTTTCCTATGCAAATCATTCCGCTTCATATTAGACTTTAACTCTTGATTTGAAGAATACTTTTTCGCCTTCATAAAATCCTTTATTTTTACCCTTTTTCCATTTCTCCCTCTCTATCTCTTTCTCTCTCAGCTTTCTTGTTCTGCCAGTGCAGCACTCACGCAGCACACACCCACCACACACACACACACACACACACAAATTGATTATTTAGCTCACACTTGTTTGGTCAAAGGAAATAACTGAGTTAATGGGCCGAGTAATACTTTTAATGGCTAGAATGGGCTTTCTGTTTTAATGGGTTGAATAGCAACCCAATGGAGGTGAAGGACACATCTCATATCTACATGTATATAAAAAAAAGACGCACACTTCAAATGTATCTTGTTAAAATTCTGCCATGTGGCATCCTAGTTAGTATTCTGCGTCCTACCCAGCATCCAATTTGCAAAACTTCCATAATTTCCTCTTCCCTTTAACCCAATTCGGATCCTAACCAACCTCTTCATCTCCTTCTGTTCCCCATTCCTCTCCCATTGATCTGTTGGTTTTGGTACACATTTCTCAACCCCGAAAGGTCTTTCCACTGGCCCATCATCTGGGAGTTTTTGGTGAGAGCAAATGCAGATTAGTGGCGGAGTTCTTTCTTCTCCAACGGAATCTCGGGTATCCGGCGACTTGACTTTCCAAGACGCTAAGGAAATGAGCGACTCCAATATATGGCAATTTTTGGTCATAACAAATACATATCAGTGGCAGTGTTCGTTCTTCTCTAGCGACTTCACTTCCTAAGATGCCAAAAGAACAAATTAAGGAGGGAACCAGTTAGACTGAAAGTTGAAAATAAGTATAAATCGTGCCTTATCTTTCGGATTCCATTAGATTCTTTAAGTTACCATATCTTTCACTCTCTTCTTCTTCACCTTATGTCTGATAGATGATATACAATATGTAAATTTATTAGGTAGCCTTCAAATCACGCACCTGGTGTGTTGGGTTGTAGATGTCTTTTGTCGGGGTTAGTTTTATGATGATCAAACATGTCTAAGAAGAAAAATAAATGACATATCTTTGGGAAAATTATAGTTTTGGTCCCTCAATTATACCCTCGTTACACTTTCAGTCCCTTAATTATTGAAACTCGCACTTTCAGTCCCCTAACTATCACTCTTTCGCCGGTTTGGTCCCTCTTACCGGCAAGCTACCGTTTAACTGACAAAGTCAACGGTAATTTGGATTTTTTTGAAAACTTAAAAAATATTTGGGCCAAAACATGATAATTCAAAAGTTAAAAAAAAAAAAAACTTTTAAACTGCTTTCTCTTCTTTCTTTTTTTTTTTCCTCCTATTTCTGGCATACCCTTCTTCTCCCCCTCTCCCATTTTTTTTTTTTTTTTTTTCTTTCTTTCCTTTCACCCTGCACGCATCTGAAAAAAATAGTTATTATTGTAATTAAAAGAAAAAGTAATAATTATTGAAAAGAGATGAGGATGATAATTGTAATTAATTATAGTGATAAATATGAAAAAGATAATTGTAATTAATTATAGTGATAAATAAGAAAATAGATACCTCGTTATTCTGAAGATTTGATTGGTTTAATTATCCTGAACTTTTTTTTGAAACGATTTGAAGATTTAATTGGTTTAATTATCTTGATTTGTTCAACTAGTTTTTTTTTTTTTTTTTTTGGAGGAAAGGTAAATAATTTATTCTACAAAAAAGTAATGTAATGAACCCGTGAGATCAAAAATACAAAGTTTCACTAATACATCTAAATAGGGGCATACCCCTAATGAACGCATTACAAAAAAAAAAAAATTAGCACCACTAGCAACAAAAGAGCTATCAGAAATTAAAGCAAATAGTCTTACCATAACGTAGCCAAATTCTTACCAATTCCAGAAAATAATTTCCAGAAATTAATACCCCATATTGTAACCAAATTCTAGAAACGAAGTTCCACCATTCCGTTTCAATAACATTTCCCAGCACATGGCAAACCTTTAGCAAAACAGAATTTCTAATTCTATTGAAACAGAATTTGCTTTCTAATTCATTCCAAACAGTCCAAAACAAACCCAGCATTATTCATCCCCCCGATTCTTCACCCAGACCGAACAGAACCAGTCCAAAATTTAGCAATCTATAACAGTCTAAAACCAGCATTCAAACAGCAAAATCCAGAAAATTCCAGAAATAGAGCTATTCAACACAAGTTCCAGAAAAAAGATGCGAGACTTAGATACTGAATGACTGAATGTAAGAGCAAGAGGGCACTGCCACGAGAATCAGCACAAAGTTCAGGCTACACTAGGGCAGAAAGTCAGGAAGAATCCATTACCGTGATGAACCCATTCCTCAACACAACCGGCCCCAGTACCTCAAACCCGACCCATTTTAAGTGAAACGGGTTTGTCGAGTTGACTCAGTGAATCGGCCAAGTTAACTCATTCTTCCAAATGAACCTCCTCTCCGTCAAAATTCCAGTCCCAATTCTTTGCAGACCACAGAACCACGGCAGACGAAAGCTGTGACGCCAAGCGAAGAACACATTCCGGCATTGTTGCCCAAGAAATTAGAATTTGATTCAGACCATCGAACACATCCCTTCATGACCAACCTTCATCGAATTGAGACAGATTTGGCGAAGCCCCATCCCTTAGTAGAGTTCTTCCCACAAACTCACATCGGTGGTTCTCGATTTAACCTACCAGTTTGAAAAGATAGTACCCCAACCTAGTTGCAAAACCCAGAAGTAGATAGACCAAATACGTTGATGGAACTGAACCAAAAACCAAAGCTGAGACTGCTACGACCCCCAAAACTACGCCACTGCTGACCAACTGAGAATTGTACCGTAGTTGATCGATATTGACCAAATCGCAGTACCGCATTTGCCCAGACACCGTTGATGAACCCCTTTGGCGACTCGTTCCCTTCCACTTCACGGGGACTTGTTAGCACCACTGTTGGGCCGCTCAGAGATTGAAGCATAAAACCCAGGATTTCCTTCCTGAAATTAGTTCCCATGGTTCGGTGATGAGCTCAACCAAATCGGAATACCAATCGAAGGAAGAAACCCATAAATCTCCAACCAAACCCAAAACAAAAGAATCACCTTCTTTTTTTTTTTTTTTTTTTTGTTTCAGATCAATGAGGTTTAGTGGACCTAATTTCATATTTGTACTCTCGTTTTATCAAACCCTCTTCAAACTCCCAAGAATTTGAAGTCCCCCGCCACCCTCTTCAAAACCAATGAACTCAAACCAAAGTCAATACCACCGAAAGTGAGTCATGGTGAGTCATCGACTCGGTAATAAAACCCAGACTTTCCAAATTTGAGAGCAATTTGTTCGGCTAGTTTGGAGTGATTTGTGTGTTCCAAAAAGATAAAACGAAGAAAAAGAGAGAGAATTTGGGTTGCTTTGTTCTGCCGCAGCAAGAACAAAGAAAATTTTTTACTTTTTGTGTATTTTTTCAAAAAGTTTTGAGTTATTATGATTTTGCCCAAATATTTTATATATTTTTCATTTTGAACCCAAATAACAGGTAACTTGGTAGCTTACCGGTAAGAGGGACAAACAGGTGAAAGAGTGATAGTTAGGGGACTGAAAGTGCGAATTTCAATAATTAAGGGACTGAAAGTGTAATGAGGAAATAATTGAGGGACCAAAATTGCAATTTTCCCACATATCTTTTACCATATCCTAGAAACATTTGAAGTTAAATATGCAAATGGTTAAATGCAGTATGCTAAGAGGATATGGATTCTGGAATAACACTGAATTGTCAAAAAACTACATGCAATTCTCAAGAGCACTGTAGTTGAGAGCAATGACATGTAGTCTGAGTTGTGTTTAAACCTTGTATGTCTTAATCCAGATATAATCCCTTCATGAGTTTAGTTATTGGATTGTTGATTTTTTCCCTATGTTTTAGGTTTTGGTTTTAACTTTAAGTTTTCTGTTCTGTCTTTGTGAAATGTTTGTCTGGTTTGGTTTTCACTGTTTTAATCTCTTGGTAATCTTCTCTCAACTTTCAGAAATTGCCAGAAACCCTTTTGTTAAAGACTTGTTTTTGGTTTGAAGTTTGTGCCTTTTGCCACCTTTTCTTGATTCATTGAATTAACATGATCTTTTTGCTAATAATTTTAGGGGCATGATATTTGCAGCGACGGAATCGATATTTGCAGCGACATTTTTTTGTAAAAAGACTAAAATGTCCTTAGAGAAAAAAAATTAAAAAATAAATAAATTTTCATTCCTACTCCTACTAAAAAAAAAAAAAAAAAAAAAAACTAAAAGTGTCGCCGGTCGCCAGCGACACTTTTGTTGCACAAAAGTGTGACCAGCGACACTTTTGTGCAAAAGTGTCGCCAGAGTCCGGCGACACTAACCCAGAAGTGTCGCCGGGCGACGGCGACACTTTTGCACAAAAGTGTCGCCGGCGACTGGCGACACTTTTGCCCCCCTTCCCAACTTTCTTATTTGCAGCGACCACCAGGCGGATCTTCCTCATTCCGGTAAAAAATTGCACAATTTTGACAAAACTACTAATAAATTCGGACATAATACAAGTAAAATAATTAATAAAACTACATAAAAGAAGAAAAAAAAAAACCAAAGTGCTGGAATAATTTAAAAAAAAAAAAAATTATTCCAACAGATTGAAAAATTTTAATTTTTAAAATTTTTTTTACCCCAAGGGCATTTCGGTCTTTTCACGCAAAAATGTCGCTGCAAATATCGAAACCGTCGCTGCAAATATCAATTCCGTAATTTTATTGGTTTGGTTTATGCTTCGTGTTTTGCTGATGGTGCATACTAACGTTCTTTTTTATTTTTCTCGTGGGTTTTGGATTTGAATATGGTTTGTGAACTCTTTTCCTCTAAATGTGGTCAAATTGTATATGCAAAGGCTGTTCTTTTCTTAGTTTTCTTACTTTGATAATGGGTAATGTATGACAAATGAGAATATTGGATGTCATACTGGTTTGTGTTATTTAGAAGAGAACCAAATGGAATGTCTACTTGCTTTTAATGTGTCTAGGGCCATAATGAGAAGAATTTGCATTAGTATTTGGAGGCATGAGAGAGGCTCGACTTGGGTTTCTCGGTATGTTGTGTTTTCCTTACTATGTTCCTTAGTTATTATTTCCTTGAATTATTTAGAGTGTATTTATTATTTTGTTTTGAATAAACACTATTTTAGAAATTGATGAAACTGATTTTTTGCCCTATATGCTTTCCACATTAATTTCTCAAATCAAATTGATGACAAATACTCTTTTTCATTATAAATAAAACCTTTTCTTCAGTTGCATGTTGCATTACATTGCATTCATTCCTGCAAGTAAAACTGATTAATGTATTTTGCCAAATGAACAGATGAATTTAATTCTCATCGTTACTACAGATAATCCAACTAATTGTAAAGGTGTGTGCTAAACTGACATCATTGCAATTACAAGAATACCAACTAATTGAAATTCTCAATAATTGTTTTCTTTTACAACAAATAAGTCTAATTTACTCCCCACCTGAAACTCACCTCATTATTAACCCACTCACATGAATGTCAACAGTCTTATCCTTGCCTATACTGCATCTAATTTGTTACCTAACTGAAATCATCAATAATTATCTTCTTTTACAATAAATAAGTCTCATATACTCCCCACCTTATACTGCCCCTCATTATCAACCCACTCAGTTTTATGTACCCCATATTTCTTTTACTATAAATACCCATTCACTAACAACCAAGCTGCTCATCATTCTTGCAACCTTTTGAAAGCTGCCCTCATATATTAGGAGAAAAATAATCATTCTCTTACCTTCCATTTGCAAGGTAACTTATGCTACTACTTTTACAATGTTATATTACTCAGTCTTTCCATGTTGTTTATTAATTATATAACGCATGCCTTTACTTTTAACTTTTCCAAATACTTTTGCTCCATGCTAACATTAACTTTAGGTTCTCCTTGACAGCTAAACATGTCGTCGTGTATTCTCTCAATTGCTCAAATTCAACCTTCAACCAATAGTAAAGAAAGATTGGCTAGAGTTGTCAAAGTTGTTGAGAGGTCAAACATACAACAGTTGAATTCAGCTAAGCCTGAGGCAAACAGAATAAGACAAATAATCTCAACTGATTCTGAGGTACATCTTCAAGCCTTCCATTCAAAATACATTCTAAATTCATTATTTTACATTAACCACTTACGCAAAAAAACATTTAATCCTCAGGAAACACAAGTCTCTGCGGCCCTATTGATAATGATATTCGTAACTTCAACGATCTACTCATTTCGTGCAAGAGGTACTTCATCTCAAATGCTTTTGTCTCCTTAGCTAATGAGAACTACATGATCGGCCCCTATAAGTACTCTTGGACCATCAACAATAACACTATAGTGGATCTAGTTGAAGAAGAAGAGTCACCCATCCTCCCATGTGAAATTCCCACAACAAAATTTAGATAGCTTACAAGTACGCGGATGTGGACATGCTTCAAAGTAAATCACACTGAATCGTATATCATGAAACACTAAATTATTACCACTATTAACCTATCTACGTCATAAACCTTTGAAATCATTAGTATGTAGATTGATGTACCATTTAAAACTACAAACGATACAACCTATTCAAATATATATATATATATATATATATTCAAGTATTTAAAAATATATATTTCATGAGCAGATGTAGAAGCCATGGTAATCCATGCATTCCCGCCCAAACATGAAGAACCGAACAGCATTACATCCAGGGAGTTTGTCATCATCACACTAGAGTAAGATTACACACCTCAAATCATTTCATCATTAATTTATAAACTACAACAATATACCTAATTTAATTTATTTAAAAAAAATCAGGAAGTGTCCCGTCATATTAACTCTTTGGAATAACTTTCAACAAAATGAGGGAGCCCTCATTGCGAACAACATTGCAACCTTTCCTTCTCTCTTCTTGCTCTAAGGATCAAAGTTGCAACCTTCAATGGTATATTCATGACATTATCATGCTACAAACATTGTTTCTATGAATGCCCCATTAACATACTATTTATCTTGCAGTGATGTCCCTTACAAGTCGCCCTCATTCTGGCTTCGTAATCAATGCGCCTACTCGTACCCAGAATGAACTCTGTGAATTGTAATTATAACCCCACCACCAAGACATAACTAACATAATCACTAATTCAATCGAACTGCCTTGTAGGTACATCGCTAACTAAAGGAGAGGTCGAGAAAATGATCAGTGACAAATCCTACAAGAACGCACAAACATTACTCCCACCACTAACTGCTGACATCATTCAGACCATTCATGCCGCAATTAACTCCTTTATAGTAAGCATTGTAAAAGGAACATCCTTATATCAGGAACCTGCCTTTATTATGCACTAATTTATGAACAATTAAATCACAATACAAGACTGCTTGGATCAAGACAAAGGCAACATTGGCTCCAATTCAATCCAGCTATTGGTGCACTAACTACAATAATTGCAAGAAGACGATTAATGGTGAAGTGGACCAGAACACTAGATGCGTTTCATGCAACATACAGATTCAGTTGGAGGTAGGGCTGATAATGAGCCGAGCCGAACGCGAACACCCTAGTATTCGAGTTTGACTTGGCTCATTTCAACTCAGCACGAGCTCGAGCTCGCTATGTGCATCTAAGCTCAAGCTCAACTCGGGATCAACTCGATTAGAAGCTCGAGCTCGATTAAGAGCTCAGCTCGAGTTTGTAATCGACTCTGAATAAATAAGTTTCTCAACCTTAGTTTTAACAAAATTTTAAGCCATTTATATACCTGCAAGATTTTTCACTCACTAATCACAATAGCATCATACAGTATCTCATCATATCACTAAAATTATAATAGCCAATCCATTAAAAGACATTCTTAACAACTACAAAAGTATTCCAATATTACAGTAGTCCATCAAAAGGTATTCTAGCAATCCAAACATCTAAAATAGTCATTCCACCATCAAAAGACATCATAGCAATCTCTCAATCCCACCAACTAGCAAAGACATTCCAATATTTTAGAAATCCATTGACAATGTCCAAACCAAACTAATAATAATAGTAATAAACTGAAATAAGTGGGATCTAGCAAAAAAACATCTTCATCATCATCCTCATCACACAAATTTCAAGCATCTGCATAAGAGAAAATAAAATAATATTACAAATCTGAGATGTAAAATAACTTAAAAGTATACTGCAAAATAAAAAAGGAAATAACACATAGACTTACAGCAAAACTCAAAAGTAAGAAGACCATTTTCCATATTTCTAAGTGAGTGGAAACTCCTCAATTTCAGTTTCCTGTTTCAACATAAGAAAAAGAGTGAATTTCTCATTTCATCACGAACTTTGGCCATGTTACCCGATTTGACATGAGTCTTCCAAATTAGTTTTTTTTCAGCACAAACCTTTCGAAAACATTACAAAACATGACATTCCATCTACCCTCTCTGTTAACTCACTAACTGCTCCTCTTTTTCAAGGGCAAAATCGTCTGATTATCAATTCTTTTATCTCATATTTTCCTTATTTTACTTTTATTTCCTAATAAATTTCAAAATTGAATTTTTTACCTATTCACTTTAACTATTTCACTAGTCTTCATCTCTCTCAACTCTCAACCAATATCTTAAACTCTTATTCATAATACTATCAAAGAAAATTATAAAGCTATTTATAGGAGTTGAATAACTCCTTTCCCATAAGTAGAACTCAAGTAGTAAAAAGAGATAAGGATCAGATTCATTTATGATCATTGACTAAGTCTAATTCAAGTAACTATTACTACCTAATAAAAGGAACAAAATGGTATAAAGGAGGACAACTCTAGTAACAACTTCTGGACCAAGTCAAACATGTATGGAAAAGGAGGACAGCTCCAGTAACAACTTCGAGACCAAGTCAAACATGCATTGATATGCATGGCATCTTCAGCAACTTATTGAAATAGTCAAACGAGCATGAATATGGATTGCATTATTCTAGTTCATACCTCATTCTCCCCCCTGTTTAGTCCCATCCTCAAGGACCAAAAAGTGGATATTGTCTCACAAACTGCCATTACTTTTGGAGGAGTGCACTTTGCAGTACTTAAGGACACAATGAGTCTGGTTTTAGCCCGTGGAATGTTCGTGTCAGGCCATCCAATGTGAAGGACATGGTGAGATTTTTATAGTCCATTTCTACGAGTCCGAGGGTTTCTAACCATTGGACCCCAAGAATTAATTGGCAGGCAGCCACCGGAAGTACAAAGAAAGTGGCAGAGATGGGTTTCCCTCGTATGTTGAGAGTGATCCCGTGGCATACTCCTATACATTCAATTTGTTCGCCATTTGCTATCGTTACCTTTAAACAGCGAGCTATGGTGACGGGAAGACCAAACTTACAAGCAATTGACTGATCCACAAAATTATGGGTACTACTTCCATCTACTAGTACAGTTATTGGCCAAGATTGCAAGAGGCCTTGGAGGAGGAGGGTATGTGGATCAACTGCGCCCTAAATTGTGTGGGCCGAGATTTTCGGGACGGGTTCGCCGGACTTTTTGATGTCCATGTCTGGGAGGTTATCGGGTTCCACCTCTGAGCTATCGGTCATCATAAATAACTGTGGATGGTTACAATGGTGGTCGGTGACATATTTTTTGTCGCAATAATAACACATGTTTTTCTTTCATCTTTCCTGCAACTATGGCATCAGAAATTGAGCCCTTAGGGCGTGGTCTGCTGTGGCTTGGGCGGGTGGTTATGCTCCTAGTATCCCAAAATTGGGACTCGGTAGGACGGAGGTGATGTAGGGGCTGGTTTTTTTTTGAGATGATGGAAAAGATGGAGTGGCTTGGAGTAGGTTGATCGCTTTGTTATTTGTCCTCAACCAATCGCGCCACTCCAATTGCCGTCGTCAGAGGGGGTGGGGGTTGCTTGAGTTTCACTTTGTAGCGGATCTCATCCCTTAATCCGGCGATGAAGCTACTTACGAGGAATGCCTTTGGTAAGTCAGCGATCTGATGTGACAACTTTTTGAAGTTTTCTTGGTAATCTCAAATAGTGGAATTCTGCTTGAGGCGGGCTAAGGCTTCTCTAGGGGTCTTGAAACTCAATTGGGTCAAATTTTCCCAAAAGAGCATGAGTGTACTCTGGCCAGGTGTGCGAACTGTGTTGCTTGAGTAGCCACTGATGCCACTGGAGTGCGATACCGTCTAGGTGTAGGGCAGTAAGGGTGACATTCTGTTCTAGATGTGTGTCCCAGTATGAGAAATATTGCTACGACTTGTAGATCTAACAAGTGGGATCTTCTCCAATGAACTTGGGAAATTGTAGTTTAGGACCTGTGTAAGAATTGTTTGGAAGGGAGAGGGAGGTGGTGGTTTCTGGGGGGTCGGTGGTGGTTTGACTGATGTGGAGGTTTTATAGCTCAGTCATTATGGTTTGTTAGAAGGCATGAACTTTTTCGATACTCCACTCATGGCGCCTAAGGGCCTCTATGACTAGGTCGCGAAACTCCATTTGGGATTTATTTCGGGTATCTATAGGCATAGAATCTGCAGCTCTAATACTTGATGTTATGACCACAATTGGTGTTTAGGCAGAAGAAGAGGGAGGGACGAAGAGAATAGAAGATTTAGAGGAGGACAATGATAAACCCTTATTCATGATACTATCGAAGGAAATTACAAAGCGATTTATAGGAGTTGAATAACTCCTTTCCCGTAAGTAGAACTCAAGTAGTAAAAAGAGATAAGGATTAGATTCATATATGATCATTGACTAAGTCTAAATGAAGTAAACTACTACCTAATAAAAGGAACAAAATGGCATAAAAGAAGGACAACTCCAGTAACAACTTCGGGACCAAGTCAAACATGCATGGATGTGCATGGCGTTCAACAATTTACTGAAATAGACAAACATGCATGGATATGGATTGCACTATTCCAGTTCATGTATCATCTTCTATTTCTTGAATTTTACATTCTTAGATTCCATTTGGTCTCATTCAACTCATGTTCTATTCACATTTTATATTTCAATCTTTTATGATCAACAAGAAACACAACCTTGTTGTAGGAGGTCTTTTGATGAAATATGTTTCACTATTATTCAATGTTGTTTGGCCTGGACCAGACATTGACCCGGCGAGGTTAAGGGGTCGCACGACACAGGGGGTCGACCGGGTCAACCCTGATGACATCATAAATATATATATATACTTTAATTTTATAATTTTTAACATTTAAAAAATATTTTTTTCACAACAATTATATATTTTATGAATTTTACAACTAACTTAAACATTAAAATTTATTATTATTAAAAAAATCAATAAGTAAATAAAAGATAAAATATTGGTTATTTATCAAAAAAATATAAAATTACAGTACTACATTTTTATTAGAAAAAAAGATAAAATTTAATGTAAAAGAAATGAAATGTATTTTAGATTAATACATGAAAAATTTAAAAAACTTTAATTAAAAACAAAAAAACTAATAAAAATTGTGGTAGTCATAATTTTATAAATAATAAGAAATGATGATGAGGTTAATTATTTTGGATGGTCCAACTAATAGATGGCTAAAAAGCCCATGACTCATATTAAAAATTAATTAAAGCACTACTTTACAAAAACATAAATAAACAAATATTGTGGTTTAATGGTAAGTGTCAATCCCTAACTATGATAAAATTTTATTTATAAAATTTATTAATTTCAAAATAAAGGAAAACCCAGGGTCAAGCAAGTTAAACCGGGTCACGGTTCACCCCGGGTTTTGACCAGGCTTACCAGGTTTGGTCAATTTCAGGTTTATGCCATTGTTTGGCTTGGAGAATCTGGCAGGTCGCCGACCGCCCTGGCTGTGCTAGGCCAAATAAACATGCTATTTTGTTCTCTTATTATGCTATTACGAATCCATTCAATTCAATATTTTCAACTATCCATCTCTTTTTTATTATGATTTTTTATATATACTAACCTAAAAATTGAACGACAAGCTTAAAAAATAAAATAAAATAAATACATCTATACAACAAACTGGGTCATCGCCACTCTTTGCGCGGTCCGACAATTCTAGTCTTACTATATATATATATATATATAGAAAAGAAAACCACAATAAGAGAATAACTCCCATATTGCCACATGGCATTATAATATAAAACATATAATTATTATCAACTAAAATTAGTGAATGCATTGCAATTATTTTAGTTTATTATATAATAAAAATCATCCATTTTTCCCCTTTATTGGTTCTCATTTGACATATTCACTAATTATTTAAATTTTATTTTCTATTTCTTTAATCTAAACCTTTCTCTAACAATGATTTTATATTCATAGATTGAGTTTAAATTATATATATATATATATATATATATAACTGGGCATATGAGAATTTATTGTACTTTTTATATTTTTAATTAAATAATAAAATATCATGTAAATTTACTTTATTATTTCAACTTACTATAATTAGGTTCTTTTGACGATATGAAAATGATAGACCAAACCACGCCTTGCGTTGTGGATAAACCAGTATATAAAGATTGTGAAAAGTTAAAGAAGTTAAAAAATTAACTATTTGTCATCCTATTAACTAATTTATATAAGACGATAGAACAAAATTGGATATTAACATGATATCTCCAAAAGACGATGAAGAATATTTATACACTCGCTTTGATTAAAAACCACTGTGATTAACTTGGCAGTACATGAGTAAATATGACTTCTTCAATCAATATTTAATTAAATAAATTTCCAAAAAAAAGAAGAAAAGAATTAGCTATGATAAGGTACATTTACTAATGAACTCTTGCGTTCTGTGTTTTTTATCATAGACATCAGCAACAAAGATTAAGCAGTGAGCTTGGTGGTGAAATTTAGGGTTGACGAGTCCCCAAAGAAGCTTAAAACTTGATCTTAAATCCACCTGTATTGCCAGTGGGAGTCCATTCTTGGATTCAAGCAAGTCCTGCATGCTTGTTCCTGCACCATACATAGCTTTATTCCTCGTACCAACGTACAACCTTTGACAGTTAACTCCATCAACCCCTACTTTAAGTTCAGAGCCCTGCAAATTAAGGGTTTTTTATTTTTATTTTTTTATAGTCAAATTAACATATATGATGACTTGATAAGATTATAGGGGAAAAAAAAAAAAAAAAGCCTTGCGAAGTTAAGTAGATTTAATTAAAACATCCCTTTCTTGGTTTATTATAAAAGAAATTTCATATAGAGTTAGTGTAAGTTGGAGGGGGTTGGCGAGTGATAAAAAAGAGAAGGTTTGTAATTGTGAGTTTGAATTTTGGAGGTTGCAAGATAAAAATAAAAGATAAACAAAATAATTGTAAGTTGGAAAATCCGCCCATGAAGAAATTAAAAGTTTAGTCTACTCGTCTCGTTTTGTTAGAAGAGTTCAATTTCTTTTTTCTTTTTCTTTTTTTTTTCTTTTTTGTTCTAACACAAAAGTACACTTTCAAAGTTAGGGTTAATTATGGATTACACATTATTATATTAGTAAGGGTATGTAATGTAAACAAATTCAAAATGTACTCTTTAATTTGATGGGACAACAATTTTTTTTTTTAAACTGAACTCTTTGAATGAGACAGAATAAGTATTATCGTTTTCGATTTCCTTTATGTAACAGTTTTATTTTTTCGCTTCAAAAAAAAAAAGTTATATTTTTTCTTCAGAAAGTTATAGCTGTATCATAATATGGAAAAGTTGTATTTATCATGAGTATTATCGAATGAAATATATAGTAAATTAATCATTGTTGCATTAATTTGAGAATTCTGTTGCATTTGTGAGCTTCAAAAAATATGTGTGCAAAATTATTAGAACAAAAAAAGCATGATGCTTAATTGATGTGCTTACTAGTGCCACTGCAAAAGGCAGATTCCCAAAAGAGACACAGAGAAAGGGTGGATGAACGTGAAGCCCAAATAATTTAGACTTGTTATCTATGGCCACATCTACACTGCAATTGCATGTCAGCATTTTGGTTGCCACTCCAGTTGCATCCACTCCTTCTCCTAGTTCGAACTGCCGTAACCTTGACATCTGCAATAAATTGTACCAACCTATATAAAGTTAAAGATCAAATACATATCAATGGTAGTTAAAATGATAATATAGATTAATATTTTATATACTGTCTAGTTATCTAACCTTAATTTTGATTTTGGGGACCTATGACCTCCAGGTATTATTCGTGTTTCGCTTATTAAAATAATATTATTTTTATAGCAAAATAAAATAAAAGGACTTCATTTAAGGAGTATAAAAACAATTAGTATACAAATTATGTCGTACATGGGTTTTGGGCCGGAAAGCAAGTCCAACTAGGCAAATAGATGCAGTTGGTGCATGCGTCAGACCTTCCCCAGGATGTGCGAAGTTACATGTCTTAGATTGTGTAAGTTAAATTAGATGAGAGTGACTGTGTTAAGAATTTTGCATATTGTGTAATAGAGTTAAAGTTTTATGTTCCCTTTTTTTTCATAATCTCGGGTTTAGATTGATTTTCAGTTAAAAAGAAATCAGTTCCATCATTCAATTAATAGGTTATTTTTCGAAAAATGGGACAGGGAATTCAAATTCCGGTGAGAGATATGTTTGGGAGGTGGGGGTAATAATTTGTAGTAGTGGTGAATCAATTAGTTAATTGACTTCAATTAATCTAAATTGAATCTACTTTCTACTGCGTAGATATACTCAAATGATACGCAAAAGCTCAGAAATTCAAGGTCCTATTCCTACTCCTACTTCTGTATATAATTATTCCAAAACGAGGTTTCCATACTTATTGACATAAATGGTTCTCCTTTTCCACTTTCTCAAAGAAAAGTTTTGAATAGAAAAAGCACTCAAATTCTCAAATCCTCGGAACTTTTACTCCCTAGACCATCTATCATAAGCCAATTTTTTTACCAGCCAAGCGCCAACTTTCTAATAATTATACCAACATTCTACAAGAACATTTTAATCCTTTCCTACCGGTGGCCATCACCTAGGCTGAATCTAAATTTATAAATCCGTTTGTCTCAACTTTTCTTTCATTAATAATTTTATATTCAAAACTTTTATACGTTACTGACTTTTACACAGTCAACTGATCTTTCTAAACGTTTCGAATTCTTGATCTCAAATTTCTTAGATCGGTCATAATATTACCTCCACCTCAATCTTTCCTGTCCTCTCCATTTATTTACTTCCTGAAACATAGGGTAAGTTACATTTAACTGCAAAATTTCGTCAAACTACTATATATATATATAATTACTCATTTGATTAGGCATTAACATAAAAATGTACTCTCGTGTTTTCATAGGAATAAAATTGTTAATTTTCCCAATACCTGAAAAATGTAATTTACATACATGCATTGGAGGAATCAGAAAAAAAATTCCCTAAAAGGTCCAAAACTTACGAATTAATTTTGTTTATAGTTAAATATATGTATACTTAATTTTTTTGACATTTAAATATGTACGACTAATAAGGTAGCAGGGTTAGAGAGGTCTAGAAACCACTCACCACCCTTGGTTCCGCACCTACGTATACATGTATCTATATCACATTAAAATTTTGATAAAAATTACGTACAAATTTATGACCTTAACATGCGAGGAAACAAAAGTAAAACATATACCAAGAACATCAAGTAAGACTAAGAGAGAGCTAAGAGCTGCACCTTAACAGACACCTTAGGAGCTGGTGGCTTGGTGAAAATGTAGAGAACAACAAGTGCGATCACCATGCTCACTATAAACCTCCAACTTATCTGCAGAATCTTCCACCCAGCCGAATCCGAATAGCTAAAAGAAAACATTCTCCGCCACTCCAAATTATTCCCCTCAAAACACTCCTCATCTTCTTCATAGAACCCATCATGATCCGCTTTATCAATGGTGGTGTTGCTTATTTGATCATGATGATGCTTTCCTTGGCTCTGTACATCGTCCGCGTACGGGGATTTTTTCCCATTATGCAGGAACGAATTGGTCGACCCGCCGGATGACGAGTAGTGCGACAGAGACAGCCGGTTCGCCCCGGATTCTTTTGCTTCCGCCTCCGGGTTGTTCTTCTCTGCTGCGGCGGTGGCGGAAGTTTCCGACAAGGTTTCGATGTGGATGTTGCGGAATTCGGCGCTGTTTGCATGGGAAACTGTGGAGGGACTTTGTACGTAGTAGACTGCGTAAGTAGAGGATCTGAATAGAGCTTCTTCTTCTGAGTCCATTCTGTAGATAGTCATGGTGAGGCCAGAGGGGAAAAGCTTTGTCTCTGTGTGAAAATGATGTTTTTTTGTTGACGATAGTAAATGATCTGTGTTGGGTTCTTAACCGCGAAAAAAGGGGAGATTTTGCTTTCGGAAATGGAGGACATTATTAGGGGGCATTGAGTACTTCTACTGTGACCTTGGATTACAAGGTTTCCAAAGCCATAAATTTAGGTGAAATGGGCACTAATTACCAAGGACCAAGAAAATTTTGCAATGAATCAATACTATAATTTCATAGGCTTTCTGTTACTATTGGGAAAAAATTGAAAATTGAATGCGTAATCATATAGTTTACAAAATCTGAAGAGGTAAATGTAATTACATATTCAAGTCCATTTAAAGAGTCTATTTTGAAAAATATACTCTCTTCTTTTCATTTAAAGAGTCTATTTTGAAAAATATATTTTTTTCTTCCCACTTAAAGAGTCTATTTTAAATACAACTTATTATGGGTTCTGAGGTACGTACAACACATAAAATCAATAATTTAGTACCATAATTTCCACTTCCACTTATATTCTTACTTTCAAAGTAAGGATTAATTATGAACCACACATTATTAAATTAGTAAGAGTATGTAATATAAATAAATTTAAAGTGAACTTTTAAAATGAGACAAGAATTATTTTGAAAGTTCACTCCATGAACGGGACAGGAGAGTACAACTTATTAAAAATTGTGACTTACAATACTTAAAATAAGTAATTTGGCACTATATTTTTTATTTATATCCTTAATTACTTTATAAGGGTTAATTGTTGACTACATATTATTATATTAATAAATATATCTAATGTAAACAAATATAAAGTAGCTATAGGCTCTTTTAGTATGACAATTTTTTAAAAAGTGGACTCATTAAATGAGGTAGATAGAGTATTTTTGCTCATTGACCATTTTAAATTTCAATTAAAAGCATGTGTGATACGCATGTTCGATCTATGAGATAAGAACAAGCCAATTTCATCTAGAGATGGCCACGGTTCAGGTTCGAACCGAAACCGACCCAGAACCGGACCGCTGATTTTGGAACCAAAACCGTGGCCCCTGGTTCCAGAACCGGAACCAGACTCGCTCTGGCGGTTAAGGTTTCGGTTTCTCTTGTCTGAGAACCAGGAACTGGCGGGTCGGAACCGCCAGTTCCAACCCTCCGGTTCCAAAGGGTCCAACCCTCCGGTTCTAATGTGAGAACCATAAAAATAATAATTTTTACATTCCTCTTGCGTAGATTCGAACACACAACCCTTTGTTAAAATTGAAAGGCTTTAAGCAAAGTTGATTAACCACTTCAACTATTTGCTTTTTTTTGAACTTATTTCTTATAATTATAATTATATTATATGTTTAACATTTAATATATACAAACTATTTTTAAATATATATTATAATAATATATAAACTAATAGTATAATTTTTATAAATATTATTAATATAATATAAATAAGCAGAAATTAAACTAAAATTAATTAATTATTAAATTAAGATCCAACGCAACTTTCGCAAATAGTGAAGATGAATTATATTAAATATTCAAGATGTATTTATTTTGTAAAAGTTTCAATGCTTCAAAGTTCAAACTCTGATTTCTCATGATTTATAACAAGGCATTACTCTCTTGATTTTTTTAAAATAATATATTGAGGTATTATTCATTTGTATATATATATATATATATTTTTTCACAATTTTTTGTATCTTTTATTATATAAATCATTTAATTGTTTAAATGTATGTACCGTCGCTACAGATTTTATTTTATTTTTGTAATTTCAATTATTTATAAATAATTGAGTTATTAATTGAGTCAAAATAAAATAACATTTATAAGTTAAAATTTTTAAATAAACGAAAAAAATTGTTAAATAAACGGAAGAGATTGGAATCGGAACAGGAACCTTGACAGAACCAGAACCGTGACAGAACCGGAATTGGAACCGGAACCGGCGGTTCTAGAACCGGCACGGAACTGTCCCCCCAAGGTTCTGGTTCCACTGATTTATGAACCGTAACCGGCGGGCGATTTTGGAACCACAACCGGCGGTTCTGGAACAATGGTCACCATCCCTAGTTTCATCAACCATTTACCTCGTATTAACTTATAAGAAGAATCAACTATTGAATTTGAGGGTTGGAATGGGGATCACAAAAGTAGATCTTAACTTGAAGAATTTGGAAGAGGAGACCAATACGTGACGTGATTCACTTTTCTTTATCGGAATTGTTATGTAAAGGACCCAAAATACTAATTACAGGACACTTTTCAAATTTTTTGAAGCAAAATTACTGAATTGTCCTTAGCTAATCTTCCTTCTTCCTGTGCTCCATCAAGCTAATTGACGGACGGTACAAATCAGCGGAAAATGGCACACTTGGAGAAGACAAAGAAAGGAAAAAAAAAAAAAAATGAAATTGGGTTCTGCTATGAAATTGCAGAAGAACCGATGTTTTGCAACCGAAAATTGCAGAACCAAGTTCTGCAATTTCCATTTGCAAACGTACAAACTTAAGGAAAAAAAAGCACCTTCGCCGCAGGACGGCGAAGGTCCGGTGAACCTTCGCTGTCATGCAGCAAAGGTTTAAAACCTTCGCTGCAGACGGCGAAGGTTTTCAGAACCTTCGCCGTCCTGCGGCCCCTGGCGAAGGTCGCTAGCGGTCAGCGAAGGTTGCCGGCGAGGAGGTTTTCTTCTTGCAGGTAACAATGGTGGATTTTCTTTAAAAAAAATAATGATAATAAAAGTGAGAAATAGTTTGTTAGAGGTGAGGGTATTTATGTATTTTTATTACAAAAGTGTCCTATGTTTAGTAAAAAGTGTCCTGCAAATAACATGCGTATTCTTTATTAGTTTACGATTTAGTATTTGAATGTTAGACGATTAAATATGTACATAAAAAGTGGGAGGAGCAAAGTACATTCATTGAGTTGAACACACAGTAAGAATCCACTTTGAAAAATATTTTTTGTTCATATAGAAGAGTTCACTTTCAAATCATTTACTCCCCCTACCTTTACTGATATATTTATGTGTAGTTCATAATTAACCCATAGTTAATAAGTATGGGGCTTACTTTAAGATTCGCTGCCTTTGCTTTCACTGGATCCGAAAATACAATTGTAAAAAAGAGAAGCATCTGTTCTGGATGTTCAAATCGGGATTTCATAAACCAACAGCCAAAGCTGGATATAAACTTTAATCCCCATCCCACTACCGAAGTTTTTGGTGCTGCTAGAAAGCGTTCAACCGGCCAGATAGATATAAATGAAATAAAGGATGTCATATTAGCTATTTTAGGTGTTATACATGAACATTCAGAACGAGTTGTACATTGGTCAAAGTGAACCCTTCTAATAAGATGGAATGAGTAAGTAACTGGTATACATATTAAAAGGGATCGGAAAGGAGAATATCGAGAAATAATTGGAATAAAATGGCTATATAGATGTGTTATATTTCAATATAAATAAAATTATGTTTGTGACTTGAACGCGATCAATGGAGAAATATATTCTTCCGTCTCATCCAAAGAAAAGATTATTCGATGCATCCATTGTACCACGTAGGATTGTGCAACACAATAATTTCTCCATTCAAAGAGTCCACTTTCAAAAAAAATTCTTGTCCCAACAAAATAGGCCACTTTAGATATGTTTATATAACATATCGTTACTAATATAATAATGTATGACACAATTATCCCTTACTTATAAATTAAAGATATAAGTGAAAAATATAGTATATAATTACTCATTTTATGTGTTGTACCTCATAACCCATAATAAGTTGTGCGTTGTTTCAAAATAAACTTTTTGAGTGAGACAAAGAGAGTATATGATTTATAAAAAGGAATGAAATATTTTCATTCGTCTTATCAAGTTGAATAGATGCATATATGTACATTAGGTTTAGCTCAGCTGGTACACCTCCGTTGCCTAAGTACAAGGGACCAAGAGGTCTTGGGATCAATTCCCAAGTTTGACAGTTGAAGGAAGGAGCAAAGGCGTGCAATAGGGAGTCCCCCAATGAAGTTATCCCCCTCCCTCAGTGACCCCCGTTGTAATAGAATAGTTTGATTAAAAAAAAAAAGTTGCATATTATAAAATCAATTCCTTTTTGTCACAAAAATAAAAAAATAAAGGAAGTAATAAGAGATTAAAAATCCATATGTTCAACGTTAAAGGTGAAATTGAAGTGGTCCGTGTGAGTTTAATTTGGCCAACAGAATTGATTTTGTTAATTATGAGATTTCCATGAGATAATGCATTAATTCTTTTGTTATGCTTTAAGCGTGCATAAATTAAACCAAAAGGAGATGTGTAGAGTTACAAATCTTTGTTTGCAAATTTTTATTTCTTGCTTTTGAAAAGATGAGTGTGGGATAGATTCATGTGCAAGACAAAGCAAAACGTAGTAATGATTGAAGGCATATATATATCTATATATATATATATACATATAATTTTGCTTTTATGCCAAGACATCATGATCAGTTGCAATTCTAGTACTACTAATAATAGGCTATAGTCTATAGCCTCTCTCTCTCTCTCTCTCTCTATATATATATATATATATATATATATATATGCCTTCTGTCTAGGGCAGGGGTTGGGGGGTTTCCGAACCCCTCTAACCCCTTCCTCTACCCTTATCGTCAGTATATTTTTAACTACTACATTTTTTTTATAATGTATTTATCGGTTCAAAAAAAATTATTCGTATGTTACACCTCTCAAAAAATACCTAATCATGTCAAATGAAAAAATATACACAAATCTCATGGCTGCATTGGTAATTTGAATGATTCAGGTAAGCATTAATTGATAATTTTAAGAATTTCACTAAACATTTGTAATTTTTCCAAACTTTAGATATGGTAAATATAATTACGCAAACACTTGTATTTGACATGTCGTCTGACCCTGCAAGCGTGGCATTAATTTTTTATTAAGAAATATGTGATACATTTTTTTTAAAGACGAAAGTATCGAGTTTGACCTCAAAAGTATTACCTACATGTATGTTATGAAAGCCGATATTTCATAACATACATGTAGGTAATACTTTTGAGGTCAAACTCGATACTTTCGTCTTTAAAAAAAATGTATCACATATTTCTTAATAAAAAATTAATGCCACGCTTGCAGGGTCAGACGACATGTCAAATACAAGTGTTTGCGTAATTATATTTACCATATCTAAAGTTTGGAAAAATTACAAATGTTTAGTGAAATTCTTAAAATTATCAATTAATGCTTACCTGAATCATTCAAATTACCAATGCAGCCATGAGATTTGTGTATATTTTTTCATTTGACATGATTAGGTATTTTTTAAGGGGTGTAACATACGAATAAATTTTTTTGAACCGATAAATACATTATAAAAAAAAATGTAGTAGTTAAAAATATACTGGCGATCACTACCACAAAATGCCCCTTAGGAGGCGGGTCCTAAGGGACATTGGAGGCGGGTGCTGCCACTGCGGGCGCCTCCCTTTGGAGGTGCCCGCACCCGCCACCCCTTAGGGGGTTATTGGAGTTTTGCACCCGCCTCCAATAACCCTCCGAAAAAAAAAATGTATTTCTTTTTTTGCACTTTATGGCTTTGATAGGAATCGACTCGCGTCTTCAGATTCACTTGACTCTTGCATATTAAATTTACCACTAGGCTACATATATTTATGTATTTCATATTAAAATAGAAAATATATATTTCTATATTTCCTTCTAAAAATTGTAATTTTTATTACTTACTAATTTTTCGCCTCACTAGAATCCCGAAAAATTATTAAAATTATTTTCAACAATGCAAAAAAAAATAATAATTTGAACTACGATTAAAAATTTTGCAAAAATGCACTCGCCTCCTTTTCATATAATGAAATTGGAAAATTTGCAAAACACTTTGGAGGTGGGTTTTGGCTTCACCCGCCTCCATTGAGCTATCCAAAAAAGATTTGGAGGCAGGTGCAATATCCACCCGCCTCCAATAACTAATTATTGGAGGCGGGTGGATGTTGCACCCGCCTCCAATAATTAATTATTGGAGGCGGGTGGATGTTGCACCCGTTTCCAAAGACTTTTTCGGCCCCTTTGGAGGCGGGTTTTTGTACACCCGCCTTCAAAGGGGCGGCGCCTTCTTTGATTATTTCTGTACTAGTGAGGAAATTTTGTACTCATGAAAATTTGTTTCATTCATGACCTCATACAAACAAATGTACGTATGTACATACGTGCGGCCTGCTCACTTCACAATAATTTACCGGGTAAATTACATCTACCTCCTTGGGGTTTGTTTAAATTTCCAAATGAATAATATGATTTTGGTAAAATTACTAAATGAAATTTACGGAGACTTATTTGATAAAACAGAAAACGTAAAATGAACAAAAAAAAAAAAAAACAAATTAAAAAAAAGAAAAAAGAAAAAAAAAAAAAACTAAGGTTAAATCATTCAGTTGTCCCTTAACTTGAAAATTTGTTTCAAAATGATCCTCAAATCCAAATGTTGACAATATT
Organism: Leptodermis oblonga; assembly: GCA_016801395.1. Classification (NCBI taxonomy): domain Eukaryota; kingdom Viridiplantae; phylum Streptophyta; class Magnoliopsida; order Gentianales; family Rubiaceae; genus Leptodermis; species Leptodermis oblonga. Next base: position 30,946,250 of record CM028755.1, read on the forward strand.
TGAACTACTTTAGACTAACACATGAGTTGTTTCATGTAAAATTAAGGGTGAAAAAATAATTTAATGTTTATTTTTTATTTTTTACCCGTATTAATGTGTGAATATTACATATTAGCTAAAAATAGAATATTGTCAGAATTTGGATGTGGGGGTCTTTTTGAAACAAATCTTCAAGTTAAGCGACCAAAATGAATCAATTTCATGCTAAGTGACCAAATAGCTACAATATTCCAACTTAATGGACCAACAAAGTGATTTAATCAAAAAAGGAAATAGATTTTCGAAGATTGAATTTTAATGTCTTATTAAGAAAAGTAGAATAGTTCATACAGTATTTGTTTTTCCCCATTAATATTACATATGCATTTTCTGTCTGACATATATTAATTAGTGTCTTAATTATTATGTGACTGATTGGTCTAGAGTTTGTTTAATATTTTCACCAAATTACGAGATTTGTTTAGTAATTTTACCAAATTATAGGTTTTATTTGGTAATTTAGATAAATTTACAGGTAAAAATGAAATGTATCATTTTTAATCACGAACTGCCTAGCGGAGTGCTTCCCAGTCTATCTTGAGATTATGTATTTACTCCATGAGTCGCCGTACAAGAGTCTTCTGAATTAACATGTTTTTTAATAATGTATCGTATGGAGATTCACCGTTCGATATCATTGTTCATTCGTGGCTGGACGATTTGCAACAAATTTAATAAAACTACCTTTGGTTTTAAACTAAAATTAAATTTTTTTTTTTGGGTTTTCTTGATTTTTGTCCTTTTCATTTTTAGAATTATAGGGTTTTTAGTGGCACTAGAGAGATTTGTCAAGGTCATGTTCATTTTTATTGTTTTGAAAAATGAAAACATGTTTTTGGAAAATAGTTTTATAATGTAAAAAGTGTATTAAAAATGCACAAATGTATAGTTGAATAGTAAAAGTTATATTGAAAATGATGAAAAATGCTTATAAAATATTAAATTTATTGTTGAAATTAACCAAAACAAAAAAGATGAAGCCCCAAATTCAACTTCTAAAAAGTGCGTATAATTTTAACTCCTAATATTTTACTCTGCTATTCATTAAATCTTTAACATTACGTTGTCATATGCACCATCAACATTTACAAAATACAGCCAACTTAGCCCTCTTCGTCAACAGACCGCCTCCTCACGTGGATTTTACCGTTAACATTGAGGGAACAGTGGCAAAACCAAAAATAATTTAGTGGGAGCCCAATAATAATTTAAAATGTTAACTCACAAAATTTTGAAGTAATACTTATATACTCATTTTCTTTTACTTGTATATTCATTTAATTGCATCTTTTATAGAAGAATTAATACTTTTAGTCTCACCTTACTATATTTTTTGGCGTACTTGCTATCATATTTTAAAAGATGCTTTTGAAAATATGTTTTTGAAAAAATTGAACTATATAAAAAATTTCATTATACTTTTTGAAAGTGTTTGCTTTAGTAAATAAACTTTTTTATTTAGCTACAAATGTTATTATACTATTTTAAGAGGGGCAAAAATGTCATTTGGTAGTTTGGCTCTGTTAGCCTTGATAGAATCGGCGTCACATGCTTGTCATGCTCTCACTTTCAAGGGTATTTTTATTCATCAGCTGTCCATCTCCTTCCCTAAATTACTCCACCTTCCTCCTCACTCCTCCGCTTCCGTCCACCTCCCCTCCCCCTCCCTCGGCCATAAGAAGAAACTTATTTGTTAAGGAGATATAATTTTTTTATTCATCTATTTCTTATTTTTATTAAGTTATTAAAGTTTACTTAATTTATTAATTTATAAATTAATTAATAGTAACTGTGAAACTAAAATATCATATATTTAATAAAGTTCACTGGGGCACTTGTTAAAATTTTAAAATGAAAAGATTTTACAAATATACATTCTCCCTCTTTCTCATATAAAGAATATGTTTCAAAAATAAAAATAAAAATAATCCTAATAAAAAAAGTAAACTTTTTATTTGTTTATATTACATACCTTTATTAATGTAATAATGTGTGATCCACAACCAACTCTTACATAGAAAACAAAGATATTAGTAAAAAAAAATATTGTGTCAAATTACTTATTTTAGGTATTATATTTTACAACTCATAATAAACTATACCATTTTAAATTGGACTCATTTAGTGACACAAACCTATAACATTATGGTGGAGGCAAGAAGGGGGGACGTACCCCTAGTTCCCCCACCCTTTTGCACAATTTAATTAGTAGGTAGTGTTTTGTAAATAACGAAGGTATATTTAGACACAACGTAACAGTAGAGGCTTAATGAGTCACAACATGACACATGAGGTTAATATGATTTTCAAAGCAAAAGTTTACTAAATAACTTATTGCAAAATCAAATTTACATGACTTCATGTATAAATTTATTTTGCCAGATGAATAATACTCCCTCAATCCCAAAATGTCACTTAAGGAGTTTTCACACAAATTAATGTAAAAATTACTATAATAATCTTATTTGAATTAACTTACTACTATGTCACATATTTCAGTAAAAGACTTTTATTGATGATATCCATTGGCTAGTTGTAGTGGTTATAGTTAATGAGAAGGAAAAAAAAAAAAAAAAAACTTGTACTCATGTTTCTAAGATAATGCATTATTTCCAAAACACATTGAAAGTAGTAGTAGAAGGGTAAACATGGAACAATCAATATAATATAGTGTTGAAATGAGTAAGTAACAGTGACTTTGGGTCAAAATTTTACTCCTTAAGTGATACTTAAATTGGGATGGAGGGAGTATCCCTTTGGCAATCAAATCATCCATAACTTTTAGGGTGAAAATGAACAATATTTGTCCTTCAAAAGATTAGTATATGATACCTTAATCACACATCTATAATAGGTTCATCATACATATTTAGTACCAACCGATAAGATCACTTTCAGGAGTGGCATAACCTATTCATCTATCCGAAGATATAAAATTAAAGATAGTAGTAATTTGACAAGAAGTCGCTTTGGTCGAGTGGTTAAGGCGTGTGCCTGCTAAGTAGATGGGGTTTCCTCGCGAGAGTTCGAATGCCTCAGGCGACGGTCACTCCTTTTAGTTTTATACTTAAGCTTCTTCTTCCTTTTTTTTTTTTTTTTTTTTCCCCCTCCCTTCACCGTTTTATCCATTCTAACATTCACCTCATCACAAAGTCTGAATTTTCTTTTACTTTTCATTTTGCCTCTTCACTTGCTTTCAGTTCTCAATCAAATTTAATTGCATTTCGAATTGACGGGAAATTATGCAAAAAGCCAAGAAATGAATTGACAGAACAAAGCGCAGAAATCATTGTTTACGTTGTGTTTAATGTACTATGGACATTTAAAAAATTAGGCCAACATAGCTCATACCATGGTTGTTAGAATCGGGCCTAGACTCGTAGAATCGGCCGATTCTACGAGTCTAGACCAAGGAATCGAGCCAAACTCGGGTAGAATCGTATCTAATTTTAGAATCGCATCATCCCTGGTAGAATCGGCCTAGAATCGGCCTAGAATCGGCCTAGAATCGGGTAGAATCGGGTAGAATCGGCCTAGAATCGGCCCTAGAATCGGCCGATTCTACCCGATTCTACCCGATTCCACAAATTTATTGAATGGGCTCCGAAATTGGACCAAGTCCACTTAAATATGCGATTTGGAAGGCCTAAATTTGGTCAAATTTAGGTGGCCCAAATTTACAAATACACTTTTGATAGCCCAAATTCTCAATTGCAATCATTTTCCCCTATCTTCTTCAATACTCACAACTACGGGTTTTATTTCATTCAATTTAAGACTTCATTTTTAATCTTCATTTTTTTTGTTTTGCCTTAACTCCTTTATGCACTACTTAAGTCTTGATGGATTGAGATTTGACATTTTTATTTTGGTTTTTATTGAACAAATATGAGTTTGTATGATATTCATTAAGTTTATGATATAATTATAGTTAAATACATGTGTATTTTCTATTTTCCGATTCCAGTATCCGATTCTACGATCCGATTCTACGATTCCGATTCCAGACATAAAACGATTCTATCCCAATTTACGAGTTTAACAACCTTGGCTCATACAGTAACAGATCATACCTCATGCGAATGTGCATTTAGACACATAGAGGTTGAGTTGACATAATTTTCTAAACGTTGAGTGTGTAACATTAGACACTGATTTGGCCACATGATAAAATATCAAGGGTTAAAATGAACATTTATTTGTTGATAAAGATGATATGTCAATCTACAAGCCCCACATGTGCGTGCCTGGGCTTTAAAATTATCCGCACGAACTAATCCCTAGAACCTCACTGTTAAGTTTGCAAGTGGTTAACATGCTAGCTCTGTGAGAACTCAAAATTTTGGACTAGGATTTAAAACGCATAATGGGTAATAGACCTTTACTTCACTACAAGAAAAGTGACCTATTGCGACATGCAGATTGTGTCGCTAAAAGGCAATTTAGTGTCGCAAATACTAATTCGCGACACATTATGTGTCTCTTGGTATTGAGTCGCAAAAGGTGGTGAAGCAAAATTGTGGCGCTTTTTTTTTTTACTTGTGCTGCAAATATATGGCACTTTTTGCATCACTAAATTAATTGTCGCTTAAAATTCGCGACACATTATGCTTAATTTGTCTTAGTGACACATAATAATTTATGACTGATTTGTGTCATTAAAATGAATGTTGTAAGATTATTTACGACAAATGTGGCCTCACATTTAAAACGTCAAAGGGTATTCACGACATGTAAATTGTGTCGCTAAAAGTCAATTTAGTGTCGCAAATACTAATTTGCCACACATTATGCGTCTCTTGTTATTGAGTCGCAAAAGATGGTGAAGCAAATTTGTGGCGCTATTTTTCACTTGTGCCGCTAATGTATGACACTTTTTGCATCACCAAATTAATTATCGCTTAAAATTCATGACATATTATGCGTCATTTGTCTTTGTGACGCATACTAATTTACGACATTGATTTGTGTCATTAAAATGAATATTGCAAGTTTATTTGCGACAAATGTGGCATCACATTTAAAACTTCGAAGGGTATTCGCGACATATAAATTCTGTCGCACACACAAATTAGAGACACAATTTTGCGACAAACTTTATCGTGTCACAAAAGGCTATGTAGCCTTTTTGTGGCATTGTTTTACTAGTTGTGCCACAAAGGATACGACACCTTTTGCATCACTTAATTATTGTTGCATAAATCTTGTGACACATTATGTGTCATTAGTTGTAGTGGCGCATTATTCGTAATACTAATTTTATTTGTGTCATTACGGTTAATGGCACATATTTATTTGCTACACATGTTGCGTCATTATTTGAAATGTCATACTGTTATTTTACTACACAATATCACATATGTAAAATTTATGTCACATAATAATTGGTGACACAATTTACGTCATTAATTTTTGTGTTACATAAATTTTGTACGACACAAATGCATTAATAGAGTAAATAATTCACAATCTTTATATAAAAAAAATAAGTTAACTAGAATATTATTCAAAATATAAAATCAAATATTTGCTAAATGTCAAAGTGGGAAATCATAATTTAAATTCGTCACTCAATATATATAAATAAAAATTGCAAATGTCTAAATTTATATTTCAAGACTTTAATGCAAATTCCATAAGTCAATGTCACATTTTGAAGAAGATTATTTTGCCTTCCTCTTGCTCCTCCTTGGACTTTTTCCTTGTTCCTAAACAATTTTAACAAAAATTAATTATATTTAACACATATAGTTGAGAAATTAATAGAAAAGTATAATTGTTTATATTACCTTTGGTGAAGTACCATTTGAATAGATGTTTGTGTTGTTCGTATCGGTGTTTTTTTATCTCTTTTCTCATCTACGACAATTGATAAGAGAAACGAATATTAATGCACTAAAATAAAATAAAAAAAGAAATATTAATGAAAAATTGATCACCTCAAGAGTTTCATTTGCTTGACTAGAGTTCTCTAAATTCATAAATCCTTGCGATTATGACCCATTATTTAAAGCCAGTACGTGTTTAAAATTTGAAGACCCTAGTACCTTGTACATTATAATTTAATAATACGAGTAAAAAAAAAAGATATTATAAAAATGTAATTAATGATGAAAGTGTGCACTTACATGTGTATTTTGATCCTCAAATGTGAGAAATCAAACCTGGACCATCTCCATTTTGAAACACATATCATCTTTAAAATTTGATAATTATTTGTCAAACCTTTTGAATACTTGCCACTTGGTCATTAGCTTTGTCTTTGACAGCTTGATCGAATTCTTCTCGAGATATGAAAGTCAATTTCTTACTCTTTGAAGCAAGACCGCTACTACACAAACATTCCGGTGCGTCTTTTCCAATAACTTCTTCATAAATCTCATTAGCCTGAATATTATCTTTGAATAACTATTTATTAAATTCCTAATGCTATCAAATTAATAATTCATATATATAAATATATATGTTTATTTATATTATTATATATACATATATATCATATATATATTTTTCCAAAATCCCTATCAATCTTTAGCTTTCTCTCTTTATCTTTTTTTTTTTTTCCCTTTAGCCTACCCGTAAATCTCATATTGAAAATAGATTTTCTGCAACTCAAATCAAACCATTGCAGCACAAAACTATCTTTCAACATCACAAGATTCCAAACAACATCAGTAAAAGAATAATTTCCAAGCTCAAGTGAGTTTCCATTTTCCAAAACTCAAAAAGTAAGATTCAGAATTTTAATTTAACAAGATCCCATTGAAAGATACATTTTCACTATTTTAGTATACTTTTAGAAACAACTTAAATGTTGTAAGGCTACAGTTTCACAAAGCTTCAAGTCAACTCCTGTTTCTTATTGTTTGAAATATTTCCAGAAAGTTTTAGCCATCCAACTTGTGCCCAACTCAAAAAAATTAATTCAAGGTTTAAATCAACGAAGACAAGTTTTCTAAATTACAAACTCAACTACTTTTAGAGTAAACTTGCAGCACCAACTTAAACCAAATACATCTCCAACTTAGAATTTGGTATACTAGTTGGCTCGGTAAATGGTAACTTAGATGTTTGAACTAGCTCGTTCTCATTACTGTTCTGAAAAGCAATGTATGCAGCATGTAAAGGGCTACCACCAAATTCTATAGCAGAGTCTGCTGCTTCACTTTATTGTTAATTATACTTGTGTTGCTTAGATTATTAGGTACTTCAAATTAAAATGTATGGCCTGGATTGGGGAAATTTCCAAACTGACATGAGTTTCCTCAATGGAGCCCTTAACATCTTTCATATGTTGTTCCTAATTAAGACGAGGAAAGGTTGGACCTATTAGCTGTAAGTTTAAGAATTTCATTTCACTTTTTCAGTCACTAACTACAATATGTCCAAACCATGTTTATATCTAATTTTTAGAACTTCATTCCATTCTATGTAGGAATTGTTGCATTAGGAACCATCAAAGAGGATTTCAACAAAGAAAACAGTGGAGCATCCATAATTTTGATGATATTGACAAGTTTGACCTTTAAAACAAGATTTCCAGTGGTTTTAGTTGCTTAATTTTATCGAGCATGTTTAGAATTGTTTATGAGGTTTCATAGTTCCTCCAACTCTTAATGCTAAAACTAGTACCGTTTATGTACTATAGGAGCACCAAATAGGTGCAATATATGTATGAATGTGAAAGTTTCAGATTTGTCCAATTTAATAGACGATTTAGAAGATGAATGTGCAATATATATATATATATATATATATATATATTTCTATTGATAAAACTGCACTTTATTAGATTAAAACACTTAGAACATCATGGACAGAAGAGAAGTGGCTTGCTGGTGTGCATAGTCCACCTCTTCAATTTCAATCTCTTTTTGCTGATCAAATATTTCTTAAGTCTTGCTTTCAACATTATAGAAACTTTAGAACATGAATGTGTGGTCTTTTTTTCCTTTGTTTTTTCTTTTGGGTAAAACTGTACTATTAGATTGAAAACTTAATACATCAGGGACAAGAGACCGTCCACCTCTGGTCTTGGAACTTTAAAAACCATAAAACATTGCAAGCAACCCCAGAGAGCTGGATAACATCATTATTTACAGTCTATAATAACCAAGTATTAAATAATTTTGCAAAATCTGCAAAAGTATTTGAGTGCCCAAAACAATAAATATAAAAAAGTTACATCATTTTTAATAATTTTCATTTTTCTTCTTAATAAAAATTTCCCCTAATGTTTTTAAGTGTTTCAAAAAAAAAAAAAAATGGTCGTAAAATTTGCAACAATTAATTTGAATAACGAAAATTGTCACAAAATTGTATCATACTTATAGTGTGAGCCAATTTTGCATCATAAACAAATTTGTGTCGCTACTTTATGGCATCTATGATAGTGTCGCTAAGATTTCGTCGCAAATTTAAGTCATAAAATTAAAATGACACAAATTGTGACGCAAATTTGTGACATGCTAATAATATGACGCAATTGTGCCCCAATTTTGTGGCAAAAATATAATTGTGTTGTCTAATGTTGGCATTTCATTGAAGGGGCGAGAATAAATTGTCTCAATTTTAAGACAAAAAATAAGTGTTGAATCTATGTCACAAAAGTGTGACACTATAATTAAAACGACGCAAATTATGCCGCTAATTTGTGACATGCTAATAATATGACACAATTGTGCCCCAATTTTGTGGCAAAATTATAATTGTGTCGTCTAATTTCGGCTTTTTATTAAAGTGTCACAAATAAATTGTCAAATTTTGAGACAAAAAAATAGTGTCAAATCTATGTCACAAAAGTGTGACGAAATAATTAAATGACGCAAGTATGTCACAAATATAAGACACAAATGCGTAAGTGTGGTATATTCACGACAGCTAATGTAATGTCGCATGTAAATATGTCGCAATAGGTCACTTTTCTTGTAGTGCGCTTGCTTCTTAATTGCATAACATGAATGGTGAAAATTCATGTATTGATTGAATGCTTAATTGATTGATTAATTGGATACTTGATCGATTGAATATTGATTGATTGACTGATTGAGAGTTAAACTGGGTATAAAACTAGTCCTAAAATAACATAAGGAAAGTAAGAAAAATGAAAAAGGAAAGAATCAGAGAAATCTCGTCGTGCGAGTTTTCGTCCGTGTCGGACGTGTACTCGGACATAACCAAATTGGTAGTTATGGATTGGAAATCAAGATCAATTCGATAGAAGGAAACTACTGGATTTACTACCTTAATTAGGAAAGATTCTAAATTACCCTAAACCTAGAGGTTGCCTATAAATACAAGCTTAACTCATGAATTAAAGTTTGAACACTTAAATCAAAAGCTAGAAAAAATATAGAGAAGCTCGTGAACAAGAAGTGCAGCGCCGTCACCCTGAACTGCTGCCCAATTGAAGTCCTTCCATTCGTGGTAATCTTAGAACCTCACGGTGAGTGATGAATTGTAGTTTCAAATAGAGATTAGAAGAAAAGCATGAATATATTATGAAACTAGAAGAATAAGTAATTTAACTTTGCATGTAATAAATTCATAGAAAGCATGTCCTTAGGATGTTATTAGCTTTATTGAATGTTAAGCATGTTAGGATTGATGCCTCTAGTCTTAAACAAACCGTAGTAATTAATTTGAAAATTGGATGCCGAAAATTATGCATGTGTAGGAACAGTGTTCCGAGCTTATTTCGGAGCGAGATTTAATGGAGTTAAAGTAATCCGTTATGTGAAGTAACAGCTTCTAGGTGTTGTATGTATATAAGAGTTTAAATTTATGCCTTTATTTTGGTTAAAAACAATTGGGAACAATGTTTAAAATAGCCCCGAATGTAGTGCCTAAACCAGAAGTTTCTGGAAAATTTACCCCGTTGTGCGAGTTTTGGTCCGAGTAGGACAAGCACAAGCCTCTGAAAACGAATTTTCTAAAATAAAAACCTGAAACCCGAAGAACATGAAGGACATAGAGAACCTAGGTTCGAGTTGCCCTACGAGCCAGATAAGAACTCGGACATAGTCCAAAATTGAATTTTTGCCTTATTTTCATAAACTGAAATTTTACCCAAAAGTTTACTTTATTCCATAATTGACCCAAAAGTATTTAGAACAGCTAGCTCTTGAAAAATTGACCTTATTACGATACTTAACCTTATTTTTCAAAAGTGACCATTGACTTGGACCTTGACCTTTGCCCTTTGACCTGAGACCATAGTTGACTGAAAAGTTAAAGTCAAACCTAGTTGACCAAAAAGTCAAAGTCAAACCTAAACGTAAAAAGTAAAGTCAACCTTCAAAGTCAAACTTAGTTGACTTATTTAGAACGTTAGTATTGCAGGAGATGACCATTGACCGAAAAGTGAACCAGTCCACCGTTGACCACTCAAATTACGAAAGTTAGAGAGATTTACTTGATATTTTCATAAAGGTTAATTGAACTATATATAGTATGAATGTGAGTATAAAAAGATTGCTCGATTAAAGTAAGAAGTTGCCCACACCTCACTTGCACGTAAATGAAATTGAATTGCTACATATGAAATGTATGCCATGATTGATTGCTTGATTTGTTACATATGAAATGTATGCCTTATTGATATTATTGGATTGTTACCTATGAGATGTATGTTTTGAATTGTCTACTTGCTTATTATGATTACAAGCATGTATACCCTATTGATTGATTGATTGATTGTATAAATTGTTATCGATTGAAAGTATGATTGATTGTACACTCCAGAGAAGCATGATGTACCTCTAGGTTCGATAGGAGATGCCTTACACTCATACCATGAGTAGGTTATAGAATTGCATGTCTAAGACTTATGAAAGCATAATAGAGATGTCATGATTGCATGATAAAAGATAAGGTATGAGACCTTTAAAATCGAAAAGACTCAGCGTGTCTAATGTCTTAATAGATCAATGTCTGTCACCACTTGCATGTTGATGCATGGAGGCAAAGTCCTGTTGCAGTTAGTTGAATTAAAGTCCTGTTGCCGTTAGTTGACGCATCCATAAAAGGGGAAAATTAATGAATGAATGTACACAACCGGTATCCAAAACCCTTGCCACCGAACACTTCGGCGATTGCTGGTACTGTTGCCGCTTGGGTATCGAGGTGTTTGCAAACTACTGACTATCGATAGATTGTCTAGAATTTGTTGTCGCCTTAGCTTTAGATGAGAAAGCTATATAGAAACCAGATTGATTAAAACCCTATGAAGAGAGCAATAGATCAATTGTTGCATATGGTTATAGGATTCCATGTTGTCATGTATATCTCTGCTATGCGATTTTAGATATGCCTGATTGATTGATTGCTTCTGCAATAACGCATGATTTATATATGCTATGAACAGTATGAATATTGATGCATAAACTGTAATGCCATGTCTATATTATCTCTTTGCTATTGAGACTATTTTCCAGACTAGCACTGTGGGAATTTTCTATAAAACAGAGGTCTCTCACTGAGCTTGTGAAGCTCATACCTTTCATTAACATATTTTTGCAGGTGCTTAATTAGCTATGATTTATTGTTCGCTAGATGTGAGGCTGACGTTAGCTGCAGCAGTGTTGAGCGTTTATCTTGTAATAAGCATGCTTAGATAATGATTGGTTTTGGATTAAGGGATAATTTGGTCGATGACAGTTCCGAATAATGTTTTAAGCTTTCGTATTAGACAAGTTTACTTTTAATAAGTACTATTGAATGTTTTCAGATAAAGGTAACTTATGTTTTGTTTACTATTATCTGTATCGACTTGTTGAATGACGCTATCCCCTGACCTGACCTGGACTCCTTTGCAGGATGGGCCTCGGGAGATGGGGTCAGGGCAAGGGCGTCACAATTAGTATCAGAGACACCGTTCCTAAAGAAAGGGATTGGTGTCCACAAAACTTGAAAAGACTTTACATGTTAACTCTGATACCACTTTTATCACAGTTGGTATCAGTAACATAGGTTACTAAAAACAGGGACTTATGTCCATAAAAGCTTGAATCTAGTAACTTGAGGTAGGATTCATAAGACTTAACTAGATTATGTTCAGAGAACAATTGGTATAAGACTTGGCATGCATAAAAATTTTAAAAGACTATATTTAGAATTCAGATCTAGGTATGGTATGAAAGTTTGCATAATTGGTAAAAGCTTACCGTATACTAATTGATGTCACTTGTAGGAAATGGCTCAGAACAATTGAAGTAGTATGTATGAAGACGACACCCAAGCTAGAGGCATCAGATACCGCAGTTCCAATGATGGGTTCCTGCAGGTTTGGTCGCCTACCCGTAGCCAGATACTTGCTAGAGAACAAGGAACAATAGTGCACTACCCAAACCGTGTAGTCCAATATGTGGCTAGGGACAGATAAGAGAATTGGGATACTGTGTAAGAAATGTACATGGTACTGGCGACTTGGCTGAGCAAAGAAATGAACTAGAGGAAGAAAACAAGGCCCTAAGAGATCAAGTAAAAGAATTGGAGAAGGAGTTCCGCAAACGTGATCTAGAAAGCATACAACTGCGAAACCTAAGGCAAGGGTTGATTGACGTGGCCACTGGTCTCGAGGAACTGACCCAAGCTATGGGAGAGTTCACAGATGCAGCTCAACCCATGGATGTAGAAGAAAAAGACGAGTAGTCTTAATACGAGAGTGTTAGGCGCGATGTTTGCTCATTTTATTATAATTGCTTGTTTTGAAATACTATGGTTATGTTTGATTGCTTCTATATTTCTTAATTAATAACTATTAATAAACCAGGCAGTTGTATTGAGACCTGAGCCTTGGATTGCTTGTTTTTTTTAGTCGCTACTGGCGACCTTAGTTGCTTGAATCAAGTGGGCATGGCACCCCATCTTTAGATTGATTGATTGATTAGTTGACTTGTTTATTGCTTATCGAATGCCTAGAAAATACATGTACCCTAGACAAAAAGGCTAGTAAATGAATAACTAGGCTTGCTTGGAAACCCTAAACGAGGGTAGTTAACTTAGCTAGAACTTACTTTGGAAAAGCATTAGCTAATACCTACCCAACTTTGTAGATGAACCAAACTTGTCGTACCGTGCCATGACTAGCTTTCTAAAATTTCACTCGCCTAGGTTTAGTGGAGAGCTTGATACTAAGAAGGAAGAAAGTTAGTTAGAGAGCATTCAGAGAACGATTAAGTACATTCCAAAACCAGAGAAGAGGTAAGAGTAGCTTCAATCATAGTGGGAAGTCGCTAAGGGCGAGAAAGACCAGAAAGGAAGGTAGTGATATGGACATTAATTGCCTTATACACTCGAAGTTAGTACTCCAACTTCGGATGTTACACTGTGTATGAACTTTGTGTACCGAAATTGCCCAATCGACGTCCAAGGTCATAACCGACCTGCAGACTTAGTAATGCTAGATCTTAGAGGGTACGATGCAATCCTTGAAATGGATTGGTTGGCCCAGAACCAGGCCCTGCTGAATTGTCACAAGAAGATAAGTAGAATGTAGACTAAGAGAAAGATAGTCTTCGGCCACAATGATTTCCAGATTAAAGGCCTAGAAATTGCTTTGGAAAGTAGCACAAAGCTTCTTGGCCGTAATGATCAACAAACCGAAGGATCAGGTCAAGATAGAGGATACGGCCGTGGTGAAGGAATACGCGAACGTTTTCCTCGAAGAGTTGACAACCCTACTGCCTGAGCGAGAAATAGAGTTCACCATTGACTTAGTGCCCGAAGCGGAACCCTATTCTCGTACCCCATATCGAATGGCCCCAGCTGAGTTCAGCGAGTTGAAACAATAACTCCAAGACCTGTTAGGACAAGGGTATACAGACCTAGTTCTTCGCATTGGGGTGCACCAGTTCTGTTCATGAATAAGAAAGACGGAACGATGAGGATGTGCATCGATTAAGAGGACTGAATAACCTAACCATCAAGAACAAGTACCCGTTACCCTTGATAGATGGGCTATTTGACCATTTGCAAGGAGCAACCGTATTTTCCATGTTGGATTTATGGCAGAGATACACCAGCTACGTATTTGGGAAGAGGACATTCCCAAAGCCGCATTCAACACCGGATACGGACATTACGAGTTTGACGTGATGCCTTTCGAATTGACCAATGCACCGACTGCTTTTATGGATTTGATGCAGCAAGTGTTCCAGCCTTACCTAGACTCGGTTGTCGCGATCTTCATCGACTATATTGGTTTATTCAAAGACACCGCAGGAGCACAGAGCACTTAGGAAAAGTACTTCAGAAGTTGCGAGAGCATAAGATGTATGCCAAGTTTAGTAAGTGTGAATTTTGGCTAGACCAAGTTTTGTTCTTAGGACACGTGATATCTCGGAATGGGATTGCAGTAGACCTGTTGAAGGTCGAGATGGTGATGAAGTGGAAGCGCCCTGAGAACCCCCACCAACGTGAGAAGTTTCCTAGGATTAGCAGGATACTACCGAAGGTTCATTCCCGGCTTCTTTACGATTGCCAGACCCATGACTAAGCTTACTTAGATTAGTATACCATATAATTAGAATATGTCAATTTATAAAAGATTAAGTGGCAGTTTGTGATTGAATGTCTGATAAGTCCTGATATAACTTATATATCAAGATTATCCTGATAAATATTACTTCAAATTAGAATATGTCAATTTATAAAAGATTATTTAGTAGCCTGTGAGTGGATGTCTGGTAAGTTCTGATATAACTTATATCAGGATCACACACACACACACACACACATATATATATATTACAATTGTTGATTTGACACTTAGGGGCTGTTTTTTTTTATTGGTTTGAAAACAGTTTTGAAAACATGTTTTGACAATTTTATAATGTAAAAAGTATATTAAAAATATAAAAATGTATAACTTAATAGTAAAAAGTTGTATTAGAAATGATGAAAATTGATTATAATATATTAAATTTATTGTTAAAACCAAAACCAAAAGGTAAAGAACATGCCCGTAGGCTCTATTCTTTTTCATTCATATTTCAAGAAAATTATCACTTTTTCTTCTAAAATCTAACCCAAAGAAACAACCTCAATTTATACTCAATTTAAAATTTAAATTTTAAAATTCCTCCAAAATATTCAATCAGATAAATTTAAAAAATAACACAATCATTACACTTTTTTATCTCTCTCCTACACAATTTTCCAAAAGAAAATTCTCTCCAAAAAAATTACTTCTCTAAAACCAAAAATTTCCAAGTTGGGACACCAAGAGAACAAAGCCTAGGGTTACTTTGATAACCCAACTTAATAATAAAATTATTTGGTTAAGAGATAATGACTTTTAATGTGTTTGATAACGAAAATTCAAATCTCTTAATCTTTTAAGCACTGCTTATTTCCTTTACAAAAATTTAAGCCAAAAAAGTTAGTTTATTGCTTATCTCTTAATGCTCCAAGTAATAATTCTTTAAATAATTCATATTTGATTTTTGAAATTATCCCTTTTATTTTATTCACATTGATTTAACTATAGTTATTATTTTACTTTTTCTTCATAAGCATACCAAGTATTTTAAACTTTTTCATTATAATATTTTTAAAAATATATATTTTACCTATTATTATTATATTTTAGTATTAAAAATTTATTTAATAAATTATATCATTTACATATTTTTATAAATCTCATTCATGCGATATGTTTTATTTTACTTATAAAATTTGATTAATTATATATGAATTTTATTGTAAAAATTTTAATTTCTTTTAGACTACAATAATGGATTCATTTTTTATTTTTAGGGGTTTTAATTGTAATATTTTTATTTTTAAATTTTTTTTGTATTTTAATCGTTCAATTTAATGTTTTTTATCTTTTTCTTTTTCCTTATGTTTTTCATTAATCATAATTGATGTTTAATAATAAAATTTGATACTTCACATATATAAATATAAAAAATTCAATGTAAGGGTAAAATGGTATATTTTCAAGATTTCAGCATTAAGATCAACTTATTTATCAAACAAGATCGAGTGATTAAGTATTATGATTTAGAGTTTCGAAAACTATATTTCAACATTAAGATGTTAAGTGATTAATTAATTCAGCATTATGGTTCAGCATTAAGTATTCAAATATAAACATTAATTTTTATCCAACAGATACTTATTCAAATTTACCATTTCCATTAATCTCTCCAGTTAGACTAAATCTTATATATACAAGACCCAACCCAAAGGCTAGGCAGCTCGGGAGATGGCTCTTGGCCCAATAATTATAGGGCCTAATTTTATTTTATTTTATAAATGTCGTATAATTGTCATGAGAGACCATATATCTCACATGGAAAGAGTATAGCTCCCACGTGGTGTACGTATATATGGTTTGGGTTCTCAAATCCCTTACGTAAACTTTTGGGGTAAGTTGGACCCCGGGTCATGACAATTGGTATCAAAGACAGATACCCACCATGCGCCACCACGTACGCCTGGCACAGGTACGGTGTTCAATGTAGGGATCGTATTCGGCTGCTATGATTCTGCGAGCTTGTTCAAGACAATGCGTGTTATGGGGCACACAGAACAAATAAATGAACAAGAACATGGGCACATAGAACGAATAAGCAAACAGGAACATGACGCTAAACTTGCAACCGTGCAGGAAGGTATGAAACTCGTGTGCAAGGTACATATGAGACTTCCGCATGCGAATACGGTATTTAAAGCGTGGTAGATTGTCATAAGAGACCACATATCCCACATGGGAAGATTATAACTCTCATGTGGTATATATTTATATGTGGCTTAGAGGTCTCAAACCCTTAAGCTAGCTTTTGGGGTAAATTGGACCTCGTGTCATTATAATAATACAGTAGTAATTTTTTTTTTATAAAATTTTATATTAAGACCCACATTATTTATGTTTTTAAAAAGTTGGCGTAAGAGTGGATTTTTTTTTTTCCAGCTCAAGGGCCGAATTTATTTTCGTTTGAAAGGAGTTAATGCAAATAATTTTTTTTTTGTAGCTCAAAGCCAAATTATATAAAATAAATTAATATAATTTACTAAGATATCATATTATATCCATTTTTGGGGTTAAACCTTAGGACCGGCACGAGAAGTAACTGAGAAAATTATAAGTACCCTTCACTTAAATCATGATGTTATTTTTAATTTATTATATTCTTTCCTTTTTTGAAAAACTATCGTTTTGCCCCGACTAAAACCGAAACATGTCACAGCAGGTGACACTTGTCAATCTATCTTTCCCTGAACTCCGACACTTGCACAAACAAATTGAGGAGTAACCGAAATCCAGCACCCTGAAAATGGCAGAAAAACCGAAGTGGTAAGAGCATTTGAAGAAGCGGTTCGTAGCTTTTGATCACGTCGCAGAATTAACGATGCCATGCCTGGAAGTGTTCTTTTTCCTGGCTACGTTAAGAGTCCCTCTGATATTTCATATTCCACCTGGTAGGAACTTGAGTGCTTTCATGGAGGTCATGGAACAGTGCTGGAGAGTGACTGGAATTCCCTTAGTTCGGGCTTATCCGCGCATTCGGAGTGCAATCTTTAGTATCTTCAATTGTTTGTTTGGAATCAATGCTAGATTATGAGCAGGAAATTCAGATGGGATTCTGTGTTTTTGGGGCTCTAATTCTAGGGTTCCTTTCTCTGTTTGTGAGTCTCGTACGTTGTTGATTATTGTTCTTTATTTCTTGAAAGTTTCTTCTGCTGTAGATTGTTGGTTCTGTCGTTGCGGGATCTTTTGATCTATCGTTTGGTGTGGAAAATTGTTAATGAAGGTAACCAATAAATTAAATCTGATGATATTTTTTTTTTTGTTTGAATCTTGATTCGAATTAGATGGGTTTCTTTCTTTCTGGGATGATTGATTCTAACGTTTTACCTTTTATGGACGATTTCGTTAGTTATTTGCTAGACGCAGTTAAGCATATATATTATTTATGAAGTTTATACATATATTCAGCGCCTACAATTCACAACGCAAGTGAAACTAAACACTGAAACACGAAAAGTAATCGATCAGTATATTTTGAATTCTCAAGAATTTCACCTGAGTAATCGTGACTTTATGCAACACGAGATTCATCCGTAAAAATGTAACAAAAGCACTATTATCAGGGCGATTAAAACTAACCCGAGATTCGAGTAGGCCAGTTTCCCCAACCCACCAAAAAGTTTGGATCAATTTATTCGGTTTGGGGCTGTGTTCAAGATGGTTCGGAACAAGTCAGTAGTGATCCGTTTTGACCAGTCAAGCTCAAATAAACCCTATATATTTACATCAAACGTACATGTATATTTACTTAACACAAAATGCTCTATACTGGAACAAAAAATTTCCATGTTACGCTATTCTTTGCCGCGGAAACATAGACTCACAGACGAAATATTCACAACTAAATCCAAAATCAAATGGCCCGGCCACTCATACAACCCAAAAGCAAATGGAAGTGGCATCGGTTGCATTGCCAACGTTCACTTCATCGTGCATTGCCAAAGCCCATTTATTGACATGCATGCATCTCAACCCATGGAAGGAAATAAAAATTCTCTCTAAATATGTACGTTATTGAATTGAAAGGCGATTATATTTATGAGACAGAAGAAAGACAGTTATTTTTATGAGACACAAGGTATAACTCCAAAGTGTACTAATCTTTCATTAGAATCACCCACCAATTATTCCAAAAACATGTCATCCAATCAAAACAATGAAAAAGCCAACAAAAAATAAGTCTAGACTATTAGCAAATAGAGAATATTGATAAGAACAGAAATAGGGTAGCGGAAAGGGAACAAACGTAGAAGGAGAACAAGGGAGAAAGAGAGTCATTGTTTCATTAATTTTCATTCATATATGATTTAACGTAAAATGAGGTATTTATAACTAAATAAAACACTAACACAACAAATATAATTGCTATAATTTAGGATCACTAACCATTAAAACCTGGCACTAACTAACTGCTAACCCATATCACGTAGACTCATTAAACCAAAATAAATAGCCGTATCAAATATATTACATGACCAAACTCTAGCCAGCCAAAATAGATGAAATAATAGACAAAACAATAAATGAAAAATGATACACATAACCTTGAAATTTATGATATTCAAGAAAACTATTAGGGTGATTTTCACTATAGTAAGAAATCTCAAATTTTAAACCCATAAAGACACTTTCAAAAAACAAAACAGCACATTAGGCATTTTAAGTTTGTGAAATCATAACTTCAATTCCACAAATTCACTTTCTAATCAAACCAAGCTGAGCAATTCTCCTTACCCTTTTCCTCCCTAGTCAATTCGTTGGTGATGAATTCAAGCTGAGCAAAAACCTTATCAAACTTGGTTTCCATGGAACTTACTGAATTGGCTAATTCTGAGATCCTTCCATCTTTCTTCCTGAGCAGATCCTCCAAAGCTTCCCTGTATAATATTAATTCATGCAACTCTATTTTCTACCCGACGTACTAATTAAAATTTAGTTAAATTTGCCACGGACATTTGCTTAATTTTTTTCATTGAATTACGAAAATCACTTACAAATAAAGCATGCCCTCTCATGCGTTGATTTGATTCAATTTTTGAATATACGGACAAAATCATAGAGCAGTCAAGATTATATTGGTTATTTATTAAGCTATTGGAGATGCAAGATCAAATCCATAGAAGATGTATAGTATCAATAATAAGGTGAAGCTCAAAACAAATAGTATAATAGAAAATAGTTTAAATAGATAGTCAGACTCATTTACCTCACAATAGTTTTTCTATCATAAATAAATACTTTATCCTTCCTACCCAAACAGTCCACTTTGTATTACTATTATTCATCAATCATTTCTTGTTAAAGAGGTTTAATTTTGCTAACTAAAATTTTTTTTAAAATTCGGATCGTCATTTTTCTACAGCAAGTTTGAGTACAACAATAATATTATTATAATTAAGATTAATAGGCTTAATTTTCAATTAAATTTGAATTTAAGAGAAATATCTCTCTCGTCTAAATAATAGAATCATATTTGAAACTTTGCTTTAAAATTCATAAAGAGTTATATCTCTCTAACTTATGTAAGTGCCCAATTTATCTCCATTGGTTGGAATATATATATATATATATATATATAAATATAACACATTAGTTTTATAGTTTTAGCTGGAAAAAAGTAAAGAAACGTGGACAAAAATATTGAATATGAAAATTCAAAATACTCCATTGTTGTGAAAAATTCCCAAGTATATGTCCCACTAATTAATATTGAATTGAAACTACAACTTATTCTTTTCGTACAAGAAGATTCAGCTCAAATTCATCTATCATCTCTTGCTCTTTTTGCAACTGATCCTCAAAAAAAATTAAAGTCTCCCATGCATAGAATAGAATATATCTTTACACATTATTAATTTCCTCTCTACTGTACACAAAACTAAATACATTTCACCAACTTTCATTCCCTCTATTTATTGCTTCTCAAACACTGACGATATTCACACTTCTTCAACAGAGAGATCATGATCTGCACCTCTATATATATTCTCCTGCAAAATAATTGAGCCTCTTCCGTTGTATATATGTTCAAAAATTCGATCTCCTCTAAACTTGTTTCTCTTCCATTCTCGGAAATTATCTTCTGGCATGCTATAAGGACCTTTCATTGTTGACGAGGAAACTGACAAAGATTAATGAAGGGATAAAAAAAAAAAAAGAAAGTATTTCAAGAATAGGGGGGATTTTGGTCATTTTGGAAGGGAAAAAAATGGTTATGCAATTTGGGAATCAAGGTAAGGTAAGGAAGAGACATTTGCCAACAAACCCTCCCAATCCAATTCTCCCATTCTCAAATTTTCTCCACTCCAATGATTCCCAATTCCCACAAAGTCTTCTCCTTTGATGCTTTGGGAATAGTTGATCAAGTCATGGTTGTTAACGCACTCTTTTGTCACATTAGCATTGTTATTATTTTTGCTTTCCAAGGCCCTACCTTCCAACGCAGGAAGAAATATGTCACTTTCCAACCCCATCACATAAGGTTCAACCAATCCGCCATAGTGATCTCCTCCACCGCCACCAACCATCCCGGCTTGGGCCGCGGCTGACATATTGAACAGACCGGCCGCGGCGCCATTGACATCGACATAGGAACTGCTGTTATCATGGTGAAGTAGGGGAGGGAAAGGGTTGAAATGGTTGAGCATGGCTTGTTGCATGGATGGCGGCGACGACGATGAAGTTGTGGTGTCCATGCAAATGGAGAAGACGTCTTGTTCATGCATGGCGCTATGCATGAACCCTAACCCTAACCCTCCTCCTCCTCCCATCATATTAATTCTTGGCTCGAAAGAATCGCTGGTGTTTGGTGATGATGTTGAAGTAGAAGTCACATTATTGTTGTTATTAGTATTGTTCTTGAGCCTCTTCTTTATGGTGGAATTCCAAAAGTTCTTGATTTCGTTGTCTGTCCTTCCTGGTAGACGAGCCGCAATTTGTGACCATCTGTAACATATTATCATTAATTGGAATTGAAGAAAATTAAGAGCTTGCCATATTTTAAATAACAAGAAAATTAGAAAAGCTGCAATTAATCAAAGGGAAAACTGCAATTTTGGTCCATTTTCTTTATCATCGTTATATTTTTGTTTCTCTCCTTGCACATTTTGACATTTTTGGCAACCGGTTGACTAGTCATTAAGGGTTTGAATGAAATATTTAAAATATTACGACTTTTCTTTAATAAATTGTGAAAAATTATGAATGAAATCTTTAAAAATTATGACTTTTCTTTAATAATTTGTGAAAAACTAAACCATTTAAAAATATAAAAATAGTCACCCATGCTTGTTTTTCACACGATAACATCTACTATTTTTTGGGGAATTTAGATCATTCTTTGTAAATTGAGAAAAACTAAACTTTTTAAAGATTTCAGTAATTATTATTTGTCCCAAAATATTTATAAATTTTGTAAAACATTCCAAATTACTGTTGACTTCATAGGTTAACCGGTTGATTGCAGGTAAAAGGGTCCAAAAATGCCAAATGTGAAAGAATAAGGAGCAAAGTTCTAGTTTACACAGAAGAGAGACCAAAAGTGTAACGAGAAAAAAGAATATGGACCAAAACTGTGATTTTCCCATTAATCAAAGCTGTTTTTATTTCCTTAGCTATAACTCTACATAAATGTCATTTAATGATATTCATTTGACTACGAATATACTACTGTACATTTTATGAGCCACGATTGCAATTGTTAATTATATATGAAAGGCCAGTTTATTATTATTACATGTGAATTACGACTTTGGGAGTAAGTTGTACGGTATCATCATTTATTATATCTAGCACTCTCTTCACGTTTAGTTAGATTATTCAGTTATTATTACGGGACGAAGGTAATTACTTGAGCTGGCCTGTCATTATAATACTAATTAAGGGTATAATGAAACCAGTTTTAAAGTTTTCTTGAGATTATTATATATATATATATATATTTCACTTTGGAAATTAATATTGGTGGATTAATACTAGCTAGAAAATGTTGTTAATTAATTAAGACTTGAAAGAAGTTATAATTGGCAAAATGGCAAGTGAAATTAATCCTCCTCATCTATTTGGGACTAAATAATGTGGAGGAAATTCGCTTTATCTTCATTTTTTATAAAGGAGATCAATGTTGGGACTTCTCCATCTAAGGCCGGAAAATTAATGGAGAACCCTCCATTTGAATTCTAGTTCTTTTATATTTGGATTCTAGTTTTTATATATATAATTTGTAAAAACCTAGTGAGTGATTGATACAAATAAATAAATAAATGCATTTGCAATTTAACTATGCAATTCTGTAATTTGAAACAATGTAGAACACATCTAGTATTACCAAGTTTTTCTTTCTTTTTTTACCCTTTTACAGCATATGAACTCATCTTTTCAAGTAAAGGCTTTTTATTTATGGATTAGTTGTATATGATTAATATACATAAATACTTAAACTGAATTAATTGATAACCAAATTAATAAAGAGATCCAAAATTCATCACTATCCTTATAAAGACATTGTGATTAATCAATATACTTCAAATAGATCCAAATAAAGATCAAACTAATTAAGCCTCCCAAAATGGCTTGCTCATATATATATGGTTCTCTCACACAAACACACGGTGTGTTTAAGAAATCAAGGAACCCGTTGCAATAAATATGACATTATAATAGTTGATTGTTAACAAGACGAACCTGTTTCCCAGAATGGAGTGCAAATGGACAATGAGTTCTTCCTCCTGAGGCGAAAACGCACCACGTTTGAGGTCCGGTCTCAAGTAGTTAATCCACCGGAGCCGGCAACTCTTTCCACACCTTTGAAGACCTGCATTTCTAGCAATGTCACTCCAGCAACCTTGCCCATTTCTCACCATGTAGTTCATCAGCTTCTCGTCTTCTTCAGGAGACCAAAGCCCTTTTCTCAGTTTCATCATTTTGTTATTATTATTACTATTTCCTTTCTCCCCCTTCCCCATCACTACTGCAGGCTTCCTCATTTAATTTTCTATAGAAAAAAAAAAAGAACAAAAAAACAAAAGAACTGTTTTTTGCAGATTTTGGGGGTTGCAAGGGATCGGTTAATCTGGGTTGAATGGGATGGGAGTGAGTTATATAGATATAGGCATAGCTGAGATAATAAGGAAGGGAAGGGAAGGAGAGATAGATAGATAGATAGATAGATAGAGATGAAGGATGATTATGTGAAGTGGAAGCAAATTATGTTGAGATTTCTATGCCTTGTGAGTGAAGAAAAATGAAAGGAAAAAGACTTGGAAAGAGTCAAAGACAAGAAGACCAACCGTCCCTTTCTCTACTGCTCAGGTCCCCCTCCAATCCGTTTTCCACTCCACCTATATACACATATACATTTACTATTGTATTATTATATTAATTAACTATACTATTTCATCCTAATCATCTCATTCAAAGAGTCTGATTTAAAAAATATAATGTATAATATAGATGACAATGTACAATATCTAAAACAACATCTTTTGACACTATGTTAATTTTTCATTTATATCTTTACTTTTTAAGTTATTATTAATTGTGGATAATCACGTTATTATATTAGTAAGTGTATACTATATAAACAAATTCAAATTTAACTCTTTTGATGGACCAAATTTTAGAAAAATAAATAAATAAACTTTTTGTGTGTAACAGAAGAATTACATGTTATGTTATGTATGTGAATAAATTTGTAACAATAATATTACCACTTTTCTTCTATTCCAATTCTTCTTTTTGACTGCTGGTGTGTTTTTTTAATTTTTTATTTTTTTTCATGGGGTTTGTTCAAGAGGCCAATTAGTTGCACTTGTTGAACCCGCCCCCATCATTTCGATAGCCATCAAGGTGAGAAATAATATAGAGTTGATGAGAGTTAACACATTGTTTCAATGGATTAATTATGGATTGAAATAATTATAAGATGGGACTTTACACAATATTTACATATATATAGTAGTCAACAGAACATCTTTTGTAAAACCTACGAAATTAAATAGTAGGAATTATATAGATTGATGTAATGTTTTGTATAATCAAATTAATTAGTTCTGAACATTGATTAAATTAGTGCATTAAATGAAGCCCATTAGTTGCAAACGAGAAAGTAGGGGTGGCAATTGGGGGTTATGGGTTGGGTCAATTCTTGACCCGTACTTAACGGGTTATAACCCAACCCGACTCGTCGATTAACGGGTCAAGTGCAGGTTAGGTTATGTCTGACTTGAGTTATAATCATCTCAACCTGTGGATTAATTTATTTGACCTAAATGGTCAAATTTGTTTTACCCGTAACTCAACCTGTACTTTAACCCATGAATTAACTAACATAAATTTTTTTAAAATAAATTATAAAATAATTTTAGATCTGCTCACCCCAACCCCCACCCCCGCACAAATTCCACCAGTAACACACGTCTCTAACTTACAGTAGCAATAATTTTAAATCTTCCCCGACCCCACCCCCACCACTACACACGCACAAATTCCGCCAGTAAAACATACTCACCCAAACACCCAAGCCACCCCCCCACCCCCTCTGAGAGTAATATTACCTATATATATATATATAACAGCCACACACTTATATATATATATTTATATTTATATATATACTATTTAATAAAATTGTTGTTAAATGGATTTTAAATTAACGTTATATAAACGTGTTAGGTTTCAGTTTTTGGGTTGTTGAGTCATTAATTTTTTTTTTGAATTAAATTGAGTCATTCCTTATTAATTATACATATAATTGTTGTTCATATTTTGTTAAAAAAAATATACCTAAAATTAATATGATTTTGATTTTTAAATATTTTCAGAATTAATTTTATATAAGTGATTTGGATAACTTTGTGGGTCATTAGATCATGACTCATTTGGCCCAACAAATTGATTCATTTTACTTGTAAATTTGCTCATTTTCTGAAATTAAATTAAAATTACTAATTATAATTAATGTCATTTTATTTTTTAATATATTTTAAATTAATTATATATGAAAAAAATTACTGTAACCTTTGAATATGTGGGTGAATAAACGAAGAAATAAAAAAAACATATATTAATTTCAATTTATAAAACTATAATGAATTATCGCATTTATTATATATATATATAAGCAGACACATATACACACGCAAGACACACAACACACAACACGTATACACACAAAACAGTTACACACACTAATATCCAGAAAAAAAAAAAAAAAACACTTAAACACACACACGGTGGCACTCGCAGTCGCACATATATATATGATAGTTGTGACCCTCGTCAGTTTTGCTTCATATGCAATCTGACCCGCCCCGGTCAGCCATGAAGAAGAAAACTATAGGTTGGGCGGGTTGGAAAAAAATTGTAACTCATGAGTTGATCCTAACCCAACCCGTTAAATACGAGTTAATTTTTGACCTGTGACCGATTCGACCCAACCTAATGGGTTAAAAATGCAGGCGGGTTTGGTTGGATTAATGGGTCACGGGTCAATTTGCCACCCCTGCGAGAAAGTTATAACTCGCTAATTCAAATTCGACCACGAACACAAATAATATATTTCAAGAATATGTATCATTTGTATATCATATATTAAAATGATGTCTGAAATGTTGTGGTCTCTTAGCATAAAACATGATTTAATTTATCAAAACGTCTATACAAATATTTTACTCTTTCGTTTAAAAAGAAGAGTCCATTTGAAAAATATTTTTTGTTTCAATAGAAAAGTTTACTTTCAAATTTTTTATTCATCCTACCTTATTATTATAATCATGTGTGGTCTGCAATTAATCTATACTTAATACGTAAGGAAATAAATGGAATAAAGGTGTTAATAGCTATTTTAGATGTTGTACATTGATATTAATAATTATAATTATTAGTTGTACATTAATTAAAGTTAACTCTTTTAAGGAAATGAAGAAGTATCATATTTCTATATGTTACAAATAAAGCAGAATGATCATACAAATGTGTGCGTTAAATTATAAATAGAGAAATATATGGATGGATGTGGGTAGAAAACTAGGAAATTAATAAAGAAATCTCTCCCTTCTGATCATAGCCAAAGACGTCCATATTTTAAGCTAAAAGAAAATAAACCCCACAAACTATCGCCATCATCATCACCATTACCACTTCATGAAGACTTCGGTTTTCTCTCTCTCATTTTCATTTCACACACTTCTCTCTCAAGTGTGCCATTTTTTTTTTTTTTTGGACCAAAGGGAATGAACCCAAATTAAACCAAACAGTACACAAGAAGTACCACTTCTCCAATCTCAATATTTTTCATGTGCGTACTTCATCAAATATTATAGTATACACTAAATTGTACCATTAATTAGTCCCTAAACTTGACCATTTAACTCACTTAATTTATTCTTTGAATTTGAAAAGTACTTACTTTTGGCCATGAATTTCAGTTTATGTGTGGACGTGTGGACATTTCCTGAGGTAAAATTTGCGTATCTTCTCATCAGGATACACCATTTTACGCATATTTCCCAACCGCTAACTATTTTTAGTTCGACTCGTAAAATGGTAGAGACCAAATAAAGACATAAAGTTAAGTTCAGAGACTAAAATGAACGTTTTTAAGTTACAACGGAAAAAATTGGCTAAAATGTTAAGTTCAAGGACCATTGCTGCAATTTACTCTATATTACACATATCATTATTATTATATTTGTAATATACTACGTGGTACAAGCTAGTTAGACCACGCGTTGGCAACATCTAGACCATATTTAATTTAATAGGTTTGTTTATTTGTAGTAATATCTATTACATGAAGAAGCATAAGAGGAAAGCTAGGCCATGGATACGTTGATGATCTCGCTTTCATGGGAGATTACACAATTCTTAAGCAAAACACCTGTCGCCCGGGGCAGACAGATCGTAGTTGATTTTTAGTTTGTGTTTTCTCAAAGGAAATCCATTTCATATTTGAAACATATATGTCACTACTGTGTGGCAGAGTCATATACATAATGTTTGTTGAGATAAAATATTCAGAAAATAGTTAATTAATCGAATCCTTACCTTTATCCCCTATTTTTCTTAGTATTTGGTAGGACAAACTAGTTGATTTTATAATTTTTATATTACATTAGGGTTACTTTTTAAAAGGTGAGATCTGGCAATTGTCCCATTAGTTTAATATGTGGTTCCGTCGCAATGTGTTAGTACGGGTATTTGCCAGCTATATATATAAATGTGTTTAATTAATTAGTTAATTAATATATATTGGCAGACGGCCGTTTTGGCACCAACTTTTAATCCTTGAAAAAGAAGACATCATAACGAACTTATGAGTTCTGATGAAGGAATACAAATGCTGTTTTTGGTTATGTGTAATCATGACATGACCACAAATTAATATATATATATATATATATATATTATTCGCATTAATTACTTATTTACTACTAGTAGTACTACTGCTTTTATATATATATATATATATATATATATGGCTTCAATGTTGCTAACACACTCTCCATTCTATTAAAAGATCTAGTCCCAGTAATATAATTGGCTATAAGTTAAAATGTATAATTCTAAAGTAAAAGATTTTTCTGATGAAAGAGGAATTGAAAACTAAGTTCAATCATCTATCGTAATAACTCGTATCCGACAGTTTGATGATGCACGTATCAAGTTTAGCCTCTAATATATTATCACGTTTAGAAAACACGCACGTCGATTTAGCATCATGATGTATTGTTATTGAAATATCGCATATCGAGTTTAATCTCAGATGTATAGCATATTGAATTTAACCTTTGTTATATCGAGTTTAAGTGTTGATATATTATGATTATATATGAATTTAGCTATTGAAATATCTCCTATCAAGTTTGAACTAATAGTGGATTGTGTATTAAGTGTTAAACTCTAGTGTATCGAGTGAGCCCATAATGTATCACAATTATGTTAAAACTGCAATTATTTCT
Source organism: Leptodermis oblonga (assembly GCA_016801395.1). NCBI lineage: Eukaryota > Viridiplantae > Streptophyta > Magnoliopsida > Gentianales > Rubiaceae > Leptodermis > Leptodermis oblonga. The sequence goes on from CM028755.1 coordinate 30,974,786, forward strand.
TGTAATGAAAAAAACACTCCTATGGATTTTAGCATAATAATTGGTAATTGATACGCGTGTATAGCCATTCCAATTTGCATATTTTAATATATAACTGATTACATAATACTTTTTATCTATTAATGATTTTACAGTTGATTAATATTCAATTTCATCATATTAATTCTTCTAGCGAAGAGATCATTTTTTAAGATATATTTAAAATACTTTTGAGAATAAAAATAAAATAAAAAATACTATACAAAAATATATTAAAATATATATGAATGAAAACAAAATAGAAAGTTCCATAGTAACGTTGAGTAGAATGAAAGTAAAAAAAATTAATAATTTTTATATTACAAAAACATTATACTCACTCCATCCTAATGGAAAATTATATTTCTAAGAGGTATTAATTTCTGATGAGATTGAAGATACAACTAAAATAAGTATTTCATAACTATATTCTTACATTTGAAGTAGGGATTAGTTTGGCACTACATATAGTTAAAAGAGTCACTCTGTTCAATTAAAAAAATTCAATTCCTACAAAATTAATTTGCTCCAAAGAGTGTAGTTTTATGTTTTTTTTAAAATCATATCTTTATTTATATAATATCGTGTCATAATTAACTTACCTTTAAAAAGTAATGATATTAACAAAAACAATAATGAAAAAGTACTTAGTATAAATGTTGTACTTTAGAACTCACAAAAAAAATTAGATTTTTTTATTTACAATGAATTCTTTTAATAAAACAAAAAGTGTATACATTTAAAGTATGATTCTTTTACCGAAATAGATAAGAGTTCTATTTATTTTTTTATTTACAATAAATTCTTTTAATAAAACAAAAAGTGTATACATTTAAAGTATGATTCTTTTACCGAAATAGATAAGAGTTCTATTTATGTAAATTTATAAAGATATGTTATACAGAAGCACACAAAAAGTATAGCAGGATATTCAAATCTGGCAGTAGGCCCCAACTCAAACCAAAAACTAAAAATTCTTCTCATTTTTCATATATTTCATTACCTCTCCCACTTTTCATATTTCTCACTTCCATATTTAAATAATGATACAAAAATAAATATATTCATGTCTGCACCTACAAAAAAGATAGATATGGTCATCCCCACACCCAGGCACCCAACAAAACCTATGAACGAACTTTTTGCTTCTATTATTGTTATTTGATATAAAACTTTGTTTGGTCTCTAAATATATAGAATCTTATGTTAAATTGTTATCTCTGAATTTAAAATTAATTTTTTCAGTTTCCAAATTTGGCATGGTGTTACACTTTTGTCCTAAAATTTGAAATTGTTTCTTTTGAGTCACCAAACTTAAAATTTTCATCTCTATATAATTTATAGCCCAAATTTCAACCAATACCATTTATAATGCCGACAAATTTAGAATTTTCAATTTGTCAAGTTTTTTCTTACAATTTTGTCACTATCTGCATTATTTTATAACATTTTAATATTATGTGAATTTTGTTCATCACGTGTCTATCAGTGTTGGATTGATTCTGATATAAAAAAATAAAAAATTAAGCAATAAACTATATAGAAATGAAATTTTCATGTTTTGAGGCAGAAAACAAACAACTTCAAATTCAGGGAAGAAAATGCAACATAAGACCAAATTTGAAATCTGAAAAAATAAATATAAAAAAAAATCAATTTCATAGACGAAAGTACGACACAATGCCAAATTTGGGACCAAATTATTCTCACTTCGTCTTAAACATTAATTTCATCAGAGACACTTTCCATCGTAGATGATTCTTGGGCGAAATACAAAATCAACCCTCAGGTTTGAAGTAAGAACAAAAACAACCCCGTGGTTTCAAAAAATACAAAACAAACCTTGATGTTAAAAAATCAAACCCCTCTAATGGAGGAACATGGTGAAATTACTAATAAGTCTTCAGTTAGATCTAATAAAACCAAATATTTAGTAAATTTTGGGTGGGGGTAAAAAACAAAAGATTAACGGATGTAAAAAGAGAAAGAAAGGAAAAAGAAATTGTTGTCTTCTCTCCTCTTCTCTTTCTCCCCGAGAAAGACCCAAAAAACCATGAAACCCAATTAATATCACTTGTAGCCATTGACGTCACCACCGCCTCCTTTTGGACTGTAATTGGCCTCTGTTCTACTACCCTCATCGTCTACATCAATTGCAGTCCAACCCTGATTCAATTTCTAAAATCAACAAGGGTTCCGCCGCCGCCGTGTGGTCGTCATCGATGAGGACGACGAAGGGACATAGCCTTCAGAACTGCAGTACTGTCTTTATTCAGCATTGTATTCGAAACCATGTGTCTTTGTTCAGCATTGTATCCCCTCTTTGTTCAGTAATCAAATGCACTTAATTTAATGCCTGGAAGCTTTGTAGCACTTAGAACTACTACAGATGCTTCTCATTTTAATGAAGACTCTGGAATGCAATCAGCAAAGCTAAGGAAGACTCTTGAAAGCAATCAACAAAGCTCATGGAGGGGAAGTGATCGTTTGCTTAATGTTAACTAATTGTTATATTTATAGTTAGGGAGGTGGTTAGAGGATGGCAACGGCAGTCCGGTGACCCGACGGCGGCGACAGCCCGATGATCTAACTGGCGGTGATAGTGATGAACAAACTACATCTCAAAATAATATTAATATATTAAAAGGATTATTTGGTTATTAATGTAAAATATAATTAGAATTTATAAAAGTTATTCAAAGGGTATTTTGGGATTATTATAAAAATTAATCATGATTTAGTTGGTTGACCATTAATTGATTAATGATAGGGTTAATTTTGTTCTTATACCCCTAACTTCAGGGTTTGTTTTGTATTTTTTGAAACCACGGGGTTGTTTTTGTTCTTACTTCAAACCTGAGAGTTGATTTTGTATTTCGCCCTAGATTCTTTGTTGCAATAACATAGTTAAACTCATTATATGTCGATCATGTCAATATGGAACCTAGCCCACGCACACCCCCCCCCCCAAAAAAAAAAATTGAAGTTAATCGTCAGGAAAACAATACAGAGATTCTACAAAGTAGTTTGGCCTGTGCAAAATTTTCCAATCAATGCTTGCCACAGTGGGCCATCCATCATATCATCATAAAAAACTAGGGTCTTAGTCAGTTTGCCTTGTACTCCGCTACTTTCTTCAGGAGCCCGGTGGAGGCGGCGGTGGGAACCGATGCTTGGAAGCCACTGTCGTAGTAAAATTAAGGGTGGATGGAGCCAACTGCCCCCCATCCATCACAGTCACCGGAGGAAACCCAGAGCAAAATACGTCAACTCTAGTCACCAGAAGATCGCTCCAAGAAAATCGTCCCTTTCTTTGTCTTGTTTTTTTCTTTATTTCCAGTTTATATATAGTATAGTTTCTATTTATGTTAATGAATAGTTACTTTTTTTTCACAATCTTTTCATTCAAATACTGTATATTTCCCTTTCTTTCTTTCATTGATCGATACACAATTTCTTGTTTTTATTTTCTATTGATTTTTCTTTTTGCTTTTCTTATGTTAATTTTTATTTTGACAAAATTATAATTCCTATTTTCTAATATTTTAACTTTTATTTAGTTTTTACATTTAATTTTTTCAATAACATCCATCTACCTTCAATCACTATCACCATTGTGTCTAAAGCAATTATTGATGCCTTCTGATATCATAATTAGTAGTAGCAGAAAAAGAAGCATAAATGATGAGGGCATCCTCAGCTCTACGACAAGTTAGGATTCAGAGGATCACAGTTCGAGTGATGCAGAGTTAGGAAGTGCAGCAGAGGTTCGTGTGCTTCACAGAGGCCCGCCAATGCTCCAGGACTCAAGTCCCTATCAAAGAGATCCGTTCGTTAACATAGATGGACCTATGACCCGAAGGAGGGGCAAGGAAGCTCAGAGCAGATCTTGAAAACCTTGTCCGAAGGTGTACTTCAGAAGCCCAGCTCGTTACGGACACAAACACCCTTGAAGAGAATAGAAGGAAGGTTAAAAGCGTCACTTTACTCTCCATTACAGAGGAAAGGGCTCCTACTAATCAATCCAGCTGAAGGAAAGGGCATTTCTTGAATTTCTTTATTTTCTTGAAAATCATGAATTTCGCAGTTTACTGAATCTTGAAGAATCTTGAAATTCTTGATTTTTGACGTTCCGAAGTGATTCCGATAGATTCCAGAAGATTCCAGAACCTCCCCACATCATCCACCTCATGCACCATCATCATTGGGCCGAACCTCCCTTAAAGTCCACAACTCTAAGTTCGGCCAGCCCAACAACCCGCCAAGGACAGCCCAATTCGCATAATGGTAGGGTTTGGAATTAAGGGTTTTAGGGTAGAGTAAGGAATAAGGATTTGTGCATGTTTCCTATTCCTACTCCTTGTTTTTATTACAAGTTGGTTAGGTTGTTACAAGTTTGTTACAACTAGATTAGCTTGGTAGTTTCCAAAAAGGGACAGACGAATTCAGCAGCTACCAAAACCTAGTTCCTTTAGGTTTCGGCTTTGTAAGAAATCAATCTCTTGATTGGTTTTCAATTTTACTTCTTTTCCTAGTTATTTTAGGACTAAAATCCGGCCAACCTATGCTATAAATAGGGGCTAAACGAAATTCATTGTTCTTCAGTTGATTAAATGATTTAAGTTATAGTTTTATACTTCTTTAATCACTCACTTTATTTTGGGCTTAAGTAATTTGCATGTTTGTTAATTGCTAAAAGCTACAGGAACTATAGGTTAATAGATAATTGCTCTGTCTATTGCTAAGCTTTGTTTTGATTCTAGTTTTCTCCACTTGGTTTGAATTGCATGTTTAATTTTCTTTGTAAGTTAGTAGTCTGCCGAATCCAAGGGTAAGGATTCTAGGAGTTACGACCTGCGTCTTGCATTCAGACTTTCCTTGGCACTTTTTGCATCGAGTTCTTTGTTTCAACGGCGTTGGGGATCAGGGGTTCACATCAGTTGGTATCAGAGCCAAGGCTGTTTGCTTGACAGGAGGAGATTGGAGTAACACAATCAACTCATCAGGTGTTTTCTATTCCCTTAATCTACTTTAATTACTGATTTTGTGGAAAAGAATGCTCTTTTTTGAGAAAAATTTTTCTTTTTCTTAAATAAACTATTTCGATTTTGCTCTTACTGTTTTTACAACTTAAAATCAAATTTTTGGCTTGAAAAAGAAAGAGGAATTTTGAAAAGAAAGGCTTAAAATCGGGTTTTCTTAAACAAGTGGAAAATCGGTTTTAGGGTTTTTAAAGCTAGGGCTCTCTTGCTCACTTTTGGTACTGTTTTTGCAATTGCCTTTGTGATTCAATTAGTGCTGTTTTTGCTGATAATTAAAGGATAACTGATACTTTTTGTTGCTGAAATTGCTCTTTAATTTGGACTATTTATTCGCCTCTCCATATTTGCAATTTGTATTGAATTTGGTGAACTTTGGCTGTTGAAGTTAAGCCACTCACCTTGTTTTTGCAATTACTACTTGTCTGCACGAATCTTGATACTTTGTTTTGAATTCTTGAAAATATATTGAATTCTTGAAATTGTATCGTTGTGCTTCCCAAGTTTACAAAATCGCATATTAAATTGTTGGGAGGTGATAAAATTGCAATTTTTGGTATCTTTGTGGCAATTGCTTCAAGAATTGATTTCTCCACGGTTAAAAGTGTGGATGCAATGTTGATTGTGTTCGTTCTTTGACACTAATCCCCACAGCAGTACGCTCCAAAGCCAACGAGGTTTCTTTTCTTTATTGGAAATCTTCTTCTCTGTTATTGTACTTGCAAAGTTGATAGTGTTCATTTTCAACACTACTCCTCACAGCCCTACAGTGATATCTGAGGAATTTTTCCATCACAGGGGTTAAATTTTTATTTTTTTTTGGAAAACTTGGATAATTTGTTGGAATTGGTTTCTTGATTACCCGACAGGTAGGGTGATCACTTCTTGGGTCAGTTAGGTCTTTCCTAATTTGTTTCAAACCTGCTACTTATTCTTGTTTCGTCAATTAAATTGCCCTGCTTCTTAAGCTTGCTATCTTTTTGTGCTACCTGAACGATTACTCTAAATGATAGCTTGAATTTTGTCTTTGTCCACTGTCATTATCTCTGAACTTTGAGGGCTTCTCCCCGAAAGTTCCTTATCGGTGTACTTCTAATTATTTGAGCTATATTATCAAAATTTCTTTTTCGAAAAGGTATTTTTAAACTGAAAATCGAACCAAGTTCTTTTTTCCGAAAATTGATCCCCTACGCCGTGGAAACCAATAACTCGATGCGGAAAGTGCCAAGGAAAGTCTGAATGCAAGACGCAGCTCTTAACTTCTAGAATCCTTACCCTTGGATTCGGCAGGCTATTAACTTACAAAGTAAATTAAACACGCAATTCGAACCAAGTGGAGAATAATAGAATTGAAACAAAGCTTAGCAATAGACAGAGAAATTATCTATTAGCCTATAATTTCTATAGCTTTTAGCAATTAATAAACATGCAAATTACATAAGCCCAAAATAAAGTGAGTGATTAAAGAAGTATAAAACTATAACTTAAATCATTTAATCAACTGAAGAACAATGAATTTCGTCCCCCTCTATTTATAGAGAGTAGGATGGATGAAATTAAAGTCCAAAATACAAAAGGAAAAGAGATAGAATTGGAAACCAATCAAGAGATTGATTTCTTACAAAGCTGAAACCTAAAGGAACTAGGTTTTGGTAGCTGCTGAATTCGTCTGCCACTTGGATTGGCATATGGACGAAATTAACTCTTAAAATAGGCAGGAAAATAAATATAAATCCTATCCAAAAAGGGAGATCAAGAAGGGATCCCTTTTTGGAAACTACCAAGCTAATCTAGTTGTAACAAACTTGTAACAACCTAACCAACTTGTAACAAACAAGGAGTAGGAATAGGAAACATGCACAAATCCTTACCCCTTACTCTACCCTAAAACCCTTAATTCCAAACCCTACCATTATACGAATTGGGTTGTCCTTGGCGGGTTGTTGGGCTGGCCGAACTTTTAGTTGTGGACTTCAAGGGAGGTTCTGCCCAATGATGATGGCGCATGAGGTGGATAATGTAGGGAGGTTCTGGAATCTCCCAGAATCACTTCGGAACGGCAAAAATCAAGAATTTCAAGATTATTCAAGATTCAGTAAACCGCGAAATTCAAGATTTTCAAGAAAATCAAGATATTCAAGAAATGCCCTTTCCTTCAACTGGATTGATTAGTAGGAACCCTTTCCTCTGTAATGGAGAGTAAAGTGACACTTTTAACCTTCCTTCTATTCTCTTCAAGGATGTTTGTGTCCGTAACGAGCTGGGCTTCTGTAGTACACCTTCGGATAAGGTTTTCAAGATCTGGTTTGAGCTTCCTTCCCCTCCTTCGGGTCATAGGCCCATCTATGTTAACGAATGGATCTCTTTGATAGGGACTTAGGTCCTAGAGCATTGGCGGGCCTCTATGGGCAAGCTTGGTTTGGGCAAGTATCACCATGGTTAATTTTTTTAATGGAATCTAAATGCTCTGCTGATTGAATGAATAATATCATACAAAGCCTTGACTATAACAGAACCTCTGTAGACTCTAGGGGCTGTTCTGGGGCCTTGCCATGTTTTGGAATAAAAATACGCAAGTTTATGTTTTGTTTTCGTCTTTCCATTTTATTGATTGTATTGTTCTGTCTGAAAATAATGTGCCCCAGTAGCGGCTTATTAGTATCTACGGGGAACCTAGCACGGCTGCTAGGAAACAGTTTTGGTCTGACCTTATACACTTGCATGCATGCTCTCCCCTTCCTTGGTTTTGTATCGGGGACTTTAATGAACTCCTTTTCCACTCTGAATATGAAAGTCTCCACCATAGCCCACAATGGTAACTAGACAGTTTTCGTGATTTTTTGACTGCCTGCGACTTACATGACCTGGGTTTTGATGGCTTTCCCTTTACCTAGTATCGCTCTTTGATAGCACCCCACAAGGTCCGAGCCCAACTGGTCAGGGCAATAGCTAATGTCGGCTGGCCCCAATTGTTCCATTTCTCTACAGTCAACCACCTACATAGTTGGCGATTGGACCACCTCCCTATCTTGATAACCATTGGCAAGGATGGGATAGCCTCACCCCACCGGCGCTACCAATGTCAATTCAAATTTGAGCGAAGCTGGCTCTGGTCACCGAATTGCATCCAGCGTGTCAAGGACAGCTAGGATGCAGGGGCCCCAACCTCCTACGGACCATCCGGCGTTGCAGCCAGAAGCTCCAAACCTGGTCCTACTGGGAATTCAGTCATAGAATGGAAACGATGGAGGCCCTCTCGGCCAAAATCCAGTCCTTGTAGCAAGGTCAGCTCACAGTTGAGGCCAAGGAGGAACTGGCCAAGACACAGCTCCAGCTCGAAACATTCCTGGACATGGAAGACGACCAGTGGCGCCAGAGAGCCAAATAGCACTGGTATTCCGAGGGCGATTGTAACACGGCTTTCTTACACAGCTTCGCCAACAACCGTCGGGAAACAAACAAAATTACGGGGCTCTTCAATCAGGACGGCCAATGGTGCACACAGCCTGAGGCCATCGAATGCCTCATCACAGACCACTTCAAGAAGCTCTTCGCTAGTACTACCCCTTTAGAGAGCCTCCAGCAGGATCTACTCAACCACATCCAACCTAGGGTCACTCCCCGGATGAATCTGGCCCTCACCCGCCCTTACACTGAGGCTGAGGTCTGAAATGCCCAGAAGCAGATGCATCCCAATAAATCTCCGGGGTCTGATGGAATGCCCTCTCTCTTTTACCAGCAATTCAAGCACATCATCTACCCGGACGTTGCTGCTTTTGTCCTTCATATCCTTAATGGACAGGCCCCAATGGCCCACATTAACAAGACCAACCTGGTTCTCATTCCAAAGGTGAAATCTACGAAGGAGGTCACCCAGTTCTGGCCCATCAATCTCTGCAATGTGCTCTACAAGCTCGTCTCCAAATGTATCGCCAACCGGATGAAGCCTTATCTCCCGGATGTTATCTCAGCCTCCCAGAGTGCGCTCCTGTCAGGACGGCTAATCACAGGTAACGTCCTTATCGAGCATGAGCTCCACCACTACATCCACACCTGGACCAAGGGAAGGCATGGGGCTATGTCTGTCAAACTTGAAATGAGTAAGGCATTCGACAGAGTGGAATGGGCGTTCCTCCTAGAGGCCTTGCACAGGCTGGGGTTCCACCCTCAATTTGTGAGCCTCATCGAAAGATGTATCACCATAATATCCTTTGCCTTCACCCTTAATGGGAACAACTTCGGCGAACTCACCCCGACGAGGAGCCTTCACCAGTGTGGCCCGTTGTCATCGTACCTTTTTATCATTTGCAGCGAGGCCCTGTCCTTGATCATTCAAGACAGTGTCGCACGCATGCAATCCAGAGGGATTCAGATCTGTCAAGGGGCTCCACAGATCATTCACCTCTTCTTTGCAGATGACACGCTCCTGCTAGGGCCAATCATACTGTCAAAAACGCAGACTATAAGTTCCTTACTCAACAGATACGAGCGAGCGTCCGGGCAGCTGATCAACTATAAGAAAAGCTCCATCTTGTTGCCCTACCTGCCAGGATGTCCTGGCCGCCCTCAAAATAACCGAGGTCGCTACCCATTACAACTACCTGGGTCTGCCCACCATTTTTGAGCGCTCGAAGAAGGATCTCTTCAACAATATCCAGGATCGGGTCAGATAGAAGCTAGAAAACTAGGGAACAAAGCAACTCTGCAGTGGCGGCAAGGAGATACTCATCAAAACCATTGTCTAGGTTATTCCAAGTTATATTATGTCCTACTTCAAGCAGCCCAAAACCCTAATCTCCACATTCACGCAGCAGTCGCCAGATTCTGGTGGGGTGGCACCAAAGAGAAACACAAGATACACTGGAAAATGTGGGACCACCTTTGCCTCCCAAAATTAGAAGGCAGCCTGGGCTTCAAGAACCTGGAGGTATTCAATAATGCCAAGCTAGGCAAATAGGTCTGGCTGATCCTCACTTTCCCCCACTCCCTACTATCTAGGCTCCTTAAAGCCTGTTACTTCCCCGCCGGCTCTTTCCTCCAAGCCAGGATGCTGCCTATCCTATGCCTGGCGTTCCATTCTAGCAGCTCGGGATTGCCAGGCCTCCGATGCAGAATCGACGGCAGCAGCACTACCAGAATCTTCCAAGATCCCTGGCTACCTGACTCCCCCCCCTCAGTCGGCCACCTCGCCAGCCCCCTAGGGTTGATCGACCTCCTAGTTTCACACCTCATCCATGGCTCACCAAGGCAGTGGAACATACCTAAGCTACAGCAGCTCCTATCTGGCCCTGAGGCAGAGGCGGTAAGAAGCATCTCACTCACAGGATCATCGCATGAGGACATTTGGACCTGGGCTTTAACTCATAACAATTTGTATTCTGTTAAATCAGGTTACTGCATTTCTCTTGCCAGCTCCTCATCCCCTTTCTCAAGGAAGGTGGCATCAAGCAGCACCGGCCCTTCACCAGTCTGTAGGCGCCTTTGGAAGCTGAATGTCTCACCGAAGGTCCACCACTTCCTATGGCAAGCCTGTAAGGACATACCGCCATCACAGCTGAACCTCACCAGCCGAGGCGCCCCGGTCAGGCCTACATGCCCTTTCTGCAACCAGGAGACTGCTCACCTGTCCCACCTATTCTTCCTCTACCCCTAGCCCAAGAGGCATGGTCCAGGACCCACCTTGAGATGGCCATCCAGCTCCTGGCGTAGGCCCATGCCCATTTCTGGATCCAGAACCTCCTCCTCACCCTAATCGCAGCTGATTCAGCAACCCTGGCAGCGGTACTTTTCCACATCTGGCGGACCAAGAATCTTCGCCCCTTTGAAGATAAACCTCCGCAGGATCCGCACAGCCTCGCCCGCTTCGCGGGATGATGGATCCATTCCTTTCAGGCTGCCTAAACACGCATGGAGCAGCCCCAACCCCCCCCCCCCCCCCTCCCCCCCCAAGCAGAGCCACCCTTCTCCTCTGGCATGGTACTCTACTTCGACGTCACTGTAGACAGTGAGGAAATGACAAGCTACGCAGCCGACTGCTGCCTCTCAGACACGGACGGTTGGCGCTTTGGTTTTGTCAAGAAGCTTACCGGCATAGTCTCTGTCGAGACTGCAGAAGCTATCGCGGCCAGAGACGCCCTCTATATGGCAGTCACACTCAACATCCCTTTGAACGGTATGGCAGGCGATGCCCAGATTGTGATCCACAGGATCAACAACAGTCCCGAGTACCTTAGCGCTATCTGCACAGAGGCCCAGCACCTCTTATCGGCTTGTTCACTAACCTCGGCTACCTGGATCCGCAGACTCTGGAACCAGCCTGCCCATGGCCTAGTAGCATTCGGAAAGGCCTACAAGCTCGACTTCACCTTCTGGGAGTACCCTCTCCCTTGTATCCACCCTGTTCTTCCCACTGATTCCAATCAATAAAGTCCACCCCCTTCCGCCTCAAAAAAAAAAGGAAGTTATTTTACATTTGATTAATGTTCATTTTCATCATAATAACTTTTTTATCTAAGAGATCATATTTTTTAGGCTTAATTATCTTTTGCCCCCACGTGTGTTGCATGTTGTGTGACTTTTTCCCCCTCCGTTTATAAATTTAGTCTTTTAACCGCCTTTGATTGTTGGTCAAATAAGTTAAAGATATGTAATGACATTAATACCCTTGACTTATCTGAGGATGTGATAAGTGTGATATTTTTTGGACAAAAATGCCTTCACTGTTCTAAATCGACGCTTGGAAAAACTAAAAAAATAAATAATAATAAATAAATAAAAAGAAGAAGGAATTTTTATTGAATGGCATTGCAGCTCACTCCGAAGGTCCCAGCACTAAAAATAGTGCAGATGCAGTCAACTTTTTTGCTTTCTTTTCCGCAAAACACAGGCCTAGACAGTTGGTCATCTTCAAATCTCATAAAAATCAAGTAAACACAACCATCTAGGAACCAAATTATCTCTTACTCGACCTACTTGCTTTTGTTTACAATTTTTTTCAAATTCAAATTAGCTTTAGTTTGAAAAGGTTCAGCGACGGAAGTGCAGCAGCAGAGCAACGAAGGAGCAGCAATGGGTTGAGTGCCGACAGTGCAACAGCGGGTTGAGCGACTACAATAATCTCTCTCCTTTGTTTTACTCTTTTTACTGTGTTTAATTGTAAGGGCAGTTTGGGTATAAGATTTTTTTCTCTGCCTTCCTTGTGGGTATTTTTGAAATAAAAATATATAGAGAGGCATTAACATCATTAGGACTGTCAGAAGGGGAAAAATACTGAACGTATAAATTGAGAGGGCAAAAGTCACACAACATGCAAAACACGTAGGGCCAAAAGATAATTAAGCCTATTTTTTAAGATATAAAGATATATTTAAGATAATTTTGAGAATTAAAAAAAAACACTACTTCCTCCAATTCATTATAACAGTCGTTTAAGAGAGACTAACAATCTTTAAAATAAATGACGTTTAAGAAAAAACATAATTTTTGTCCCAACTTAACCTCGTCCTAACTTATGTACCCAAAAGTTAGTGATTATAAAATACTTATTGGACGATAAACTCAATGACATAGAAGCTTCAGTCAATCATTTATACGTAGTAAGAATGAAGATAATCACGTTTATGATATATTCTGAATATTAATTGGATTACAACTCCAAAACTCATATTATTAACTATAATAGTTAAGAGTTTTTTGTCATTTAAATAGATTTTGAATTGATTCTTAATCTGTCTGAAGGAGTCTTAAACAACTTTTATCTTGGATCGAAAGGAATATAGAAATACATTAAAATATATGTGAACGAAAACAAAATAAAAAATTTCCATAGTAACGTTGAGTAGAATGAAAATAAAAATTAATAATTTTTATATTACAAAAAAAAAAATCATACTCCATGCATAGAAAATTCATATTTCTAAATTTGTTAATTTTTTATAACTTTAAAGGTATAACAAGTATTTTGTGAGTATATTTTTACATTTGAAGTAGGGATTTATTTGGAACTACATATAATTAAAAGAATTCCTCAGTTCTATTAAAAGAATCAAAAAAAAAATTTTAAATTGTTGCATAAGAGGAGTGTACTTTTAAGTTTCTTTTTTAACTTTTCATATCCTTATTTATATAATAGTGTGTCAAAATTAACTCACCTTTAAAAGACAGATATAAGCGGAAAGAATTATGAAAAACTATTTATTTTAATAATTATACCTAGCAACTTATAAAAAAATTATACATTTTCAAAAATAAATTTATCTAATAAAACAGAGGATATGTATATATATATAATTTGATTATTTTACCGAAACAGATAGAGTTATATTTATGTAAATTTATAAAATAAAATAAAATAAAATAAGTTTGTTATATAGAAATAGAAGCGCACAAAAAGTGTAGCATGATAATCAAATCTGCATTAGGCCCCGTGAGTAGGAGAACTCATCGGGAACTATGATTTGCGACACATCTACAGGAAAGGGAATGCGGTTGCGGATGCCTTGGCCACGAGAGCAAGTGCTACATGTTCGACAACCCTTTATTTCATAGGGAGCCTTCCCCGGCAGATTAGGGGGGTTAGTCCTTCTAGATGCTAGGAGTTTTCCGTACATTCTAGTATAAACACGTTTTGAAGTAGGGTTAGGTTGATACGAACGGAATGGGTCAACAGTGGATCAAGTCACGTCCGCAACCACAGCACCGCCAAGACCAATTCATCATGCAAACTTGCTATTTTTAGTCATTCCTTAGTTTTACATTTTATGTTCATGATTTGTTGAGAACTCCTCTAGGATTGACTGGAGTTGTTAAACCTGATTCCTAGGGAATCTAGTTAGCAGCACTAGTATAAATAGCCATGCATCCCATGTAATCGATCATCAAATTTAATCCATAAGCTTTTGCTTCAGGTTTTTCTCTTCTTTGGTATTTTCTGATTAGTGCTCTTTGTGAGTTCCTATCAAAGTGGTATCAGAGCTCTTCTTTCCATGGATACACGTGGGAAGTCCAACGCCGAATTCAGGAACGAGGTTAGCGAGGCATTAGCCTGACACGAGTCCTCTTTTGATAAACTCCATGAGACCATGCAGTCGGTCTTAACCCAGCTACAAAATCTCAGCCAGCGTGTTGACGGGCTTCAAAACCGAGCTCCCCACCAACCTCCCGTTGATCATAACCCCTTTGCCCCAACCCCCCTCCCCTAGATTTTTCAAACAACTCGAAACTCCTGTTTCCCCGCTCCTCCCACCACCGTCGAGCTCTTGCCCGACTCTATGAGGAACGTGTCACAGCCACCAAAAGAACACCCCTGTACTGTCACCATCCCCACATACACTCCACCCCCGTCACCACCACCACCTCCGCTACCACACCCTGGCCTGATCTCGGCACCCCCTCCTTCCGGCGATTGTCCTCTAACGACGCCACTGCCCGACGGACCAAAGGGCTCTGTTACTATTGTGACGAGTGTTAGGTCAAAGGGCACAAATGCTTGAAACCGCAATTCTTTATGATCGAGGACTCACCGATCGAGAATTCTGTGGGGCAAGACCAACCAGATATGGAGCTCGATTCACCGGACCCTGCCCCAGAGATTTCGTTCCATGCGATCTCAGGTTCGGCGCACCCCCGCACTCTGCGACTCATTGGCACCCTCCGCAACAACAAGGTCACGGTGCTAGTCGACTGCGGCAGCACTCACAACTTCATCGACCAACTCTTGGTCGATAGGCTTCACTTACCGGTCCAGCGAGAGAAACAATTTCAGGTAACCGTCGCGAACGGAGCCAAACTCTCATGCATGGGGCTGTGCAAAAATCTTCGACTGCCTATCCAAGGTATCACCATTACCGCTGATTTTTACGTCTTGCCGGTGGCCACCTGCCACCTCGTGCTCAGCGTCCAGTGGCTTCAGAGTTTAGGACCAGTCGAGACAAACTATCGAGAGCTCACTATGGCCTTCACTATCGACGGAAGTCACCGGCAATGGAATGGAGTGCGACCCATGCCTACCAAGCCGCTGGCCAACAACGAATTCAATCCACAATTGGATCCAGCTTATTTGCTACATATCTCTCTATTCAGTACCCCACCCACCCACCATGTCCACGACCCACAAATCCCTTCCAATCAACAAACCCAATTAACCCCACACACCCATATCAGCCCACAACCCCACCTCAGCCCAATAACCTATTCTGGTCCACTACCCCAAATCGACCCACCCACCAACCCCAGCC
This sequence comes from Leptodermis oblonga, assembly GCA_016801395.1. Taxonomy (NCBI): domain Eukaryota; kingdom Viridiplantae; phylum Streptophyta; class Magnoliopsida; order Gentianales; family Rubiaceae; genus Leptodermis; species Leptodermis oblonga. The sequence goes on from CM028755.1 coordinate 30,990,078, forward strand.
CACACATCACTCCTAGCCCACTACCCCATATCAACCCACACACCCACCCAAGTCCTCAGGCCCATAAGGACTTAACCCAACTCCTTCATGTATTTAGGGATATTTCAGTTCAATCCCTAGCCTTTCCCCAAATCGCCCCCACAACCACCAGATTGTGTTACAACCCCACTCCGGCCCAGTCAATGTTCGTCCCTATCGTTACCCCCACTACCAAAAACAGGAGATCAAAAAAATTGTTCGGGAATTGCTTGCCACAGGCCTTATTCTCCCCTCCCACAGCCCCTTCTCATCCCCGATTTTACTGGTCAAGAAATATAACTGGAGTTGGCAGTTTTGCATCGATTATCGTGCATTGAACAAAATCACGGTCAAGGACAAATTTTCGATCCCGGTCATTGACGAATTGTTGGACGAGCTCTTCGGCGCCCGGTATTTCTCGAAATTGGATCTCACCGCCGGGTATTATCAGATCCACGTTGCTCACAAGGACATCCATAAAACTGCGTTCCGGACTCACGACGGCCATTATGAGTTTGTCGTCATGCCATTTGGGCTAATCAACGCCCCAGCCACCTTCCAGGCCCTCATGAACGATCTCTTCCCGCCCCACCTTCTCCAGTTTGTCCTGGTTTTCTTTGACGACATCCTCATCTACTCGAGCACCTTGACTCAACACCTTGCCCATCTGCTGTCCGTTTTCTCCATTCTCTGGGTCAACCAGTTCTTTCTTAAGGAAAAGAAGTGCAAGTTCGGTGTCACGCAGGTGGATTACCTGGGCCACATCATTTCCGCTGATGGAGTGGCCGTGGATCCCGAAAAGTTACTGGCAATCAACAACTGGCCAACCCCCACAACCCCTCGCCCCGTCCTGGCCTTCCTAGGCCTCGCCGAATATTATCGTAAGTTTATCAAGAATTTTGGAATGATCGCCCCGCCCCTGACCGTACTGACAGCCAAGTCTGGGTTTGCATGGGAGGCCTGAAGCAGACCAAGCATTTCAAGAACTCAGGCTCGCCCTCACCTCATCCCCGGTGCTGGCACTCCCGGATTTCACCCAGCCCTTTGTCATCGAATGCGACGCCAGCAAGAAAGGCATCGGCGCCGTCTTGTCCCAGGACTGCAGGCCGATTGCATTCTTTAGTGCGGCGCTAAAAGGTACCGCCCTGTCCTTATCCGCTTATGAAGCTGAAATGTCAGCGGTGGTCAAAGCAGTTCAGAAGTGGCGGCCTTACCTTCTTGGCTGGCAGTTTATAGTTCGGACCGACCACAGAGCCTCAAGTACCTATTGGAGCAGAAGATCACAACCCCCACCCAGGCCCGGTGGCTCCCGAAGTTACTGGGGTACGATTACTCCATAGAATACAAACGTGGGCCGAACAACAGTGCGGCGGATGCCCTCTCTCGAGTAATGGAGCTCCACTCGCTCTCCGTTTCTGGTCCCTCGACAAATTGGTGGCAACAGTTACAAGCAGAGGTCCTCCAAGACTCCTTTTACCAGACCTTATCCAGGCCTCGTTTCCAGCATCGAGATGGAGTCTGGTTCATGCAAAACAAAGTCATCCTCAGCCCCGACTATTTCCTTATTCCAATCATCTTGGCCGAGTCCCACTCATTTCCCAGCGACGGACACTTTGGGTTTGCAAAAACCCTTGCCAACATCCGGACCAGCTTCTATTGGCCCGGACTCCGCTCCTCAATCAAGGAATATGTACGACGATGCGACACCTGCCAACGCAACAAGAGCGACACGATGAAACCTGCGGGCCTTCTTCAACCCCTTCCCGTCCCAGACCGGACCTAGACAGACATCTTTCTTGATTTCTTCGACGGCTTACCTTCGTCAAAAGGTGCCACAGTAATCATGGTGGTCGTCAACCGGCTATCCAAATATGCCCACTTTGTTCCTTTAAAGCATCCCTACTCGGCCCTCACCGTTGCCAAGGCTTTCATCAAGGAGGTCGTCCTGCTTCACGGCTTCCCCAAGTTGATGGTCAGCGACCGCAACAAAATATTTGTCAGCTCCTTTTGGCGGGCACTATTCCAACTGCAGGGCACTCAATTGCGCATGAGCTCCAGTTACCATCCTTAAACCAATGGCCAAACTGAGGCCGTCAACTGCACCCTTGGCCAATACCTTCGTTGCTTCGCCGTCACCCAACCAACCAAATTGACTGAATGGCTTCTGTGGGCCTAGTTCAGCTACAACACCTCTGTTCACTCCGCCACCCAAATGACACCTTTTCAAGCGGTATACGGCACCTCACCACCACGGGTCCTCCACTACGTACCCAACACCTCCCCGGTCTTGGCCATTGACTCCTTCCTACGTGATCGCACCACCCTCCTGAAGGAGTTACGCCACAACATTACCCTCTCCAACCACCGTACGAAAATGCAGGCCGACCAGCATCGCTGAGAAGTCTCTTTCGCCGTCGGCGACTATGTTTCCCTCAAGTTGCAGCCGTACAGCCAAAAATCTGTTTCTTTCCAAGCCAACCTCAAATTGGCTCCCCGATTCTATGGTCCGTACAATATCACCGAACGAATTGGCAGTGTGGCATACAGGTTAGGCCTTCTGGCCGGTTCGCAAATTCATGATGTATTCCATGTCATCCTCCTCCGGAAATACTTGGGGTCTAACCATGTCCAGATTCCAGGACCACTACCACCTTTATCCGAGATGGCACAACCTCTGCCACAGCCTGAGGCTGTCCTTGACCGTCGGACAACCCAAGAGGGACGCTATACGCCCAAAACCGAGGTCCTCGTCACATGGAAGGGAGCTCCAGTCACCTCTACCACATGGGAAAACATCCTTCCCAGACTTCATTCTTGAGGACAAGGATGTTCCGACAGGGAAGGAATGATACGAATGGAATGGGTCAACAGTGGATCAAGTCACGTCCGCAACCGCAACACCGTCAAGACCAATTCATCATGCAAATTTGCTATTTTTAGTCATTCCTTAGTTTTACATTTTCTGTTCATGATTTGTTGAGAACTCCTCCAGGATTGACTGGAGTTGTTGAGCCTGATTCCTAGGGAAGCTAGTTAGCAGCACTAGTATAAATAGCCATGTATCCCATGTAATCGATCATCAAATTTAATCCATAAGCTTTTGCTTCAGTTTTTCTCTTCTTTGGTATTTTCCGATCGGTGCTCTTTGTGAGTTCCTATCATAGGTCCTTCTAGATGCTAGGAACTTTCCATATATTATAGTATAAACACGTTTTGAGGCAGGTTCAGCTTGCATGTCCCCCCCTGTTTGTGTTTTTTCTTTTTTCGGATGAAAGAAAAAGGCTACGACCGCCATCTTTGGTTGTTTTACCCAAAAAGTAAAATAAAAACAAAATGCATTACGCTCCAACTCAAACCAAAAAAATATCTTAATAAAAACAAAATGCATTACTCCCCAACTCAAACCAAAAAAATATCTTAATAAAAACAAAATGCATTACGCCCCAACTCAAACCAAAAAAATATCTTCTCTCCCTTATATTAAAAAATCTATTTTAAAATATTTTTTTGTTCCCATAGAAGAGTTTACTTTCAAATTTTTATGTGAAGGTGTAAATTAGTTCATACTTAATAAGTAATAATATAAATGGAATAAACTGTGTCAAATTAACTAATTTAGGTATTATACTTTGACACTCGTAATAAATTGTACGTTAATCAAAGTGAACTCTTCTAATGAAATATAGTATATATTCTTCTCATTTTCATATATTGCATTACCTCTCCCACTTTTCATATTTCTCACTTCAATATTTTACAAAAGTAAATATATTCATGGCTGCACCTAAACAAGATAGGTATGGCCATCCCCAGCCCCACGCCCAAGCACCTAACAAAGCCTATGAGCGAACTTTTTGGCTCCGTTTGGTTTCATACTTTTTTGAGAAAATTTTTCAGCTTTAAAAAATAAAAAATAAAAAAATTTATAGACAAACACTCTTTTTTTTTTAAATTCAAATTCACATTATTTTAAAAATAACATCATCATTACCATATTTAGTTACAAAACAAACAAAGTCTATTATTGTTATATGATATAATGACCACGTTGGTTCCAATATTTAGCCATCTTGTGGTAATTTCCCAAGGATCATCACATTTTTTCCCAAAACTTTACACAAAGAAACAATTTCACTTTTTTAACAATTCAAAATTAAAATTTTGAAATTCCTTCTAAATACCTACTCACATAAATTAAAAAAGTAACACAATCATTACACTTTTTTATCTCTCACCTACACAATTTTCCAAAAAAAACTTCCCTCCAAAAAATTTCCAACAACAAACTTCCCTCCAAAAAATTTTCAACAAAAAACTTCTCTCCAACAAAATTTCCCCTACACAAGCCACAAGAAAACAGAGCCTAAATTTGAAATTTTTTTCGTCTCAAATTTGGCATCGTGTTGTACTTTCATTCTTGAACTTGAAATTGTTTATCTTGAGTCACAAAGCATAAAATTTTCATTTCCATATGGTGATCGCCTAAAATTCCAACCAAAACCAATGTAACGCCTACAACTTTGTCCCCACCTACATTATTTTATAACATTTCAATTTGGGTTCATGACATGTCTATCAATGTTAAATTGGTTTTGATATGGATAAACTATGTAGAGATGAAATTTCCATGTTTTTGAGCTGAAGACAAACAACTTCAAAACCGCGTAAGAAAATACAACATAAAACCAAGATTGAAAATTGAAAAGAAACTATTTCAACTTTTGAAACGAAGGTACGACATGATGCCAAATATTCTCACTCAATCTTAAACATTAATTTCATCACTCTTTCTATCGTAGGATCGACACGGACAATTTCTTTCAATCCATACATAATATTACAAATATCTACTGCCTTCACCGGCCGTTAAGACTTCAATTTCTGGATTTCCTTTTCCTTTACCTAATCTCCCCAATTCCATCATGCAGATTTTTACAGCCGTGGAGGACACGCCAGCCTGCAAGTTCTCTTTCATTTCGTTAACCATATTTCCCACTTTATTCAAATCACTGTCTCTGCCTGCTAAAACTCATCATAACCATGTTGAAAACACATACTCGCACCAACCAGCCATAAAATATACGTACACAACTTTCAACACGGTGTTCAAGAGTGGCAATAGAATCGCAGAACAGGCTTCCTGCATCGAAACCCACCCCGTGAATGAAAAACGGGTGGGGCCCACCGTATCAAAAAAATTATTAAAAAATATCTGGAAGGTAATAACTTGCTGAGCTTAGAAGTTGCGCAATCCCAATCAACCGTGGGGCAATCCAAACAACCAAGTAGCATAGTTAGAAACTTAGAACCCAACAAATCTTTCTTTCTAAAATGCCATATCAGGATAGAAAGGAGATGTTCTGTAATTCAAAAGAGCATATTTCTTCTCATAAGAGTACCTCTTATTTGCAACCAAACATGAAAATCGGGGAACAAAAAACAGGCTGTAAGAATGAAAATAGTGTTTTTCACTTTCTTTTTCAGTTAAGTTGGGGGAATATCAGAAATAAGAAGTTTAAATGCTGTGAACGGGATCCCGCAGGAATCTCTCCATCTGGCGAGCTCTTGTCCTTATAGACATGTCAAGGACCTTTTGTCCGAATTCCACGACAAGCCCACCAAGGATGCTGGGATCAATCTGGATTTCAAAACAATAATGAGACCCCGCGAGCTAGTGAAAAACAGAAAAACTATGAGTCATAAGTATTCAGAGGAGAACTTGCCTTCTGTTCAAGGTGGACCTTCTTCCCTTCTCCAATAACATCCTGCAGAGTTTCTTTCAGTTCTTTCTCCTCTTCGGCCGGAAGGGGCTGGCAGAAGTACATATTATAAACATAAACGGAATCTCAATTCTTTGCACATGCTTCTCATCATAACAAACAGATGGAATATAAGAAACGAAATGCAATAGAGATGTGTTTCTTTTCCTTTCGATGATGTCTCTCCCCAAAAGGGACAACCTCATTATGTTGACAACCTCAGCCAAAAAGCAACGATTTGACCCTAACCATTCAAACTTTATGGATTGATAAAAAGCTCATAGAAAGACACCTCTAGAGAAGTTAAAGCAGCGCCACTTCTTCAAAAGTAAGTATCATAAGTCATGGAAAATCCATGGCAACTAAGCGACGGTATATCTCCCATAGGATGAATGCACTATCAAATGAGTCTTATATTCATTAAAAAAAATAGAACAGATGCATCCAAATGAGTATAATGTTTAAAAGACCTCAAATATCCAAAGACAGTATGCAGGAGATTTATTACCTCTATCTGACAATAAAATTATACCTTAAAAGCAACAGACAGCTTTATTCTGCTGAAACATACTAATAATGCAAAATGATAAATCCAAAAGAACCAGCATCAACAATTTAATTTGTCTAAACATCTGAAGAATAGTTAGGCCTATCTCTAGTAACTTTTCTTTCCACTTACGGTTCTCATGAAATACAATTTCAACACTCACCATAACTTCAGAGTCTCTTGAGAAAAATTAAAAAATGTTTCAAAGTTAGGGACCATATACAATGTAATTGAATGGGTTACCAACAGAATGCTGGTCTTTCTAATTGAATATGAATTACATAACCATTAAGGCAAATAAAAGAGAATGCTTTAGGTCGATATCAGTCTTTGACAAAAGTGGAAAATTTGTCAAAATATTAGCTATATGTCTCACTCCATAACAGAATCTCTCAAAATGTTCATTGATGGCAAAACAATATGTACCTTGACAAATATGAGCTAGAGATATTCTAACTAAGTGGATGCAACCCAAAAGGAAAGTCATGTCAAAAGTATCCAACCATCATTTTGGCCACTCTTCCACGCACTAAGTTTGTGTGCTATTAACAGTTCCAGGAAAGAAAACATGTAAACATGACCATGCAGCATCAAACTTTAATCTTAGATGGATGAAGTTTATCTTCGCTGAAGCATAACAAATCAATAAACAAAAACACTTTGGCCCAAAAATAAGATAGAAATGCATGTATAGAATGCAAATGACATGCCTATGTACATTTCACATCTCCATGGGAAGAGGAGAAACAACTTACAATTACAGTTGTTACAATAGCTTTGACTTCTCCCTTGTGCGCCATGGTGATCTCTTTAAATCTCCTTGCAATGTTTTCTACTTGTGTCAGCCTCCCATTTTCAGCCAAAACAACTAATGCAACAGGAAAAGAGAGAAGTGCATAGATTAGCAATTATTCATGTTCAGACCCATTCAGTGTGGGCACAAATCAAGAGTCACCAGAGAGGTAAAGATTCACTCAAAGCAAAAATAGCAAACGGAGTATAAAACTCATAAAGTTACTAGTCATATGCAACTTAAGTAACATATCCGAAGAATCATTCGTGTAGAAAGTCCAGAATCTACAATTCATAACCTAGAGGCATAGGGACATGATTCTTCACACTTCATATACAAACCAATCCAATATGCATTCCAAATTTAAACCAAAATGAAAAAATAAAAAGCAATAATGAATTGTATCAATGGTAACTTATAATTTTCTAAAAAGAAAATGATAAGACCGGGTTTGGTAAAGGAATGGCAGAGTAAACAATTTCCATATAGACAGTAAACAGTTACAGGGAAGGATCAAAATCTCAACTGAAAAACGTTAGGACGAAAAGAGGACAAACCATGTCTAATTTTCCAGCTAGTCAATCAAGTTACTCATTCCATATGGGCAACACTTGAAATTTAAGTAGAAGTTGTTCATGTCATCAAACAATTTCAAATACTAAACTCAGTAACTAAATCACTTTCTACATGGAGTCACATGACAATACACAAGCTGTGAAAATTCAATTAGAAACAAAAAGAAAAGAAGTAACGCATTACAGATTGATTTTCTCCATTTGTAGTTTCAAATAAGGTAAACTCTGTATTGAAGATGCACAAGTACTATAATGACCTAATTCAGAAAGTATTTTCTACAGAAGAGGAAGGCTCAACTATTGGAATCAACAACATTCTCAGTGAAAAGAATATTAATCAACTAGCATTTAGCACTAAGTTCAAGTCATAAACCTTAATTCAATTACAACATTAAATAAAACCAAATTAAACTACATTTTTTGTGTGGACTGTCCATAAATAGCCACTAACTTCTAAGCAAGCATGCATACAGTAACCTCAAACTCCTACATTGAAGCAAAGAAAAGACTAAGATAACTAAAGAAGGCCAGAGAGAAATGCAATTTCTCATTTAGGAGGAGAAATGATAGCACAGTAAAGGAAATAGAAATCAGCATTCCCCATTTCCAGCAATGTGTCACCAACTAGAACACAGAAGGACATAAACCAATTCAGTCACTTATAACACACAAAAAAACTATAAATTCTGGGTTGAAGACCCCCCACAATCCAAGTACGAAGAGGAAATCTAAATAAATGAAGAATAAATAAATCCATCCTCTGCTCCTTTGTATTATACCAGAAAAGCACTTTAGTCCCCCTCTGTACTCCTACTTTCATCAGAATATTTATAAGTCATAAAAGAATGTGCAACATACCCAAGAAGTTCCTCGTTATGTCAGATAATTTAGCTTGAGAAGCAATTTCAGTTATAGCATTAACTCTTGTCTTTGAGGGCACTGACAAATCCTTCATGAACTGAGAAAATTTAGGACTCTGTCTTGATGCCTCAACAAGGTCCAATAGCTCAGATTCAACCTTTTCCAAGGTATTAGCTTTTACAGCTGCAATGTACAATGCCGAGGCATAGTTTCCAGAAAGACCAAACAATGTCACAGGCACCTGTTACATTACAGAAAAGAAAACAGTAAATCAGAAGATTACATAAATTCACACATTCAAGAACAATCAATTGATGAAAAGAAGACTAAAATTTGTACAAGTTGTTTGCGACCGTTTTAGGTCGCAATTCATCCTATAAGCCATAGACAACAGCAATTGTTTCTCTTCCATAGTACCCCACCATAAAACACTTACTTTCAATAAACTAAACGGAGAATGATATTCATTGAATAACCATATAACTAAATGCACGAAACCAAAATATTTGAATCAAACAACAATTAAGCTTATCAAAATATTCACATTGGGTGCAAGAGAGTTCATTACAATTAGCTTGCTTTCGGATTAAAATGGGGAGCCAATATCAAACAAATCTAATATCTGCATGACAAATTATTTTGTCTGCGACATAATCAATGGCTACAGTCATCCTCCCAAAACATTAGGAACCTCAACATTATGATTTCAAAATCTAGACAGCGTAAAACAATCAGAATTTTCTTGCCTTAATCCTTTGCTCCTTTGGAGCAGATGCAGCAGAGTAACTTCTCGAGAACTGCAAGAACAAAAACTGAATCAGTATCAGCCAGCTTCAACAGATGCCATATATCTGACTTTTCAATTTAACTATACAACGCCCATTTGGAGATTAACGTATAATCTGAAAATCAAATCTTTTCTTTTGAAAATTTTATGAGGCCACTATAGTATTACACCAAATAACTAAAAGGCATGAACTATACCGAGCAACAACCCACAAAACCGTACATAAACAAATAATCTTCCCTTTCCCTTGCTACTTCTATTTGGTTTATCCTCCACTGAGAGAACCTACAAATGGGGACAACCTCTCACAGTTCCCGCAAACAAAAATTAAAAAATCTAAAATAGAATAAAACCCTCCAAAGTCCAACGCAAAATGATGTACCGGATTCCCTTCCAAAAAAGCTCTTTTCTTCAAAATAAAAAATAAATTGAGGGGGAAAAAAAAAAAAACATAGGGTTTACTGTCCTTTTTCTAAACCCCCAAAACCAAATCAGATCAATTTTACCCAAAAAAAGGGACGAAAATAGGTGAAACAATGCAAATTCAAGGGAGGAAAAGAAATTACATCAAAATGGAGATAGATAAAAGATTTTTGAGACCTCAGTTTTGGGGAGGGCCGGGCAGAGGAGGGCACGCTGAAGAGAAGTGGATCTCTGGGCTGACGAGGAAGACGAAAGAGAATCCGCAGTGAGGACCTTGCGGAGAAGAGGGATGCCCGATCTCAACCGTCCAGCAGCCATTGAATGTGACGATGACGATGACGATGCGAAGCGACGGAGAAATGCTTCAAAGCAAAATATTAATTTGGAGTGGGGAATTTGGTAATAGGGAAAGGGCTGACTAATTAAGTTTTACTGAATAGTAGAAGACGACGAGGCTGGAAATGGGGGAGCGGAGGAGCAATTGGCTAGGGGTTTCAACAACGAAAATGTGTGTGCTACTGAAGCCCTCGAAAGCCACGTGCCCCAAGTATTTTTGGCTATTTTCTGGGTAATTTACCACTCAAGATTTGTAGAAATTACCAAATAAACGCTTATATTTCATTAAGCTACTAATACCCCAAGAACTTTCAAATTTTGGCAAACATTTGTACAAGATCTGCCACACAGGCCGACGCATGTTTCTTCTTCTTTCTTTTTTTTTAGAAACATGCAATACTTCTTATAAAAGACGCAAGTATTGAGTTTAACTTTAAAAGTATCGCGTGTACATTATAACTTACTGTGTATCTTATGTAAGCTTCGTTTGATAAAATTGAAATCTGAAAACTCAAATTTAAAGTCTGAAATTTGAAGTCTTAAATCTGAAATTTGGATCTTATTAAGCTATTAAAAATAAAAATATTTTATTTTATTTTTAACATTGAATTTACTTACATTGTTAATATAGTTTAAAAAATGACGATAATATAATTTTTATTTTTGTATAATTATACAATTAATTAATTTTACAAAAATTTGAATTGATAAAATTTAAAAAGATGTTCAAAAAGGCACAAAATAAATTAAATAATGATACAAAATGAGAAAATTGAAAGAGAAAAAGTAAAGGGAAAAAAAATTTATATGTTTCAAATTAAGTAATAACTTGAAAACCCAATTATCAATAGCAACCTAAGATGAACCTAAGAGGGGAGGGGGTGAATTAAGTTCTTGACACTTTTTAAAAATATTTCTTCTACTATGAAGAACAACTTTGAAAAACCATTTTCAAAACAAGTGTAAAAACAAAGTTTACAAATTAAGTGAGGTGTGTGATTGGTGTTTTGCAAATCATAAAAGCAAAGTAAAGGAAGACAAAACACAACCGATTTAGAGTGGTTTGGATTCCCCTTGAATCTTAGTCCACTACCCAAGTTCTACAACTTGGGATTTTCTAACCCTCTCAAATGAATCACTTAAAGGTGTAATTCAAACCTTTACAAATGCCAAAATTCTACCTCTAGAATTTAGGACTTTTTGCTTAATCTAACTCTAGACTAAGACTCCTTTGCCTAATGGCTAACAATGAATCTTTTGCCCCCACTCTTTCCTCAAGGACTTAGGGTCTTACTCAAGACTTCATTGCCTAGCTACTAGGACTTTTGCTCAATCAACCTCTTGATCAAGACTTTCTCCCCTTTGCCTAATTTAACTCTAAACTAGAACTTTTACAATTGCCTCAACCAAACTCTTGGTTAGGACTTTTACAATTGCCTAAACTCAACCTCTTGAGCTAGGACTCTCCTTTCTACTTGCTCCCCCTTTCTTCTTGCCTAACTCTTTACTCAAGAATTGGACTTTCCCTAAATACAAATTGCCTACACTCAAACTCTTGAGTTAGGACTTTTCTAGACGTGTTTACAATGATGAAATACTCCAGAAATGGAGTTTACAATTTGACACAAAAACAGGGCACAAATGCCTCTTGACAATCCTACCTTAACAAGCTATTTTGACATATACACTACAAGAAAACTGACCTATTGCGACATATTTACATGCGGCATTACATGTAGGTGTCGTGAATATACAACACTTACGCATTTGTGTCTTATATTTGTGACATCTTTGCGTCATTTAGTTATTGCTTCGCAATTTTGTGACATAGATTCGACATCCTTTTTTTGTCTCAAAATTGTGACAATTTATTTGCTACACTTGAATTAAATGTCGCGTTAGACAACACAATTATAATTGTGCCGCAAAATCGTGGCTTAATTGCGTCATATTATTAGCATGTCACAAATTAGCGGCATAATTTGAGTCATTTTAATTATTGCATCACACTTTTGTGACATAGATTCGACATCCTTTTTTTTGTCTCAAAATTATGACAATTTATTTGCTACACTTGAATTAAATGTCGCAGTTAGACAACACAATTATAATTGTGCCGCAAAATCGTGGCTTAATTGCGTCATAGTATTAGCATGTCACAAATTAGCGGCATAATTTGAGTCATTTTAATTATTACATCACACTTTTGTGACATAGATTCAACACTTATTTGTTTGTCTCAAAATTGTGACAATTTATTTGCTACACTTGAATTAAATGTCGCAGTTAGACAACACAATTATAATTGTGCCGCAAAATCGTGGCTTAATTGCGTCATATTATTAGCATGTCACAAATTAGCGGCATAATTTGACTCATTTTAATTATTGTATCAAACTTTTGTGACATAGATTCAACACTTATTTGTTTGTCTCAAAATTGATAGATACACAATCCACAACCATCGCCACTACCCACACCCACACCCCTTCATTAATAATTACTAGGAGGATTCAGCGGCACTGTCGCCTCTCCATTCTAATACATTCACATGATTAGTGAATTGATATGGTGAATATAAATGAGCAGCACATCAAATTAATTAAGTAGAAAAAGAAAATTATATATATATATATATATATTTGGAAGGGAGAGGCAATATATATATATATATATATATATAAAAGGACACCAATTTAATAGATATATAATAATAGCCCTGATTCGTAGAAATCTCTAGCACACGGCCATAATTATTCAAGCGCCCCAGGTGCAGTTGGCACAAATGACAAGAAAATCAGAATATTATTTTAGTAAGAAATGTAAGAGTTAGAATTGTATTAATTAATAGTAAAAAAGTGGCTCTGATTAGTTAACTCTTGTGCGATTTCTTGGTTTAATTAAGGACGCCCATTTTCACAGGCAAAAGCTTTTGCCTATGTGTGGGATTCTTTATCTGCCTGGTCTAATTGAGGGCGGCCAATTTGTTTGAGCCCTGCACAAGTGGAATGCCCTGAACAACTGCATGTCTCTTTGTGATTTCAAGAGCCATCCTTGTCAAAATAGCTTGAAGTTTTGTTCCAACGGTGAAGAAGATCTGAGTTAACATTACCATGAGGTGAATTAGAGGCAGGAAATAATGCATATGCCATCTAAATGGACACTGCACTTACAATTACAGGAACTAAGGAAGCCCAAAACAATGCTCTCCACCTGAGATGAATTAGAAACAACTTCAAATTTTCTCAAGGAAAAAAGTAGATGCTTGGGAAAAACTAGTGTGGTTTCACCAAAATGATACGTACCACTAATATTTATGAGCAGGTAAACCACAAAATATCCCCACAACACTGGACTGCCAACATTTTGAATCAAATAATCAACAATTATTTTATCATCCAAAGCAGTTAATGAAATAGAAATTGGTACCTCACTCCAACAGCAGGCTTGAAGTCATTCTCCAATGACCTTTTGATATACTTCTGAAAGTTAAATTTACTTCCAGGAGCTAAATGTACCTAGAAATTGAGATAATACAAATTTTAGATTAAGTGTGGACAAGAGAAGAGAGGTAGTGACATTCACAAGTACTTACACTAAAAAATCCATTGCGCAGCGTCAAGTAGTCAGATTTATTAACCAATCGAAAAAAACTATTTGAAAAAGCAATCCTGAGAGCAAACATTTACAATGAACAAGTACTTGCTAGTTTATCAATTAGATTCCTGGTAAGGAGAAATGTTGATTGACAATATAAAAGAAGATAGGTATCCTGGTCTAGAAACTTGTGTGTGCTCTTACAAAAGAAGTTGCATGAGTAAGCCTAAATCTTGAAGGATCTGCGAAAGGAAATCAAATTGAGACAGGATGGACATTGTTATTGTTTTTGCTTTCAACATCATATCATATTTGTGACACAAAAGATTGAAACTTGCTAAAACACAAGAAAATTTTGGGCAATCCTAAAGTAACCTTTGTAGCCAAGATCAAATATGTATCAGATTTAGCCATTACATTAGTTCAAATGATCAAAAAACAAATAAATGCAATGCCGAAACTAAATTTTAAGTCAAAATTCAGAAGTCCAAAGTAGAAAGTTGAAAGGGAACATCATGTTCAAAACCAATTATCTCTACATCATGATACCCTCTCAAAATGCTAAATCAGACTTCTGCAGCAAAGTCAAATGCAAAGCATAGAGAACCAATTTTACAACATTTTCTTCAGCAAGAAATTAGCTTTGAGAATTAGAGAAATGTGACCAAAGAATCTCTGTGCTTCTCCAAAAATGTATAAACTATTTCATCTCAATCATAAATTCTATTTCTTTACAAGTAAAACAACTTAATTGCACCAATAGAAACAAGCAACTGATAGAAAAAACAGAGGAAAAAACACGACTGACATGGGGTGAGGCCGATGTACAACTGATAAACCTATGTTGCTCTATTCCTTTTAATGTAGCACTAAATTGGAGACTCGCAAGGCCCGGGCTGGTTGAGAAAACATATATAGCCAAAGCTAAGAACAAATTTGACTCATTACACCAGCAATAAAAGATGAACTGAAAAATCACTTGCCTGCTTTAGTGAAATAGGGAAGGTGAGCCTGCCACATTCTTCCAGAGTCTTCAGTCTTCTTGATATTTTCCCAACCTAGCTCTTGAACGACATTTTTTAAAGATCATAACAACCAAAACCTAAATGAAAAATTAAATGATCCATTCTTTCAGTTTATTATCCATCTATATAGATCTGGGCTAATAGACATTGAAAACAGGAACCATCCTTGATTCAGAAAAAAAAAAGGGGCAATCAAACTTGGTTACTCTCAGTCATATTTTGAATATTATCCTACTGGTCAATAACAGAAGACCTACTTCCTAAACAACTTTTCTCTGCCTTAACAGAGGATACATGCTCCATTAGGAAGAGCAAAAGTTTCTCTGCACAGATTCAACGGAAAAATTTAAAAAAATCAAGCATACATCAGTTTTTATTTTAAATGGAAATGAATAAGAAACTCCTCCACTGGAATACTAAGATTATCAAAAGCACAAATCATGTATTACAAAAGGTACAGAAAACATAATTCTTTATGTTAGATGATCAAGTGACACAACTTCTCTTGAATGTTAGCAGCTCCATAACCATAGCCAGCCTTCCTTTGGTTGTTAAAAAACTCATCAAGTTCGAAACTTTCAACACCACATTTGCTAAATTCAAGCGAAACAGCAGTTAAACTAAACCCCATGAGCTGATTCCTCATGTCTGAAACTATTACAGCTCTGAACTTTTCTTTTTTAAGCACACAAATCTGAAAATATATGTAAAATAAAACCAACCCAAATCCTAAAAATCTGTACTCCTCATATATGGTATTTACCTAATGATTTTCTGCCTCTAAGCCAAATAGCTTTTCAAACTACACAACAGCTAGGTACCATGAAAGCTCAAACAATCATCAATTGAGCGGACGTAATTGTAGTAAGAGATGCACTCCAAGAGACTGAGAGGCAGGAAATATTTTAGGTATAAAAAAGGAAAGGAAAGGAGTAGATGTGATGCTGCTTATGTTATGACCAAGGGAAAAATGTGGAGCTAAATGAATACCCAAATTTCTGAGCAAAGACCGAAAATATATTAGAACTCACCGACGACGAACTATCTACTCAGAAAAGCTTTGTAGAATGATAGAACATAAACAAAATCAAATAACAGCACACAGCACAAACAGAAGATGAAGTAAATTATTATCTGAAGTAACTACAAGCAAAGAACCATATAAGATTAAATTTTTAAAATTTAAAGGAGAAAAGAATACCTTTGGGACACCCTAATTTTTTTCTCTTCTCCACTTTTTCAGAAACCATCAAAGAATACCTTCAAAAAGGATGAAAAAGCAACATTAGTCAGAAACAAAAGTTTAAACAGAAGGGAAAAATTTTAACCTGGGTTAAGTACACAACAAAGACAAATGTGTAAGATTTTCTCCCAACACTTCAATTCCTTCACAAAACCTCAGATGAGTCCAAACAGCAAAACTTATACACACTGCTGAATGTGGCTATGCGATTAATTAATTGAGGAAATGGGGAAATCTCACTATTTGTCAGCTAGGGATCCAACAATGGTGCCACACAACATAGAAGATCCGAACCCAGCAATAAAAAGCTTTCCAATATCCCCTTCTCCATAACCATAAATAGTATAAAGCTAGTACACATATGGACCCTGCAGCCAATCACCGACTATAGCCGAATAAAAAATACAAAAAGCTAATCAACAAAACATAAATCAAACAATCCCACTTTCAATCTAATACAATCAAGACAGAGAATGCAGTTCGTAATGAAAGAAACTGAAAACACACACAATGCAACACAACAAAACGGAAACATAAAACAAAATGATTAGCATGCATTACAAAGAAGTAACATGATTCTCTCTTTTCTCCATTTAATAAGGAGACTTGTTGCACCATTTATATTGTTTTTGCATGTGTTTCTGCAATCGTCTTCATTCTCACTTAACCACCAAACTTGTTTTTGCATGTGCTAGACTGAATTTACTTTTTTAATGTCTCTAGTTAAACCAGGCCACAGTAAATTTTTCTCAAAACAATCATTCAAAATCAAAACTGATGCATAAATTGGAAGCATATGTTCACAATAAATTTCTATTCTATTTTGGTTTTTCATTTCTTATCTATGCTCCTGCCATTAATTTGAACCTCGTCTGGGATGATTCATGCCATGATTCGTACTAACCATATGAATGTATCTCAAAATGTCAAATGCCATGCCACTAGATTGTCCAAATCCAGAACCTAGACAAAGGACTGAAATCTGCACTGTCCAGTCCTGGTTTTATTACAACTTTGGAGTATAAAATTAACATCAGATTGTACGGAAAGAGGTTCATAAGATGCAAAATGGCTAAACCTAAACCCAACACAGATATCACAAACAAGTAAAGAAGAAAAATATGGAAGCATTGCAAACAACATTGTTGGCACAGGATTTCAATTATCATTCATGTTCAGTATAATCAGACACATCCACTCTAGACTTGGAAAAATTAAAAAATTAAAACACACATGTATAAATATGTCAAATGCAACCGAAACTTGATGAAACGCCTTTCCTAGTGTCTATAAAAACGAAACATCTTATGAAGAGGCTCACGTTTCTCAAATTTCCACTTGGATATATCTATCCAGTAATATTACATTTCATGCTGATGAAAGAGCTTTACCTGGATGGATGTTAATATTGCAGCAACATCATTTATTGGGCTCCACTGATTTTGCAGAATATCGAGACATATACTTCCATCAGCATAAACTGCTCAAATTAAGAAATAATTCATTAATAATCATCTTAAGATGAGCATTATAGTCACTATTTACTTTCAGCCGGCATGCTTACTATTAGGATGGAACATCCGAGAAACGAACCGCACCGTTGGAGGTTTGTTTGGATAATCCTCACTGAACTGAAGGGTCAGCTTGAACATACCTGATATGCTCATAGGTAATTTTCACTACATTTAGCAAGCCAGTTCAACCACAAAAATCACACAATTTCATGCATTGGGATCATGTAAAAAGTGAAGAAAAGCACATCTCAGTAAGAAGATTTCACATAACATGTCATAAAGACATCAATTTAATGAACAATAGTAGGCATGAAAGATTACCATTTCATACAACAAAAATGTAAATTAATGTAATGCTTTTACAATGTAAATAATGAGTTGCAAGTTTTTTTACAGTGAGAAGTTGCAAGGAGATGACACAATATCCCACCAAAAATTTACAAAAAGTATATCCCAACAAGGGAACTCTGTATAGCTCCCCAGCTTTAAAGAACCCTAGGCGAACTCTTCTCCAGCCTTAAATTAACTATGTTTTTTCCCTTTGGGGTTGTATGTTTATACATTTTCTCCCTTCAAGAACTCAAGCAATGAATTGTGTCCTAAGAAGGACACGATTTAGACTCTCGAAGTCCCTTGTCCAGGAATATATCTAACTATCTCTAAATCCATCCATCAATTTTTCTCTCAGTCAAGTGTTGAAGTGTATGTGGATCAATTAGCATAATAGAGTTTAGCCCATCTTCAATTCAACAGCTCTAGGAAGACTGAAACAATCAAGAACACAAGCCAAAGAATTTCTAGTGCAATAAAACCTTGAACATTGATATCCAGGTAACATTATGAACCTATACAAAACACAACAAAGTAGTACCAAGTGGACCTAAATTGTTTCTTTTTTCACAACCATGATGAATGGTTGTTTGGCCAATCACTGTATGCAAGTACTTCAGAAAAAATAGTAAGTACTCTAGTACATAAGGTTTGTTCACAACAAATTGAGTCATCATCCTTTCAGCCACAAGCATTCATATGTGACAAAGCTACAACTGTCTAGTTACAAAGCGTCTACCATACACATACAAATGACTAAAACTATTCCAAACTTAAAGTTCTAAAACATAAAACAACAAAACTATTATACAACATAAGGCTAGCATACAAAGAAAATAACCGAGCCAAGGAGTTCAGCTCTACAAACCGAACACAGGTTTTGTATGACTAAATTGGATAGTGATGTTACCTGAAGAGGGCTCTCTTCCCATGGCTGTTTGTACGACAAAATTGGTAGGGGACACATTTTTTCTTTAAAAGAAATGCTAGGACTTGAGTTTGAATCTTTTTTTGTCGCATTAGTGCACCCTCTTTCCCTTTGGGTATTTTTTTCCAGGTGAGGTATTCATAACCTCATAAAAGGGATTTCCCATATGCTATAACTATGGCATCTACCATTTTGGTTTAGTATAAATGTTCTTTTCTTTTTATATAAAGAGCTTATCCTAAAACAGCAAGAACCACATCTCCGCTCAGAAAGCATTTTCTTACCATTTCACTTGCAAATTTTGTCATTCTTCTTTGATCAAGTGATATGTTTTTAATACAGATGCTACAAGTATTTAGGCAAACATCTATGCTCTCGGCTTGTTCACTTTTGCAGGGGTATAGAAAATCAAGCTGAGCAAACCAAAAAGAGGTTAACTTGCATTGTTCTCCATTTAGATTCATAAACTTGTGCAAGTACAACTATAGAGATTTCAGTGGAAAGCCTAAAACACAATAATAAAATTTATAATTTCCAACAATCAATTCTTATCTTCTTACCTTGAATGAAACTTTGCCTTCCCCTGTTTCTTTTCTCTGATTATAATTTGCAGGGATAGAACTTAGAAGTTGTTAGTTGTTAGACTGCTTTGTTGTTGAAGAGGGTTGAGGGAACTAAAGGAGAAATATGGATGATGTGGTGTTGATGGTTGGTGATTCACGGCAGATGAGAGAAGAAGGGAAAGAAATAGATGAAAGCAACAAAGTCTGCAATTGGGTTTTGTTAAAGAAAACAACGGTACTGATACAGCAGCAGGAAGAAAACTCTATATATTCGGACAAACCTTTTCTCATGGTTGGTAGAATACTGATAAAACAGCAGGAAGCAATTGGAATTGAAGGTCTTTACTTACGTTTAGGAAAGGGTTTTTCATTATCGACGTCTCGCCAACGAAGCAACGAGACGGAATTGAAATTTTCATTAATATTTCACTCCCGCCTAAATGCAAACTTTTAGCCAACCTACATTTTTTCCAGATTTCAGTCCCGCTATAAAATGGGTAATTATAAAATATATATAAATTAAAAATATCTTTCAAACCGTCCCGAAAACATCTATTCTCAAATACCCCAACACCGATAAAATCTAAAAACTACACACAGTAAATCAAAGAGTCTGTATACCAAGCAAACCAAGAAACAGTAATATACCCACAGTTTTCCGAAGAACCAAAAAAAATATATTCAGTACCAAAATTCCAATCCCAAAAGCACCTTAATGTTAATGATTCAGCCCTAGGGGTTGCTTTGTTTAAAAGTTTCAATCTCTAGTTATCCAGTAACCTTCAAAGCACAAAAATCATTTCAATTTATCAAGCATATATATCCAAAAACTACTAAACATACCATAACAAATCAAATCCTTGCTTGTTAGCCTACATAAGTCTCGATTGCGATTTGTCATGGCTGGGTCTCTTAAGCTCTGGCATTCCCGATTTCCCATTGTTGCAGTGAGGATCCAAGTTCCCATTTAACACTCTAGACATCTTTAATGAAAGCCCTGAAATCTCGAGGAGACGAGAGTACGCCAACACCCTAGTGCTTCTTTTGACGTTGTGCAACCAATTTCGTTTGCTTTATTTTCCCTTTCGATTGTGTTCTTGTGTGTTTGTGGGTGATTCTACCTGAGAGAGGAGTGAAAAATGTCAGATTGAAAGGGTCAAAGAGAGAGAAATGGGGTGCTGATACGGTTGGGGAGAGAAGGAAGAAATATTTACATATATATATATATTTATAAAATAAGGAAAATAATTATTTGAAAAAAAAAGTAATAATTACGTTATTTTTTTTATACCTTAATTATCTGTTAGCTTTTGTTGTCATTTATGGAGAAACTAATGTTATGGGTGTTTATTTTGATTTTTTGCATTAATGTTTTTACTTAAAGTAATATCTATAGTCCCTCATAGAAATATTTATCAAAATTTTACTTTCATTTTATATTTGTTATTTAAGTTTATGAGTACACCAAATAATATTTGAAATGTAATTGTGGAATGAATTTGTGAGTAGGTACATATTGATTTCTTAGGTTCCGCATATCATATGCAAAATTCCAAGATTAATATTTTTCCCGATCTTTAAAACAATATACAGTAAATTCTCTATAAATTAATGATATTGGGACCATGAAATTTTATTAATTTAGAGATATATTATTTAATAGCTAAATTAATAATAATTTAATTTAAAAAGTGTTTTGCACTTTCTGTAAAAATAAACTCAGATAAATTCAATACACAACAAGTTGGTTTTATTTATTTATTTATTTTTTTTACTCTCGTATCATCAAAGTTCAAACACATGAACACATGGTTACAATACCCTCCTATTACCTTTCCCCCTATAAGTCTAAATTAGTTCTATTTATGGATTCATACATTAAAATTAGTATAGTTTAAATATTCACAGTATACAAATTAGTTGTATTAATGAGTTTATTATACATTATAATAGTGAAAAAAATATCCAATAAAATGCATCAAACTCAATGAACCGCCAACTTCTTCACAATGTTTGTTTCAATTCATGAATTCTACATTGAACTCCACAATGCAATTAAAAAGTTGGAGATTAAATTTACGCATATTTAAATTTAAAGAAAAGAATAATGATAATAAGTTATATTGTAGTAAATTATCCAACTTATATTTATACTTTAGGATTATTAATTTATGATATTGATGGGACTATATATGTATTTATATAGAGGTTTTTCTAAAAATTATTACCTTATTATTTTTTTAAAATTCACAATTTTTTGAACTGCCCCAAGTCGGGACTGGAGAAATATAACCTAGGCTAAGTTATGGAATAATGTATTCTATAGAAAAATTTTCTATTTTATATTGAAAAACTAGATGAGTATAAGTTATGTACATAAAAATCATTGTAACCCTCCTTCAACATGTTATGTTTACAGCTTTGAGGGGTTAGCAGGGGGTTCATTTTGAGTTTGACTCACAAGTTGTCATCAAACATGTCAATGGGAAGGCAAAATGGCTATGATTTTTCGTTGGGTATCTTCAAATGATGGAATGAGGTGTCGGAAAATTACTTCACACCTCTATCATATTTGTCTTTAAATTAATCATTAAGGTAGTTTTGTAATAAAATAGTGAATTATTACGTTTACCAATCTTAAATTATCTAGTTAATTACAAATTATTTACTAACTACTACTCAAAATTGCTAACGTATTCTTCACTATGTTTTAACTTTCAAGAATATTATTACTTTTTAGTCTACAATTAAGTAAAATTAAGACTAAACTCATTGAAGGAGTGCTTTATCTCCATACTCTTAAAGACATTATGACCAAAATAAAAAGAAATATTAAAAATAAAAATTAATTAACAATTTCAGTTTTTTAAAAAACATAAAGCCCTTTCCTACATAATATAATAGACTTTCGTAAAATCTTCAATTTCTCTTTAGTCTCTTATAATCTTGAAAATATAATTACTCTTTTGCTCCTTTGGGATAAATGTCAAAAGAACGAGAAAATCTAATGGCTACTAAGAATATAATGGTAATTTTGTACATATTTTATATATAATATTTATAGAGGAGTGATAGTGAGAACACATATAAGATAACAAAAATACTATTTTATCTGTTTTATTATAATATTTCACTTTGATAAATATACAATTTATTATGAATATTAAGATATAATACATCAAATAAATTATTTGACACTATTTGTTTCATTCATAACCTTACTTTTTAAGTATTGGCTACTTTTAAAATTAGACTATTTTTTTAGAACAAAAATTTAAAAGTACGTAAGAAGTATTTTTTTTTCTTAATTTCTTATAAATGATACTTATTTTTGTTTGATTGAATTTGACAGGTCAGCAAACGTCTCACGTTTAAGATTGAAATCCAGCCGTTGATACTGCCAATCAATCCCAATGAGGATAATCCAACGGAGATCAGCCCTCCGCTTCCATCACAGCCTCAAACACCACCTCTCCAGCCCAAGAAAATAAAAAAGAAAAACGAAAGGGAAAAAGGAGAAATAAATCAAATCCTTTTCAATTTTCAGTTTAGCCCTCCTCCGCCTAATCTCTCGCTCAAATTTTTGGTGGTGGCAGCAGTATTCTGATGGCGTCGAATTATAACAGAGCCGGCGATTTTCGTGGCACCGGTGCTTACAGATCGAGGTAATTTTTCTGTTTTTAATTAGAAAGGAATTGTCGTTTTTGGATGAGAAATTTACCATTTCCCAATTTCATAGAGAATTTTGCCCTAATTATAGAATGGGTATTGTTTTGCCAGAATCATTGACTGTTTGTGAAATTGAATAGGGAGGGTTTAAGTACGAGACAAGTAGGATCATCGGATGAAATTCAGTTGAGGATCGATCCGATTCACAGTGAACTCGATGATGAAATCACCGGCCTGCGCAAGCAAGTCCGCCAGCTCAGGAGTGTAAGTTTCTTTCTTTTTTGGTGTAATTTATATTTCTTAAAATTTAATTAATTCCTGGGCTATGATCAATTTTTCGTCTTTCGAAATTGGGCTTTGTTCAGCTTATTTGGCTGCTGCTTCTTTTTGTTTACGGTTATTGCTGATTGATGCCTTCGTACTCGGTTCGTTATCCTTGGAGAGTATGTGATAGGAAAGACAATATTATTGAATTTTATTTTTTTGGTTTTAGTTATGGTTTTCCCCCCTCTTGAGGATGTTGTTGTGTATCCCTGATTATATATAAGAATTTTTAACGTTTCATCGCTAAGAAATAGCTTTCTCTGATTGTCTACTGCTGATGCTAGTAACATACAAAAAACCCCTTCTCTGTGTTCAATGGAATCAATCCTCGATGCCCTCCACCTCCCATCTGTACCCACCCTTTCCACAAGGGTTTTGTGATGTATCTTATTATTGAAATCACACACTCATTTCTAAGTGATCCTTTCCTCTGTATATATGAAGAATACTGTATTTTTGTCATTTCTAGTTTCCCATTATGCTCCTAGAAAGCCTGCATGATGTTGCTGAATTTCGAGTTTAATTCTTTCGCTTGTTCTATGCATGTTTTTTGTGATGGTGTCTTTTTGTCTTTCACATGATAAAAGTCATTTTGGATTGTGTTTATGTTACTAATTTTCTGTGAATTTGTTTTTTTTTGGCAAGTAGCTCACGATATTGAGACAGAGGCTAAGTTTCAGAATGATTTTGTCAACCAACTGGTATGCCTAGATCAGTAAAGTCTTAGTTTCAGTGTATAGTCTTACTGTTTTTTGTATTTGTTATGTCTTAATTTCTGCCTACTTCTATCGTTCAGTGAAATATGATTCTGTGAAATATCGATATGCTATTAGATCTATGCAAGATGCCATGGCTATTTAGTATTTAGTAGGTGATATAAATACAAAAAAGAGTCAATTAACTTCATGTGATTTCCAAACAGGTCTGGTGCTAAGAACCCATGTGATTTCCAAAAGTAAACAATCACCCAGTTTATAAAGCTCCCAAGGACCCCCTTAGCATTTTAAATCTGGAAAATAGGCCAAGTTGAAGCTCAAATAAATTTGTATGTCAACGTAAAAATAACCAACACCTCTATTTTATTGGTTTTTTCTTTTCTATTGATTTTCAGTTTCAATTTCTGATTTTGCTTACAGATTATATTCTTTTCCCAGATCAAATAATACTTGCTGTTACTGATCTTCATCCGTTGTTGTAGCTATCTCCAGCCTGCAACTATATCACATATCCTCTCATCTCTTTTATCCACCAAAATATCTTTTCCCTTCTGCTTGTGTATCCAACAAAGCCAGAAATTCAATTCCATCACAATGGGGCCACAGGTGCCAACAATGTGTTCACAGGTAACCATCTGTAACCATGCCATTTTGGTTCCTTTTAACCACAAAATCATAAATAGTCAATGTTCACTATTTTGCAATAATACAACTTTGCCAATGATTGGATCAGAATGCTCCTAATGGCTTACATTCCTCAGTCTCCAAAAGTTAGGCTCAAAAGAACCAAGTCCTCACAGGTGATATTGGGCAGTTCTATTGAGCATAAACAAGGATTACAGAGTCCTGGAAATCTATTACAAATTTGACTAGGTCGGTGGTTTTGGCTGCCACTTTTATAATCTCTTTTATGTTACATGAATTTGGTTCAAATGGTAATAAAAATGATGAGTGAGCTGTCCTCAAAAAAACTTATACAGCCATCTATTCTTTAATTTGATTGAAAAGAAAGTTTTCATTACTGCCAATTCTCTGTCTAACAAGGAATTTCAGGAGTAGGAAAACAAGATAAAACATTAAAATACTGAAAGTTTACAAATACACAGACAACCTTTGTCACATGTTTTGCAAAGGAATAACCTTTCCGGTAGAATTCTTGAGAAATTTTTTCCAAAAAGCAGTGCAACATACTTCTTGAGTATATATGATTTTCATAATTCTTAATCCTAACAAGGGCAGAATAATTGTTGCATCCAAATATAAAAGTGAAAAGTACATTTTAAACAAAAATAATTTCATATCTAATTTACATATAATGTTACCATTCATTTAGTCATTAATTGATTTATTTCTTTATGATCAAAATTTGAACAATAAATCAAAGGTTTTCATAACCTTATTTTTACTTTTCCTTCTTTTTTTCAAGTCCTTTATTTTAGGGGCGGGCAGGGGCTGGAGTTGAATACGAATGCAGTTTTTTTCTTTCCTTTTTGAGTATGGGCATAGTCTCCTTGAAGTGACAATGCCATGTGTGTATTAATTTAAATTATAGTGTTTAGTTTAATCTGGAATTTTGAAATGTCAAATTGTAGATATGCTATCATATAGTAGTGCAAAAGTATAAAGTTATTAAAAACATATTGCAGCTTACATAAAGTTTTTTCATGCTCAATACTTCCAAGGCAACTAGTTGGAGGACTTGAACAAGGAAACACGGCCTGCAAATTTATTACTCATATCAAGCATATGCAGCTTTAAAAAATCATTACTCTATTAATATATCATTAGGAAATTAAAAGCATCAATGTAACAGTTCCTCTTTCTAGAAGACCTCTCACAAAAAGGATAGACTCTCTTGAATCTTAACTTCCTTCTTTCCTCCTCTCCCATACTAATTGAGAGCCCAACTATTTGATGACCAATGGATGTTCTACAGTCCATTATTATTAGTGTGATTACGGCGAACAACCTTCTAGGCCACCAAATTTTCTAACATTATACTTTCTCACTCTTTTTTTGTTTGTTTGTTTTTTTTAACTTAAACCACTTAGCTGTCAAAACAGGTCACTTTAACCCATTCGGCGAGTTGTTTCCATCAGAAGTGGATGAAGCCATCAGTTGTGCCCATCATGTGCTGAAATTCAGAAGTTCAAATACATAAGGCATCTTAGACTTCTTGAAGGTAGGAAAGACAAGGAGGGAATTATGCAACACATTAGGCCTTAATGTTTACCCCAAATGTTAAAGCTACAATTGAGAAACACACAAATAGGAGGCCGACGAGTGATTTGGTGAAACTGAAAGCTAAAATCACACTAGGAGAAGAAATTTTTAGAGCAATGGACTGGGCAATTTGACAGAGAGGGACATTGCTTGATTCATACACCAACTACGGTTAGTAGCATGTCTTTGTATTTTTAGTCTATTTATGTGAATATGCGTGTGAGACTGATTTTTTTTCTTCTTAGGTAGTATAAATGATTTGGTGAAACTGCACAAAAATCGCACTATGAGAACAACTTTTTGGAGCAATGGACTGATTTATTTGACAGAGGGACATTATTTGATTCAGACACCAATTACGGTTAGTAGCGTCCTTGTAATTTTTTTCTCTGTTGCTGTGAATATGCGTATGAAATTGATGTTTTGGTTGTGTACAGTAAAAGTTATTATTGCAGTGAAAAATGTGGGTGATAATGGGCTTGTTCAACAAATCTTTGATGAAATGCTTGTTGATTTTGAGATAATTGGGATACCCGTTATAAATGAATGAGATTGTGTATGCCTATAGTGAATATTGTTGGTTGTAGAGAAATAACATACATTCAACAAATGGAACATAAACTGCATATAGCTATTTGATAAAGACCTGAAGTCCTATGATTAACTGTAATTAAATAAAACCTCTATAGCAAGTACTAAAATCGCACTAGGAGAAGAAATTCTTGGAAAAAGCTTTCAATTTCCCTAGCTGCAGTCCACAATTGCAGCCCTCCATTTTAATTCGGTACTTACCATTACCCCTTTTCATGGGGATATGAAGAATTGTTGGTACTGAAGCATCTGAATTTATTTATTCTAACATGGACAAAACAATGCAGGCATGCAATGCTCATAGGCTCCACTGTGTTCCTTTATATGACACCTTAGGTACTTAATGTTCAAATAATGGAGCAACTTGATCCTGTAGCTAGGTAAGTATTGCATTGTTGGCAGGTATCTGTGGTTGCAATCTGTGCTTGCAACTCATTTTTAGCCTGAGACAGCTAAGAATTAAGCTACTGTCTCGTCTCTATGATTTCAATTTATTTGTAGAGCTTTGTTGTCGCCCATCATTTGTTCTTCAGCATCAAGAACTAGGTTTTGGAAACATTGTTTTCTGACATATATTCATTCCTATCCCTTAAGTATTATTTAGAAGTTAAACACTACTCTTCTGCATATATGCACCTGGTTGAAGCATAGCATTAGTCAATTGTAAATTTACAAACAATTCAGCTACCATAGTCTTGTACTGCCTTTAACTTCTGAGAAATCGAATGCCTCAAAATCATTTTTGGTGTCCTTGAGCTGTATACAACCAAATATTCTACAAAGTACATTTTTTTTGGATTATAGTTCGAGTGTGTATATGTTAAACAAATTCTTGTCCAGACCGCGTCTTCCTTGTCTAAATACCAATGCCTCTGTTGGATGAAATTGATCCCAGAAGCTGTGAATATTGACCAAAAAATGCATTTGAGAAGATAGTGGCACCATTATAAGCCTCGCCGGAGGCACTGTTTACCGCCGACGACTTCCTATTTGTAGTGGCACCATTATAAGCCTCACTTTTTGGTTGGATGGTTCTGTTCTTTTTGGTGTTTGGACTCGTGGGTTTGTGGTTATGCTGATTAATCATTCCCGTTTTCTTCATACATTAAGTTGTTTGATAATAATCTTATCACTACATAATGCCCTTCAACTCTATAATCTTTGTCTGAGTTAGATAAGATGGATTCTGAGATTCTTTGTGACTTGAACTTTCTGATTTGATTTACCTGTGTCAGAAGCGAATTCCCAATGATTTAAACGAGTTGGTGGCTGAAAGATTTCATTTGCTCAAATTCCTGGATTTCATCCGGTTTCTCTGGATTTGAGATTCATTTCTATGGTACTTACAATTGTATTGTCGGCTTTCATATTTGATGAACTATATAGGAAGGACAAATGTTTCTTTGGTCTCTGTTTCTATCTTGCCATTTCCCATTGTTGTTGTGTCTGGTAAGACTTTTTCCTTTTAGTTCTTTATTTTGGCTTGCCATGCTTTTGTGGTTTTCTTCAATATTTAGTTCATAATGATTTTGTATTAGTTCTCATTGGCTTTTGGGAAGATGTTCAGATTTCATGTGCAACTTTTGAGTGGAAACTACAGACTTTTTGTCTTTTTCTTGCTGCAGCATAAAAGGAAGTCTTGGAAAATTTGGTCTTAGCTTGAAGGCTCTAGTGCTTTGCAAGCAATGTAGAGAGGCAACTATGGTTTTTCTGACTGTTGAAGATAGAACTATATCAAGAAATGTCAGGCATCATCAACTTGAAAACTCTACTGGTAATACAAAGCGTCGGAGAAATTTATAGACTGCTATAAATACCTGTGTTACTAAATATGCTTTACTGAAAACTTTGTCGACTGCTTAACATTGATGGATCTTAATTAGAAGCGTTTGCAAATTTACTATATATTGATTATTTTAATTCCTGTTCTACATCATCTCATAGACATTGAAATCCTGGTTTCCTCTTTACTATTTGGTTGCCAATTTTATTGAAACTAATGACGTGTAATGTGCCGCAAGATTTATGCGACAATAATTAAGTGATGCAAAATGTGTCCTATTTTCTGTGGCACAACTAGTAAAAAAATGCCACAAAAAGACAAATGAGTCACGAATTTTAAGCGACAATTAATTTAGTGATGCAAAAGTTACATACATTTACGGCACAAGTCAAAAAAAGCGCCACCAATTTGCTTCAACATCTTTTACGACTCAATAAAAAGAGACGCATAATGTGTTGCAAATTAATATTTGCGACACTAAATCAACTTTTAGCGACACAATTTACATGTCGCGAATACCCTTCGACGCTTTAAATGTGACGCCACATTTGTCGCAAATAATCTTGCAACATTTATTTTAATGACACAAATCAATGTCGTAAATTAGTATGCGTTACTAAGACAAATGACGCGTATGTGTCACGAATTTTAAGCGACAATTAATTTAGTGATGCAAAAGTGCCATACATTTGCGGCACAAGTGGAAAAAAGCACCACAAATTTACTACACCACCTTTTGCAACTCAATAACAAGAGACGCATTTGCGACACTAAATTGACTTTTAACGACACAATTTACATGTCGCGAATACCCTTCGACGTTTTAAATGTGACGCCATATTTGTCGCAAATAATCTTGCAACATTCTTTCTAATGACCCAAATCAGTGTCGTAAATTAGTATGCGTCACTAAGACAACTGACGCATAATGTGTCTCAAATTTTAAGTGACAATTAATTTAGTGATGCAGAAAGTGCCATACATTTGCGGCACAAGTGAGAAAAAAGCGCCACAAATTTCCTACACCACCTTTTGCGACTCAATAACAAAAGACACAAAATATGTCGCAAATTAGTATTTGCGACACTAAATCGACTTTTAGCGACACATATTCCATGTCGCAATAGGTCACTTTTCTTGTAGTGATAAAAGATTGAAGTGAAGCTTGAAAGTGTTGTTAAAGTGTAGGAGATGTTGGGGAGTTATTAGTCTTCATTTTGCAGCTTGGGGGTATTTATAGGAAAAAGACGGCTCTTGAAATGATTTAAAAACGGACAAGAAATGGCAAACCCGAAGCTCTCGCGACAGCCTCTGCGACAGCAGCGACAGTCGCAGGCGTGCGGCATGGGGCTGCTCTGCGCGAGGTCTGCGCGCGGCGTGGGGCTGCTCTGCGCGAGGTCTGCGCGCGGCATGGGCGTCTGGGCGTGCCTCTGCGCGCGGCTGTCAGTGCATGTGCGCGACTGTCTGGGCGTGCTCACGTGGCGTCGGCCCTTGTCGGCCAGATTTTACATCTTTTTCGTTTGCTTGCCGTTTCTTCATTTTAACTCCGTTTTCTTCACCGTTTTTTGCGTTGGTTCACCCGTGAACTCTTCTATTCATTTTCTGGCTTAGAAACACCGTGGGTCCCACTTTGGGACGTGCTCGGGTCGTATTTTTCTTCTTTCTTCATTTCATTGCCGTTTCTACATTTTTCACTTAGAAGAACCGTTAAATTAATTCTCATATTTATTAACTCATCAATCAAAATAAGGATTAAGACCAACCGGGTCTAACATAACTAATAAGTAATTCACTCGTCACTTAATTTTTGGGTAGAAGACCTCAATTGTTCCATAATTTTTGGGCAGAAGACCTCAATTGCTCCTTTTTTTTCAATCACCGCAGTTTGAGAGAAAACTGTAACCAAAACATGCCATGTCTTGCCCCAGCTAGCTCTTACTATCTCCTCGAACCCAGTCTTTTCTCCCACATACACTGGTACCAGAAAGATATTTTAATCTGGGGAATTGACGAGGGCACAGCTAGCAATAGTGGTGTGTGATCTGAAGTAACCCGGCTAAGAACCTTGGTCGACACCCCTGTAAAATGTTGTATCCATTCTTGGTTTACCTGTATTCCAATAACTTGACCAGGTAAATTCCGGGCCTGTGGTTGGAAGCTCCACTAACCCCGCTTCACTGGTAAAATCTGCAAACTCACTTAGGCAGCCCAGATCAATTGCAGCGGACCCCCTATACTCATCCATGTCAACAAGAACATTAAAATCGCCTTTACAAAGAAAATGCCGATTATTCTGAACAGACCTCAGGTCCTCCCATAGTTGGAGATGGTGAACCGTTGAGTGCAACCCATACACAAAACTCACCACACATGTATCAGCTATCTGCGGATGTGTTAATTCATAAGCCATTAATTGATCATAATTTAAAGTAAATTAAGACCATAATCCACAGTGCAGAAAACCCAAATTTTACCACAAACCGACGAAAAAGCCACATGATAACCCAATCCCACCCTAAACTCTTCCATATTAGTCGGCTCAACCATAGGTTCTAACACTACCAAGAAAGATACTTTGTGTTTCTTGATGATAGATTTCAAATGATGCAACAAGGCATATGATCTTATGCCCTGTATATTACATATGTGCCATGCAATATAGAAACTAGTTTGAGGGTGGTTGCGTTTCGCGAACTGCATCATTGTGACTGTACGAGGCTGTCCGCCAAGTTGTCTGGTGCATTAAAAGGGTATATGAAAATATAAACACAACACAAGTCTTAAAACTCTTACCAACAACAACAATGCAAGTATACACCCGTGAAAGTAGTATTAAGGGGTCAAATCCACAAGGATAGTAAGTAATGACCTATTGAAAACTCCAATGACACATACACATAAAATGGGAGTGGGCAAATGAAGAGAAAAGTGAATAACTAGAACATATAAATGAAATGATAGTAGGGAGTCCAAGTGAGATACTTGAGGTTCCCATGAAATTTAAAATCAGCCCTGTTTGGAAGAGTTCTTAAGAGCTGTGTTTGGAAGAAATTGGGTGGGCCCAAACAACAAAAATTGTTTGTTTGGTATGCATCTCATCTTGGAAGTAATTCTTGAGACATGTTTGGCATGAAACCTTGGAGAATGGCCCAAAAATTGTTCATTAATTCTACAAAAATTATTTCGTATAATCATCAATGATGTTAGTAATTTAAAAGTATCTTTCATATTTTTTTTAAAAATTAAAAATTAACATTTAAAAGAAAAATTTTTAAATTTTTTTTGAAATTAAAAATTTGTGAACAGTAATTATGTAGTTCTATTTACGAGTATCAGAATTAATTATTTCAGGTTTAGAAATAAATAATTAACCTAGAAGGAAAAAATCTCAAGTTTGTATAATCACCAATGATATTAGTAATTTAAAACTATCTTTGATATTTAAAACAAAAATAAATTTTTTTTTAAAAATAAAATAAAATTTGTGAATAGTAATTATGAGGTACTATTCACAAGTATCGGTAGTTGGTTGTAAATTTTGCAATGCCATACAATATCTTAAAACACATCCCAAAATACATTTGAAGATGTGCTTCCAAACAATATCTCAAACCATCTTTCAAAACATCTTTCAAAAATACCTTTCAAAACACATTCCAAACAGGACCCAAATCTCCACCATGAATTGACACTTGTATGTGAGTAATGAGTTAGAAATCAATGTAAACGGCAAGCTACTTGGATAATCCCAATTCCCGCATTACCTATGTTCCCATGGTAATAGTTGAGTTTTGGGTCATTAGGATTAGTTGCCCAAAGCCTTTTAAGTCAATTTGGTCTAATCAAAGCCAAAGAGAACTCAAATTCTATCAATGGTGGTATAAGTTTAATAGTGTTCACTCGAGACTTCTATTAAACACTTTATGTGCAACTAGGTTAGCTACTCCTAATTCCACAATTCATAAGCAATCGATAGAAACATTAATAACTAATCAGCACATTTCAACACAAATATCTCAACACAAATCAAATTCATGGGTTCAAGATTACAAAATCAAAGGATTGAGGCTTAGTTAAGCATTATAAAGGGGGGGAGAGAGATGTAACCATACAAATGAGTTGTTGAGCTTGAAGCATTGAAGAATGAGGCACCTCCTTGGGTGTCATACTTCCATGGGCAACATCTCCTCTCCTAGCTCCTTTCCCAAATCACCCAAAGTTTGAACCTTTTTCCCCCAAATGCCTAACCCAGCCTCCTCCCTCTTTCTCTCCTCTCTCTCCCCAAGATCTTAGCTCACAAAGAGAAAAACTATGACAAATGTAAATTAGAAATCTAAATTGGAGTGGTAGAAATTCGGTTTTACAATGCTAGAAATGTTCTACATATAGTGTGGAATGGAAGGGGGACTAAAAAGAAAAGAAACATCTCATTAAGGGCCTTTATGCAAAATCTAGTTTCAACTTTAGAAAATTCCTTATGCAGCTTGACAGCAGTAACTTTCGGCCTCATTTCAAGCATCAAAAAGATAGAAATGGGGAAAAGTGTCTGCATAAAAGTTGTAGCCAATTCTCCAAACTTTCCAAAGCATAAAGAATCATCCAATTTGGAGCTGTGTAGCTCCAAATATTGCCTTTGAAAGTTGGCTCTACAAAACTGGAAAATTTCGTAGACTAACTTACCAAAATTGTGCATCTTTTCTCTTCTTATTTTAGTACCTACAATGTAAATAAC
The DNA here is from genome assembly GCA_016801395.1 of Leptodermis oblonga. NCBI lineage: Eukaryota > Viridiplantae > Streptophyta > Magnoliopsida > Gentianales > Rubiaceae > Leptodermis > Leptodermis oblonga. Next base: position 31,023,415 of record CM028755.1, read on the forward strand.
CACAAATTAGTCCTCTTTTAACATCAAAAAGTCATGAACAAGCACATTAACACAATGAATTTGGGATATAACAATGTATACAATTTCAACCAATCACTGCTTCTTTTTGCGCTTCATCAGAGTTCCCCCGCCCTTCTCAAGCCCATCAACCCCATCACTAAGGCCCGAAACGAGTTGCTGAAAGCCTCCAAATCCTCCCTACTGGGATTCTCAGCTTCAAAAGCATCCAGCTCATTTTCGAAGCGACTGTCCCCTAGTTTCTTCCACCGCTTGCTTCTATTCAAGCTCTGAGCTGTCACAAACGGGGCTTCCTTCTTAGGGGGGCGACGAGTTTTGTAATTTCAGCCAACACTCATCCATCGCCTTGAAAACTACCTCTTTGGTTAGCACTGCTGCCATCGGATTTGTGGCCACTTCATTCATTGTTTCCCCTGAAATTTCCGAAACTGATATATGTTCCAAAGCACTTGATGGCTGCAAGACCACAGCAGCTCCCCCAACTGTCTCCTCTCCCTCCTTGACATTGAGAATGGATATCAGTTGCCGAGGTTTCGCCTCTAAAGAATCCTGATTTGTGATATCCTCTATCTCCACTACTTCTACATTGGGGCCTTCATATCACCCTAAACCCGCCTAAGCCCTAAATTTTGTCAACGCTACTAAATTTTAAGTATAATTCTTTATTTTAATTTTAGAAACATAACTTCCATTGTAGTATTGAAAGTGAAAAATGAAATAAATGTTTAATTAAAAAAAATATATCAAAGTAATAGTTAACACAAGATAGACAAAAAGAAAGATATGTAAAAAGTAAAAATGAAAGGAAACAAAGGAAAAAGACAGTATATCATCAATGAAAGTAAAAAAATGAAGCTTATAGTAATTGAATGAAGTAATCACAAGAATTAAAGAAAAATAACAAGAATCATTCATTAACATACGAATAAATTATACTTTATCTAAAGTATAATCAAATTATGAGTTCAAATCATCTACCCAAATTATACTGTCTTATTGTGTATAGTGTTCAAAACTATACAGTTTCATTTGACTAAAAATAAGAGCAAGTTTGGAGAGTAAAATTTTTATGTAAAACTACACTCAATAATAAATTGAGTAGGAACTACACTCACCAAACTATAGGTATTATTACAAAGAAAAAACAAAATAAAGCTTAGGAAAATTTAGAGGACATAGTGAAAAGAAAGGAAAATAAAAACTTGTAAAATGATGAAACAACAAAGAGGTTAAAATAAACTTATAATATTTGGGTTCATTAAATACCGAAGTAGGAAAAATAATACTACTGTTCATCGTATTTTTGTTTATATTTTGAGGGTAAATATATCAATACATACTTTATATTGACGGTAAATATTTTATTTTTACTCATATTAAAGGTAAATAACATCATTAATAATTATTTATCTTCCATATAACTCAGTGAAATTTTAATTACTATAATTTTTAATATTTTCAAAATAAAAATAAATTTTAAAAAGTAAAAGTATCCCAAATGAAGGTTGAAAGATAAAGGGCCAAAACTATCATGAGTTTAAACATAAGGGACCAAAGTGCCATCAGATATATTTTAATAATCACATTATGACCCAAAATTATAATATTTTTCAAAAAGGCTTCTAATGACCTACTAAACTTTCTATAGCAGGTAAAAGGATCAAAGTGTTAAACCTACAAAGGCAAGGGACCAAAACTATTATATGCACACAAAAAAAAAAGACCAAAAGTGTCACATAATGTGAGACCCCGTAAATTTTAGTACTTGAAATTCACCTCTAAAAAGTATATCGAGGTATTTAAAAATATTTTCACTTAGTGAATTATAGGAATTTCTTATAAAATAAATTTCCTTAGAAAACTTTATAATTATAAAATTATTTCAAAAGAATTCCCTTATTTCTAATTTCAAAATTTTATCTATGTAAATTAAATCTTAATTCCATATGATATGCTTAGAAATATTATGATTTAAAAATTTATGGAATTTTAATTAGAGTTGTGTGTGTATTAAGGGTAAGGTTGGAATTATGTTTAAGGAAGAAAATGATTAGGTGATAAAGAATAAACAAATTAGAAAAAATGGAAAAAAAATAAATAAAAAGAAAGGGACCTTGGAAAGGGTAAAACCGATTGATCAAAAGCACTTAAGCGGTTTTACCCAATTCAAAATGGGTAAAACCAATTAAAAGGATAAGACAACCGGTTTTACCCGATTGGAAAATGGTAAAACCGATTGTTGAAGATAGGGTAAACGGCTTTACCGATTAGAAATTGGGAAAAACCGATTTCAACCACTTCCCGGAACAGTTTTACCGACCTTTAAACGGGAAAAACCGATTTGTAAAAGTAAGAAAAATATCTCACCGCCTACAACCGTTTTTACTGATTTAGAAAAGGGTAAAACCGATTGGGGAAAATAATTAATCTGTTTTAACCGATTCAAGAAAGGGAAAAACCAATTGTAATCGGTTTTTGCCGGTTTCGAATCGAGAAAAACCGATTCGTGACTGGAATTGAAAAAAGATAGAATTTAAAGATAAGAACAGGCATTTGGCTCATTAGGCGAGCCTTGCCTATAAATAATTCCTTCCCTACTTCATTTCCTTATCGAAACCTTGCCAAATTGCTGCCAAAATCAAGACCAAAACCAAAGAAAAACCTTAGAGCCAAGAAAGGGAAGAAAGAAGAAGAAGAAGAAGGAAGTCAGGATGAAGAAAAGCTTGGAGCCAAAGCTTAAAAGCTAGGAATCAACTCCATAACCATGGATTCGGTGTTAAGAAGGATTTGGAACGTACCGGTAAGGATTCAACGGACTCGTTAATGGAATTTTTAAAAAATATAGCATGTTTTATAGTTTTAGAAGTTTTAAGAGAAGTTAGGTTTAGATCTTGTTCTTTACATGAATTGTTTATTAGACGATGTTAGAAATAATGCCTATATGTTATTAGGTTGGATTTGGCAACAAAAGGAAGCAAGAAAATGGATTTTTGGAGGAGTTTAGCAAGAAACTCGAAAGAAAACTTGGAAACAAAGTTTTCTAGGCAAACATCGGTTTTAGCCGATTTATGATCGGGTAAAACTGATTCATGCACACAAAATCGGGAAAAAGCACTTCGAGCTGTTTTAATCGATACAAAATTGATTTTCAAATTGGGAAAAACCGATTGGGGCAGGAAATGTTATTTTTGGAGTTTTATGAAATTTTATATAAATTCCTATAGTAACTTTGTTCCGTAAATAAGTTGAATTAATGCCTTTTTGGGATTAAAGAATTATGGAATTAGTTTTTGGAAAAATTAGGTTTAAAAATGGAAATTAGGGTTTATAAGAAATTCGGCTTTATTTGGAATAGAATAAAAACTGAACCTTTCAATATTTATGAATTGCAGATAATTGGAAAATTAGTGAGCGGGCATCTCAGGACTGAGGTGAGTTTTTCACTAAAAATAGATACCGTTTTAATCCAATTAATAATTGAATTTGTATTGAACTGAATTGTGATGCCATGTTTTACAAACCTTTTAAAATCTTGGCTGAAATATTTTGATATTTGAAAACTCCATTTGTGTTTATATATCGGCTTGAGTGCCTTTATATGTGTAAGTTATCTGATGAGTTTTCTCTGTATACTAGTACTAATGATTTGATAGATATAGGAGTTTGAGATAAGATATAGGGTACGGTTTGATCTTTGAATCATTCCCATTATTAGTAATATTGCACTTGGAAATGTACAGTTTGATCTATGCGATCATTCACGTTATATACATTATAGGGTACGGTTTGATCTATATGATCATTCACGTTATAAAAATATGCTAATGGGAACTGTACAGTTTGATCTATAAGATCATTCACGTTATAAAAATATGCTAATGGGAACTTGACGGTTTGATCTATAAGATCATTCACGTTATAAAAATATGCTAATGGGAAATGTACGGTTTGATCTCTAAGATCATTTACGTTATAAAAATATGCTAATGGGAATTGTACGGTTTGATCTACAAGATCATACACATTATAAAAATATGCTAAGGGGAAATGTACAGCTTAATCTAGGAGATCATTCCCGTTATTTGAAATTAGATGATTAAGTATGACACAGCCATGGATTCGTTTGGGGAATCCTGACTATTCATAATGCCCGAAAAGACATAAGGACATAAGGAGTAGGAATATGCTATATAGGTGTGAATGCCGAGGTGAATTGGTTAGTTCGTTTATCGTTCATATAGAACTCTGACGACTACCTTTCATTCTCGTTTTGTATGTCTTTGATTACTACATTTGGGTCATGATTGCTCTATGTTAGGATTTGCTTGAATTGTATGCATGGTTAATTTATGCAACTCAGTAAATGTTTGCAAAAACGGTGAACTCTTACTGGGTAAGGGCTCATTCTATTTTCCTGTTCTGTTTTCTGTTTTCTATAAAATTGTTACAGATCCTCAATACATGGATCACTGTGCTCACTATTTGAACTAGGACGACCTGAACCCCGTAAGAGCTGGTTGGAGTTAAAGAGCGAGAAGATTTTAATTAGTCTGTATTTTTGGAAAATTTTGTAAAGTAAGGTTGTGTAATAGAATTAAGATTTTTGAAATAAAGAATGGTTGGTTTGTTCTGAACGATATTGAGTCCTAGCGCTAACCAGACAGGCATCCAGTGAAGTCAACCCTGGTATGCGGGGTGATGAATCTGAGGTGTCACACATAACCAAGCATAAGGGACCAAAAATGTCATTTTTCCTTACTCAAAAACTGGCCAAGATGGGGATTTATGTAACTTGACAAGTTGAGCCATTATATGTCTGGAATAAAGATGCGATTGTTGGGCTTGGAGTTTAATATAATAATTTACCCATAATGGGGGAAGAAATGAGTAAATATTGGATGTCCCATATCTATTTGAGAAAATAATAGGGTAAAATATAAAAATCTCCTTATAAAATGCAAATTTATATTCTATTTGGAAATGATTTTTGAAACCGAATAAAACGATTTTGTATAGAATATCTTTGAATTGTGTAATTATTATCCTTAATTATGAGTTTTAATGAAGTATATGACTAATTATTAATTTATTTGTATTAGAGATAACTTGGACAAAAGAGAAGAAAGATAGTTGAAAATAGAAGATTACATCTAGATGTCACGGCTCTACTACACATGGCCCCCGGTTCCAAAGAGAATAAAAATCCTTGAAGAAATCCAACTTCCTTTTGATTCGCTACACCCTCTACTCAACACCGTGACGCATCCGAAAGTGTAATTTTGGATTTTTAGTTATCTGTCACGGACCTATACAGGGTACTGCAACATCCTAAAGCAAATAGAAGAAATTGGTAAGTAAAAATTCCTTTGGACAATCACGACCTCCTGAATGAATTCAAGTTAAATTTTGACTGAACTGCTCGCGAATAGTTCGTAAGCAGTTTAGTTCATTTATATCTATACTAGTGACACAGACTCAACCCCTTATATGATGAGAGTGATTGTTGTCCATTTTCTTGAACAAATCTAACAAAGAAGGTTAATATATAGGAAGGATCATTATATCGTTCAATGGCTCATCAGATTGCAAGAATTAGAGCTGAACAACGCATCAGGCTCAGGGAGGAATGAAGGATCATTCGTTCATCAAGAGGTCCTTCCCAGATCGGGAAGGATTGTAAGGAATAGAGGAATAAAGGCCAAAAACTACAACGTTGGATTAGAGGAAAATTAGTTAAAAATTGTATTAGATTAGACAATTTTGTTGGTCGACGACAATATCAATATAATTAAAAGGCTAATGTTATTACCAGAGCAGTTTTTAGTATATAGAGTAAAAAATATATGTTGTTACTAAATTACCCTTATGTAATAAAAAGTTTTTTTTTTCCTTACTTTCTTTTCCTTCAGCTGCATTAGTCTGGCAGCACTTTGTAGGCCCTTTGTGCATTTTTTTTATTGAGCAAGCATGCAGTTCTTTGAGTTCGTTCAGTTTATCTGGACAGACTATTTGACTGGTGCTAGAGGACGAGTTTCAAATATTATTATTTAATGCATATCACTGTGGGCTTATGGAAGGTGCGAAATAAATTTCTGTTCGCAGGTACTTGATATACCACATGTCACAATTCCGAGACTGGAGATATCTTCACTATTAGTTGAGATCTTTCGTTTGTTTCCGTTAGCCGACGAGTTCCCAAGCTTGTGATATGGAACTTCCTCCCTCCATGGAAGTTCTTGGTAAATTTAGATGGTTCAGCTTTGGGGAATCTAGGGTTTGTGGGATGGGAAATTGTTGTTAGAATTCAGTTTGAGGGGTCGTTTATGCGACTGGTAAATTTTTGGGAGTTGGAACGAATTCTTTTCCTGAGTTCAAGGCACTCCTCCATGGGCTACGCCCTTGCGGGTATGTTGCTTATTGCGGCTGGAAGAGGCTACTTTTGAATTATATTCCACTTATTTGGTTGAGGTGATTCGCGGAAATTGGGCGCCACAATAGAACCTGCGGTATATAGTCCGACAGATACGCCAAATCAGACTCACTCACTTCACCATTAATCACACTTATTAGGAGGGAAACGCACCAGATGACTGTCTCGCGAGATGGACATCTACCAACCAAACTGATTTTGAGCCACATATGGGACTTTTCCGCCGCCTTTGACGCAAGCCTTGGCTTCAGACTGCTCCCAAATACCTTATATTTGAATATAGTTGTATGAATATGGGACTAGGCTTTTTAGCGTCTCTAGTGCGACTCTTTTCTAGTAATTCTAATAAAATGGACACTTTATGATTAAAAAGAATATAAAGTTATTAGGACATATTTACCCTTTTGACTTGTCGCATTGAATATGATTTTTTTTTTTTTAGTTTTACTTAAATAGAGAAAAGTTTTTTTTTCTTTTAAAAGCAAGATCGGGATTGGTTACCCCTTTTTGAAAATAAACTAAAATAAAATAAAGAAATAAAAACAATATTCTAGCCAAACCAAATGGCTTACAACTTATTGATACTTACCATAATTTACTTGCGCCTGCTGTTGCATGTTATGGTCGAAGTAGGTGTGATCAGGTTCATAATATTTGGCGCCTAAAATGTGTTGTTTTTCCTCATCCCCGAAATCATTGTTGTCGTCTATTTTTCAGGGGCCAAATCCTGGCTCCTTGTTGTTCTCCTAGTTATCATCACCGCGATTACGTGTGCATCTATAGGTATTGGGTGTGCTGCAAGGGATGTGAAGGTCTTTTTTAATGGCTTAAGTTTTAGAACTGATAACGACTTGTGGAGCTTAGGGGAGACCGACTGAGAGGCTTCTAGGGAAAAGCAAGTAGAGAAAATTTAGAATGAATAGTAAATTCTTTAGTAGACTGTGCATTAGATGTATTAAATATGTGTTTAGATATAAAGAAAACAGTTGAAAAATAATAGTAACAAACTTAAATGAAGGCATGAAAAAGATTTTAAAAGCAACATCTAACAAAATAAGCAATGAAAAATCATCTACCTCTAAAAGCCTGAACAAAGTGTTTTAAGAGAAAGATGACCTTATTTGAAGGAAACGACTTGTGGAGCTTAGGGGAGACCGACCGAGAGGCTTCTAGGGAGAAGCAAGTAGAGAAAATTTAGGATGAATAGTAAATTTTTTAGTAGACTGTGCATTAGATGTATTAAATATGTGTTTAGATATAAAGAAAACAGTTGAAAAATAATAGTAATAAACTTAAATGAAGACATGAAAAAGGTTTTAAAAGCAACAGCTAACAAAATAAGCAATGAAAAACCATCTACCTCTAAAAGGCCTGAACAAAGTGTTTTAAGAGAAAGATGACCTTATTTGAAGGAACTAGAAGATGACATGATTTAATTCTGACAACGGAATTGCATAAAGATAAAATACTTAAGGCTCCTTGGCCTATAAAGACATTATTGTACATTGGAAAAAAAAGGTTTAAAGAAGGAAAAATATGAATGATAGACAAAAATATCTAAACCATATACAATTACTTTGTACACAATATAAAGAAATTTTCCAATGTTATATATGCATAATAACTAGGGAAGATTCTAAGGACGAAAGCTCTTAGTTAGATATTGAACTATGTACAACAAGCATGGTGAATACAAACTTAGAAGTGGATAACGAATCTAACAATATCGAATCAGAAAATGAACCAGACAAGGAACAAATGCAAGTCGGGGAAGAAAGAGTTTTAACATTAGCACTAAGCATTGCATCAGTTTTTAACATTAAACCATAACAAAAAACGAGTTAAAAAATAGTGTTGTTCATAAGATTTGTTTTAACTAATATCCATCGTTAAGATTATAATAACTTTATGGATGACTGGACACAATCAATGTTAGTATTCATAAATTAATGTAGGAATGATTGCTAAGGAAAAATTCTAAGTTTACATAGCTGGTACACGAGAATGTGATATATTAAAAAATCCATTATCCTTAGTGGATATAATGGTTTAAAAAAATATTATTTGAATTTACTATAGAAGCCTTTGGTGGTGCTATTTGGTCAGAAGAGCACTGCAAAAAAAAAAAAAAAAAAAAAAGCATTAAGAAAATGCAAATTATACTAAATTGGTAAATAAATTGATTTAATATTTTTCGCAATTAAAATATGCTGACATAAATTAGTGGATAGAACATGTATGCCACAAATAATCCGAATCATGGGATGAATATGTGTTACTTTAACAATATCTAGAATATCTGAAAAACATTGGTAATAAGTATAATTTAGTCATTGGAACAAAGTTGGCTATAGAGTAATTGAAGAACAATGTTTGTGAAAAAAATCATACAACAATGTTAAAAGTCAATTATCAAGTTCTAAGTGTAGTAGATCATACTCATCGAAATGTGCAAAATAAGGAAAAGAGACCCAAAAAAAAAAAAAAAAAAAACCAATGTCACGAAAAATATAAGAAGAAACACATCATATTTAGGAAGTAGAAGAGAAGAAAGAAATTTTCTCGCAAAAAAAAAAAAAAAAAAAATTGCTAGGAAAAAGAATAAAACGCAGAACCCAAAGTTTATAAAAATAAAAAAAAAACTACAGCTGTTATTTTGGTAATGTAAAAGATTATATAGCTCCAGAATATCCTATTTTTCTAGGGTATTAAAATTTCCTAGAAGAAAAATATTTATAAATATTTCTTGAACAATAAATCGATAATAATTATAAAATTATCGATGAAATTGAATCAGAATCTTCAAATAAAAATATTAAATTTACAGCTATGAAGGAACCTGAAACAGTAAAAGGTTTTGAAATAATCTAAATGATGAATTAGAAAATAGGCTGTCTAGAAGATGTATGTAGTCAAAGTAAATTATACACATGAGTGATAAGTTTACATAATATCAGGATCCAAAAATGGGAAACTTGTAAAAAGTCTAATCATAGAGGCTAAAGCAACCTGTGATAGAAAGATAAAAGTAAAACTTTCAGTTTTGATAAGAATAAAAGAGGAGATTATAACAAATCCTAAACCCTAAAGCTTACTCACAATGAACACTACTACAAAAAGGACTTTTAATGGCGGTTTTTTAGGGCTTTTAACGGCAGTTTTTGGCATTTTTGAACCACCATCTATCTGGCAGCCGTAGAAAGTTTACGGACTTTCTACGGCAGTTTTTGGCATTTTAATATTTTATTTTTTTCTCTACATTCAAAAAATATATATCAAAATTAGTAGGAACAGCCTTAGAAAGGTTTTGATATATATATATATATAGATATATATATTTCAACTTTATTCAAAATATATATATCAAAAACTTCCATGCTAATAAACCGAACAACCACCAAACTTCAAAAATTTTTGCTTGCATCCATCAAATTCTAATTAATTTCATCATTAACAGTAAGAACAATATAATAATCACCGATAGAACACTAACCCGAATTTAATCATTCATCATCTCACCAAACCCGAATTTAACACTAATAATAAACCCTAGACCAATCACAATAATCAAGTAACAATAAAATTTGTAAAGCTTAAATAAAGTTGAAACTATTCTATATTACCTTTTTTATGATTTGAAGCCCACAACAAGGACCGATTGTGGTGAAATTATGATGGGGGATTGACTCCAAGTGGTGGGTGATGGCCGATTAAGAAACCATATCCGGAGTTGGGTGATGGCGGATCTTGTTATCAACGCTACCGGAAGAACGACTTCGGGGGAAGACAAGAGAAAAAACCAACGGAAAGAGGATGGGTGTCGGCAACGAGAGAATCCTTCGGTTTGCTGGAGATGGAAATAGGGGGAAGCTAGCCGCGACCGGTTGGAGATGGAAACAAAGGGAAACCCTTAAAATTCAAAAAAAATGTTTCTATGGCGGTTGTAATTGAAACCGCCATAGAAAGTTACTTTCTATGGCGGTTTCAATTACAACCGCCGTAAAAAGTCCATTTCTACTGCGGTTTTAATAAATCCGCCGTAGAAAGCCCGTAATTGTGAATTCCCGCCCGTTCCTCCATTCCTATTAATTTCTATTTTTGTAAATTAACCCCCAAATTTTTTTAAATTTAATAATAAATATGTATTTTACTATTTATCAATTTTATAGAAAAATTCATCATATTTATTAATTATATGACGGTTAGAAATACAACCGTCTAGAAAGGGACTTTCTACGGCGGGTTTTGAAAACCGCCGTAAAAAGTACCCCTTTTTACGGCGGTTTTGAAAAACCGCCGTAAAAAGGGGTACTTTCTACGGCGGTTAGAAACAGAAAGTCCTCTTTTTACGGCGATTTTAAAAAACCGCCGTAAAAAGGTGATTTTCTACGGCGGTTTTATATAGAACCGCCGTAGAAAGTCCGTACTTTCTTTTTAGTTGCGGTTTTGGTCTTTCCGCCGTTAAAGCACCGCCGTAGAAAGTCCATTTTGTAGTAGTGGAAATAATTTAATCAGTATTAATTACTCCGTTGAATAGATTAGTAATTGAGTCGTATTTCTCAATATAAAAGGTTTATATAATCTTGTACAATCATTAATAATATTATTTGTATTTCTCAATATATAAAAGGTTTATACGTACAATCAAATCTAAGTAAATAAAAAGTAATGTTTATGATAAAACAAAACGATTCTGGGTCTACTAATGATAAAGGGGTTGAAGATATTATTAAGAATTAGGACACAAAATATTCAAATGAGAAAAAATTCAAACCATTTGAAAATATCTTGGAAAGTAGTCTAGAAATTTACAAGTAACACAAATGTTAAAATTATTGAAACAGATCCTAGCATAACTTGTATGAACCAAAACCTTCTGAAACTCAAGTCCAACCATAACTAATATTAATTTTACTCAAAAATTACATAGAAAATATATTAAATCAATAGAATATCAAACATTATGAAACAACTTTTATTTTGAAAGGTAAAAGGGGAGAATCTGAAAGAAAAGGTTTTCATGAAAATACATGTAGAAAAACACTTCACAGGAAATACCAATGTTTTAAACCATATCGATCAAAGCCTCTATGAATTTGAAGAAGCATTTAGCAAAAACATGTTCGGTCAGCAGTCTACCGTAAGAGTTCCAATGTTACTTAGAATATCTTATGAACAAGAAGAATTCAAAATGATAAAGTTTGAACAAATGAATATTAATTTTGCATACAATATTTTTCTCTTGTACAACAAAAACACGAAAGAAAATATTGTTAAATTGAGATAATTTTGATTTTCTAGGTCATAAACCATATAGTTTACATGCATTAGCATTAGCTGATACGGTTGTAACTATTACTATGTGTCAACCTGATGCTCTCCCTACATAATTGTGACAGTAACTAAAAAGATCTAGTATTAGAAGAAACTGCTAATGATATTGTAAGTCTGATGGAAGCAAAAAAATATATATATATATTCTTTTCAGTGTTATAATTGGTACTGAAAAAAAAAAAAAAAACTGTTAAATTACCAAAAGTCTTATGTATTCCGTACAAGCATGTTGATATAACGCTAGGAAATAACTTTGTCCCAGTATTTACCTATCACGTCTAAGGAAAAAAAGTTCATTAAATGATAAAAACCAAATCTTATCATAGTCAATATCGTGGTTGCATTCACATGACTTTATTTGTCGTAAAGGATTTGAGGTAGTCAACGTGGGGAGTCAAGTCCAATAATACATAATTCTGTAAAACTCAAAAAAAATAAAAATAAATAAAGAGATAAATTAATGAAACACTTGGGGTATATGAAATACTCTACAACCCAAGTTTTCAGAGAGTCCACTATTACAACAGGAAAAATCTTGCAGGCTTTGTCATCTTAAATAAATAAATGATGAACATAGAATAGTTAAGAGTAAAACTCATGATATATACTAAACAAGTCATAGAAGAATTTGAGATACAAATAAAAGAATTACTCAAAAAAAGAAACGAACTAACAGTCATCATTCTAATTTGCTTTTGTGGTTAGAAAGCGTAGTGAGATAAAAAGAGGAAAATAAAAAATGATAATCAACTATACGAAATTAAATGAAAATCTTGTGTTTGATAGTTGTTTTATTATAGGAAAGAATATTTTGTAAACAAAATTTAAAATTCTAGAGTATACAATAAATTTGGTTTCTACCACATTAAGCTACTAGAAGAGTCAATACTCTTGACTGTTTTACTGCACCATAAAGACATAATCTGGGGGATGTCGTACCATTTGGTATTAGCAATGCACAGCGTATATTTCTAAAATGGATTGATAGTGTTTTTAAAGATATAAGTAAATTTTTTTTTCTAACTTATATATATAAATATATGATGTCCTAGTCGTTTCTAAAAAAAAAATGAACAAGAACATTAAAATAAAGCACTAACTTTAACGATAGCATGAGTAAATTGAGCGCAAATATTGGGAGCAAGAAAAAAATTAGTACCAGTAAGAGCGCATTCGAGTCTTCTCTTAGAGGATTAACTATAACAACATAAACTTCAATAGGAAAGTATTGACATCTTACTATTACCAATATAAATTATTTTCAAAGAAAATTAAATACTGTTAAGGAATTATAAAGTTTGTTAGGACTACTGAATTTTTATGGTAGACAATTGTTAAATATTTGTCTAAATTGAAAAACCATTTTTTCAGAAGTTGAAAAAGACTCAAAAGGGCTAAAAGAATTATAATATACTAATAATAGATCGAATAGTCTAAAAAAACATATTGAGCAATTAAACATTAAAACTCTGTTTCAACCTAATCTAAAGGTTTATTTTAAATGAATGTGATGTATTAGTATTAAAATTTTCTCTAAATCTCCACTCACATAAATTCAAAAAATTACATAATAATTACATTTTTCTTCATTTTCCTACACAAATTCCCAAAAGAACTTTCCTCCAAAAAAAATTTCTTCCCACAAACCAAAATTTTCCAATTGTGTGACAAAAAGAACAGAGCCTAAGAGTGCATTTGAGTCTTCTCTTAGAGGTTTAACCACTACAGCATAAGCTCAATAGGAAAGTATTGCAATCTTACTATTACCAATATAAATTACTTTGCAAAGAAAATTAAGTACTCCTGAAGAATTATAAAGTTTTTTTAGGACTACTGAATTATGGTAGACAATTGTTAAAGATTTGTTTAAATTGAAAAAAACCTTTTCTTTTTTAGAAATTGAAAAAGACTCAAAAGACCAAAAGAATTATAATATACTAATAGAATAGTCTGAAAAACATATTGAGCAATTAAACATTAAAACTCTGTTTCAAACTTTCAACCTAATCTAAAGGTTTATTTTATTAAAGAATGTGATGTATTAGTTTTTGAACCGCATGCTTCAGATATATTCTCAAATGAGGGTTGTACTAATAGCAGTACAAGTACAATCAAAACAAGGAAAATACCTAATTGAAATACTTAAAGGAGAAAATGATTCATAATAATTAATTTGTAAATATAATTGTGAAAATTTCAAACCAAACGAACAGAATTATATAATCTTAGAAAAAATAACTTTTAGCTATAATACATGGTATTAAAATATTTCAAATTTATTTAACCACTGTTAATTTTTTTTATTATATAAGAACTGATAATTAGGCAGTATGAGATTTTCAAAACAAAAATAGAGTTGAGGTGACCCCAAGAAGGGTTAGGTTGCTGATTTCATTAGAATTGGAAGTAGTTAATATTAACACTAACTAAAAGAGATTACAAATTAGGGCAAATGACACTTATCCCCTTATAGTTTACATTCGGTGACAGTTATCCCTCTGTTTCTATATTACCGCGTTACCCCCTTATAATAATGGACTAAAGTGTCCACTAGATGGAATCAGTAAAGACGACCATCTCTTTGTTAGAACTCTGAAATTCCTAGAATAACCTTAGTTTGTAGAAATTAGTCCAATAAAATTACAAAAAGGAATTTGTCTCAATATCAACACTGAAACCACTTCCGCCTAAACCACTCAAACCATCCTATTCGGAGAAAAATGATTCGATCATAAAATTTCTTCTTTGTCCACAATTTTCCAGCAAGTGAGTACTTTGTCTGAAAATGCTTTCAAACGCTTTTGAAACCATTATATTTTTGTTTTGTATAAGGAGCCTAAATGGAAGGATTTATGTTATGGGTTTGTACATTTTGTAGTGTCTTTTATTTACCAAAAAAAAAAATGCTTGCTTGCTATGACTATTGTCGGTAAAATTAGAGTACCCGGAACGGCCCTCTGCAACAACGTGATTTGATAACCAGACAACTTGCTAAAACTAATTACCAATTAGCGGCAAAGCCCGCAAGATTTTCGTTCACGGATACAATCGCATCAAAAACAATTGTATAAGAACAGGCAATTCAGAGGCACTATTTTTGGAAGAGTTACGAAGGACTTTATTCTATTGCCTGCATAAGAAGAGAACAAATGAGGAGATGAGAGATGGAATAAGGGTAAAATTAGTGAGAAATAAAAGTGGGCTGAATTTATCTTAAAGTTAACTTGCGAATAAATAGCGTATCTTTAACCCACCGTTAGTGTGATGTTTTTTTGTTTGATTGAAAGTTTAGTCCATTACCATAGGGGGGTAACACGATACTATAGAAACAGAGGGGATAACTACCGCCCGGTGCAAATCATAAGGGGATAAATGTCATTTGCCTTGCAAATTATCTTAGAATTTTTAGTGAATGACCTAATTAATCAATATTAAAATAGTAGGAATCCTTGACTTATTAATCCTGGAATAGAGGAACATCTTTATAGGCCACTGAATGAAATAGGGAAAAATTATATAATATTGGAGAGGGAAATAAAATTCAGAAAAGCAATATCTGAATTGGATAATGATCCAGCAAAGGTTAGTAAACAAATAGCTCACATTAAAACAAATGTTAGTAATCTTATTTCAAATATCGAATATGATAAGGAAGAAACATATAGCATTTTCAAACTAGAATTCTATGAACACACATCGGATATTCTAAATTTAAGCCAACAGAGGTCATGGAAATTAACAAAATCAGATTGTACGAAGAAGTTAATTAGATAGCTTTTTCTAAGCAAGTATTTGAGATATTGTATGAAAAGATCTATGAAACAAAGTGTAAAATACATCTACATCTTTTTTTTGGGAAAATATCTTATTATGGAAAAAAAAAAATTGTTCATAAGAAAATTAACGGATATTCAACCTTTACCAAATGAAAAAAAGAAGAATTGGAAGAACCAATTAATTTATTAACTGCCTTAGATTTCCTACATTAATTCATAATTCGAGTAGTACTGTACTGGAAGGATGACGTGGAAATTAGGAAACAAAAGTTTGAATTCTTGAATTCTTTCATTAGGTGGAACTGGAACGTCTGGAGACCCATTGCATACAAAACCAAAGCTGAATCCTAACAAATTCGCTTAGGAGGAGAGCCTAGGCCGACATTCCCACCCGCCACCGCCATTGCCGGTGCTTTCTTCTTCTACTTCCAGCTGCCCGGTGGCAGTACCATAAGCAATGAACTGGGTACAACCAGCCACACCATCAGTACTACTACAACAAAAAGGGCCATTAGTAATCGATATACAGTCAGAAAAAAGCATTATGCAAAGATGGAGGGGTCTTTTTTTGTTACGGAAATTTTTGGAAGCTTTAAGCCAAATGGCACCAGGCATGTAAGCCATTTGGTTTTCAGCCAAAAATATCATGTTTTATATAAGCTAGCTAGCCAAAATTTATCTTCCAAGTACCAGTGCTTTGTTTAGATCCGCAGATTTCCCTTAACCCCAGATCATTTTCTTCCACAGCTCCTGGTATTTATATACTATGAATCGTTTGGGCTATGGTTATCCTAGTTACACAGAGGCAGATGTAGAGATAATGGCTCAGGATATGGAGAATTTCTGTAGCGCTATCCGGGCTCTCTCCGAAAGGTTCTTGAATTATGTCTTGGGCAAAATGCACGACTTCAGGGAAAATTGCGAGGGTTGTAATTTCTTCGATTGTATCTTCGGCACCAACAATGCTAGCTAGCTTATAGAGCGAGTTCAAGAATTGAAATTAGAAGCTCCATTTCCCTTGTTAATTTTATATCTCTTGTATGTTTTTCTTATGTGGTCTGTAACTATGAGCTTCCATGGCAGCCGCTGTGGTTGATTCACAGTGGTAAGGGCTTCTCACAAGCTTAATTCGAAGTGTGTGAGTGTATGTTTGTGTTTTTCATCTAAGCTTTTGTAATTCACTTGCCAGCGGAGAATACAAGAAGCAGACAGTCCGTTACTTGTTTTTGTGTTTACCTTTTGCTGTTACACATTATATGTGTGTTTTTATGCACATAAAATGGGACTTTTCTCCCAAACATACCGCCACCCTCCTTAAAATTGCTGGCAATAATACTCATATATATGCACTTGGAAAGTTGGAATATCCTTCTTTGTCTACATAGGAAAATCAGCATAAATAAATGTATTGCTACAAAGAGAAAAATGAAAAAAGGAAATGAAAATTCAAAGGAAACTCACTAACTTGATGTAAGAACTGGCCCTAACTCTTATTGTGCTCTAAAATAAAGTCGCGGCTATCACTACCACTAGGGATGTTCATTTTGATTTATTTGGCTTATTTGGATCGGCTAATTTGAATTTTTTTTAAAAAAAATCAGCACCCAAACACCAAACCGTTTAAGTAAAACCAAACCAATCCAAACTATTTAAGCCATGGCCTATTCATTTTGGGGCCCGAATAAGCCAAATAAAAAGAAGAAAAATCTTATAAAAATACTTCAAAAGTATATTCAACCCATAATCAGAATCTTACAATAATAAAATAATCAAACTCAAAAGATTAATGTTCCTCCAAAATAAGTTTCTTAAATAACGGTCATTAATAACATTAAAAAACAACAAAATAATAGAAAGGGCATTGACATTCTTCTTCAGATTCAGCCCTCAACAATCAGCATTCTTCTTCAATCTTCACCATCCTCCTCAAATACTTAATTAAAAACTTAATTAAATAACTATTAAATGAATTTAATAAATATTATATTATATTAATTCTTATTTGGCTTATTCGGTTCATTATTTGGATTGAGATTCAAATCCAATTCTAAACCATTTAACCGTTTAAGATTTCGGTTTGGGCCATTCACCCAATCCGAAAACCAAATAAGCCAATCCATTTACCATACATGGATTGGATTGGCCAGCTAATTTGGATTGGACATTTTTTGAACATCCCTAACTACCACCATCCCCACCAAAGTCCACTGGTATGTAAACCTGCGCCCCCGACCACCCCCCTTCCTCTTCGCCTCCTCTTGTATTGTCCCCAAGATCGTCCAATTTAAAACCAGAAAACCCAAAGTCTCTTGCTAAATTAACACCGGAAGAAACAACTAGAACCAAAAATCTACCCAAAAAATTTGTTTCGGAAACCACCCCCTTTAGCAGAGGCGGAAATGCCTTCAATTTGCAGCGCCAATTCTGTCTGGTTTGGGAAAAAGACGCAACAGAAGAGATTTTAGTTACTTAACAGTATTTAAAAATCTGAAAAAAAAGAAGGAGAAGAATGGAAGCTCTTGCCAACTAAGCGGGCATAAAAAATGGGCAAATTACATTTACCTTCCTCCATCATGGTCATATTACAAATAAGTCCATGTAGTTCTGAAAATTACAAATACATCCCGCAACTATTAAATTTTTTGGTTTTTTTTTTGTATTGTATATATTTTTGTCTATTTTTTCACTAACAGTAAAAATGATATTGAGTGAAGCCATATTTTATATATTTTTGTCTATTTTTTCACTAACAGTAAGGATGATATTGAATTGAGCCATAACAAGATTTAGAATGTTAGAACTGTAAACGTTTATTAAATAATCGAGTTTAAATTTTTGATCGTATTTGTTTATTTATTAAATAAATAAGTTCAAACTGAATTTTACTGAGGCGTTTCTGAACTTTAGTGCATCAATACATGCATTCAAGAAATGAAAAAAAATTAGACTAGACTTCCCCATAAGATATTTTCTAATTATGCCGTTATTTTCATTTGAGTTCATTCTTGAATACCGCATCAATAATGAAAGAGAGTTTTAATCTAATTTTTCAAAATTAATGGTTATATCGGATTGGAGCTCAATAATTATTTGGACATATTTACCCGGTTATACTACAGTTTGGACGCCTTCACCGTCGGGGGATTTCTCTACAAAGTTGACCTACAACTTGTTGCGCAACACCCGTAGTCTTCAGATGGAGTCGTAGTCAATCTGGTTACATGAAGTCCCTAAGAAAATTAGTTTCTTTTTCTAGAAACTACTAAATGGGTTAGTTCTTTTTCCAGAGATTTTAAGACAATTTTGTTTCCATTTGGCCTCAAAATGCCCTCTTTGTGCTGTAGAGCATACTATTTCACACTGGTTATTTTCTTGCCCTTTAACTGCATCAGTCTGGCAGCACTTTGTATATTTTAATTCAGGCCCAAAATAATTTTCTATGAAAACATGTCATGAAATATCTCACATAGAAGGTATGAGACTTTCATGTGTGATATAAAAGAAATTTGGGGCTCTTCTCCTCATGAGCTAGTTTTTGAGGTGGGTTCATCCCAAAGTTCCTGACAAATGCTATCATAGCTGGCCCCATGCTTCATCTGCATTTGCGGAGGGGGTGACCTATAGCTAGTGTAGGCCACCGTAAAGCGAAGAAGCAACCTGAGAGAGGGCAACCTAGGGGCTAGAGTAGGCCTCCGTGGACGTCGGAACGGAAGCGTGGTGGTTATCATGAAATCATATATTGCACATGAAAGCTATGAACTTCCATGTGTGATATAAAATGAACTTGAGGCTCTGCCTCTCATAAGCTAACTTTTGAGGTGAGTTAGTACCAAATTCTTGACAAAATTTTTAATTAGGCAAAATCAGGCACATATTACTCCCTCTGTTCCATTAGGGGGATGTTCTTTTTTATGGGTTTGAAAACTGATTTTTGAAAAATAGTTTTATATATAAAAAGTGTATTAAAAATATAAAAGATATAGTTGAATAGTAAAAAGTTGTATCGATAATGATGAAAACTGATTATAATATATTGAATTTACTGTTGAAATCAAAACCAAAAGCAAAACGTAAAGAACAGGCCCTAGAAGGGTCCACATTGACCCCTGCACAACTTATTATGAATGTTAAGGTGCAACACCAAAATTAGCTAATTTGACATACTTTATTCCATTCATATCCTTAATTATTAAGTATGGATTAATTGTGTACCACATATGATTATATTAGTAAGGTAAGAGAAATAAAAAATTAAAAAGTGGACTCTTGTATTGGAACAAAAAAATATTTTTTAAAATGGACCATTGTAATGGAACGGAGAGAGTATAATTTTTTTTTCAGATTTATAAAAATTATAGGTATATACATATTTTTAATAAGGCCCAAAATAATTTTGTTTGAAAATGCTTATTAGTGCAAAATAAGGCCCACAAACGTTATAATTTTTTAACTAAATTTCCCATCAATATTTTAGCGGCCAAAAAAAAAAAGGTTACCTTGAGTGACTGTTTTGTTTTGAAAAATCTAAAACAGCCAACCCTAAACGGCTAAAGCCACTATCGTTTATAGCTCGTCGAAGAGTTCGTTCTTAAGCTCAGAGCAGAGAAATTAAATAACCATTTTTTACTATCATTCAATATTTATAAAAATTTTATTTATGACACTCTTTTAATATCTCGTCCTAGAGTCTCCTCAGTTTCAAAATCGAGGCTGAAGATATATCATGAATTTTAAGTAAGCCCTTTTATATGGTTTACTAGGTGGATTTCCTTATAATGTTTTTCTTTATTTATTAATTGACGTTGGTGATTTTTTTTATAATGAATATTTGTAAGAAATATTTTTCGCTATTTAGATTTTACATATCACCCAAAATTAATAATATTTGTAATATAAATTTTTTTTTCACATAAGGATATTTTTCAATTTATATTATGTGCCATTTATTGAAGAACAAAAAAAGGATATTGTAATTATTATACTTCTCCTTTCATTCCTTTGTACTAACTCGTTATTTTGTATATTTAAAATAGTATTTAAACTCATCGAATCTTTGATTAGGAAAAAAAATAAAATAAAATGCTGAAATAATAAATTAAAGTAAGAAACTGTCAAAACAGAGGGCTACAATATTTGATTTGGTAGAAATCTGTGCAAAATTCTAATATGACTTAATAAATCCCAACACAGATTCAAGAGTTATTCTAATTTGATTTTAGTTTAAATAGCTTCATATGTAGTAAGGCATTTGAGATAAACTAAATACTGATGATATTTTAACTCCCTAAAAACTTAATTTGATATGCGATAATTCAATCATCCACGGCGCATTTTAGCGGGTGCTGGGACGAGTATGACTCCGAACCGGTCGCACCCCCGACTTCAAGGCTGATTTTGCTGCATTATTTTCTGGCCCAAGTTGAACTTCCAACGTCTCCACAGCACTACCACTGTTGAACATGACCAGCAGGTCAATTGGTGCAAATGAGATATGTTTTCCGCAAATTCCTGCATTTACAATTGATGTTTAGTTCACTTAATACAATAATGTATGCATATTTTATCCATCCTGCTAAAAGAGTCGTGTTTTCTAATACAATAGTGAATATGAACCATTTACAAAGCACCATCTTGATTGTAGTAATCGGTGTTCACATAAGAACTAGTTGACCCATTTCTATGATGAGTTTCTTGCTTCCATCATTCATCCACTTTTTCTTTATCAACCAAGTCTGTGTCAAGAACGTGGTTCAGATCGAAAAAATTAATAAATTTGGAAGATTAAATTAACCATTTCATTCTGTCTACTTCCTACTACGTTGCAGGTATACAAGACAAAGATCAGATCCCCGATCCATAAACCCTTTGAGAAAAAAAAAAAAAAAAAAGAAGAACCAATAGCAAGTTACCATACATTGATACTAAAATCTGAATCCGATTAGGGCAACACAGAAAGGTTACAAAGTATGGATGATACTTAATGCTTGCTAAATAGGAAATGCTAAACATTCAGGTAATCTTGATGAGTCCAACCTTAACAAATCTACAATCAAGATTACATGTGATACGTGCATAAGTGGACTAGGATGAATTAGTCTTCCGTTAAATTTAGGAGTACTTAGTGTTAGGGATAATGGGTATAAGTTTAGGCATTATCTCCCATGTTTTTAGGCTTATTTGTTAGTTGAAGTCTATTAATATCCCGAGTACGTACATATGGGGATAATTATGATAAATGTTAGTCTCTCCATATCTTTTCTCTGTCTTTCTTCTTCTGTTTTCTTCTACCTTTCTTCCTTCCCTTAATTCAATATGTATCAAGTGGTATCAAAGACTCTTTGATCTTGAATCTCCAAATACATTCTTTTCCTCCTTTTTAAACCTCATTTGCACAGTCCAGAAATTGGACATACCGTGGATACTTAGGATACAGAATTTCAAAACTATGTTTACGAAGTTTTAGCCCAACATGAATCAAAGTTCAAAAAAATTTGCGCTACTCTACAGAAGGTGGAAACAACGTTGCGAACTTTGCAGATCAAACGCACTTTAGACATCAATCCCTTCTCCTTGATTGATGTTTCCACCACTGTGACTACACCACCCATCCCAAATCTCATTGTCAATACCAA
Source organism: Leptodermis oblonga (assembly GCA_016801395.1). NCBI lineage: Eukaryota > Viridiplantae > Streptophyta > Magnoliopsida > Gentianales > Rubiaceae > Leptodermis > Leptodermis oblonga. The sequence goes on from CM028755.1 coordinate 31,045,605, forward strand.
CCGCACCTGCAGCAAAGTCCCGTTCGACTCTTGTGATTCTTGAACCGCCATTGGTTCAATGTGGCTGCTCATCCACCTCAACGCTAGGAATTCTCGGACCGCCACAGTACCTCGAGGTAATCCCATGTCAGCCATCTCCTCTTTTGGCGAATCACCACCCAAGGGACTCGTGAACATCTGAGGGAATGATTTGTGTTACTACTGCAACAAGTGCCAGCTTTCGAAATTATTTGGATAAAAACGTGTCACCAGCCAGGACGGGGTGAATTGGAACCAACATCACCCAAACCTGATTGTTGGGAGCCGGATTCAGTGGTATTTTTCCAAACCCATCAATGATCTCTTGAGTCTATTGATCGAAGTGCACTGTTTTCTGCGTGAAAAATTGTTAAAAACTGAAATACCCATCACACTATTCAGCTAGAAAACATAAGAAATTTCTAAAGCAAAAGCTATTATCAAGTTTTACTGGTTAATTAGCAAGTGATTGCCAAGATAAAAAATATATATATGAGAGGTATTAAAGTAAATCAGCAAGATACAAAATTGGCACGTTCACTACATTAGTCTGAATAGGATCTTTGACACTAATATTGTGACATCCCAGTTGAACCACCCCGCATACAAGGGGAAGGAGAAGTCGACTACAATGTCTGCTTTGTTCGCACCAGGTCATAGATGCAGAACAAAGCATAGGAAATTTCAATTTTAAAATTATTATTACAACATGAAATCCTTACATGTACCATCTTTAAGTAAAATAAGGAAACTATCCATGGTCAAACTCCTTGCCAGCTATTACTTAATTTCTCAGCTTAGGTCAGGTAATGTGTAGTCTCATCCTCATAGTAGGAATCTAAAAATTTTATTTCTCAGCTTAGGTCAGGTAATGTGTAGTCTCATCCTCATAGTAGTCATAACGCAGATGCAATATATACATAAAAGGGTATAAAATGAGTACGAAAGAAGTTGTTAAAGTTCTAAATAAACAGTGAACAACTTTACAATCAACTCCAGATTCGGAATTCGGGTGAGATTAGATCAGATAACATCGTCAACTATGTTCGTACAAATCAGATTCAGAAATGGTATCTCAAGACTACCGACTAACGAGAATGATCCAACTACCAAGCCCATGCCGGCTCGCGAATCATTCAGCACCAGAGTATGGATCCATGACTACCATCAAATTCAGAATCAGAATACATACAATTCAGTGTGCAAAGTTGGCACATCTAGATAATTACAGATATAACATGATTCAGTGTCCAAAGTAACCCAAACAATAAATTTCATATCACAACACATATTGTATAAGAATGAACTCATGTCACATGTCATATGTATGATGCAGTCCGATGTTTAATTAATTAGGTTCTTCCTTTACAGTGAGGTGCTCACCTTGTTCTGCATATGGTAGCTCACAAGTATCCGAACTATTTGCTTACATAATTAAGTCTCATGGTATCTTCAGATTTTGTTGTTCTAAATGTTTTTACCTTTCGATCCTTGTGTTTCTAGTTGTTATTATTAGTTAAACTGTTTAAAGTTATAAAATATGTTGTAGGAAAAACTTAGAATTTTGGTTCAAATCTAAAAAAATCCATGTTTCAGGGGCAAGATCAGTTATACCCTATAAAATATCAGCAATCGCCAGTAATTTTCTTGAGTTTCAGACAAAAAAATCGATTATTGTCTGAAGAAAAAATTGGACTATCAACTTTGAGATCGGTTAAAACCTATCACACATCGGTAATATCCAATTTTCATGAGCCAAGAAAATCGGTTAAAACCAATCACAAAGCATGTTTTTCTTTAGTTCCTTTTGATCAAAATTATTTCTATAACATATATATAACATTTCTTTCTTCTTTTTTTTTTTTTTTTTTTAGTAACATCCGATTAAGTGGCTGAGGGGCATGGTGACCCTTTATTAAAATTGAAATGTTGCAAAAACGGAGGGGGAGGTAATGTGCCTTACCTCTGAAAATACAATATGCATGATGCAAATGATAGCAAGAAAGCTAATACAAACTAAAGTCAAATCTAACGTATGTATGGAAAGCTACGGGCATCAAGAGCCACAAGGCCCCTAATGTCACTAGGTAGCGAAACATGTGTGAAAAACTGTGTGGTTTGAGTAGCACTAGCCCAAGTGGCCAGAGCATCAACAATGGTATTTGTTTCTCTGAAAATAAGGCTAAAAGTTGCTACTCCCAAGGATGTTTTCTGCTTATGGATCTCCTTCATGACTGCTGCAAATTTCCACGGTATTGATTGTCTCGCTATGTTTCTAGCAAGAACCTGAGAACCACTCTCTACCTGAACTGGGTGGAAGCCTTTTTCTACACAAACTGAGAGACCAAACCGCAGAGCTAAAGCCTCCGCTTCATAGCTCGTTTGATACCCCAAATAGATGCTAGCTGCGCACACAATCTGCCCTAATGAGTCTCTGATTGCCACTTCTGCCCCAGCTGGGCTAGGATTTCCTCGCGAATAGCCATCTACATTAAGCTTGAAAGCACCCGAGGGGGGATGCCTTCAAGCTACAAAGAAGGGTTGTTTCCTCTTCCGATAAGCCCACCTCTGAATGATGTTATCCTGTAGCATGAAACTAGTTGGCAAATAAAAAGAGGGAGGTTGTATACTACTAACTTCAAACAGCAATTTTCGAATGGCAGCTAATGTATCTGTTGGCCTACGAATCACACATTCATATCTCCCAGTATTATATGTTTTCCAGAGCTCCCAGTAGACAACTGAAGGTATTATTGCATGGACATCTGGTGGAATTTCCAAATCTGTGTCCCAAAAGAATTCTAACCCATCCCATAAAGATGTCAAAATAGGCATATGGAGTCGTAACAAACCACACACCCCCTCCCATACTCCCATGGCACATGGACAAGTGAAAAAGGAATGATCGAGAGTTGATGCCACCTCACAATGTGCACATTTAGAATCAAGGGAGAAACCAATTTGCTGCAACTTGTCATCGAACGCTAATAGTCCATTGAGCAACTGCCACATAAACCCAAAAATTTTGACAGGGAGTGAAGGATGTCATATACTCTTACGATCTATCTCCATAACTAGTGAGCGAACTATATCAAAAGCAGACTTAATTGAGAATCCTCCATCTACCGCCGGCTTCCACACCAACTTATCTTCAGTCTCATCCAAAAGCACTTCTGAATCCCGCAAAGCTATCCATAAATTCGGCTCGAATAACCCGAGTTAACATATATTCATGCTTATCCTGTATGAATTAAGCCACTGTAAGAAGAGGATCCTGGATCTCGCCCTCTCCCACATGCTGCGCAAGAAATCCCACATTAAGCCAATTAGAGTACCAAAACAAGAACTCCCTTTCCCCAGTACCACCCCTGTATTTATGGCCATTATGCCCTGCATGTCTTCCATGTTCTTCCAAATCCCTGACTTCTGAGCTGAAGTGATCTTATAAACTGGGCCCATAATACATCTGAACTTTGCAACTTTCACCAAAGCTTGCATGAAAATGAATCCACCACTTCTTGCATATGACGAACTCCAATTCCAGTCTCTCCTGTTGGCCTGGCCAAATGCTTCCTTGAGTGACATTTCCACTTTGGTCCCGACTCTGATACCCCCCAGAAGAAAGTAGCAAAAATTGCTCCAATTCTTTTAAGCACACTTTTGGGAGGATTGAGTGCTGCCCAATAGTATAGAGGAATTGTAGCAAGAACATGTTTAATCAAGATTAGCCTGCTTCCCTGTGACAAAAAGATCTACTACCATCCAGCTAGTTGACCCTGTTTCTTATCGATGAGTGGCTAGAAGAGTGCACTTGTGCACTTGCCTTTAAAAATTGGACACCCCAGATACACAAAAGGAAAATCACCCCTCACCATTCCTGTGAGCCTCCGCACTTAAGGTTCTCGCGCATCATTTTTATTTGACAAATAAAAAGAGTTTTTACCTTGATTCACCTTCTACCCAGACGCACACTCGTACACTTTCAGAAACTCCATAAACTCTTGAATATTTTTCTTCGCTTCTCCCAAGAATGCAAAGCTGAGGTGTGAAATTTGAGTAGCCCCCCTAGGCACTGCATATGGCGTTAGGCTGCCTACCCTTATCAAAGACTAGAAGGGCCTGGAAAAACCCTCACTAAGCAATATAAACACAAAAGGCGATAGTGGATCCCCTTGTTTAATCCCCCTACGCACCTGAAAAAAGCCATGTGGTATACCATTAATGAGGACCGAGAACCACGAGTGACGTAAATTCCCCATAATCAGTCCTACAAAATGAACGAGGAAACCAAAAGCCAGTAGAAGATGGTGCAGAAAAGACCAAGAGACTCTGTCAAAAGCCTTCATCATGTCCAGTTTGAACATAATGTTCCCTCCTCTTGTTTTCCTGTCCAAACAATGAGCCAACTCCTGGGCGATCAACACATTGTCAGCGATCTCCCTACCAGGAAGAAATGCAGACTGTTCCGGAGATATCAACTTCTGCATCAAGGACTGCATCCGAGTGTACAATATCCTAGTGAATATCTTATTCACATAATTACATAAACTAATTGGGCGATAATTTGCAAAGGTTCGAGAGACCTTTTTGTTTGGCAACAAAGTGATCCAAGTGCTTGCCATCGCCCTTGGGATTGGTGTGCCAGCCATGAAATCCCTAACCGCTAAGAGCAAGTCAGCCCTTATATATTCCCAACAATTTCTATAAAATAAGCCTCCATATCCATCACTCCTCGGAGCACTATCCGGGTCCAGGCTCCAAGTGACCTCTCTCAATTCTTCCTCCGATACCAACTGCAACAACTTCTCTAAGTCAACTACAGACAACCGTGTTGGGATCTCACGTAGCAACTATTGCGTGGCATGTTCATTGTCCTCTTCATCTGCCTGGAACAATGTTTCATAGAAATCCACTGCCGCCGCAGATATGTCCTCTGTATTGGTCAACTCAACACCATCAGGCCCTACAATCTTAAAGATCCCCGCTTTAGCTCGTTTTGTTAGTAGAGATATATGGAAGAACTTTGTATTTTTTTCTCCCTCCTTGAGCCAGTGAATCATGGACTTTTGTCTCCAAAAATCCTGTTCCACTGCCAACCTTAAAAACAATTTTACCTCCCCCTCCTTTAAAGCAACCAAGGCATTGTCATTCCCCTGTCGGTCGAAAAACTCCTGTAAGTTGGCTACCTCCGCTTCTGCCTAGTTTACATTTGTTTAAACATTTCCAAAAGAATTAATATTCCAGTTGCGCAAATCCACCTTAAGCCTCCGTAACTTCAAAGAGAACCCCAACATGCCATACCCCTGTATTGGCTGCTCCCAACTACTTTTCACCATCTGCATAAAATCATCGCGCTTGAACCATATATTCTAGAATCTGAAAGATTTTTTCCCTATCGGCATTGAGGTGGGTGCCTTTAAAAGTAACGGTGCATGATCAGATGAGGCTCGCGGTAACACATTAATCACACACCCAAGCAACAATCGATTCCACTCTTGCTTAATTTCTAATAATTTATAACATCTAGAATCGAATATTCAGATCTAAAACTCAAAACTTTCAACTTTAAGCTTATATCAATAAAAAAATCTATATTCCAACGTTACCGTAAAGGATTTAAACTTACTGTTGTGTTCTTAAGATTTCTAAAATCCTTTCCCACTATTTTGAATCAAGACTCGCATTTTAGACCAAGATTTCTAAGTTTCTCATATTTTTCTTTCTTTTTCTCTCTTTCCTCCTTCTTGCTTCTTCTTGCATTCGGATTTTTCTTGCTCCTGGAACTTGGATAAGATTTTTTTTTGCCTCCAAGTACCGATCTGTTTTAACCGATAAAACTCAGATAATAACCGATCTCATTTTAGTCAAATCTAAAAAAGTTAGGTAATAGGCGGTTCAACATCGATTATAACCAATCCTACGGGCGGTGGAAATTTTTTTACTCCCTCCGTTCCATTAGAAGGGCCCACTTTTTAGTACTATTTTAGTACAACAACCTGGACCTTTCTGTTTTGGTGGTAACTTACCCATTTGACTAAGTCTAGCTAGGAGGTGTAGTATTTAGGAGCAAGTATAACTTGCCTTGATTTATACTAGTTGTTTATTATAATTTGTTTCTCTCTCTTCCCCAAACCCATGCATTAGCTTCTATAAATTGTCCACATATGGAAATAAATAAAGATATAAAAGAATTAAGCTATTCTCTCCCTTTTGTATCTCTCTTTTCCCCGGTCACCTAAAGTGATGTATCAAAGTGGTATCAGAGTCGTTCTTTCCATGGATACACGTGGGAAGTTCAATACTGAGTTCAAGAACGATGTGAGTGATGCTTTGGCTCGGCACAAGTCGAATTTTGATCAACTCCACACCACTATGCAATCAGTTCTTACTCAATTACAAAGCCTCAGTACCCATGTTGAGGGGCTTCAAAACAGAAATCCCCGCTCACCACCACCACCTCCTGTCGACCAAAACCCTTTAGCCCCTCCGCCACCACCACAAGAATTCAACAACAAACCCATGCTCCTATTCCAACGGTTCGCCGGCAAAGAACCTCAATGGTGGATCTATAAGGCATAACAATTCTTTGCATATGCCTCAACCACGACCAACCGGCAACTGTCGCTGGCTTCGTTCCACCTCGACAGCGATGCTCTCCAGTGGCATCGTTGCGTGGCCAAGCAGAGAAATCCTCCACCGCCTAGTACTTAGGCTGAGTTCACATCCACCCTCTTGGTTCGCTTCAGACCAACCGAGTTCGACAACCCGTCGGAAGGCTTCAATAATCCACAACGGTGTCAAACTACCAAACGTCATTCAAACGACTTTCCAATCGACTTGAAGATGTTCCGGAATCATTCCTCGTCTGGAGCTTCATAGCCGGACTCAAGGACAACATCCGGTTCGATGTCAAAGCAAAACACCCTACCATCGTTGCCGAGACAATTGCCCTTGCCAGTCTCTTTGAAGACAACCTCAACGCCACCAAAAACAACTCCTTCTCGTACCACTATACTACCCCAATAATCGGCCACAACACCCCCACCGCACCGACCCTAGCTAGAACACCCCCCGAAGGAACCCTACCACACCATCTATTCGTCGATTATCTGTCGACGAGGTTGCTGATCGTTGGAGGAGAGGCCTCTGTTACTATTGTGATGAGATATGGGTTCTAGGTCACAAGTGCCTGAAACTGTAGCTTTTTATGATTGATGACGCACCCGATGATGTACAGGAGGTCCAGGAACAGCCAGATATAGAACTTGACCAGCAAGAAACACCTCCAGAAATTTCTTTTCAGCCAATTTCCGATTCTTCGCACCCCCGGATGCTCAGGCTCTTTGGCCCTCTTTAGAAGCTCCCCCTTCATGGTGCTTGTCGACAGTGGCAGCACGCACAATTTTATCGACCAACACCTGGTTGATCAGCTCCACTTACCAATTCAAAGGGAGAAATAGTTCGAGGTCACCGTCGCTAATGGTGACAGAATTAATTGTATAGGCTTTGCAGATCCGTCTGAGTGGAGGTAAAGGGAAACTCCTTCACTACCGATTCTTATGTCCTTCCTGTGGCCACCTGCCACCTTGTGCTCGGCGTCCAGTGGCTGCAGACCTTAGGACCAGTAGCAACTAACTATCGGGAGCTCTCCATGACATTTACCGTCAACAGGAAGAAAGTGGATTTCAAAGGAGTTCGCTCCACACCTTCTCAACCCTTATCCAAACAAGAACTCAATTCCATTCACAATTCTACCTTCTTTCTCCATATTTCCCTATCCAAAAAACAATAAACCCATCCTCACACCAACTCTAACCTATCACAACTTCTCAATGAATTTTCTCATATTTTCAATTTAGCCCCTACACTTCCACCCTCCAGCACCTATAACCACAAAATTATCCTACACTCCCACACAAGTCCTGTCAGTGTTTGGCCATACCGTTATCCCTAGTACCAAAAGCAAAAAAAAGAGTATAAATAGTCCAGGAGCTGCTATCCATAGGCCTCATTTGTCCCTCCCACAGCCCAGTTTCCTCCCCGATCCTGTTGGTTAAGAAATTGGACGGCAACTGGCCCTGAACCATATCACAGTGAAAAATAAGTTTCCCATCCCAGTCATTGAAGAACTGCTAGAGAAATTATTCGGCACTCAATTTTTCACCAAGTTGGACCTCACTATTGGGTACCACCAGATTCGGGTCGCTGAGGCCGACATTCACAAAACAGCTTTCTGAACTCATGATGGCCACTACGAATTCATAGTTATGCCATTTGGATTAACCAATGCCCCAGCTACATTTCAAAGTCTCATGAATGACATCTTCAGGCCGTACCTCCGTTCGTTCATTCTAGTAGTTTATTTATTTTTATTTTTTTTATGATATCCTTGTCTATTCACCAACATGGGAGGCCAATATAGAACATATGCGCACTGTTTTCTAGATTATTTTCTCTAATGGATTGTTTGTCAAAGAAAGAAATATCGCTTTGGAATTTCACAGGTGGACTACCTGGGACATGTCATTTCAACATTAGGGTAGCCGTTGACCCCGACAAAATTAAGGTCATCCGCGACTGGCCCTGGCCCACCTCTCCAAAGGGTGTCCGAGGCTTCCTTGGTCTGGCAAGGTATTATTAGAAATTCATCCAAATTTTTGAAATCATTTTCGGTCCCCTCACTCAATTGTTAACTAAAACAGGATGCGCGTGGTGACCCGAGGCCAAACAAGCTTTCCAGGATCTCAAGGGGGGCCTCATGTCCCAGCCAGTGCTAGCCTTACCGGATTCTCGACCGACCTTTGTGATTGAATGTGACGCTAGCGGAAGTGGCATTGGTACAGTTCTCTCCCAGGACCGCTACCCAATTGCATATTTCAGTGAAGCTTTGAAGGGCTCTGCCAGTGACTTATCATCCTACGAAAAGGAAATGCTCGTGGTAGTCAAATCCGTCCACAAATAGAGGTTGTACCTCTTGGGGCGGTCATTCATTGTCCGCACCGACCAACAGAGTTTAAAGTACTTGCTAGACCAGTGCATTACGATGCCAACCCAAGCCTGATGGCTCCTTGTGGAAGGCACTGTTTCGATCATACAGGATAAGCCTATTGATGAGCATAAGCTTTCACTCACAAATCGATGGGCAAACAGAGGGGGTTAACCAGACTCTTGGGCAATACCTTCAATGCTTCGCCAACGACAAGCCTAACAAGTGGACAAATTGGCTTCCCTGGGTGAAATATATCTTCAATACCTCAGTCCACTCCACCACCAACATTACCCCTTTCGAAGCAATCTATGGCATTCCCCGCCAAAGCCTCTGGATTACATCCCCACACCACCAACCTCTCAGCTGTTGATACCTACCTCCGTGATTGAGACTCCCTCCTCAAAGAACTTCGCTTTCTCTTGGATAACCACCACATGAAACTTTGGACAGACCAATGCCGCCAGGAGGTTACCTTCGAGATAGGTGATTTTCGTGTGCCTCAAGCTTCGACCTTATAGGCAGACTTCAATCCAGTTTCGAGCATCCCTCAATTTGGCTCCCCGTTTCTTTGGGCCGTACAAAACTTCTAGATCGCCGGACCATTTGCAAAGGATCTTACCAGCCTTGCCAGGAATTGTTAATTAAATGGAAGGGTGCTCTTACGGAGGATGCCACTTGGGAGCATGCCAGGCGCTTCCACTGCTCCTTCCCAGATTTTGTCCTTGAGGACAAGGACTAAGTTAGGGGGAAGGACTGATAAGGGTCTGACCAAGTCACCCGATCACTTCCCGCATGGTGAACCAATTCAACGATGGACCTAGTTTTCAGCCAGCAAGAATGCGCTTGCTGATTTCTTTCCTTTCTGTGTGTATCCATCTCCAAGATTTACTGGAATTGTTAGCGAAACTATGAGGCTTTTCTATTAACATTCTGCACTATAAATAGATGACACTACTCCTGTAATCATCAACGATTAAAAGTACAGAAGTGTTCTTCTTCAGTTAATTCTTCTCCCCAACTAAACACTATCAAAGTGGGTATCAGATCCAGTTTCAATAGCTATCTGGGATCAAACTGATGCTATTTCGCAACTATGTGAATAAAGTATTAGAATCCATGATCAACCAAATTAGCTTTACCCTACAGATAGTGCTAACAGAGACACAGGCTTTGCGCGCCGACAACACCCGAGAAGTCCATCTCTCTTCGTTGATTGGTGTTTCCCCTACCATTATTACTCACAAGTCATCGGAAGACTCCCACTCCCAACACCATCACCGGTCACACCTAAAGCGACCTCTTGGATTATGGGATTGCCACCTATTCAACGTGGCAACCCAACCCTCTTCTTTCCCACCTTCCGGTTGGTCACCGACCAAGAAACTCACGAATGCCGTGAGAAAGGCCTGTGTTACTAATGCGAAGAGAAGTTCTTCATAAGACTCCGATGTCAACACCCACCATGCTCAGAAGATTTTCCACCTTCAGATATCGGCACGGATGATAAAATTAAATTCAAATATGGTTGACAAGAACCTGATTGAATATTATTTTTCTGAAACCCGTTTATAAGTTATCCTTGCGGACAAGGATAATTCAAGCAGGCGGGAATGTTACGGTGATAACTTACCCATTTGACTAAATCTAGCTAGGAGGTGCTATTCTTTAGGAGCAAGTATAACTTGCCTTGATTTATGCTAGCTGTTATTTTTGTTTTTTATGATTTGTTGCTTTCTCTTCCCCTGAAGCCATGCATTAGCTTCTATAAATTGGGCATGGTTGGCAATGAATAAAGATATAAAAGAATTAAGATATTTTCTCCCTTTTGTATCAAATTCAAGCAACTGTTAATTTTTGGCTTTTTTTCCTTCTATTTTTTTTTACTTATTCTCTAATTTTCTTATTTTCATATCATGAATTTCAAAATTAAACTAATATATCAAATTCAATATAACGATTAGAAAATATCATAACTTCAAATTAAAAATCAAAACATCATGATTCGAAAAAATAAGATTCCATAATCAAAAGAAAAACTTTACAATGGTTCATAAATGGGTTTTAAAAGGATAATTGTATAAGAAAATATAAACTGATCTTTGAGTAGTTCGGGGTGCTTTTTCCTCGTATATTCCTATGTCTCTTCAATCCATGGCAGTGTTTTGGGATAAAACTCTACACTAGTACGAGTATAAAAGAAGAAGAATGTCCACTCAATTTTACCAGGAGATGTGATCAATAAATTACTAGTACTATAATTCAAGATGCACTAGAATTAATTAATCATTAAGAAGATCATGAATTCTCTAAATTCAAAGCTCAATTAATTTCCTACCTGAGAAAGCTTCCAATATTCATCGTAATTCTATCGAAATGAGCTAGTTGGAAAACAAATTAAACTATACTGCTAATTAAAACTCTCTAATTCTTCCTGGGTGCGAAAGCAACAGCAATGGGAGAGCGCACGTAATGCTTGCCATCTGACCATATCAACTCTCCAAATCCATGAGAAGGAGAGGCTCCATTATGATGATCAGCAGCTTTTAGAGTCAATTTGAAACTCTTCTCTTCTCCAATTTTGTCGAAAGTCAGGATGGCCGGCTTGACAGACATGGAGACTCCAGCAAGATGGCGTAAACGCGCGGCGTAGGTGCCAGGAGAACCAACATTCTTCACAGCGCGTTTCACCGTAACAATTTCATTAGGCTTCAGATTTGTGACAGAGATAGATGGGTAGTTGTAGTAGTTAAGGCTGAATTCCTTGGGACATTGGTGAGGTTGATTGGCAATAGCACGAATCACCGTTTCGTTATAACCAACGCCACAAAGGAAATTCAAATGATTCTTTATGCTCAAGTCGTATACCAATCCAGGATCCATGGCACGATTTGGGCGCAAATGTCCGGCTCCGTAAGCGAATGGCGTAGACTTGCTGTGGTCGAGCTCATCCCGCATGGGGTTGTTAGTGTTGTCTCTTGTTCGAGAGGTAGTCATGATTGCGGACTTAATGGCGGCAGGACTCCAATCTGGATGCAAGGACTTGAGTAGGCCCACTACGCCAGAAACATGAGGGCAAGACATGGAGGTTCCGGACATAACGATGAAAAGCGTTCTTCTCTCGTCGTAGGATTCTTCAGTTGGCGAAACATCTTGAGAGTATGCAGCAACGATATCTACCCCAGGGGCGGTAATATCAGGCTGCATTTGATAATTAATAATTGATATTGATTGATATAAAAAATATTTTTCAAGACTCAATAAAATATTTACATATATATACCTTGAGAATCTCTGGAGTAACCGCATTGGGACCCCTGGAGGAGAAGGCTGCTACCTCGGGAGCTGGCTTTTTGTGCAGTATTTTTTCAGATGGTTGTATGTAAGCCTTGGGGTCCCTGCATACATAATTATATATATTATCATCAATTATCGGGAAAAACTATAGTACTTTAACGGAGGCATCCTAATTAAGAAATAGTATTACTTGGTGGAATTCATGTAGGAAAACAGCGAAAGACTGTCTGCGTAAGTGATTTGTGTTGCCGGAAGAAAATGAGGATCAGCCATGATGTCATTCCCACTGTCGGCGTCATTACTGAGAATCATACCCACAGCACCAGCCAGAGCAGCCACATACCCCTTCTCTACTCTATCAGTTTTCCCTCTCATACAAACCACTATCTTTCCTTGCACCTTCTTCCGGTCCAGGCTTTCTTTGCAGCATAGTTCCCTGCAATTTTAATTTTAATGTCAGTCACTACTTAAATATTTAATTTTTCACTAATCCAATGGTCAATTTTCTTACGCATCTCCCAGGGAGGAGTTCGCCGTTTTTGCCAGCCCTGCATAAATCAGGGGATAGAATTTCTTTTGTGGCATTGGTTTAGAAAGACTAGCGCCCTTGAGGAGTAACCCGTTTGGAAGTTGAACCGCAGACTGAAATCTACGATCAATGGTGCTGGCAGCCACAGTGAGCAACCAAGGTGCAAGGTTAGACGCCGAGGCCGGAGCGGGCCCATCATTCCCGGCGGAGGCAATAACGACAATATTTCGCTGCATAGCATGGAAAGCCCCAATCGCAATGACGTCTTCAAAATAGTTGTCGGGATCTCCACCGAGAGATACGGAGATCACATCCACCCCGTCATCTATGGCGGCGTCAAAGGCCGCCAAAACGTCACCGTCCCAGCATCCACCACTACTCCCGTTAACGCCAGGCCAACACGCTTTGTAAGAAGCCACCCGGGCCCCCGGAGATCCTCCTTTGGCGGTTCCTACCGGAAACCCAACGACGGTGGCGTTTCCGACGAAGTTGCCACCGGCGGTTGAGAGTGTGTGGGTGCCATGTCCGTCGTGGTCCCGAGCAGTGTTCAAAGTGCGGTTGATCTGGCCACCTGCTCCAACCTGATATGCCTTGTTGAAGTACTTTGCTCCGATGAGCTTCCTGTTGCATGGAACAATGGTGGCATTCTCGCATGATCCTTTCCATTTGGATGGAATTGGGCCCAATATTCCATGGTCGCTGAAACTCTCCGATTCAGGCCACACACCGGTGTCAACATTTGCTATGATGGCGCCATTTCCATAATTGGCCTTTTCCCATAGAGACTCCGGGTGAACCGCCCGGTCCGCACCATTATTGGCATCCTCCAGCATAAGGAATCTCCATGAGTCGGTGGTGTGCAAATTTTTCCCTTTATTTGAGAACACCGAAACCACATCCGGGTGCTCTGCAATCAATTAATTGAAATGAAATGACATCTATGTTTTAATGAATTGAAACCCATACAATCTTCTATCCACTTTATTGATATCTTTCTCTCTCAATGGAGTAGTAGGTCACGCCTTCCAATAGGAGAGGATGGACATGGAAGGGTACATAAATAAAGTAGAAGAAAAATCTGATCCGGAATTGAAACTATGTATACATACTTGCAATCTTGTGTGCATCTTCCTCCTCCAGAGTGGCAGCGAAACCATTTATGTGTCTAGTATACGAGTAGAATATGGCTTCTTTGGCACTCTCCTTGCTGTTGCATTTGCGTTAATTTGCATCAATTAATTTGGACAATTATATAGATTAAATCAATTATTAATGAGTCTGGAATATGGAAGGAACCAAATTAATTAACCTTCCCAAGATTGAGGCCAACAAGTCATGGTGAGAATTTGTGACGCGATTGACATCTTCAGAAGTTGCATGTGAATGCGAATGTCCTCCCAAGTAAACTACATATGACTGCTCCACAAAAATTAACGTACAAATTAACGAAATCTAGCTAGTACTAGTTGATCACAACAAATTCTTATACAGTATGTAACGTAAATAAATACCTTTCTCAGTGCGAAAACTTGATTTTGGCCCAAGAAAAGCAGGAAAAATAAAGGCAAGAGGGATTTGGTTGAACTTGACGCCATGATGGATGGATATAGAGTTGATAATTGGTCAAGTATTTGTAGGAGCAAGTGCTAGAGTCCAGCTAATATAGATATTGTTGTGATCACATTCTGATTCTCGCCACCATTTCAGTTAACCGCAACTACCAGTTCAGAGATCCATCTTAATTTACCAGAATCTTCCTTTTATTTTTCTTTTTTTCTTTTTTTTAATATCGATTTAGTTGTAAATTACGTATTTACGTGGCACCTAAATGTGCATTATTTCTCTCAAAAGAATCGATGATGCGATTTTCATTTTTATTATTTTAAGCCAGGATGATAAGATTTTATATATACTACTACATCCATCCCACTCAAGTAGTACACTTTGAAATGTCTACAACTTATTATGGGTTGTAACGTACAACACCTACAATAAGTAATTTACCACCATATTTTTCACTTTTATCTTTAATTTAGAAGTAAGGGTTAATTGTAAAGTACTTAACTATTTAGATTGGATCAAATGGAATTTTCTTTTCTTTTGCCTCATTATTTAATTGTCCGAAATCTCACTTTCTTTCTTCTTCTTTTTTTAGTATTATTTTATTATAACAATTTGGTTTTCTCTCGGAAAAGGTTTTCTTTACAACCAAAGCAATATAAGATATTTTGAATTCTCAGTAGCCCAATTATTCAGGTGCAAATGTCCTGTTCAGAGACATTTCTGGTTCTTCTGTTGATCATTTCACCCTTCCCTTGGATTCATGCCTTCATGGTACCAAATCTTGTCTCATCAAATCCACATGCCTGTAGGTATTGCCTTTTTTCAGATTGCTTGCTAGTCTGATATTTAAGTGAAATGAAAGTATGAAGAGTTGATTAATTCACCCTAATGTGTCTTCGGATGCGTAAAAGTTCACATGATTGATCTTCGTTATGTTGAACTGGCACTGTTAAATATTGGCTCCATATTTAATTAGTTTAATATATATACTTCCATCTTAGTTGGGTTCTAGTTGAATCAAAATATCTGTAATAACTTCAACACCCTTTTTGGGGATAATCTTATTCATTTACAAATTTTTTTGGATAATGGTTACTTCTGGAAGTTGTTTTTCCTTGGTATTAGAATAACCTTAAACTGAAAGGGAAATATTTTCTATGGCTTTCTTGCATGTAAAATGACTGACTTGAAGATTTTAATTAAAACAACTGCTAATCTGGGAAAGGAGTTCCGAGATTGTGGTGTTAAAGCTTTTCTTTTATCTTGAAAAATCTTTCTACTGATTATTGCTAAAAACAGTATTACAACTCTTCTAATGGTAGTTATTTTCTCTTTGGATTGTGCATAATTGATTCTAAATTATTAATTTATTCCTTATAAATATTCCTTTTATTAATTATGCATGATTGATTCTAGATCATTAATTATTCATCATTATTTATTTAGTCTTTGAATTATGCCTGATTGGTAGTTTTCCTTTTGTTTTAATTATCATTTGTTTCTTTTTTTATTTAAAAACAAAAACTTATCGACATTTAATTATTAATAAATTTATTAATAGGATTCCTTTTTTCTATTTATATTTTTTTGAATCATGCATGACTAATTCTTAATCATTAATTTATTACTTATCAGTTATTTCATTTTTAAATTATACTTCCTCCGATCCAAAATAAGTGTCATTTTAAAGGTTTTCAGACAAATTAAGAATCCATTACAAATTCATTTAAATGAAAAATAACCCCCCAGTTGTTGTAATATGATACTACAAGGAGTCTAGAAGTTGTAATCTAATTGTACTAATATTTAATATTTAAGATAATTACAAACTCTAAAAAGATAAGTTAAAACAAGGGCAAATTAGGAAAAATTTTATGTTTTTTCTAAAATGTCACTTATTTTAAAGATTTCTACTCCCTCTAAAATGGCACTTATTTTGTATCAGAGGGAGTACATTATTGATTCTTAATAATTAATTTATTCTTTATTAGTTATTTCCTTTTTGGATTATTAATAATTGATTATAAATCATTAATTATTTCCTTTTTTGATCTATGCATGTTTGATATCCCTTTTAAGTGTGATTTGTTTCTTTTTATTTTAAAGTTATCGGTTTACCAATTTTAACTGGTTTAAAACTGATAAACCGGTTAAAACTAACAAAATTGAAATGGGTAAAACCAGTCGGTTAATCAATTTTCACCACTTTGGTGAAATACGGTACAAACTGAAACCGGTCGAATTTAATGAACTCTTCAAATATCGTACATCGGACCATCAAATAGTCAGACATGAGACCCCTCTTTAATTTTTTTATTAATTTGCAACAAAATTCATATACGAATTAATTAGTTATGTTGGGTATAAAAATAAAGACTAAAAAAATGCCTTCATTTAAATATGCGAAATTTTACACATTTGATTTCTCATTAAATTTTTTTAATAGTTCAATCATCATTAGGAATTTTGTTCAATCATTTTAACTCATGTTTACCCCCACACAAAACTTCATACAAGAATGTAGGAAAAATTGTAGTTTTGGTCTCTCAATTTGACCCTCGTTACACTTTCAGTCCCTTAACTATCACTCTGTCACCGTTTTGGTCCCTCTTGCCGGCAAGCTACCGTTTGATTGAAAAAGTCAACAATAATTTGGACATTTCTAAAAAATATTAAAAATATTTGGGCCAAAACATAATAATTCAAAACTTTAAGAAAAAAATTTTAAAAAAAAGGGAAAATTCCTATTAAGGGCGTAATAAGATTCATAATTCCTATAAAGGACGTTAAAATTTTAAAATTCCTTTAAAGGGCATAAATTTATATTAATGTATTAAATTAATATCTAAAGACCTATTTACCCTTTTTAACTAAAAATCTTTATTTCATTATCTTAATATTTACGAATGAACAAGACGCATACGTATGAACAAGACAATAATCTTTCCTCAACATGTGTTGTTTTCTCATTTCTGATCGGTACAGCTAGTGTACATACACAAAACAGAAAACATAGGGTATCTAACCCAAAACAAAAATTAATAATATCCTAGAAATCTATTCATCGCCAATTTCAAAATTGATCAAACAACACAGTAAGAAATACATATTTACATGTGTTTTTTTCTTCACTCAGAATCTCCACAATTAGTCCAGGGGGACACAGCAATTACGATACCTGTTTGCAAATTTTCATTCAATAAAACGTATGAAAATTTGAGGAGTCAACGCTGTTAGGGGAGGCGGTGGCGAACATCCCGGTGGTGGTGGTGGATTGACATTCGGCAGCGATGGGTTCAAATTGTCATCGAGAAATGTTTGATAAGACACGATTACTGAGTGGTTTATATTGCATATTTCATTATCTTAATCTTTAGGGGAAAAATTTATAACCTTATTGGATTAAGAACATTAATCGTGGGTGAGTGAAGTAATTAAGATAATGAAATCTAGATTTTTATTTTAAAAAGGATAAATAGGTCTTTAGATATTTATTTAACACATTAATATAAATTTATGCCTTTAAAGGAATTTTAATGCCCTTTTTAGGAATTATGAATCTTATTAAGCCCTTAATAGGAATTTTCCCCCAAAAAAATAACTTTGTTTTCACTAAATTACGGCTTACGAGTAATGTAAAAATCAAAGAGACAGAACGTAAGGGGAAAAAAACCCTAATCGCAAAAGCTCCGGCGATCGAAAAGCTCGTACGACCTAGGCTCCGAAAAATCGAAGAATCCGGCGACTTTGTCGGTGAAAGTTAGCTTTTTTCTTGTCTCCTTCGCGGTTTTTGTCCCAATTGAAGAAGGGGAAAATAAAAATTGAAATCTTAATTTCAAATGTAAGCTTCGAAAAAATCAAAAATGGGAAGAACAAGGAGGGACGAACGATGTAAAAATTGGTGAAAGGTAAGTTTTTTTTATCATCAGTGTTGATGATGTTTAATGGGTTGATAGTGCATTTGATTGATTTTAAATTACGAGGCTTTACTGTTACCCGAGTATAGTGCTATTTCTCTGTCGAGAATCCATTTCTTTGTCTCATTATTATTCATTCTTCAATGCCTTTATAGTTTAAGTAGTATATGAATGAGATAAAGAATAATTTTTTGCTCATGTATTTGTTGTTTGGCGATTTAAAAAGCTTTGGGATAGTGCACTTTGTCATGTTGCTCCTCTTTAAGGGTTGAATTTGTCTGTCGTTTGGCTCTTTATGGTCTTGTTGTGGGATTTGGTGTATTTTAATGAATTGGGTTAGTGTGTAGGACTGCTTGTACATGTCGTTGACTGAGACAATTTCTCCCCATGATGTAGTCACTCAGTTTTTGAGATTCCAATATTGAATTAGCTTAACTCACATACTGCTTTTAATTAAGTAAAAACATAGTAAATTTGGTTTAACTAACTATCTACTTTGGTCCTACTTTCTTATTATTTTACTGAAACAAGTTCGAAAGTAGTTTTGACATAATCCTGTTGTGTTGTTTATCTGTTTCTCGACTGGTTCACTTCACTTGTGCCATTTTTATTCAACTTTGCCCTGTATTATTTTAAACGTCCTACTTTGGTGAATATTGAGTTCCATTATTGGGGAAAATTAGAGACAAAACCTACTCTACACTATAAAGGAGGGGCGTACATCTCTATTCGAAGACTTGGTAATAGATGGGCTTTCTCTTTCTGAGTTAGAATTCATTGTTGAAACTGTTGGGGATATTTGGTGAGAAGAGATTTCATTATTTGGCAGAGGAGCATGGCTTCTCATCAATTACCAGTGATGCGGAACTTAAGTACTTATGTAAGGATGCTGCAGATTTAGGGGTCTCGTTGGTGATTTATATTGAAGTGCTTAATGTAGATGGCTTATTAGAGATGAATACAATGAGGCAGTGATCAAAGTTACCAACCAGATGGAGATGAGAGCAGTGATGGAGCTGAAGAAAGAATTGACAGTGATTGGTCTGAAGTTGATTCTGATTATTGTGGTGAGGAAGATGAGACTGTGTACGAAGTTGGTGAAAGCAGCAAGGCAAAGGAACATATTGAAGGGTCAGTGAATGATGAAGATGATGCGGTCCAAGAAGATGTTGGGTCTAATTCTGATAATGATGATGATGATGATAGAGACGATGAATCAGATTTTGAAGGGAAAATGTGGGAGATACACCCCTTTATAATCCAAGAATCCATTCTGAAAATCCCCCTCTCCAACTGAAGATGATTTTCAGTTCTTTTTCAGAATTTAAGAAAGATTTGAAGGTCTGATCCTCTAAGCGGGGTCGGCCCTATAAGTTCAAGAAAAATGACAAGAGAAGGGGGTTGGTTTTTGTCCAAAAAACTGTTTGAGCCGAAAATACAATGTAAATGGTTTATTAGAGTACCTAGAATTGGTAAAGCGCAGGGTTATGTTCAAATCAAACAATTCAAGGAAAAGCACACATGTAAGTATGAAGTTGGGAACCCATCAATGAAGTCGGGTTGGATAGCCAAAAAATATATTGAAGAAATTAGAAGGCATCCAAAAATGGGTGCAAAAGATTTCTGGCACAAAGTACAGGTTGAAAATAGGTGTTTTGTCTCTAAACATCAAGGGTAGGGAAAAGAGCAAAGCTTTGCAGCTTGTGAGGGGCTCAGAAATCTCTCAATATTGTCAATTGCAAGATTATGCTATGGAAATCAAGAGAAGTAACCTAGGCAGCACTGTAGTCCTGAAAATGACCGATGAGACATCTGATCCAAGAACACGGCAAAAGGTTTCAGAGAATGTGCGTTTGTTGCTATGGTGCTAACAAGGGATTTTTGAGGGGTTGTAGGCTTTGGTTTGGCGTAGATGGGACATTTCTGAAGGGCCAATGTGGAGAGAGAGAGGGGGGGAGGGGGTCTTGCTTACTGCACTTGGTGCAGATCCTAACAATGGGATCTATCCAATCGTATATGTTGTCATGGAGGGAGAAAACAATGACTCATGGAGTTGGTTCTTAACCCTATTGAAGGCTAATCTAGGCATTTCAGATACAAAAAACTAGACTATAATGCCCGGAAAACACAAAGGGCTAATCCAAGCTTGTGATAGTATTTTTCCTGATGCTGAAATGAGATTTTGTGTCAAACAGTTGCATGAAAATTTGGTGAGTGCAGCTTTAAAGGATGGGAGCTTAGAAAGGCGTCGTGGCCAACTATCAAGGCCACAACATCACCACAATTTATCACGAACTTTGGCAAGATTGTTGGTATTAATGAGGATACTGCCAAGTAGTTAGAGAACAAGTCTTCTTGTCAGTGGAATAGGTCGGGTTTCAGCACACATTCAAAGTGTGACATTTTGCTGAATAACATGTGTGAATCTTTTAATGCAAAGATTCTTGAAAGGAGGGAGCATCCAATTTTTAGCATGTTTGAAAGCTTGAGGGCATTACATGATGGAGAGAATCAGTGAAAACAGTGAAAGAGCAAAAAAGAAGTGAGCTAGAACAGAAATATGCCTTTAAATTTTTAATAAGATTAAGAATAGCGCAGAATTGGCAACTATGTGTGTGACTCACAAGTCGATTGATGGATTGTTTGAGGTTTCCTGCGTTTATGGTGAGCAGTATGTCGTCAATTTGCCAAACAAGACATGTGGATGTAGAAAGTGGGAATTAATCGGGGTTCCTTGCATTCATGCAATTTCAGCATACCGGGCTTCAGGAATACAACCTCATGATATGGTTGACAATTGTTATAGTGTGAAAAAATATTTGGCTGCTTATCAGTTTGGAAATCTGCCACTGAATGGGATGCACAAGTGGGAAAAGTCTAGTGAGAAGGGTCCATTGCCTCCCTTTTATGCTAGGCAAGAGGGAAGACCAAAGAAAAAGAGAAGTCTCTCGTCATGAGATTGTTGAGCCTGTAAAGAAGTCCAACAAAATGGTCAGAAAAGGCCTAGTTATACGTTGTAAATGCTGTGGAGAACAGGGGCACAATATAAGGACTTGCAAAAAGCATAATGAAAGTGAGCCCCAAGTTAACTCCCAACATGAAAATCAAATGCATGAGGCTCAAGATATCTCCCCACAGGAAAGTCAAATAATTGAAAATCATGATATCTCCCATCCTAAAAGTCAAATGATTGAGAATCATAATCTCTACATGGACTTTACACAACCTGAAATGGGCCAAGCTAGTGTAAGTTTTTATTGTAGTTTGTTATTCTTAGCTTTATGTTTGCTAATATTTTCTATATTAGATTTGGTAACTTTCTGTAATTTGCAGGACCAAGTTGAAAGGGGATTCAATTTTCAAGACAAAGGTGTTCATGTTGAAGTTCAACGAGGATTGAATTTGCAGGACCAAGGTGGAACTATTGAAGTTGACAAAGCCCTTTCAATCAGGAAGAAGGTATTAGTATTAGTTAAGACATAATGTTATCAATTTAATATTGCTCTACATTCACTTACTAAAACTTATATTTGGCTGTAGAAATCTATTAGCAATGAAAGACAAATGCAAAGTGGTTAGAGACAACGCTAAGAAGAAAGGATTAACAAGCAAAAGGGGTATAGAGACTGAGGTAAGTACTGATTTGCTTTATTATTATTTATTTTTTTGTCTATGTGATGAATTTTGTGAACCATATTCTAATTCATTTTACATTTTATAGATAAGCCAAGACTTACCATTGGGTGAGTCTGAAAGAATTTCAAAATGGAAAAATATTTGGATTGATTGCACCACCATTTGAGGTTGTTTCTTAGCCAGTTTTGGAGAACAAGAAGAAAGGTTATGTTACTGTTTCTGATGCTGAGGTAATGCTGAGGTAATGTAGATGAGGTAATAGAATCCCTCAAAGTGGAGCAAGATTTGGCCAAGGAGCGGGTGGAGAAATATATGCAAAAAAATCCCACATATCCATTACAATTAGGTGTCATACAGAAGTTTATTGGCCCCGATGTATGATGGGTTTGAGAGAGTTGTATAAGTTTTATGGTGTAACATTGCTGGGTGACTCTAATGAACCATTGCATGGGAAGAGTGTTTATGAGATGTTTGATATCCCAGTACCTAATTTTTTAAGCAAAGGTCAATCTTTTGACAAGAAAGGCAAAGGAAAGAACCGAATTGAAGAGTAGTTTCTTAGTTGTTTATTGCAAGTAGACATTTGGTAGTTGTTATTTGGATGGCGTTTTCCTTAACTATATTTCTTGCTAACTTTGTAGTGTGATAGATCTACCTTAACTGTTATTTTGGATGGTATTTGCATGATGTTACAATGCCTTGTTTTGTTATGAATTGTTGTTTTAGGATTGAATGACATTTGCCTTAATTTGAAAAAGTTTGTTTGGCAGAATCTTTATTGAATTTATAGATGTTATAATGCAGCTTTTTAGACTCATTCGAATGTGTTGTCATTCTCTCTTTCATGCACATTTTGAATTACATGCTAGCCAATTTTGATTATGAAATAGTTGATGAAAAAATAGGTTTTATGCTTGCCAATTTTGATTATGAACTAGTTGATGAAAAATAGGTTTTATGCCGCTATTTGTAATATTGCATCATGTAACATCCACTTTCTCAAAAACATAAGTGAGACACACATGCCCAATAAGGTTTTTGACAAATTATCATATCATTCAAACTTGCCCATCAAGTGTTTGACAAAAGCCGGAACCGAACCAACTCCTAAACTTATATAACATCACAATTGACTAGAAAAACATGGTCCAATTCACTATTTACCTAAACAAGGGGCAAATTGCCGAACAATTACATTAAAAGATTGCTAATCATTTCCTGCAACTATTATACTACAAGAAATAGTCCAAGCACCCTAAATCGAAATAGAGCAGACTGAATCGAACAATACATAAAATTCAAACATCCTCCTTCCTTATCCTTCATTATCCTTTGCAATTGAACCAAGCTTGGAGAAAAATAAGAGTAATTAGGATAAGAATCCATCTTGATCGGCGCCCCAACTTCTCTTTGACCTTCTTAATCTCTTTATCTTCTCGTTCATCCTTCGAAATAGTCCGGGAATTATGACTTGTGCCCTGTCACACATTTCAGGGTCATACATCCGACCATTGAGAGAAAAAGAAAAGCTTTAATGAAGAATCGAATTTCACCGAAAGACAATTTACGAAAATAGTATTGAGTAAACTTACTGGCCATTTAGGGCATTTCAAAAACCTCCTGCCACCATTTTTACCCTTCCAACTAGTTTTCAGCATCGTAATTGCTCCAGCGTTGGCTTGTCCTTCTTCCATGGTCACGAGACCTTTGAAACTGAGGTAGAGGGAATCCAGCGTTGTCCTGTCCTTCTTCCATGGCTACAACAGCGGTGAAACAGATTGAGAGCAAAATTAGAAAGAATAGGTAATGTGGTGTGTTTCAATTGTGACATGACTCATCTTATTAAAGCTGGTTTTGAAGAGTTTGTTGAGATGAATTGATTCCGTTATTGAATAGTGTGGCAGATCATCAAGTCCAGATGAACTCAGTAATTAAGTGCAATGTGTTTTTTATTATTTTACGTGCTATGCATTCAAACTAATAAAAATGATACTTTTTAAAAATAAAACTCTCCAATTGAGGCAAAAGGAATAATAAAATATATTGGTATTCAAATACATTTTTCTAGTTAAATCCCAATTTAACCCATTGTACATTTGAATTACAATATAATTAATTAGCTTATCTTGTTTTACCCCTCTCCATTTAATGAACTAATTCTATGTATTAGTATAAATTTTATGTCATGTCTTGTTTTAGGATTGATTAAGACACTTATTTTTAGTGTCTTATTAAATAATACTATTATTTATGCCTATTGAAATTAGGGCTATAAATGAGACAAGCCACTCGTAAGAGATTCAGTCAAACCTTACATCGAACTCGAGCCAATCTTATATATCAAGACACTAGCCTTTTTACTACATGTAAATAGGTCTTATAGTATCTTGATATAAAAGATATTAAGACATTTATACTAATAGTGTCTTATACAAGCTTTAATATAAGTGTCATATTACATATTTATATAGTTAATATTATAACAATGTCAAAATGATGTCTTTCACTTAACTGTTTAAAAAAAAACAAAAAAAAGAAATTAAGTGTTTCACACTCACGCCTGAAGGCACAAAATCATCTTTGGCACTATCAATTTTTCTTTTGCATTATCTTTAGATATTTTTTACTCTATTTATTGGGTAAATTACCTAAAAACCCCTCGTGGTTAGGGAAAGTTATTATCCGCTCCCCTATCATTTAAAAAGCTACAAAGAACCCCCCCTGTTGTTTTTTGAAATCGGTAACTGTTAAGTTTTCCATCACTTTTAACAGTCAAAAACAAAAGTCAATTACTTTTTAAGTAAAATGACATATTTACCCTTACAAATATAATGTCATTTTTATCATTCATGTAATGACATATTTACCCTTAATAAAAATATAAATATTATTATTTTGTATTTTTTAATTTAATATATTTAATTTCTTTCAAATATTTATACTTTTTTTTTTCTTCTTTCTTTAAATTAAGTTTAACTACTATTTTCCTTTAATTATTGCCACCCTTTCCTTCTGCAAATCATAATTTTGTATCTTAATTGCTATTTTCCCTTTTAAATTACTTTCCTTTACTTAAATTTTCTCCTCTTTCTTTAAATTAAAGCTTAATTACTGCTTTCCTTTCCTTTTACTAAATTTTTTTTTTTTTTTTTTGTATTTTCATTATAGGTTTCCTAGATACAAATAATAGTTGTAGAAATTTATCACTAAAGAAAACTAAATTGCTGAATGAGCAACATAATCATTCTTTTTTAACTAAAAACTCTAAAATTCTATCATTAATTTTGAGAAGAACTTTACATTTCAGTTGAATTTCTTTCGAGAGAAGAAAGACAAATGAATTGAGGTAAAACACAAAAAAAAAAACCCAAAACTCAAAATCTATGGAAATTGAACTTAGAACTAATTCAACAGCAGCCAAAACCCATCTCTCAGAATAAAACAAGAGCCCAGAAAAAGAAAAAAAAAATCCTTCCAATAATGCCAAAAAAAAAGAAAAAAAACTTCGATTGGCTTCAAACCCAGAACATATCCCAATAAAGCACCCAAAAAAAAAACACTGCAATGACTTCAACCCAAATTTCCCGCCTCTATTCGTCCAGATCCGCCGGTTTCTAAGTGGCTTCAGACCGAATTTGCCGCCTCTATTCGTCCAGATTATTACCCAGATCTGATGGCTTCATCATCACCACCGATAACAAAAAACAAGTGTTTATTGAACGATTCATCATCACCAGATCTGCTCCATCTGCCACGCATCGAACTCAAGAGCACCACCGAAGCACACAACACCAGCGAGTCGTATGTAGCAGTCGATTTATGGCCCAGCGAAATGACTGATGCGCCGACAAAGAAGTGTAGAAGGGGACTGATGTGTGATGGAGGGGAAGGGGAAGGGAAGAGTTATACGTGATGGGGGCAGCCTGGGAAGGTGGGGGGAGAGATGAGAGAATGTGATCGAGTGGGTAAAAATTAGGTGCAGGGATGATTTTAGGGTAAAGACTGTTGGGGCTTAAGGAATGTAATATATATTATAAGTAAAAAATAATAATAATAAAAAAGTAAAATGACAAAAGTAACCTTCGGGCTGTTAAATATGACGGAGAATTCAAATGTTACAGATTTCAGAAAATAATAAGGGGGTTCTTTATAGCTTTTTAAACGATTGGGGGCGGATAATAACTTTCGCTAACCATAGGGGGTTTTAGGTAATTTATCCCTATTTATTTTATTAACAATAGTTATCAATTTAGAGTGAGTTAGTTTTTTTAACTTTTATTGTTTAAATTTTAATAATTGTATCTTTAAATTTATAGATTATTAAATCAAACTTGAGTGTTTGCGTTGAATTTAAATTGGAATTTTTTTTATCTTTTATCATCAATTGTGATCAAATTTAAGCACTCCCTTTTGTACTAATTATTTTTCTTTCTAATTATTGTTTATAACTTCTTGTTGGATGTTCTTTACTCTATTTATTTTTTTAATTTAGTTATTTAATTTAAATGTTAGTTTATTACTTATTTATTCATTTTTATAGTTTAGATTTTTAGTATTTGTATGTTTAAATTTATAGATTAGTAAATCAATTATTGGTATTTGGGTTGAATCAAGAAAATGAAGTAATTGAAATTTTTGTAAAAGGAAAATAAAAGTTTAAAATTTTCAAAACCAATAGTTAAGAAAAGAAATAAAGAAAAGTTTACATAGAAGAGTTAGGCCTTCCATATTCCAAATTCATCAGTAAACAAGAATTTACTAAACGCAGACAAAAGTTTTATATTAAAAAAAGAGTGAACAATAAAAAATATCACTGTACGTTGTCATAGTTCACACTTGAGTCGTCATACTTTCTTTCCTCCTAAACATCATAAATATTTTTAAAATGCGTTATTTATGTCATTGGAGCTGACAAAACCGTTATATTTCACGGAATGAGTTGCAAATGCATTGCACATATATTTTTCCAAAGGTATCTTAGTCTTATTGAGTGAAAGTACCAAAAACCCTCATCTTCCTCATTCTTCAAAATTCACCACCGTCGTACTGCTGATGCCACCATCCTCCTTCAGTAAAGAGATACTCTATAAGAGGTCAAGTGTCACTTTCATGAAATATTAGAGCTACTTAGTACAGAGATACATGTACTTTAGAAGAGGTCAAGTGCCACTTTCATGTATTAAAGCTACTTAGTAAAGCGATACTCTATAAGAGGTTAAATGCCACTTTCATGGAGTATTAGAGATACTCTATAAGATGTCAAGTGCCATTCTTCATGGACTATTAGATCTACTTCGTCACTAGTAAAAAGATACTCTATAAAAAATCAAGCGTCACTTTCATGGAGTATTAGAGCTACTCTATAAGAGGTTAAGTGCCACTCTTCATTGAGTATAAGAGTTATTTCATCACTAGTAATGAAATACTCGATAATAGATTTCATGAAGTATTAGAGCTACTTAGTAAAGAGATACTCTATACGAGTTTAAGTGGCACTTTCATGGAATATTAGAGATACTCTATAAGAGAAGTGTCACTCTTCATGGAGAATTAGAACTTGTTTGTCACTAGTAAAGAGATACTCTGTAAGAGGTCAAGTAGCTATTTCATGTCGTATTAGAGTTGTTTAGTAAAGAGATACTTTATAAGAGATCAAGTGCCATTTTCATTTAATATTAGAGGTACTTCGACAACTCCCGCTTTTAATAGTAGTATTAAAAATAAAAACTAACGTGTGAAACACAACCTACATGAACCCGCGGCATGCAAGTCTTTGTGACCAAAGATATATGCGTTGATATTCTTTCCAAATGTTGTCTGGTAGATTCTAATGATTAAGTTAAACGATAAAAAGAAAAAAAAAATACACTAGGGGTTTAGTTGTCGAAGTTTTGAGCATGTTTGTTGACAAATGTGTTTGAAGTCCAAATGTTTATTTTGGAATGAAGCTATCTTTTCTTGTGTTTATGGTCATCGTGTCTTATTATTCTTGTGTAATTCATATGCACTTTTTTTTGTTTTTTAATGTGGGCGATGTAAGTTAATCAATCTATGCGCAGCGGAATAATATAGATTGAACATGCCAAGATCAATTTGCAATCATATGAATAATATAATATACCAGATCAGATGTTACCTCGAAAGCAAATCCATCAGCAATATTTAGGAGATCCACGAACGATATGCATGGAGATGAAACTGATCACGAGCAGCACAATTGTCCGGCCTCTAGCAGTATCCACACGAACAACAGTAAGTAGGATCCTTCCAAAGGATTGATCAGTCAGAGAATTGACAGCTAGATCACTGTATACAAGATGTTGTATCTCATTCTAATGACTAGGGCTATATTTATAGATATCAGAATGGTGTAAACCTATTACCAGTAGGAAACCTAATAGAATATGAAACCTAACATAAATTGGAAACCATTATTAGATATTTATCAATAAGTTCTTATAGTTAATTTATCCTATAAATTAACCCATAATATATCATTTTAACCCAATCAGTTATTCTTATGTGTGTGACCCTTTAGGTTCCTAAAACACGTTGGCAATAAATATAAATTATAATTCCATAATTTAATTGACTTTAGGACATAAACCCAACAAACTCCCACTTGGCCTAAAGACAATTGGCTATGTGATTTTGAAATTAATTTACTTATATTTATAGATCAAGATTGGCATCTAGCTAGGCATCATGACCACCCAAGTGTTAAGAAACCATCATGTGATCGACTTAACCTTTCTATGAACGGATTCCGTGGAATTAACATCCTTTCACCATACCATATCCTAATTAGGTCAAGATTAAGGATCTGTGCCAACTCTTAATGAACTAATTATTTCTTTGCTTGTTCCCGAAATATAACTCCTTGAAGTCGAATTTAGAACTATTCTAAAATCACTTCTAGTTTGCGCAAACATTTTAAGTTATATTTCAACAAGTGGCCATAACTGGATATACTTTTCCTACTATTGGAAGTGGTGAATTCTTTGTTGATCATAAACTTCCATCCATGTTTCATACTATACTCAACTCTTAAAGCACACATAACCAACTAAGGTTAAGGACCAAAAAAGTGAAAGTATATAATTTACACTCTGGATACACTTATGATCTCAAGTCGAAAGATTTATTTACACTACCATTATGTAGAGATTTATTTCATTGGCACTCAAATAGATCACCTCATGAAAATCTCTAGACAAGTCAATCCAATAAACTTGTTCTCTTAACAAGCATCCACATATTGGCTTTTGTCCCACACAATAGTCAATGAGATCAACTATTTTCTCATTTAGGAAGAAAGTATAAAATGTGCTAGTCTATCCGTATTAACAATGTCCCATCTTATTAATACAATGACTAGGGATTATTTAAAAATAATGTATAAATATAGAAAGAATCTCTTCATCATAACCCTTATGATTTCTTTCATACAAATATTACTCTAGAGACTTTATCATATACTTAATGTAATAAAACAAATAAGATAAATGATAAATAATTCCATATCACATATTTTGCATAAATTTGAAAATATAAACAAAGTGTAAGGATAAAAATCAATTAGTTTTTCTCCATCCCCCTAACTCTCCCACTTGGACTAAGATCAATTTCTAATAATTATTTTAATCCACTGATAAACAAATTTATCTTGAGAGAATATCAACTCTGTCATTGATCAACATCAATTGATAATACCTAATACATAATTGGATCATTGATGAGACTTCAATTTCCATTTTCAAAATAGAATTTCTTATGCTAAGTTCAATGAAGAACTAGATCCAAACAGTTTCCAAAACTCTTTAATGTATTATAGCATATGCTGTATAATAGTCATAGTGTTTGGCATGTAAGTATTTCAACATTTAACACTATTATAAAGAGTATGTATGCAAATTTCTTTTATCTTCGCAAGATAAAATTGTATAAAGTTTGACTAAGTTTGTTTGACCTATGATAAAAAGAATAATTTTATAATATTTTCAAAATATTTATAATATTCTTAACTATCATCATCAAGTGACTCTCACTTGAACCTGCTCAATTTGTTCACAACAATTAGAGCATAACATAGTCGCTTACATATTATAATACACCAATATAATCCAACAATTAGTATGTATGGAAACAATTGTATATTATTTAGTGGCATGCTACACTTAGCATTCAGCGTATGTACATCGAGCAATATTTATAATTTATGTTGCTAGATTTTGACTTACAAAGTCTATATTATTTCTGTAATTCAAAAACTTTTCTTGAACTATCATACAAATAAATACTACTTTAAAGGTATTCCTTCTCCGTATACAATGTGTCCAACACAATGTAATGGAAAATACTTGTTCTCCCACTAATTGATTTGTATACATAAGATTCGTAATCATTTTGACAAAATCAAATGAATTTTACTCAAAATATTAGAATCCATATAAAATTTCTTTTATATTGTATACCTTATTACGATCATTGGATATAAAATTGAATTATAATATATAATTCATTAAGTCGAATGTAATTTTATATCTTTTGATCATAACATGAGACCACTTGATTCACCCTTTTATGTGAAAATTTAAGTCTACCATATCATGATGTTATTAAACATGTTGTTCCATAAGTTGATTTTACAAATTTGTGGTTATGAATAATTCATTTGTATATTATTTCTCCCACTAACCTTTCTAGAAGAAATGATTTACACTAGAAAGATACTTTGCCATAATATAGCTTGGGTTCCTGAAATAATATCTGTAACCA
The DNA here is from genome assembly GCA_016801395.1 of Leptodermis oblonga. NCBI lineage: Eukaryota > Viridiplantae > Streptophyta > Magnoliopsida > Gentianales > Rubiaceae > Leptodermis > Leptodermis oblonga. The sequence continues at coordinate 31,076,329 of CM028755.1, forward strand.
AATCAAATTTGGATACTCTCACAAATAGATAACTGATTAGATTTAGTCATAATACAATCTAATAGTAATTAACCATTGCATGTGAATGTGCTAACTCAAACATTTTTCAAAATTTGATTAACTGTTAACCTTTTTCACATATGGTATCAACTTGTCGACTGAAACATGGTATAACAAGTAGGAGATAAGTATAATGGCATAAATAGATTGATTGAAAACTACATAACTTACAACTGATCAAATATGTCAAATGTATTAGATCTTAATTTATACAACACCAAATATATATACATATCCAGTGTTTATAAATTATAAGAAAATCACATTTTTTTAGATAACATCGCCTTTGAATAATGTATATACTATTGCAGTGTCATTGCAAAAATACTTTTATCAAACTTTTCAAAATTCATTTTATTTTTGAACAAATCAAAATCCCACAACACTTAGCAAAGTGTAAACTTGAGACAAAATGAATTAAGAAAATCACATTTAGTAAAATTATCATAAAACTACATATATAGAAGTATTATTTAAGATAATTTACAATGTTTCTACCTTTTACCAAAGAAAATGTAATTTGGTCAATTTTACTAGTACATGAAATTTACATATCATATTGATTCCAAACCAAAAGTCTCAAATTATAATGATACAATTTGAATATATGTAAATATAGTCACACAACCAAATAAACTGTGTTATTTAAATTTGACTTTTTTAAGATTAATAAAATCATTGAATTTAAGGAACAGTTTAAAACTAGACTCCGCCAATATAAAATCACTTATATATGAGTCAATCCATCCTTACATGATAAACATGATGTAGGATTATTTTAGTCCAACTAAAACATTCAATAATTTGATTTTAAATTCAAATGAAATAGAATAATTCTCATAGCCAATATTGCAATACCTGCTTTATTTAGTAGCTATAATTATTTATTTCATATTAATTTATCAATCTACTTATTTTAGACCATATGTATCCAAATATATATTTAACTTGATATCATATACATCATAGGTCTAAACTTCAAATAGAGAGATAAATATCCATTTCATTTGTACTACAAAAGAAATTCAGCAATTTTTTTGATTCCAAGTACAAACTTTTGCAGTCATTTTTTAATCACTTTGGCTTATTTGAATCAATGATTGCTCACATCCTTTTGAATGAGTGAACTATCATATCTTATTCTTTGTCTGATAAGAGTAAGGATTGACTATATATTCAAATAAAATTTGAACATTTGCCCAACTAAGATTGCAAATTAAATTTCAAATCTCACTATGTATCACTTAAGATACTTAAGTAAGCAAGAAAATTTAATCATTTGTCAGTGTCAACAATTTAGAATTAAAAGTTTTCCTGATATAAATCTTATATCATTCCAAACTTAATGCTTACCATAAATATTCCAATTGTCTAGATATCATCTTAGCCATAAAATCAAAATAGCCAAATAACTTTAGATTGAGAGACATTTTCAAAATTTATGTCAAGTGATAATCAAGAAAATTGAGGCCATCTACTTAGTAAATTCTAAAAGAATACTCATATAATTCCATAACATAAATATTAAATAAATAAATCAGAATATTTTATTTATGCATTTAATAAAACCAAAGTATAAAAGATATGGATAATGAATAAATTTTGATTTTGCTCCCACTATTTTGTTCAAATCAATAACCCTTAAATATTGATTCGAGAATTATCTTATAATTCTTAGTGGGCTAGGACCCCCATTAATTATTTTGACCTTGATAAATACCAACAAATCAATTGCAACTCCCAGATCATTAGGCTACCAACCATTGGTATGCACGATATATGTGTCATCTAATCCTTACCTCAGAATATATAACCTTGATAAAAATCAACAAATTATATATTTTGTTAAGTCAGACCCATTATCCATAATAAACAACTCATTAATGATTGAACAACCTTGAAAAAATCTAACAAGTTATTCACACGACAACAGTTATTTCGCTATGATAATGGAAGGCATAATGACTTAATATATGCTGCTTGAAAACATAAAATATGAATAATCTCAAAATTTTATGTTTCAATAACTAAATCCATTTCAAGGAGATCGCATCTCAAAAGCCAAAAAAATACATTATCGATAGAACAACTTTGATAAAAATCAACAAGTTAATTCCAACAATAATATCATAATTTGCTACGTTAATGGGGCAACAACTTAAGGGATTTTATTTTAAACAATTATAAAATTGCATCAATTATATGCAACATATAAATAAATGACAAATTTAGCATACCATATGCAATCATATAACTCAGTAAATGAACAAATTATCACATCAAAAATTTAATTAAATGTTGCATATAAACATGTAATTAAATTAAGCATATTTAATATTTAATTATGGATCTATGTGTATACTTATTTCTAATCCAATTAGAAATAACATTATTCTTGAATTATTTTGAGAAGTCATTAGGGATTTTTCTTCAATAGTTAAAATTAAAATTTCCAAAATTGAAATTAAACTCTCATCGTCTAAGACTCATTTCTCCCACTTTTGATTTAATCAAAAACTATTTTGGAATTTAACTTAGAACCTTTTCCATAATATTAATCCAATTAAAATATGGAACTTTTCTAAATAAAACACCTCTCAAAATTTTAAATCCAATTTAAAATTTACGAGTTTCTAAAATAAAGTCAATACCTCAATCCAATTGATAATTGACAAATTCACAAGATTATCAATCTAAATTACAATTTATAATTTAATAAAATTAAATGTAAAAAGTAATTTTAACTTAAACACTTATGAAATTAGATGACCTTTAAAATTATTAATTTCCAAAATTAATAAATTCCTAAATTCCAATCCAATTGAAATTTATAAATGTCCTTCAAAGTAAAATTAACCTGTAATTTAAATTTGAAATCTTCTAAATCTAATTTAGAAAATTTAAACATTATAAAACAATCAAATTAATCACTAGTTATATCTTAATCCAATTAAAATATAACACCTAATTTATTTTATTTTATAATTAAAACTCTTTTGGAAAATAATTTTACAACAAGAAAATCAAATTTAAATCTTTAAAAGACAGCCTAATAATTAAATCAAATAATATTTGAAAAATAGACCAAGTCCAAATATTTAAAATAGGCTGAAATTTTATTAAAACTGATTTGAAATTTGTAAATGAGCCCAATAATAAAATCAGTATAAAATTACCTTTCTTTAGGCAAAACTATTTTACATTCAGCCGAGCCATCATTTGTAAAATTTGGCCCAGAAGTTTGAAGGAGCTTAGACAAAAAAAAAATGAAAGCAGCAGAACTGGGCAGCATGGCCCAATTCTCTATCAGGCTAAGTGCATAAACGGGCTAGGGTTTCCCTCAGCCCAATTGTGCCAAAGACAAGAAAGGCCTTCCTTTGAGCCGCATCACCGGCGTTGAAGGAGCCGTCTTCTCCGGCTGTCCCGCACATTGCCTCTCCGGCATCACCGACATCAACGACTCAAACAGGAAAGTTCTGATCGCATCGTTTTCGGATGTCATCACTCGCGGCCAGATTTTACTGGTTGCGCAGCGTTGCTGGCTGTTGCTGCTGGTGCTTTCGCACTACCGGAGCCCGCCGAAACCGCGACCAGAACGGTTCTGAACCTTCTGGTTCACCAGCGTCACCGACTCTCTGCGACCAGATCTGTTCCTGGTCGCGACAGCCGTGTCCTGACGCCGGCTGCTTCGTCTGCTTGGCCGCGCAACCAGATCCAATCTGGTCGTGGCCAAGCGCTAGCGGTGCGCCGTTCTGGTCCAATCACAACCCGACAATTGCAGTAATCATATCTGAAAATTACAATTGCAGAGAGCACGGGAAGAATAATCTAATCTGGAAAAAAATTGTTTTCCAATTTCGTCATCCCGCAGCGTTTTCAGATTTCGTTTTGAAAATTATGAATTCCTTACTCTTTTGAAGATCAGGACCTTTTGTCTGTAAGTTTGTTTTCTTTTCCCGAAGACATCCCAATTGTTTTGTTTGAAAAAATAGCAACCACCGATGGACTCTTTGTTAGTAAACGTTCAGAAAGTGAGATCTACTTCTAGATTCTGACTGCTAATTTTCAAGCCCAATCCAAAACCAAAAGGTTTTGAAAAACCGCTATGTCAAAACAAATTTTCGGCAAACTGTGATCTGATTTCCACAAATCAAATATTCAGTTTAAAACCCTTTGAAATTATACTTCTTATAATCTTAATCAAGAATTATACACAATTTATGCGCAGCGGAATAAATATAGATTGAACATGCTAAGATTACTTTGCAATCATATGAATAATATAATATACCAGATCAGATGTTATCTCAAAAGCAAATCCATCAGCAATATTTAGGAGATCCACGAACAATATACATGGAGATGAAATTGATTACGAGCCGTACAATTGTCCGACCTCTAACGGTATCCACACGAACAACCGTAATTGAGATCTTTCCAAAGGATTGCTAGATTATTGTATACAAGATGTTGTATCTCATTACAATGACTGTGACTATATTTATAAGGGTGGTGGGAGTGATAAACCCAGAAAAGCAGGTTTATCACGCCACATCAGCGCCACATCAAAACCAAAAACCCACCCACTTTTATAAACCTACCTCAGCAACAATAAACTCAGAAAAACAACTTCATCACGGGTCTCACTAATAAATAACTATATACATATTCATTTATACCTTTTTAATTATAATTTATCAACTATGTTTAATTATAAATTTATTTTAATTTATTAAAATATTTAATTTCGTAAATTACATAATTCAATAAACCACAAGAAAAAAATTATATAATTAGTAAAATATTATATAAAAGACGGCTAGTTCTTAATGTCTAGTTTACAACAACTAAAATTACATAAGTCAAACTAAAATCAATAGTTGTAAAACATTTTAAATTTTAATTAAAACAGATTTTACATAATTGCTAAAAAACTAAAAAATAAAATTACATAATTACAAAATTGGATTTTTCTATTGTAAAAATTCATTTCCAAAAATTGATTGAAAAATTGTATGATTTGGATGAGGAGTAGAGAAATATTAGAATTGATAGGTATTTATAGAAAAATAAATAGTAAAAAAAAGAATTTAAAACAAATAAATTAAAAAGATCCAATGGAAGGCAAAAAAAAAAATGAAGGAAAAAAATGAATTAAAAAAATTGAAGGAAAAATACTAACGGCTATAAGTTGAATTAAAAAAAAACAAATAAATATTAATGGCTAGCAAGATGGAAAAAAAAAAAAAAATTGGCTGGTGGCAGACAACTAGCAGTTCCTCCCACTCTCGAGTGGGAGGAACTAGCTACAGGAGCGCTGCACTCCCCTGGCGGGTGGGGCCCACCAAATTCCACAAACCCAGCTTTTGTTTTCAGAAGCTGGGTTTGTGAGGTGGCAAAAATGGAGTGGTGTTTTGTGGGTTTTGCTGGGTTTAAACCCAGCAAAAACCCACCACTCCCACTACTCTAAATATCAGAATGGTATAAACCTATTACCAGTAAGAAACCTAATAGAATTGGAAACTATTATTAGATATTTATCAATAAATCTTAGTTAATTTATCTAATAAATTAACCCATAATATATCATTTTAACCTAATAAAATTAGTTATTTTTATGTGTGTGACTCTTTAAATTTCTAAAACACGTTAGCAATAAATATAAATTATAATTTCATAATTTAATTGGTTTTAGGACATAAACCCAACAGGCTATGCCTTTATTGAATCAGTGGGAAAATTTTAAAGCAAATACAGGAGTTGTTCATAGTCTAATAAACGGAATCTGTGTAAGGACTGATGTGAAAAATTCACAAAGTCCATCAGGAAGGGGCCCTTGCTGGAAAGTGATTCTGGGATAGGTGTGACTGATGTATCTTGGGTAGAGACTTCTATTACTGCAATGAAAGGAAGATCTATTACTACAAAGGGATGAACGATCATTTGCCTCGTAACGACAAGAGCAGTGTCCTTTTGGCATTGGGATAGTCCAGAACCCTCTACATCAGTGTGGGGCTGAAAGAGAGGCTTTGGTATTGTATGAGTGGAGGGAGAAGCTTTTCCTGCTTTGAAGCTTTGGGTTTTTCTGAGGCTTTCAGCTGCGAGTGCATTTAGCCAAGGAGTGGCCTAGGGTTTTTCTAGGCGGTTGGGATATGATATGCGCTAGGGTTTTGCTAAGTGGTTGGGAGAGGAGAGTGACCTTCGTGTTTCAATTATAACACATGAGATAACTATCACCCAAGATATTATATAGGAAGAAAATGTCATTTACCCTGCAAAAAATTTATATAAAAAAAAAAAGAAAATCAAATGAATGACTGCCAAACAATTTTAGTTCTCAGCCTCTAAGTCTCATTTTGAATGTCGCTATTTTTTTTTCAAAGCTCTAATATTTTGAGAATTTCAAATTCCATTAACAATATATATGAAAACAAAATCATGGATTTTACACAGATAGGTAGACTTTCTTTTTTATTTTTCTTGAAAAAGATAGGTAGACATTTCAGTTTCTTATTATTATATTATATTAGTTTTCAATTCTTGCATCCTTAAAAGAATGAACAATTTAAAATGTACTTATACTTTTCAATTATGTTCACTTTTATACTTAAATTTTTTTTTAACCTTGAATATATTTATACTAATTTAAAGGGGCTCAAAATGTACTGAAATCGTTAAGTTCTAACGGGACTGGCTGAACTCTTTCCTCATGCGTTTCACATGCCTAATTTAAATGGTACTTTTGTCATTTAATTAAAAAAAAAAACCAATAATGTAAAAGTAATTAATAAAAAAAGCTACCTCTTCCTCTCTCCTCCCTAATGTCATCCCGTCACTCCTCCCTCCGTCCACCCACCACCACAGCCGCCACCCTTCTCACTCCACCCATTGTCGCCGCTGCAACTGCTCCGGGAACCTCAAATCCAATCGCGACCCGCAACCACTTGTCGAACAATCGCTACTACTGCTTTTCTAATTCTCTTCCCCATTCTTCTTTATTTTTCTTTCTCGTTTTTACATCTTCCAAATTTCTCTGCTCTGTGCTAACTTTTTCCAGGTTTCAGACCCAGTCGCAACATCGACCAATCAAGATTTTAGATCCAGTCGACAGCCACCCAAATCCAAAACAACTGCGATTTTCTTCTTCTTCTTCACCCTCTTTATTTTCTCTTCTTATGTTTTTTTGGAAATAGAAATTAAAGAGTTGAAACCAAACAACACCTTGCAATTGCTTTATCAAATCTAACCCGCACCAATTCTATTCACATCAGATACACTATTTTGTTGATTGTTTAGGTAACTCTTCTTCATTGTTTGCATATTGTTGATGTGCCACATACGGAGAGATTAGTTGAAGAAGTGTTTTTCGCTCTTGATTTCCGTGTTAGCCATTTGAAACTTTGATCAAACTTTTTGTTGTTTGGTTTTGTCGGTTCAAAGTCGAAGCTTGTGACTTTCATTTTGTTCGCGGGTTGCTATTTTTTGGTACAATGAAACGGATGGTAATCATAGAGGCATGAAATTAAAGAGTGGACAATGGCAACGATGAGTGGACTGATGAGGGAAGGAGGGGACGGACGTGATGGGTGGGTGGCGGGAGGCGTGACATGATGGCATTAGGGAGGAGAGAGGAAGAGGTAGTTTTTTATTAATTACTTTTACTTTATTGGTTTTCTTAGTGAAGGACAAAAACACCCCTTTAATTAGGACCGGAGACGCACGAGCAAGAAGTTTCATCAGTCCTATTAGGATTTAGGGTTTGTTCTTTTACCGGTTTGAGACTGAGTCTGAATTTTTAGGTACAGACCAAATGGGTTGAGACCCAAAACAAAGAAACGTCGTTCTCAGACTCGGGTCTAGAACACAAATTCCACCACCACCCGGTCCGCCCTGCCGCCGCGTCGCCGCCGCCTCCGCCGCCGCCGGAGAGGGCAAAAACCTAAATCCCCAAATCAACTTTTCTTCTTCTTCTTCTTTTTTCTGTTTCAATAAAACCCATTTGAGTTTGAAGTTTTAATTTTATGAAGAAGAAATGTTCTTTTGTCGGCTGGGTTTGTTCTTCAAGTCGAAGAAGAAGTCGAAGAAGAAACGGAATCGATCGAAGAAGAAAAGGAATCGATCGAATGGGTTTTTTCTTCAAGGAAGAAGAAAAGGAATCGATCGAAGAAGAAAAGGAATCGATCGAATGGGTTTGTTCTTCAAGGAAGAAGAAATGGACGAAGAAGAAAAGGAATCGAACAGGCCCTTCGACTTCGATCTTCAATCTGCAAAACCCAAAAAAAAGGAAGAAGAAGAAGAAGAAGAAGAGGAGGAAGAGGAAGGGAAGAATTGCTATGAAGAACACAGCATCGGGAAGAAGAAGAAGAAGAAGAAGAAGAAGGAGGAGGAGAAGAAGGAGAAGGAGGAGGAAGGGAAGAATTGAGAAGAAGAAGAAGACAGCACCGGGAAGAAGAAGAAGGAGAAGAAGAAGAAGTGGGTGGCACTGGCGGCGGCGGGAGGAGGTCAGCGGCGGCAGGAGGAGGTCAGCGGCGGCGGGAATGGGTTTGTGACCCGGGTCTGAGAATTGGGTAAAGAACATTAGGTTGGATTAATTTTTGGGTTGAGACCCAAAAAAAAGCCAGAGACCCGGGTAAAAGAACAGGCCCTTAATGATTCTAATACATTTTCAGTCCCTTTAAATTAATATAGATATATTTTTGAATACAAAAATATATATATATATATATAAGTATAAAAGCAGATACAATTAAAAAATATAAATATATTTTGAACTATTTACTCTCTTCAAAAATTAAACTTATGACCTTAGAGTTACAAGGTTCTCCATTAACTACCACCTCAACCCTCCCCAATTTCTTACTACTTATTTTACTTCATAGCTGATGAGTCAAACGAGACATTCAAGATGTCTACAAACAAATTTTCATAACAAAAGCCAACCAATGCATAAAAAAAAAAAAAAAAAAGTACCTTCGCAAATGTACGTAAGATAGTGAAAAGGTTACCTTAAGTACAAGTGGGAGTGGCTCGAAAAACAAAAAACAAAAACAAAAACAAAAACAAAACGTTCCACAATATGCAGATGAACAAATCCAGAAAAGAAAGTTAGAGACAGTAAGGCAGGAAAACAATATGTTAGGAGGTACTTGTTTAGAGGTTTTTGGAGTTAAAAATGGGAATGGAAATGAAATGTGAGTGTTTAGTTGGGGAGTTTCATTTCTCGAACCCCACCCTCATATCCCATTTTCTTTTAATTATCCATTCCTCTCCATTTTGAGAGGAATGGAAATGATTCCCTTGTATAACTATTTTTTGTGTCGTTTTTTATTTTAAAAAAATTTAATTAGTAAAAATTATCTTTATAATACATATAAATATAGATAGTTTATAATATATTAAATATTCAAGTATAAAAAAAAATAAAATAAATTTTATTTTTGAACCAAACAACATCAATGGTAATCATAATCATTTCCTATCACAAACCAAACAACACAAATACAATGATTATCTCTAATATCATTCCTCACTACTATCAATCTCATTCCCCTCTTAGAACCAAGCACACCCTTACACTTTTCAGCTAGCGCTACGTTCTAAAAGTAAGTGCAGCATTCTGCTGAACAAAACATGCAACAATATGTTACACAATGCAGCACTTGCATAAAAAGCAATGAAAAGCCAACTCTTCTATAGATTCTGCACCTGTGAGATCTAGGGAATCAAGGTAAAAGGCGAGTTCAATGCAGTACTCACATTCACCTCAAACTGGGATTCAACTGCATTCCATCGCGTTTTCAATGAGTTCATTAATGCGTAATAGTATGACACTACAACAATGGTTAAATGAGCCAACCATCAAATGGAATACCAAGGAGCAGCTATACAAGGTGCCTTCAAGAAAGGGGAAAAAAAAAAAAAAGGGGGCAGCCCGATGGGTTCGGGGAAGGCACGGGCTATTAAAGCTAGATGTACACAAACATGCTCAAGCACATTGTGATATTTTTAATCCTCCAAGGCTCGTTATCAAAAGAGATGAAACACCTGATCTTATTCTCCATCTCATGCAATAATTTCACCATGCATAGAAGTCAATTTGGTCTATGTCTCCCTAATCAGCCACAAAGCTCATCAAGAAGTCTCGACGGGATGCTGCAGGATGGCTGGGGATTTCAATTAATCCTGATGTGCACACTTCCCAATTCCTTTTATCACTTAGTATACCATACGTCCATGTCTGCATCAACAAGCACCTTATTAATCTTGCAGCAAGGAAAAAAGAAAAAGAGAAAAAAAAAAAAAGCCTTCCGGACCAAAAGTCAACAGTTATTACATAGAGGGATCTACTAGTTTGAGCTTATATAATTCCTTTATCTGAGCCCCTAAATTATGATTATATAATCCTGTAGACAAGCAAGGAAAGAATAATACTTATATTCAAAAAATATTAGGAAAAACACAGGTGGTCAACTGGATCTCCAAATGAGTGTATTCAAAGCAGCAGGGTTTAGGACTGCCTTTTTGACTACCTTATGGACTACTTTTATTTGATACACATGGATTCGATAAAAGTTCAATTATGACACAGAAGTTCAAGTCATTAGCGAATTGTTCATGATGTTGAGTTATTATTTATCTAAAGTCATTAAGCATATTAACAAACAGAACCACACAAATAACAAAAGATAGCACATTTTTATGCCAGTTGAAACAGAAAAAACACAGCTGCACTAGTACCAAGAAATTGCACACTTTTATGCCAGTTGACTCAGAAAACAGAGTTCAATGACTTTCAGAAGATAAAGATCGTGTAACAAACCACAAGAAAATGGTAAATCTCACAAAACCATTATGCACAAACCTTTTGGGAAAAAGGGGGGAAAAAAAATGTGTTTGTGCAATGATATCTCAAGTACAAAGATGCAGAACCCAGACTAAAACAAAAATGCCGACATTCTTTTTGTTTTTATGGTGCAGCATATGGAACTATTCAACATTGACGGGTACCTAGAACTAAAGGTGTAAAAGCTTCCGTCTGTCCCTGTAATACATACTACAAATTTTAAAGTGAACCACAAAAAACCTCCTATATATAGATGCATAAATGACAACTAATAGTGGCCAGAAAAGGGCTTCTTGTGTTAGTTATTAGGGTATGAACATTATTCATACCTGCAATACCCAACTTTTACCGTACTTCCAACATCAAGTGGCGATAACTGCGTCCTCTTACATTCCACTGCCATGTGTACTGCATTAATTCCTTAAAATTCATTTGCATCCGCTGCTGAACAAGCCTGCAGAATTACACCGAGTCAAAGCAATTGGTTTCATATAGCAGCTTCTATGATCAATTTCAGTTTCTTACCATCGCACTAGGCATCTCTGAACACCACGTGTTATTGGCCGAATGAATGATGGGTCACGTTGTGCATATAGCAGACCAACCTATAGAACAATTACATTAGTAGCTTGCAATGAAGGGAAATTTACATGCATCCAAATTTACAATACAAATGCACAAAGATGTTTCCTACATTGCCTTCATTACTGTACAGTTGATCCAAGGACAACTTAACTACCATTCTTAAGATAAATATACTGTCAATTAAACTGAGAATCTGACTTGAAATTTATATACAGCATGTTTGTAACATCTTTGAAACTTTTCAAAGGCTAAAGAATCATTCTTTTCAAACAAGTTCTCATTTTTTATAATTAGAGGAAAGTATGACTCTTTCACCGCAGCAATCCAACCTAAGATGACTATTAAATTTAAATTAAGAATGCAGTAATAGTTCACACTGGATCATGGTTGCAAGTAAATATATAACAGTACTCTTTTTAAAAACCAAAAAAAACCTGGGTAAACAAATACACACACACATTTTTGGAAAAAAAAAAATCAACAAAAAATATTTATATCATTCCATTAATAAATTTGACTACAACAACAACAACAAACCATTATCCCATTATGCAGATCTCATCGTCATATTCGGTCGAGACACTCTGTTTCGTTTATATTTAACTATAACATGCCTGTTTTTATATTTTTCCTTCCAAATCTTTTTAGGCCTTCCCCTTCCCCTTTTATTATGAGTTAATGTTTATTTTTTACCAATAGTATTGGGGGCATATATGGGTCTTCAACAAATATGTCCCATCTTAAACTTATTTCTCTCATTTTCCCATCTATTGAAGTCACTCCTACTTTCTTTCTAATGCATTGATTTCTATCTAGCCTAGTATGTCCACACTACCAAAAAATGGCAAAAGACATATACCTTCATTGTGGTTTGGCTAAGGGACGAGTATCTCCCCGATAGTTTTAAATCTATTTGGATTAGCTTGAGATATTAACAATAATTCTTATAACTAATGTCTGTTATTATTCTTCCCAAAACACCCTTGATACCAAACTTCACTCTCCCATTATCCGAAAAATATAATTTTGTATGAACCCCTTTGAAGCCACCGATGGAAAACATCTCACCTCCTAGACCCTTTTCAACAGCAACAATCTGTCAATGCACTGATCGACAATCTTCCACCTACTTCAAATTTAATTAGTCTAATCTCAATATCTTACCTTTGACTAAAACCTGCTCTCCTCCAGAGGAATTTTCTCTCACAAGCAAGTTAACTATCATTTTCTCAAAAAGTAAGAGAAGAAAATTGGACAGAAAATCAGAAATTGCGAGTAGAGTTATTGAAAGGATAGACCATTGATAATCTTAAACATTTGAGGCATCACAAGGAAGATTGTTTCACAGTGAGAGGAAAATGTTAGACATCTTCACTCGTGAAGACTAGCATGGAATCAAGCTTCAATAAGTGTACAATTTTATTTTATTTTTTATTTTCCTATCACATGAGTACCTACACTTGCTTCAGAAGGGATATGAAGAAAGATATCAAAAGATCGATTTGCAGCTGTTGAAAGTTAAAGGATAAGGATTGATTCCTGATTAGTTGCTAATTACAATAATTACCTTATTTGATTAGTAAGGAAGGTAGAATCAATCTTAATTATGGTAGCCCTGATTGATAAGAGTTACTATAATTGAGAAGGGTCTGTTATGGTAGGAAACTAGAATAGGTTCTCTATTTAATCTAGTCTCCTCCTAGTTGAACGTAAGAAATAAAAAGATCAGTTTTTCCCTTAAAGTTCTACAGCAGCTTTGAAACGAATAGATCAAGGTATCAACAAAATCTTGGATGTTGATGATCAACACATCTCTGCAGTGCTCACAGAGCATTTAGGGAAGTATATAAAACCAACATTGGTGTTTTCCAATCAGTCTTGGTTTTCTTGTGCGTTCACTCTGCCAAGCTAAAGACAAGCAACTGATCACTGGTTTAAAAATTAGACAAAATGGAGAGTACATATTTTGGTCGACGACGATTTAAAGAAGATCAAGGGTTTTCCGTGGCAAAAAAAATAAATCAATGGAGAACTGGTCACCAGTGTTCTGGTTTCCAACAACATTAAAGGGGCTGGATAGGTGCTGGTCACCAGCAAAAAATAGAGGGAGCACAGATTTTTAATGTTTCGAGTAGAAACTAGCAACAGTAGATTTTATTTTTTTCTTTTATTTTTTTTTTTTTTCCACTGGCAGAAAATGAGGTAAATCACAAGCCTTGAGACCGGGGATATTTTTTGACATAAATTGCAATTCAGCAATTCTAGGCTATCCATTATAATCTTTAAACAGCGCATAGAAACCAAATTATGTTAGTAAGAACAATTTCTGTTAAGTTTCTCAAGTTAGTCCAAAAACGACAAGCGGGGTACCCATCCCCTGCGAAATCACAGGGAAGGGCATGCCTTAAAATATCTTAAAGAATATACCTCCAGCAATGCAACAGCAGAAGGATCATCCAAGATCTCCAAGCTCCAGTCAGCGAAATAATTAAACTGCAGTAAATGTGGCAAAAGAACATGTGAGAACAGTGAGAAACTAACAATGATTATCATGAAAAATTCAGCCATGATTACAGTCCATAGTTAAGCTTGCAAATATACTTTTGGAATCCAATTTCTGGCCTGTGAAAATAGTGATGAGAGAATGTTTTCCAAAGAGAAAAAAATAAAACTTAAAACATCCTCCAGAAGCCAAGCAATATTTCAGAGTGAAAAAAGAAGACAAATCATATCTAAACTGCTCCACAAAAGCCCAACAGTTATAGTAATACTCCCTCTGTTCCATTAGAAAAGTCCCTTTGTAATATTGTTTCAATATTACAAAGCGGACTCTTCTAATGGAACGGGGGGAGTACATGATTAATTAAGCACTCTAGTACAAAGCACAAGACATTTGGTCGTCCAAAGACACTAGTCCAGAACCTCATGCCCATTTTTCGAGAAGATTGCTGTTTTATGTGGTCACAGACAGTAACTCTGAGCTTATATTTGTTAGAATGAATTACACCTCATTTACACAGTCATAACTTCTGTTCTAGTTGCCAAAAGCTCACAAAACTTTGGCATAAGAAAGCTGACAGAAAAATGCAAACAGCAATGTTTTGGCAGATATCACCAATAGTTGGTAATGCACCACTACAAAAGAATGTAATTAGCATGGTAAGATCCTTTACGCTATGAATGACACAAGTTTGACAATGAAATTTCTATGAAAGGTGCATGCAATACGCCCTCTGCTTCCACACAGACACACACAGAGACATATATAACTAGTTTTTTTTACACACACACATATTTTGGGGAAAAATTTTATTCATGTTCCCATTCTTGTGTGAGGCTGCCCTTCTCTAGCATGTCCTGGTCTTCCATTACCTTTTTCCACATTCTATCTCTTCTGCTCAAGACCACACCAATTTTTTCTTCCTTATAAGACAAAAAAAACTAACCTAAGCACTAGAAACTTGTTCTACATATCACAGCCACAATACAAAGTTAACTGAAAGGCAAGGATACACGTGTATAATTGGTAACAAGTAGGCAAACCACATGTCGACTATTGATTCATTTCGTAATTCCAGCTGTTAAGATAAATCATAGGTATAAATAGTAAATTTCACTTATAAGCGCAGAGCTCCAATATGTTAATAGTCCTGACGAAAACATTGAGAAAAAAGTTAAAATATATTGAGCATTGCTATAGAGACAAACACCATACTATCCTACACATTCAGATCATTTTTCTTCAAGACTCAGAAATAGGTTTGATTCCCTGCAGAAAAAATTACCAAAAGAAAAGATTTAAAAGGCTTCCATATTTTACATAAAACATTTTAGTTACTGAATCAGAATAAAATGGGGTTGAAGATACAGAATTATATCAGAAAACTCATACTCCACTTCTTTTAAAATCACTAATAGTTAAATAATGCAAGGGACCAGCAGCTAACCAAAAATTGAATTCAGGAAGAGAAGAAAAAGGATTCTGAGACAATAAAAGTCAATCTAGAAACAACAAATTTCCCCACTTACATCTAGAGAAGGATAAAAGAAGTACCCCAAATTCTGTGTTCACTAGAGACTGCACAAAGTCCATGAGTTGGACCTTAGCCCACACATGCCATTCAGTACGATTGTCTGTTTGTGGAGGATGCCTCCATGGAGCACCAAACCTTAATCTATCTTTCGAAATCTTTCCATTTCGTGCATCCATAGCAAAGTTTTCCAAGAGGTGCAATGCTTTCTCCATAGCAGGATTAACTACAGTTACCTAAAATATGAGCATAAATAGCAGTTATCACATTCAGAACTGAGACCACATTATTGCAAAAAGACTGAATGTCAATGATATTTCTACACAAGGTGCTGTTTTCAGTTTACCATATTTATCCATTAATTTGCCGAGGAAGAAACTCAGGCTAAAGGGATACTAATCTAACACAGTTGGTCCTATGCAATTCAGTTTACAAATTTAGATGATGTGGTTAGGATTTGTTGATTCTGTTAACAATATTGTTGAATGGCCTTCTATGGAGACCAGCTACAGATTTCAGATAACCCAAAAAGACAATTCATATTTTCCACAACCGCACAAGTTTAAAAATATAATAAAGAAATAAGAACTTTCAGCTTTCAATTGGTAAGCTTGTTTCAGTGATAACCAGATATGACCAACCCATGCTTGTGTGCAGAAGAGCAGAAGAAACAGAAGCATTAAGATATCCTAACAGCTATGGGTTTTTAAATCATCCATGCGTCAGGTCATTGATCTGTCTATATGAAATTTTGGATTGGATCATATCTAACATAACAGTTAAGTATCATGCTGTTAAGCTCCATAACTAAACATAACAGTTCATTTTAAGTGTGATGCAAAGCTAAAGCTATTTATGACTTACTTGCAGATATGCCAAGTACGCATCTAAAATGTCTTCAAAGGTATTACCTTTCTCATCCATGGATCTACAGTAGAGAAATGAGAAAAGAGTTAAAGAACTAGGTGACGTTTTGGAAGAAACTTACAAACAAAATTTGCAGACAAGGTATGTCTTTTGTCAATTAACTTGTCAAATTTTAAATAGTCTAGCAGTTCTGCACATGAGAGCATTGGAAGATTCAAAATTTACGAGCAAGACACACACCAATAGTCTCAACCTTGCTCATACATGTTTAATGATAAATGACTATGTCAGTCATATGCCCCAACATCTAGTCAATAAAAAGGGAAAGCCCATTCAAATATTCCATATAATTACTTTCAGGCAGCCTATCTTCTACCCGCCTGGAAACCATCATCCTCCCAGGGTTTGCAATATAACACTGAACACCTTTGATGCATTGAGTTCTGAACAGAAACCCCATGCAACAAAAAGTTAATGTCCGCTCACAAATGCCTTAGCCAGGCTCATCCAAATGAGGAAATGCATCTCATTTTGAAGCTCAATTGCTTCATTGAGTGAATAAACAATTTTAATAAATAAATAAAATCCCAGACCTTCTATTGTGTGTGTCTATACCCATTCATACAAGTGTAGATGTATATTCTCAATAACTGCACTCCATGAGTTTAAACAGCCTTAAATTACTCGAGTACTATATCATACAGAAGTCAAGACATAAAAATTAACTTCCTATGAATCTCACAAATTTCTGTGTCCTTTCCCTTTAAATTGCCTAAATGCACATCGATTTAGCACATATAAAACTGAGAGGAATAGTTGTTTTCAGGATCTCAATATGATCATATCCATGATTCCAGATCTACCCAAACAAATCCTAGTTCTGGGCAGGATATTACATTTGTGATGTGAATGATACATTACTTACATTAGCCCAAAACTTTCTATGATCCATATTCATAAGATGCGACAAATCTTATGGAAAAATTTTCTGTATCTTAGTCAAATCAAAATTTATCATTTAGAAAAACAGTTAGATTAAACTGATAATATTTTTATTAAGTTCTAATAATAAAAATATAAATCAAAGATAACCAGATAAAACTTAAAAAGTGAAAAAGTCATAGAAAGTGTAATGTAAAAATTAATTACATAAAATTATCCATATTTGTGTCTAACTAGTTCAAAAATAATCAATAAACTATCTCTTTCTCAAATTTTCATACCAAGTTATTATTCTACGATTTGAACCTTCCAAACCAGTTTGGTAACCCATAGTTGGCATACGGTGCAGTAGCGCATAAACACCAACAGACTAGATATAAAAACAAAGTACCACAATCTGGTCTCACATGCACAAATGAGTAGATACGCATTCATGGACAGGTGAAAAGGTGAGCTGAGGTTATCGACAAAAAAGATTTTTCTAAGCCACTTCGTTTCTTTTTGTCCAAGTTGCTTTTCTTTTTGTCTAACTCACTTTCCTTTTTCTGTGTGAGTTTCGGGAATATCCCCATTCATAGGTCCGAGATCGACATCTATGAATTGAAAGGAAAGGTCCGAATGATCAACTCTGCAACAACTCTACACAGTAAGAACTAAGAGGTAAAGCTGGTGTGGTACTTTATTTTACCCCAAATTTTCATCTAGAAATCTTTTCAACCACCGAGGCATCATATAAATGAATGGACTCTCATTTGGTATGAGTATTAACAGCACTATAATTTTTTTCATCATAAAGCATGCTGATTAATGAAGGAGAATCATTGAATACCAAAGAGATCAATTCCAAATGTCAATAGTAATCAAAGTGAACCATGATACGAATATAATTGAAATTTTAATTTACTTTGGATCTAATGAAACTGGTGTAATGCTTTAAATCACAGTCACACCATGTACAGAGAAAATTATCATATCAATAATCATTGAGGAAATTGTCTATTTATACAAGAAAAATATCATATCCAAGTGTACAGACTGTATCATCAAGAGAGGCAGTGGCTAATTCTTAAAGGCATGTTAAGATCGACACAGATAGCAGGATAATCATCTCAGGTGTCATGCAAATTTCTAGTAAAACTACATCAGTGCATAACAAACAGGAACCAGCAAAAGTCACAAATAGACATTAAAATCTCGCTGTAATTGGACCTTTCAGTAACTAGTATTTGGCTGATAGCAAAGTCACAAATCTAGGCATGCATTACACTTACTTATCGTAATAGTTGCTCAGCTTGAGTGCATATACTTCAAAAAGATGCCGTGGATTTGGCCCTAATACCTCCACAACTAAATTCCACTGCAGCATCAAAAAGCATACTGCATTTTCAGTGCATCTAAAAACTAATCTTGAAGAAAACCCCAAAAACTAATAGTTAATAGGAGATTTTGGTGTATAGATCATACCTCAGATGGGCTAAAATAATCATTAACCATGTGCATTTTCGCTTCAGCAGGAGTCCACCCAAAAGTCTGTATTTTTCTCAAAATTCAATAAACAAAATGATAAAGACAGGAAAATATCATATCTTACATCAAACACTAATTTGACCTATCTATGATCAAGAAATCAATTTGCTGGATGCAAATGAATGAGACATTGTCCAAGGAATACAACAACAACAATAACTAAGCCTTTGTCCCACTATGTGGGATCGGCTATATGGATCATATAAGAAATCGTGTACCGAGGTTTGACACTGTGATTCATATTGTGAGACACTGTCCAAGGAATGTACTCTAAATATTCAGGGATATTACGCAGCATGTCCACGCACAAAATATTTCAAAAATAATCAAATAAATATACAGCTTACCTCACGAGAGACGAATATATCTGGAAATCCAAAATCAATAAATGCACGATAGGAGTAGTAGCTGCAAAATTCGGGTAACAATTTTAGCTTCATGCGTCGATTACAAAAGAAGCCATAATTCAAATTATAAATGCACAAAAGGGAGTCAACTGTAGAACCAAAGAAGCCAGAATTCAATAGAAACAAAAGGCATATGTAGAGTAGAAAAGTAATCAAGCATGAGCCGATCTACACTGTGAAGCACATTGTTCTATGTCAATTGTTGCCAAAGGTCCATCTACACTACTGGTTATCAATTGATTGAAAGTGGATTTCAAAATTTTGCTGAAAAGTCTGCAGAGAAGTTAAGGTTAACAACTAGAGTTTCTCCACACAAAAAATCTGAATCAACCTATTATGTACTTTGAAATGCAATGAAAATAATCGATACTAAATCATGTATAATCTTCATTACAGGCATACACTTAAGCCAGGGGAAAACATATCAAGGGAGGGTGATGCTGTACTAGTTCAGTTATCATACTGAATCGATGCACATTTGCTATATATAACCTAATTGATAACCTCTTCGCATTCTTTAAATGCAAACAAAATAATAAAACAAATGCCATTGCAGGTTAACTGAAATCATTGGTTTCCTCTATGCATAATACAGATACTTAAACCATCAAAAACTCATATTTCTCATCCAGACATTTAGATTACAAAATTTTAAGAGTCAATCTACAGCTATTATGATTAAGTGTTTAGATTGCACAAGAAAATTTAGCAGGCCAGTTTCAAGGAAGAGCCAACATCATAACCATATCAGAGCCAAGAATTCTTAAGAAAAACTCAGGGATAGTTCTGATATTGAGCGACATCGGAGCTTAGAAAATTAAATAAAGGAGACAAATGATTCCGAGGAGTAGAACCAACAATAAGGCAATATTGGGACACAAGATGTACAAAAAAAATTCAGTGAAGTTCCAAGACCACAAACTGATATCAAAGTGACGTCAGAAGGAACTACTGGTTAGACACATAAAATCAACAGTACAAAAGAACAGTGAAGTTTCTATATGGATGTCGGAAGGGGTGAAAATTCAGTGACTGTTTATAGTTGTTAAGTAAACACTGGAGGCCACTTTGGAGCATCTATAAAAGGCCTCTAATCTGAAAAATGAAGAGTAATGATGCTGCATTGATACACCATTACAAGAGATCAGCTGAGAGCTCATAATATTCAATTCTAGAAAAAAATAGCCTTTTAAGGCCATTTAATTGCGCTTATATTGTAAACTCTCATTTGTAGAGAACCCATTCTTGTAATACTAGAAACTGAGAAGGGAGAAGTTTAGGTTTGAGTTCAAGTTAGCTAGAGACAGCAAACAAGTTAGGACTAAGGAAGTCATAAATCAAAAGGGTTAGATTTGGACAAAGTGTAAGGATTTAGATTCCACCTTTAAGGAATCTTTGGTTGGTTTCTGGCAAGGATAGGAAATTTCAAGAAAGAGCTTAGAGTAGTGGAATAGAAATTCATAAAGGTCAAAGTTTTAATTTTTATAAAACCTAATTCACACCCTTCCCCTCCCCCCTTAGATTGTCAACTCAGATTTTAATAGCAAACATCAAAACTGGCTGATCTGACTAAGAATTCTAAATCCCCAACTATCACTCACCCCACTATAAGACATGTTGCTCAGTAGCTTGTCCACCAATATACCTGCATGTGGAGTACCTAGCAAGAAGGTGGAATTAGCTTGTATTCTTACTTTATTGCAGTTCATAAGAACTGCGCTCCCCTGCTCCCAGATAGATGTCCCATTTGCCACACAAGAGAAATCAAAAGACTTATGCTGAACATTAGCATTGAATCCTCCAACTAATTGCAACTTTCCACTTGATCTGGACAAAACCATCTCTTCTTTCTTGATATGGAAAGTTTACTTATCCAACATTTCCTCTTTCTTATAGCTCAAACAATCAAGCAGAATCCTCATGTTTTCCCAACTTGGAATTTTATTTATTTAATTAATTAAAAAGACGAAACAAAAACCACACCCTTAGTTGATTAGTGGGCATGGTTAATTTTTAATTAAAACAGAAAGGAAAAGATTAGAGAAGGAGGAGACCCAACTTGGATTTTTTAAGTTATTAGCTGATCTAGCAGTAACATATGTAGATGACTGTTCAGAAATAAGTAAATTTACCCCAGTTAGTGTTCCTATCAGTGCCAAGTAAAGTATAACAACCAGCTTGAGACTGATTCAGTGCATATTTATAGTGCTTCATATTACTTTCCAGAGTCCTTTTCTTTCCTTTTCTAATACTACAGTTGGCATTCCAGTCATGTCATATAAAATAGGGAAATGAAGAAAAGATAGTTATGTCCACAAAATGCAATCGTACACACATTTGAGATGAATTACAGAATATTTAGAATTAAAGTCAATCTAGAAGCATTTCATTCAAAGTCACAATGTTCTATGAGAAATGGATGCAAATAACTTGGAACTTAAGCAGATCAACTCCCAAAAGTGACAATTCAAAAATGCAGTATGCCATCTCCTCCTAATTCAAAAGAGAGCAACTATTATAAGATAGTAGAAAATCAATTTCTTCAAATACAGTCATTTAATGTTCTTTGTTCTTCTATTCACCACGAGCTTCTTGTATTTTGACATAATTGAAACTATTTTCTAGAGAACAGATAAGGAACAAAATCAAAGAAATGATTTTCGAAATGTAAACACTATGAATTTACGTGAGTTTTCAGAGCCAGACCAGACAATTAATGTCCCAAGTTGAAAAGCAAAAGCAAACCAATAAAAGATTTTCAAGAAATGCAAATACGCATAACAATTCCAAAGATCAATAGGGCACAGGACAAAAATGAACCTACTATTATCCATACATGATGCCATGGGAAGAAATAAAGCCAGTACCTATCTGATGTAACAAGAATAACAGGGAGACATCTCTCATTTACACATAAAGCTATCATCCTCCATATTAGGCTGTCATGATACATGGATGCATTGACAGTTGCGTCATCTGTTAGAATAGCATGCTTTAAAACATCGATGTTGTTTATCACCAGCTTCGGCTGCTTATTAGAACAAGACAAAACATACAAGAAAAACAGATAACACAGAATTATTAATTATAGACAGAGTAATAGATACAAGAACCCACCAAAATCAATAAACAAAAAATCAATTCATATTAGACTACCAATTCTTAAGCTGTTAAATTTTAAGATGTATTGATTAAGCATGCTAAGTCACCTGCATAATATAACTAACTTTCTAAAATCCATATATTCCCTGTTTCCTTTGTTCTTCTTTGGCAGTTACATAAAAATGTAGGCGAGTAAAGCTAAACCCAGAATACTAAAAATGATTTCCAGCAAAAACTACCTGAAAGTAGTCTACTTCAGCTGCATCTGACAACAATTCCAACAGTAAGCAAGGCCAGTCAGTTGCTGAATGTGCTAATGACCTTGAAAATCCACCAGTCTCATTCAAATGCCTAATGGCATTCACTCTCCACCCCTGATGCACTTTTATAACCTCCTTAGCTAACTCCAAAGCAGACATCGCTTCCCTATAATAGGAATCTTCCGGTAGACTCACATCCCTCCCTGAACTCTCCTTGGCATTTAATCGAACAGATAATCTACCGACAGCCATATCCCACAGCGATAACCTCCTTGTATCAGCAACAGAAGATATTTTCTTTTTCTTCCTTTTAGAACCATCCCTTTTCGTAGTAGTCATTGAATTATCATCCTTGATTCCACAAATCCTCTCAATTGCTGTAGTGGGATTATGCCATTTGTTCAGGGTAGTGAAAATTTGGTGGGAACTAATTTTGCCCAACTTAATACCCTCTTTGGTCAAGTCCTCGAGACTATTCTCAAGCTGAACACATAGCAATGACAAGGGCGGAGGCGGGCAATTTGACCAAGACACCCATGGAAACGTACATCCCTGTTTTGGGTGATGACCTTTTATGCTCTCAGCCAAGTCCACATAGGCTGTCAAATGAGGCCCCGTGTTCCATTTCTCAAGTAAACCTGTAAGCATTAACAAAATCCATGAGTGACGATTGTATACAAATTTTCTGCGTGTGGCAGTTTGTTGGTTTTGTGCGTACGTTCGAGAATGAGGGTGGTTTTGCCAACTCCACGAGGGCCGTGAAGAATGAGAGGCTGCGGGACGCGGTGGTGTTGAACGTGGTTGTTGAGAATGGTCTCCAAAAGGGGCCTAGGGATGATTCTCCATGCTTTCTGTGCCATTTCCATCAAAGAAATTTACGTAGGCAATGCGGCAAAATTCACCATAACGAAAAATCAGATGGAAAACCAAAACCCACATAAGATAAAGCACAAACAAGCATAAAAAATTCAGGAAAACAAAGAGGAGGGAGCTAACCGGAGACAGGCGAGCAGCACACATCGTTGAAGCAGCTCTAACTGGCGGTGTTCATGATATCATATCACTCAGCAAAGCGACGATGTGGGTCTCAATTTCTGCAACTTTGATGAACAGAAAATGTTAAAGGGCAAAGGTGCATTTTTGCCACTAACGTTTTTTTCAGGATCTAATTTTGCCATTAATGTTTTTTTAGGTCTAAAAATGCCATTGACGTTTTTAAAAGAGTCCAACTTTCCCCCTGCCCCAAATCAAAATTATTTTGGGGCAATTGTATAATAAAATAATAATAAATTGGCACTTTTGCAATTTAAAAAAATTAGACTCTTCCTCCATGAATTCCGGGCTGCAGACTAGTGCCACCGCCTCACCATTTCTCCACGCCGCCACTTCCAATCCATCACTTCCGGCGCCGGAGAAGAAGAGGAGAAAGAAGAAGAGGGAGAGGGAGAAGAAGAAGAAGAAGAAAAAGAAGAGATGAAGAAGGAACGGGAAAAAGAAAAGAAGGAAGAAGATGAGACATGGATTTGAAGATGAAGAAGAGGAAGGAGGAGGAGAAGAAGGAAGGAGAAGAAGGAAGAGGAAGAAGAAGAAGATAAGTCGTTGGCGACGGCGGAGGTGGGTGGCGGTGGGAGAGAAGAAGAAGGAGAAGGGGAGAGATGAAGAAGAAGAGGAAGAAGGAAGAACAAGAAGGAGAAGAAGAAGGAAGAAGAAGGAGAAGATGGAAGAAGATGAGAGTGATGAAGATGATGAAGAAGGAGGAGGAGAAGAAGGAAGGAGAAGAAGGAAGAGGAAGAAGAAGAAGAAGATGAGTGGCGGCGGCGGTGGGCGGTGGTGGGCGGCGGTGGGTGAGAAAGAGAAGGAGTGGCCGGAATTCATGGAGGAAGGTGGATTTTTTTAAATTGCAAAAGTGCCAATTTATTATTGTTTTATTATATAATTGCCCCAAAATAATTTTGATTTGGGGCAGGGGCAAAGTTGGACTCTTTTAAAAACGTCAATGACATTTTTGGATCTAAAAAAACATTAGTGACAAAATTAGACCCTGAGAAAAACGTTAGTGGCAAAAATACACCTTTGCCCAAATGTTAAATAGTAGCGGGCAAAATGAAAGGAAGCGCAATGTTTTTCATTAGGAAGGCTAGCAGTCCATCCCAGTTCCAGCCCAATGTTCAAAGTCCGCCTGCAACCTGGTGGTCTATTTGGGTCAGGTAATTGGATCCACGGAATCGCATCATTCAAAAAAAGTAAAGAGTATACTTAAATTTAAATTTTGGTCCTTACAATATTACGTTTTAATTTTTTAAGTCCTTAGTATTTGAAAATTCTTCTTGTAATCCCTATCATTCTAAAAATAAACAAATTAGTCCCCAAGCTGTTTATTCTAACAGATTCCGTTAAATGGCTGAGGGTAAATTTATCAAAAAAGTTTCCCCTTCACCGTAACCCATCGACCTGGTAAATTTCTCATGGCATTGTGAACACTGGTCTGAGCACTGAGGGGAACACGCAGTTGGTGGCTCCGGCGAGCTAAGGGAGGAGCTCCCTAAATCTTCCCAGCTATTTTTTCTTTTTTTCGCATGAAATTATGATTAATATCCATTCATTATTTCCTTTAAATTGTTCTTTAAATAGAAAAATGACTACAATGAGAGGAAGAAATTTCACCTATTAGTTTCGGTATGAGAAATTAATAAAAGCAACCCCTGAATCCAAAAAAAAACCTAAACGAAATACCATATAACTAACAACACAAACGAATCATACAGAAACCTTCACAATGCCATGGGAAGAATGAAAACTCATATCCTATGCACTTAAAATAATACCCTGGCTTCCTCTTGCCTACATGTGGTGCTTGGATGGCCGCTTAATCAATCAGGGCAACTTAAAGGCAGTTGGAGGCTCCAGTAAGGATGAGTTTAGATTGGAAAAAACTGATTTGAAATTTCGTCATAGGTGTTGAGAGGCTTGGTGGTGGAGATGATAACGCCGAAGGAAAGAGCCCAACCCCTTCGCTATCTAATTGTTCTTGTGGTTGATTTTCGTTAACGGTTACTACCTTTCTTTTGGGTTATTTTTTTAAACAATTACCCGTAATGGGTTCAAGTGAATAGGGAAATATTTCATTGACAATTTTACCCTCCAAAGTACAAGTCATGTCTTGCCATTTAACGAAATTTGTTACACTAAACAGTTTGGGACCAATTTGTTCACTTTTAGAATGTTAGGGACTAAAAGAAAAAAATTAAAATGCAAATTGTTAATAGATACACATTATGCTATAGAAATCAAAATTAAAGCGGGTGATTGTTTAAAATAAGGGAATTAAAAAAAAATAGTAAGAAATAGTATAAAATGAAAATGAGTATGATTATTTGATTGTATAAAATTCATTTCCCCCTCCCCGAGATATCGATTAAGTAATAGGGAAATTTTTTTATTAAGGGCAATGTAAGTTTCAAAATAATAAACAAGAGGGTCAGTTTTTGCATAATTTCTAATAAAGACAATATATTATCAATTAAAACATAAACAAAATAAAAGTATAATTTGTACTTCACATCTACCACATTTCCCAACCACTAATCCCACTTGACTAGTCTAAGAGCATGTTTGATAACTCAACTTAATGTTTAAAATTATTTGATTAAGATATAATGGCTTGTACTAAGTTTGATAATGAAAATTTAAACATCTTAATCATTTAAGCACGACTTATTTCCTTTACAAAATTTTGAGCAAAACAAGTCAGCTTATTGCTTATCTCTTAATGTTCCACGTAATAATTCTTTAAATAATTCATATTTGATTTCCGAACTATCCCTTTTATTTATTTATATTGATTTAACTATAACAATTATTTTTTTTCTTCATTAGCATATCACGTATTTTAAACTTTTTCATTATAATATTATCAAATAAAATTTAATTTATTTTTGTTATTATATTTTTGTATTAAAATTTATTTAATATATTATTATTTACATGTTTTTATAAATCTTCTTTTTTTTTTCATTCCCATTCTACAAAAAAAATGAATTGGAAAACGAATCTGCCGAATTCATTTTCATAAAATAATTTCATATTAAAAAAATTAGAAAAAAAAAGTAATTTCTGCGAAAAAACGAATTGAGGAGATTCGTTTTGCCTGAAAAACGAATCCCTCACCTTCGTTTTCCGTTTGTACCAAATTTTTTTGAAAAATAAAATGTCAAAATGATACTTTCTTTCTTCCATCGACTAGAACGAAAAAAAGGAAAGCAAAACAAAAAATAGAGCAGCACTGCACTTGAATGAAGCCGCATTGCTGGATCGTCGACTAGGTCCGAACCACCGGCCCCTCGAAGCCCTGTAGTCCAAACCTGCGCCGTCCCGACGCCGCCGTTGTCTTCTTTGTGACTATCGAGCTCGATTTGAAAATTGTTCAAACGGAACCCTAATCCCCGTAGCGACTGCCCGACGCAACTGCCCCAAGTTTTTGGAGCCCTCGTTTCCTCCCCCCTGAGTCTTCAGTGACGGACCTGCATGTCCAAAGCCCTGGTTTCTTGGCCCTCATTTTCCGGCACCCTGCAATTCCATGACCCTCCGTGTTTAACCATTCAAGAGGTAGGTTCCTTCATTGTTTACCATTTAACTTTTGAATTACACAATGCATATAGAAAATCAGGAATTAAAATACTAAAAGCCCTAAAGATTAAAAATTGAGTCCCAAACTTTGTTTAAAATGCCCAATTCATACGTGATACTAAATTTTCACATCTTAATACCATTTGATGTTTCTGCTTTTCATTTGACTTCTGATATATGCGAGTAACTAGTTTGTAATATAGGTGATGTTGTCACTATCTTAAGATTGTGGTTTTTTTTTCTTGCAGATTTTTGCAAAGGATCAATCTTCAGTAAGTGCTCCATCTACATTAGGTACTCAAATTTGGTCCTTTTGTTGTCCCACTGTAACAGAATATGCTTAATTGTTTCTTAAGTGATATCATTTGTTGGTTTCCCGGTACCGGCCGATGAATTCGGTCGGTTTCCTAAAGAATGGGATTTGCAATCCAAATCGTCCAATGAGTGCTTCACGGTTAAGTGGGGTGACATTTCTAGTTTTTTTTTTTTTTTTTACTTCGTTATTTTTCTTCTTTTTGATTTATGGAAATGGCTATTTGCAAGGATGATGAAAACAATTAGATGTGCGAGAGGTGAAAGAACACCTCAATGAGCTAAATTTAGAGGCTTATTGATATCTTGACTTGCATTTGTCTTCTTGAGTTTTTATAAAATTAGCTACAAACAAGAAGTTTTAAGAAATTCTAAGCAAACTCTACATTTCGTAGGTTTTTTTTTTTTTTGTGTTCAAATTATGATTGGTAAGAATGATGAAAAACACTTGTGGAGAGTGAAATGAGCCATCTCCATTGTGGACATTCATAAGCCGGTACCGGGAAACCGAAGATCTTGTTTCTTAACTGATATCATGTTTTTGGTTTCATGTGTGGATTGTTGTGGCAGAGTTCTATTTCTTTCAGTTTATAAAAGCAGGAATTACTTGTCCTCTGTTTCTTTTTCACATTTGGTTTACCGGTTAAGTGTCGTTTCTCTGTCTCACCAATTTTCTCTGGACTCATATTAAGTTTCTTTTTTCGTTTCGGCTTTCATAAGTTATTTTTTGCCTACGATTCTGTTCATTCATTGTTGCATGCAAACTGTTTGATCAGTTGGCTGCAATGTTATTTTCTCGTTGCATTATTTTTTGGCATACACTTGATGTGACTATTGAAGTAAATACCTAAAAGAAGCAAATAAAATCAACTTATTTTGTTAATCTTTCGATGGAGGTTTAGGAAGCCCTTTGCAACACATTTAATCTTAAAATGTAAGGACATGAAAATATAAAGTTTAATGTCTGTAACTTTTGAAGAACTTCAGTTTAAAAGATTTCTGAGAGCTTTTGTATGTTAGAGAATGATTTTAAAAAATAAACAAGCTCATGCTTTTTCAAATCTGACTTTTTATATTTGATAATTGTGTTAGTGGGTAAAGAGTCGTGTCTATTGTTTCTCTGCAATTTGAGTTTTGATTTGTTTTGTTTTGATGTTTGAGAATTAAACTAAAGTTACAGAAACGGGTAACTAACCACAGAATCTAGAAAATCCTTCTTTATCCAAAAATGGCTACCATTATGCCACTATTTAGGAGTATATTAGTGCAACCACCACAGGCTAATTAAGAGTGTATAATTTTAGATTCATTGCAAATACAAGAAAACCTTTTCAACCCATTGCTTTGTTCCAATGAATTTTCTTTTCAGTGCACAATATGTTTTTGAAATGTTTTATAAACCCTTGAAACTATGAGCTTTATAAACCATTGTAGATTTTATTTTTTTGAAATATGTGTTTGGATTTTCTTAAAAAATTTTAAAGACTGATTGGGCTTTCTCCACTTGTATTTGTAATTTTATTTCTTTTTGGATAGGTGAGTTTCCTTGGGCATTCTCTTATTGTGGCTGAAGCAGAGCCGTCCCACCCCAGCCCTAAACCGTGAATTCCGAAGCCAAGCCGCCCCGACCCTTTGATTGACCGTGACTATTGTCTGCCAATTGAAGTATCTCTATACAGAACCCTAGTTCCCAATATAAGTGAGTGCCCTGCTATTCCAGAGCCCTAATTTTTGGCGATTTCCCCTACAATTTTGGTGGCCTATTTGACGTTGGTCCGATTATCCTTCCAAGCATTGAATGGACAAGCAGGTTTGTTCTTTTTTTTTTTCCTATTTTTAACAATGTCTTTGTTTTCGATTATGGATTTCATAGACAAGCATTGCGTAGTTAAAAGCCCAAATTACACTCACACAGTCAGAGAAAAGTGTTCCTGTGTTGATTGAATGTTTATAGTTGTAGTTTTCCTACTGTTTTTTGAATCTGAAATGAACTTTACTAAAACTCCAATTTGTGACTTAGGTAGACCTTACCCTTTCTCTGCCACAATTATGTGAACACAGTAGGGATAAATGTGAACCCACAATTTGAGAGCATGTATGAAAGGCCAATTGATTTACAAACAGAGCTAGAGGGGTGTAGTGTATGTTTTCATAGATTCTGTATGTTTTCAGGTTTTGCTTGAATTGAACTGGTAATATATCTGAATCTCAGGGACTTCTCTGTTGAAAATCTCCATAGGACTAGTGTGTTAGGCTTTTTAAAGTTTCCTGGATTAGGAGGATGGAGTTCTCTTTGCTCAGTGGATAATCTTTCTATAGGTTGGTGCTAGTTTTTCTTGTAGAGAAGTATGGAGTCCTCCTTTGTACCAAATCTTAATTTGGGAAAATTAAATTTCATGATTCGTCTCAGAGTATATTTTGACTCTTTCTGGAAGATAGCAATGTATATATACATTTTTTTTGTGATTTTTGACTAAGAAGCTTTACAACTGAACTGAACCTTCTTATATCCACAAAGTTTTCGCGCTGTAATTCCTAATTTGGATCAAATCTGGTGGAGCTTCATTCTTGGATATTTTATTAGTGTTGAATAGTAAAAAAGGAAATGTATTAGAAATGATGAGAAATGATTATAAACTGTAAAATGTACTGTAGAAAACAAAAACAAAACAGCCCTTTACTGCAATGGTTTCATTAATTCTTAGATATTTGAATACTATTGAACTGGATTTATGCATTCAGATTTTCTGAGGTGGCTGAGTTGAAAAGTGTTTGTTGGCTGGACATCCAAGGCAAGATGCAGACTCAGATACTGTCCTTGAAGACAACATATGCTGCTTACCTTGTGTTCAGAGTTGCAGAGGATTTCTATGGACTTCATGTGGTTGCAAAGGCATCTGTTCGATTTCCTGAAGCTAGTACCACCAGGATTGACCTCATTGAGCCTCAACTTTAGTTTAAGCCCTATTCTGTCTCCTTAATACCGCGTAGACATGGCTGCTTGAGATAAGCAAGGCAACATGATAGGCCTGTGCAGTCGATTAATTGCAGGGTTTCACGGAAAAGATATGATGGGTGGATGGAAAGCTAGGGTGCAGTCGACAAGGTTTTTAATCTAAATGGATGTAGTAATTTCAGCATCTTCATGTTAGAAGCATAAAAGGATAAAACCTGTGGAACTTTTCTTTTTTTTTTTTTTGTATAAAATGAGTATTGGAAAGTGGAATATATTTTAGCCTTAAAGGAGAATAGTTTTCTCATCAAAATTGAAATAATGGAGCATGCCCGTTGATGGGCTCACACAGTCCGAATCATGTACTGAATTTTAACTTCAAATGATAATGACCAATATTAATTAATCTATATTAAGAAGTATTTCTTTGTATTCTTGAAGTGATAAATCTTAGTATCATTGTAGGAGGAGAAGGAACAAAGCAATCAAAATTAGAACACATAACAATCCTTATTAATGCAAATGAATAAACACAAAACTAACCACATCCAAGGCGCGGTAGCACTGTGGAGATCCACCTGGTTATTAGGAATTGGCCTAACTAGTTAAGACAAACTCAAAGTTCATATAACCCTTTCGCAAAAATCACCCATGAAATGTGAATTATTACATTTCACACCCCATAAAAGCAAGTCCTATAGAATGAAATATGAGTATAGTTTTAATCATTTCTAGATACAGTATTCATTACACATTTTGGTTACTTCAATTTAAGTAAAAGAATATGATACGTTTAAGAACCATTCAAGAGTTATTTTTTAAAACATGGTTTTAAATTTAATTTCATATTTTTAAATGTCTACTAGAATAGTAAATTTTTTCTTAAAAAATATGAAACAGTTCATTCATATATTAAATTTAAAGTACAAAATGAATTACAAATAATTATTAAAACTCTATGCTCATTTAAACTAAAAACAGTTACAAACGAAAATATCAATATCGGTCTAATGCCATTCATTTTTAGGATAAATGAATTTCTAATATTCGTTTTTAACGGAATTTGATATTTTTAAAACAAAAATGTGTGATTAAATTTTCAAAGAAAATGAATTCCCCAAATTCATTTTTACGGTTTTTATGTGTTTAAAAAAATTCCGTAACTTACTTCTCTAAAATTTGATTAAATTACAAATTAAATTTTGAAAAAAATTCCATAACTTACTTCTCTAAAATTTGATTAAATTACAAATTAAATTTTGAGTTATATAATTACGTTCTTTTAAGTTTTTTTTTAAAAAACTGAAAACGAATTTGGGTGATTCGTTTTCGGGGAAAACGAATGCCCCCAATTCGTTTCTCATTGAAAATTATTTTTAAAAAAAATTTAAAGTCGAGTAGAAACGAATTTGGTGGATTCGTTTTTTCCTAGAAACGAATCCACCAAATTCGTTTTCAATTTTATTATTATCTTTTTAGAAAAATAATTTTTAAATTGAAGAAACGAAATCACCAAATTTGTTTCTTCCCCAATTAAAATTTTTTTTTATTATTAATTTTTTAGGAAAACGAAGACTGTAGATTCATTTTCAATTAAAAACAAATCTGCGCTCTTCGTTTTCTATACAACGGGAATTCCAATTTTTTTTTGCTTAGTTTGGTAATTCTATGCTCCAAAAATAAATATTGGGGAAAAAAATCTTTATATTACTCATATAATTTTATTAATTATATATGAATTTTATTGTAAAAATTTTAATTTCTTTAGACTATAATAAGGGATTCATATTTCATTTTTAGAGGTTTTGATAAATTTTAATTTCTTTAGACTATAATAAGGGATTCATATTTAATTTAATATGTTTTATCTTATTTTATTTCCATATGTTTTTCATAAATCATAATTAATGTTTTATTATAAAATTTGATATTTTACATATATAAATATAAAAAATTCAACCTAATGGTAAAATGATATATTTTCAAGATTTCAGCATTAAGATGACCATATTTATCAAACAAAATCAAGTGATTAAGTATTATAATTCAGAAGTTCAAAAAATATATTTCATCATTAAGATATTAAATATTTAATTAATTTAGTATTATAGTTTCAGCATAAAACATTCAGATATAAGCATTAATTTTTATCAAACGGGGCCTAAGTCAATAGCTTACAAGACACCAAACCCCCACCGTGATTTGTCAAACCATCATTCTCCGCCACCACTTCAATTACCCTCTCAAAGACCCTCAATCGCTTCCTGCGCTGCCGACACAACCATTTGTTCATCATCACCAACCCCCTAAGTTGCAGATATTTCTCTCTCTCTCTCTCTCTCTTTATATATATATATATATATATCTATATATATATAGATTTATTTTCCTTAATATTAATTTTGGCCACATATAAATATGAAAATAATCAAAGAAAAAATTAAAATTTCCAAACTATAGAAAACGAAGTGCTGAAAACGAATCTCCCACTTCGTTTTCTACAAAAATATTTTTTTAAAAAAAGAAAAAAAATTTCTGCAACAAAACGAATTCACTAATTCGTTTCATAATGAAATTATTTTTATTTCCTTTTTTTTATAATTAATTTCATTATGAGTGAATTCGTTTCCTTAATAAAATTATTTTTATTTTAAAAATATATAAAAATAATTTTACTAGAAGTGAATTCGTTTTCAGGAGAGGTTCTCTAAGACCTTTGCTTGGAGTTTTGCGTGAGCTTTATTTATTTAAATATCCACCTCTGTTGCTATGTGGCAGAGGTCTTAAGAAACCTTTGCCCACTCCAGGGGAAGGTCTAAAACGTTTTTTTTTTTAAAAAAAAGGGAGAACCTTTGTATGAGTGTAGAGATATTTATAGATTTTCATTCTGAAATGGTTCCCAGATTTGGTAAAATGATTCACACATCTAGTACCTCCCAATATTAATATTTATTTCTAAGGCAAGAAAAGTTTTTATTTTGTCACGACAGATCTCACAAATTAAAATAAAATGATGAAAAGGAAATGCTGCCATTTCTTACATTCCCAGGCTGATAAGAACATTAATATGAACTGTTTTTTGTGTTTTCAATCAGAAAAATCTTGTCTAGAATGAAACTTGTCAGTTGCAGCAAAACTATAAAAGAGTCAAAATGTCAAACAAACAAAACCTTCCATATATGGATGGAAGGAGAGTGTGTGTGAGATATTTGACAGCCCTCTTGAAAAGAGGCAAAATCTACAAGAAGGAAGGAAAATAAAGTTAAGCAATAGAGCAGATGATGATCATTATTTCTTCAACCCTTCTTTCTTCTTGTCCGAATCTGCTGCTTTTCTTTTATCTTTTCTCTCCCTCTTCTTCAAATCTGCTGCTTTTCTTTTATCTTTTCTCTCCCTCTTCTTCAATGTAGTCATCCGGGCTTTCAGAATAGTTGCATATTAAGCTTGGAACCATTGATGATCTTTTTGGCCGACCTACGATTACCATTCAATTAAGCGAAAAATCAAAAGTTTGAATATGTATATTAGTAGTAGTATTCTTGCAACAATGAGAAGCTACAAAATTTATTCAACAAGCAGAAGTTTAACAGCAAGTGGGGGATAGTTGTCAAAGTTTATCAGTAAATATTATGTGCCTAGTGAAAAATGTTAGGAAACAAATTAGTAACATACAAAATTTGTTTCAACGCAGGATTATTGGCAATGCTCAGAGGACAAAATGATGAAGGCCAGCAAAAGAGTATTTGTTTCGTTTATGCTTAGAAATTAAAGACCACGGGAAAAAAAAAGTCAGCATCATGTACAGATACGCGTATTTACCAGAAGGCCTGAGGGGGAAGAGAACAACAAAAGATTGATAAGTAACAAGAAATCATGCGATAAGAGATTGAAATCTAGGTTGTCACAATTACAGGAATTGAAAAGTCCTTAATGAGTTACAGGAAGTTGATTGTCAAAGTTGGATACCTTCAAAAGGTTTCAACATTCAAAACAGCAACAAGAATTTACGTGATCAATCACTAAAGGGAGAATGAAAAAACTTGAAGCCCGAATTTCAAGATGCTAGTATTTCCTCCATAGTATTATACAGCCATTCCTGTCTTAAGTCTTACAATTGTTATGAACATTCCAATATTATGGCCATTTTCCATTTACAGCTTTAAATGTAAAGCCAATTATACTCCAGTTTCCAACCCACTTCTCATTTATGTCATCATCTTTGTGCATCAGACTAAGAACCTAGTAGAGTTTCCAACCTCCCCTAGAAGATAGAGAAGTTTTCTATTAAGACTCTGCGCCTCTCTCTCTCTCTCTCTCTCTCTCTCTCTCTCTCTCCACATTAACTAGGCTCCATAAGATTAAGGACTTACCTCTCAAGATGTGACAACATTTTTCTAATGCTATTGGAAAGAACTCTGCACCCCCCCCCCCCCCCCCCCCCCCCCACCAGGGAGGGATGAATCTAATGTACTAACAGTAACAACAGGTATATGGAAACCTATAGATGGATACCTGCGGCAGTTTCCACCAAGCATCATATATAATCCTAATCCATCGAATTTTCTTACTTGATTATGCTTACTCAATCATACTTCCTGAGATTCTAGATTCCAAGTTGTACATTATTCAATCAATATCTTCAACCACAAGTTTCACAGGATATGAAAATTTTAAGCAGAACGCTTTTCTCATTCCTCTTTTCCTCTTTTTCTCAAGGAAAGGGTTTGGGAAGAGGCCAGAAAATTAATCAATCAAAGTTCTTAAAAGATAACGAACAAAAGAACTTTGACAGATGATCAAAGTTTAAAATGGGAGAACATAAATATAAGGGTGTTTACCAAAGTAGAAATAGTTTTTTTTTTCCCATCAATTGCTCGAATCAGACATTTAAACTCATAGGTGTCTGCATCCTATTCCTTTGTGCCTTAGACTTAACAGAGGCTACAAAACAAACAAACAAACGACCAAGTACGTAAGATGGGAACATGGGAAACAAAATGAAGGGCAGGAGAAGTGATAGTGCACAAACACAATAATCTTACAGTGCTTAAGAGTGACCCACACGGAACCCTTTTTTGTATTTTTCTCAAACATGTTAGATAGTTCGTTAAGAAATGGATCTAGTCGTACACGTGCCTGAAAGGAACAACAAAAAGATAAAAAAATTAATTATTCTCATATAAATTTCAAACACAGCAAAACTTAAATCACAATCAAAGAATGTTACAGTTGATGCTTCTAATTATTACTCCATTAAGTGGACATAGACATACTAATGTTGATCAGGTCTAACAATCAAACTTCATTCAAAGATGATCTCTTTTTTTTTTTTTTCTTCTTCTTCTTGTAGAGTTTGATATTTAATTCTTGATTAAACAATCTAAAGTGTAAATCTACAAATTATGAGAAAGAAAGAAGAACATCCAATAACAATAATCCATGATATGCCAGATCAGGAGTGAAAGTTTACAAGAACATAATCCTCAAAAGATGCAATGCAAGTTTACGCATTCACATAATTTTGAGCTCACGATAGTTCTCAAAGGATTTTGGAAACAAAATTGCATCAGCTCAGCACGAAAATAAATCAACACAGCAAACTGACTGTGTCAAAAAGCAAACCTTCGAGGTACTTGTATTCGGTTGGCCCGTCCCAGTAGACATCCTAAAAGAAAGAAATAAACAAACATAAAGCGATTATCAATTAATGGATGAAAGGATATTAGGATCACCACAACCGAATTAATATTTCCACATATTACACTCTCACTAGAACACATTCAACGCAAATAGCCGATCACTTGAGCTTACAAATCATCACCATTCAATATCCAAATCAACAGTGGCAACAAAACTATTTTTTCTTACTCAAGTTTAAGGCTTCTTCTCTGAACCTGCACTTCTAGGTTCAGCCTTGCGCTTATCCACTGCAATCCTCAACATGCAAAAGTTATACATAACCATAACAATAAAAACCAACATAATTCAAAGACATGGGAAAGATAACACAACCAGAGGACTAAAATAACTGGGTTCTGTAATTGAATTCGTAAACGGTACCGTTTCTACCTTACACCAAGAATACACACCCATGCACAAAATTTTTAGTCGAGAATATGGCAAACCCTCCCACCCACAAGTTCACATTATGTAAATCAAATTATTTAGAAATACAAACTGCAATAGTACAGTTTGTTGTCAATTCTCAGATCCATGATCTTTATAGAATTACATATCGAATCATCAAACATTACACATCGGGTCAATCCAAAGAAAGAGTAGTAAAGCATTGAGAGCAGTAAAGAAGGATACTTTACTAATGAGAGAACTAAAATTATGTTTGTTAATCCCAAATCCCATTAATGTTAACTAAATTTCCAAGAATTTGAAGAGCAATGAAGAAAAGAGTAAATTTCCAGTATTAGTAGGAATAACAAACACATATAACTCCAAATGGAAAATATAAACCAATATTCTAGTGTTTATCCTTATATTAGAGCTAAACCTTTTCAAAAAGAATGGAGCCAGCAAAATTTTCTTTATTTTCTGAGCTTTAAAAATTGACATTTTAATTCTCCATATAAAGAAGAATTTTGTTCAGTCAGTGGATCCAGTAACTCAACTCAGAAACAGTCCCAAAAACAACTTCCGTAAATGAATAGACCAAATTTAACATCCAAATTTTCAGCATCAAATAAAACAGTTCCTACACTTCTTAAAGCTTCCACCCACATGGTTCATTGAAATTTTACAAGAAAACAGTCTCCATAAAACATGAATTCTGAACATAACCCTTTGGCAATGTAAAAAAACTTTGAAACTACACTAAACATATTTCTAATGTAATCTATCAACATGCATCCACTTAACTACGTATACTCCCAAACCTCTCAATTTATCAATTTTCAAAAACTGATCACAAAGTATAACCTGCCTAACACCTTCATACATTTGATTACAAAAATTTACGAAACTATCAACACCTCAAATTCTATTTATTCTCGTTTGTTTTTAGAGTTTCAAAATATGAACAAACTTCCAAGGTAGCATATTCTCCATCCAACGATTATTATCAGTTCAAGTAATAGTTCATGCACACAAATATTCCTTAGAAGGATAAATATATCCAAAAGTAAGTGGGAGATCCAACATGAAGTAGTATTATAGCATTAGCTTATATAAAAGGTTCATGTGGAAAAAAAGGATTAATTCTTTCCTTCAACAGAGATCCTAAGCCATCCAAAATTCGTGGTTGGGAATGAAACTAAATCCATTAATTCCTTCATTTTAAAATCCAAAGAATCAAATAAAGCCCCATTATATATGAACTTTGTTCATATTTTACCAAATAAAGCCCCAAATTCTATATGAACTTTTTCATTCTTAGTGTGCATAAAAATAGCTAAAAGTCATTGGGTCTGGCCCAATCAAGACAAGGATAGTTTAAGCATAAAAAGCCCAAAAACAGGCTTAGGTTGACCTTGTTCGGGACGACCTGGAGTTGACCTCGTCCGGGACGACCTAGGGAGCTGACATCGGCAGATAGCAAACCGAGCTAGAGAAATAGCTTAGGTCAGTAACAATCAAGATAACTGAGCCCGGTACGTTTAGGTCGGAATAACGGTAACAATGACATGGTTGCTAGGCCATAATAAGGGGCGGGAATCTGGGATTAGTTTCATGCAGGAGTTACTCACTACAATAATTACAAAGGAGCCATCATGATGAACGAGCCTTATCCGAGCCATAAATAGCAAAGGAGTTACAAAGGCATTCAAGTCACCATGAATGAGGAGGCAATTAAGGTGTACAATCAATGCGCCAGCTGATTATGACACCAACAGACACTTCAAGGTGAGGCTTTATATATTCAATATTTAGACTCATTTCAGGTACGCCATTTTTTACGGACTTAAGCTCTTGGTCACTTTAGTTTACTCAGATACTCTACTACCTTGAGCGTTGGAGTGGAATAGGGAGGATAGCCCCACTTGTTTCTTGCTTCTTGCCCCCGTTACCAGATTCCTCAAAAAGGCTGCTGAGCCGAGCTCCCGCTTCCCAGATCCGAGCTCTGCCATCACTCGTCTGAGCTTTCGAGCTCGGATCCGAGCTCCACTCTCACCCAATTTGTAGATCCAAGCTATATCTTCAAATTTTCATCCAGCCGATCGAAGCATCTAGATTCGGACATTTTGTGTCACATCAATTCCGTTGAATGAAAAAATTTCCTTTGGTATCTATATCTATATCTTTCGTTATTTGCAAATCCTTCGGGTATTTGGTGTAATTATCTATAATACTCAGAAAAACCGGCCTCTAATCCTTCAACATCACTTAGAAAAAACGAGTTGTGCCTTTTTCTCAACAAATTCTCCCCAGGGTCTTTTGCTATTCTTTCATGGTCTTCCCATTTCCCCAAACAGCAAAATAATAGATAACCAAACATAATTAATTGAAGGAAATCTTAAATTATTTCACCATAAATTAAAGCATCATGAGTTTTGTGAACGGTGATACAGAAAAACCAAATTATTTACCACAATAGAAAAGAAAGAACAAACCTAAAGCAGAGTCGGACCGACGAGTGCCTGAATCGTAGGTCACCACCGAAAAATGATGGTAAACCGCCGGCAATTTGGGCTCCGGATAGGACTGCCTCTTTTGGAACTAGGGTTTCGTCTGGAGACTTCTCTATTCCCGGACAACAGGGCGTCGGCCAGCGAGGTCAATACGTGCGTCGACGTGGCACGAATTCAACCGGTAAGGCATGGAGGCAGCGGTGCGGTGGTTCGGAGATGAAGGGAGTTGCTTCGTGCGGCTCTCGGGCTCTATTTTTTTTCCTCTTCCAGTCGCAATTAATTGATGTTTTCACAAAAAAAAAAAAAGGAAATTGTGTATTTTGATAATTTTAAGCCCCTATAAAAATATTGGGGGAAAAAATCCTATATATATATATGTAATATTTCATTACTCTATTCGACCTCTTCTGATCTAACTAATACAACAAACAATCGTCATCATGTTGAACAAATCACATACTAAATCTTCATTTGCTAATAATAAAATATATCCATTTATTTATATAGAGAGAAATTCCCGTTTATTCGAGAATACGAGATATTTGATTATGAGAAAATAAAAAACTCATCATGAAAAAAGACGAAAATAAACTAAATAGAAAATAATATATAAGAAAAATCTATTTCCACATGTCCCATGGGAGATAGTCCCATGGGAGATGGGGGAAGGAGATTATCTCCTCTGAGGGATGGGGGAAGGAGATTACAGAAGATATAGAATAGGGTTTGAGAAACTATTCCTTTCTTTTCTATGTTAATTCTATTATCAGAAAAACCAATGCGTTCTTCTCTCTCTTTTAATCAAAATTATTCACCATTAGTAAATCCCGATTAATCCTGATTAAACAAAAGATTAATTTCCTTTTTCTTTTCTTTTTTTTCTTAAGAAACTTTATTTTCAATTTAACTTTTTTTTCTTGCTTTTATTATTTTTAAAAAATTTAAGTTAAGTTTCTATTTCTTCTCTCTCCATTTCTTTTTTTAATTTATAGAAATTTGTAATATAATCTTTTATCCTTTCAAAAAAATAAAAATAATAATAATCTTTTAATTTGAATCCATATCTAAGGCCTGTTCTTTTTGTTCTGTTTTGAAAACGATTTTCGTTTTAATAGTAAATTTAATATATTTTAATCATATTTTATCATTTTTAATACAACTTTTTACTATTCACCATCTACATTTTGCATTTTCAATACACTTTTTACATTATAAAATTATTTTTTAAATTTTATTTTCAAAATCATTTTCAAAACAATGAAAAAGAACAGGCCCCTGATAAATTACAATTTTTCAATATTTTAGTTACTACTTATTTCCTTCCTTTTACAAAATTTAAAATTGCAACCATTGCAATATTTCCTCTTTACACATTTTCCCATCTTTGCTTACTTTCATTAACTTTTCAATTAACAGAAATATTTCATTTTAGCTTCAAACATCGCCACCAACAACCACCCTAGAACCACCACCACCACCGGCCAAAGCCACAGCTGTCAACCTACCACCAGTTTTATTTAAAGAATCCAAAAATAATCCGGTCGTGAAGCGATAATGTTGCGCTGGCTCGACAATTTCTATTATATTTCGGGAAACATCTTCACACTTTTTACTGTTAATCCTTAGAAGATTCTACCAGCAGCAAGCAGCCTGTGGCTGTAGCTTTCTTTCAACGCTCTATTATTTAATTCCACAAATATAAATACAAAACCCGCAGTTTCCTAAATCCCAATTTCAGCCTTAAATCAATTCGAAGAAGAAGCAGCTAGCGGTACCTTCCTTTTGCCCTCGTTTTGACGACGATGCTGGATCTGTTCTTTCTGATGGCTATATCAGGAGTCCCTTTGGCGTTGTATGTTCCACCCATGAGGAACTTGACGCATTTCTTGGAGGCCGTGGAGGATTTGTGGAAAGAAACCAGCTTTTTCGTAATTGGGGGTTACCCGCGCCTACGGCGTGCGTGTTCTAGGATCTTCAATTGTTTGTTCTGAATTCTGAATTGTAGCTGTTCAGATTTGGGGGTTTTTGAGTGTCGTTCCTCTCTTATATGTTTCTTCAAGTGGTATGTATATATATATGGACTGTAGATTTTCGCTTTGATGGCGGTGGCGCTGCGGGATCGGTGGTGTACGGTGGTGATTGTTGTGGAAGAAAATTTGGAGATGAAGGGAATCAATAATTTGGATGAATTTCTTCACTCAGAAACTTGATTTGAGATGGGTTTCTTTCTGGGATGATTGATTCCTACGATTTACCGTACAAATAGTTTGTAGATGCTTTGACGACAAGTGAGTTGGATGTGGAAATTTGGCCATTTTGTTGTATCTGATTATTTCTGAATCCTGAAGCAATCAAATTAAGGAAGAGCATTTTTTTTTTCCTTTTAAATTTATTTTAAACAATATACTGTATATATATGTGTACTTTTGTTGGAGATTGGAGGAGAGTGATCTACATTCAGAAAAATTTTGTAGAGATTTCTTATAGTGAATAATGTGAGAATTCAAATGATAAAAAGTGATTGAATACTTAAAATTAAAGTTGCCAAATAAAAACAACTATGTGACACCATATTATTCCTTAAATGTTTTTCTTTCAGTATTTTCACTTTCTAAATTATTTTTCATAATTAACATTAAAAAATTCGTTCGCATCATACGTGATTTTTGCCTTTGTGGGCATCTGCAATGATGGACTATTAGATTGTTTTTGTCCAAGATCTGGATCATTACATCCCAACAACGGACCAAATTTTAATTGGACAAAAACAATTCATAGTCTAGATTTAATTTAGTTCAGACTATAACTTTAGACTAATTTTTAATATAGAAATTACTATTTGAAATGTATGTAATAAATTAATTTTGTATAATGATATAATTTATTAAATTAAATTGAATAAATATATAATATTTTAATGAATAGTATTTTTGATATAGAATTCGGTTCAAACTATTGGGATTGATAGTAATTTTTCAGTCGAACCAAACTATATTAGTTCAGAGTTAGGACCAAACTGATAGAGATGGTGTGAAAGGAAAATTGGTCCTTGCCCGAAATTTGTACTCTTGGTGGTCAATGAAATATTAATTCATCCAATCTCTACTAAATAAAGTATAGTAATAAATATTTATTTTATTGAGATATTCACTCTATTCTATTTGAAAAGTCAATTTCACATATATACAATTTTTTATAAATTTCAATGCACAATATCTAGAATAACTTATTTGACATAATTTATCCTATCTATACTTTATTCTTCTATTGAAATAAAATATATTTTTAAAAATAGATTTTTTCTAATAAAACAAATGAAGTTGTATTTTAAGTATTTTTTAATAACTCATATTTATTGTCATTGCATCCTCTGTCATATGCGAACGAACCTTAAAATTTGTATTGCTATTGGGCATCGATTCAGAAATAAATAAATAGTAATTGATTATATCGGACTAAAACAGTATTACAAAATAGATTATTTTAACGGAACAAATTTAGTATATAAAAAGTAAACATGAGATCTGCCATTGTTTCTGTTGGACAAGAACATGATAAATGAAACATTATTTCCATTCACTTGCTAATTTTGTTTTCTTAAAAGGATGTGAAATGACCTATGGATTGGGATTATGGGAAAGCCAATAGTAGATGCTTTGATTGCACCTTCAACGCTTTGATGCATAATTACTATGTTGATGTTGTTGAATTAAACAATCAAATATCACGAGTTTTTCCGGAGAAAATAAAAGGTAAATTTCATTTCTCCGATGTTTTGAGTATAAGTATATATATATGAAGCTAACACCTTTTAACATTACATGTTATTAAAAAAACTTTTGAAATAGTTCCATTTATATGTTTTATACAATTTACTTTGTAGTTTTTATACTTCACATGATTCATTTTGTAATTTGTATGTCTTTCGCAAGTTTAATTTTGTAGTGTGAGCAATTTAAGCGGGATGTAATTACAAGAAAACGAGATCAATTTCGTAAATATAA
Organism: Leptodermis oblonga; assembly: GCA_016801395.1. Classification (NCBI taxonomy): domain Eukaryota; kingdom Viridiplantae; phylum Streptophyta; class Magnoliopsida; order Gentianales; family Rubiaceae; genus Leptodermis; species Leptodermis oblonga. Next base: position 31,119,427 of record CM028755.1, read on the forward strand.
CAAAACCAAACCTTAGGAGGTAAATGTATTTCACTCTAGAGATTGTCATACAACAGAAATTACACAGCATTATGAACCTGTTAAAAAACTCCCTCTCTGTCACATCCATGAAAAATCCTTTGAGACCTTATCTTCAAGATATTTCTCACACAGAATTCTTCTAGTTACATGTGCAGATTGTAGAACCTCCTATATTGCCTTCATTTTCTTTTCCTTTTATAATTTTTGTCCTCCCTTGAGGACAAACTTCAAATGGTGCATAGCCAACCAACCCCCTCCCCTTCCTCTCTCCTCCTCCCCCGCGACATCAGTGAGATTTCTGGTCATGTGAGCTTTTGAATGCGTTAACTGTTGCACCTCTTTGAAGTGATCCAACATTTCATTTGAATTATCAGTTGTACATTCATAAAACTGGACTTCAGAGCAATGGAAGATAATGATAAATCATTTTCATTAGCTGAAATGCCTGAGTACAATACAGGTTCTTTCTTTATTGATGAAATGAATGGCAAAAAAGAATAAATGAATGTGAGAGAAGATTACACAGAAAAGGAACTAATGAAAGAATGAAACATATTTTAGTTTCTGAATGCACTAACTTGAAAGTGCACAAGGCTTTAGGAACCAAAATACATCCAAAGGCTTGGCTTCTTTCTCAGCAGCAGCTGTTGTTGAGACATGCGACTGATTTCCGGTTTGATGACTCATCTTCTCGTCCAAATTCCTCTGTTGAAGCTCTTGTAGTATACCTCTCTCCTGGTTTTTTTTGTGAAATAATGTCAACAAATCACCAAACAGAAGGCAAAATCTACGGTAACTTTCAGTGCATAACTTTGTGAAAAAGGTTGGGAAACACATTCTGATCAGTTGAGTAAGAAAATGGAAGAGAAACAAATATATAATTCCTACCTCCTTTCAGGGACCAACAAAATCAGCTCAAATTATAGAAGGAAACAAAGCTGTAACCATCTTTTGCTGTTTTGATTGACAAAGATATTACTTCTAAGCAAAATGGAGAAGAAACTTATTTTAAAAGTTCATTCTTACCAGTGTTCTAGTCTTTAAGGTTTGCAGTGGGGTGGGGGAGGCTTTAGATGTTCCTTGATTGGCCAAGAAACACTGTGGGGTAGGAGGGCAAGTTCGAATTTGCAGCACACTTTCTTCTTTATGAATGTTCTTCACATTGACAGTCATTGGAGTGTTTTCTTGCTCATCATATCTCCTGCATTGAAGGTAACCAAACAAACCATGAACACCAGAGGGGTACCAGACCAAATAATGCTGTTATAGCTGATGATGATTCCTTAATGGGGCATTTCACACTGATACATGGATCTTAAAGCCAGCATTATTGGAAATGATTAATCAAATACAAAAGTTCAGAGAGATTCAATCCAAGAATGATAAGTGAGGCTATGCTAATGAATGATGAAATGATTGAATATAATTCTGAAATGATGGTCATTTTAACTCGACAACGTTGTGATAGATTTTTCTATCATGCATTTGTAATAGGATTCTGATTATCAACATACGTTACGCAATCTCATTTGCTCTTCAACATAGGAAATAGAGAGTTAGTATTGTCTGATTTGTTTAAGTTCCAATTATGAAATATGCATAGGACATTTTCTGAACTTTCATCTAGTTAACCACAAAACAAGATGGATATTTAGAAATTGTTCTTTCTTTATGAAACTTTCATAGAGTAATTCCACAAAACAAGAAGTATATAACTTACTTCTTCCTTCTCTGCTTCTCCTGTAGTTTGCTCTTCAGTGGCGTTACATCTTTCTCTTTAGTTACCTCAAGCAATGGTTTCCTCTCTTTTTCTTTAGCTTCCAAGTGCACAAAATCATCACTTGAACTGTCTTTAACCTCATTCTCCTCCATGTTCTCTCTCTCTTTAGGCCTTGTTGCCAACTTCTTTAGTTCACTGCAAAACTCTGTCACCCTACTTAGTATGTCCCCACCAGCAAACAGATTCTTGGCTGAAAGGGTACTTCTTAGACTCCTTGGCTGTTCCTTCCTCCAGGTATTTTCATCAAGTTGTCTCTTTTCTGTGCTCGATTTCATCGTCTCTTTCAGAAATTTAGCTTTGTTATTTGGAGGAGTCGAATAGTTCGGGTTCTGATTCTCGGTATCTTCAATAGCCCTTCCATGCTTCATCAAGTCTTTAGCTGGTGATATTATAGGTTGCAGTAGCCCTCTCTTCTTCAGTGTAGCATCTCTGAAACTGTAAGAAACAGATATGCATATCAATAATGCATTATTCACAAGCAAGTAAAAAACTTTAAGAGCTTGGACTCCAATTATAGTATTATACCTCCTGTTTCTCTCATTCAATGGAAGCATTTCTGATCCAATAGCTGCTCTCTGAAATTTGACAACAAAAGATAAGAGAAAAGCAATCTAAGGAAAATTACTTGAACAGAGACTCAATGATATGCCTTTACAGCTTATCACATAGTAAGCAACATCATAGAACATGGGTAGATTAGAAATTACGAGGTAGAAAACTTGCTAAAATGGCTTTCTTCCACTTTTGATTCCTTTAGTGTTGAATGTAGTTGTAACATTTTCAAATCAAAATTTGTACACAAGGAAATTCGACCTGCAAATAAGTTTTGCGGACAAAAACAAAACAGTGTTCTAAACAGATCATTATAAACTATGCAGTGTAATTCCAAGATCCAAACTGGAGAAGGCATATTTGTTGTTCTTTGTCTAATTATTAATCAATAAGTATTGGTAGAAAGAAAGAACTAACTCCTAGGAAAATACTATCTTGAACACCAGAGAGCTTTGTGATTAAAAAGTTAACAAACAGTTCCCTTCTCAATTACCAGAACATATTTAACAAATTATTGCAATCAGAAAAAAAAAAAACCCGGAATTCACCAATTCATTTTCTCAATATAATCTAATTCCAATTGGTTCTTACCAATTGAAGTTTAAAAAAAAGATAAAAAGAAAGGAAAAAAGAAGAATACTGAAATCAAGAACATGAACCAGGTAGAGAGGTAAAGAAACCTTGGAATCCGGTGTCCTTTCCTTATAAAAATCTTCAAATTTCTTTGGATGGTTACAATCTGCAACGACAATGGCCAATCAGAATCCTCAAAAATCAAGATAATGTACCCACCTCGTCAATTACTCATTACACCACAGCTTTACCTGGTCTGCAGAACCAAGACTCATCATCAATGGCGGCATCAGGAGCAGTAAAATCAACCCATTGAGGAGCATTGATGTTCTCATAAAGCTCGTCTCTGACAAACTTAGAATCCAAACTCTTCCAATCAATTACAGCTACATCCATTTCTCTCTCAAAACGGAGAACAGGGGCTCGAGAATGAACGACAAATTAGTCACAAGGACTCGAATTTCCGAACTTCTTGAAGAAGCTTATACTAGAGAGAAATGGTTTATCTTTATCATGGAACAGTGAAGTGAATTCACTGAATTGTGAGTAAATGTCTGCGGGTGAAGAGGAAGAGCTTGAGCTGGGCTGGCATGGAAATGAGCCGTTGGGGACGAAGCTGCTTTATTTATTATTATTATATTTATTCTCTTGATCTGACCGTTGGAGAATCCTGATTTTTCTTTTTCCACAATGTCAATGTGGCACCAAATAAGACATGGGCTTTAGTCCACTCTGTTAGGCCCAGCCCACTTTTCTGAGTATATTTAAGAAAGAAAATGGATGGACCTTTTTTGGGATATGGGCAAGATTGATTCTTCTAATTGGATTTGAGAAATGATGATCAGCAAAGCGTCAGGAGGATTTGGGTCAAAGTCAAAGGTTTAATAATATGTAATGATTCATTGAATCCCATGCTAAGGTATGAGATTTTGTGTGGGTTCATAGCCACTTGGGCACCTCTCTTCTTGAGCTAGTTTTTTTAAAGTGAGTTCTACTCATGGGGTCGTAACATAAATGACATATGAGTTTTGTGAGGTAAGGTGCCATATTTAATAAAATCTTCCTCTAACAAAAAAAATTGCAAACACTTCAAAAATTATATTATTAGAATTAAAAAAAATTCCCAACAAAATTAGATTGATTATCATTACATTCACAAACACACATAAAAATTATGCCAATTTTGATAATAATAAAAAAAAAATTTGGTAGAATTTTGGTACTAGTTTTCCTATTCCCATATAACATCAAAACATTTTATAACTATAGCTACAGTACTAGTATGTTAAATTTCATTATCAAGAGATAACAACAATTTCATTCTAGAAAATACTAGCTATTTTTTTTGTTTTAATAAGTGGTGGATTTTTTAAAATTTTTGATTGAATCCAATATTTTAGAAAATTTACATTTTGACCTCAAATTACCTATAAAACAAGTAATAGCCGATAAATGAACAAAAGTCTCACTGGAACAAAATTTTGGGGACCAAAAGTGTCAAAGTTGATACATTGGGGACCAAAAGTGTCACACCCACAAACATTAGGGACCAAAAATGTCAATCTTCCAAAAAAAAAAAAGTGGGGTAAATGATGAACAGTAAACGGACAAAATTACCCCTAACAAATTCACATGCAAGGCACATGACGCCGATTCCGTCAACCTTAACGGAGGATAACGACAAAAGTATCTTTCTAGCCCATTTAAATTAGTTTAGGTACATTCATGGCTAAAAAAAAAAGTAAATGTACCAAAGCGGACACAAATGAAAAGTAAAAATATATTAAATGCAGTTCACTCTTTTTTTTTTACCTCTTTCCTTTCTATTCTACTATTATTATTATTACATTAATCTTTTTCTTTTCTTTTTAATTTGCTTAGAATTTTCTTTTTCTTTTAGTTCAATAATTATTTCTCCTTATTTTTTTATTTTCTACTTAATACTGTACTACTTTTTCCCTTTTATTGTATGTTTTGTTCTCCTTTTTCTCAAAATTGTTAAAAGATAAAAATTATAAAATATTGAAATTAATACACGATAAACTATATTTCTTATGAACAGATTTAAAGTACCCTTATAATTTATGGATAATATTTTACATTATTAGAAAAAAATATGCGGTCTATTTTTATAATTTTGCCCCGAAGCATCTGAAGTTTAAGGACCGAGGCAGTCACACACATACTTATTCTTATATAAGATTTCTGGTTCATATCTACTCCCTCCGTTCTATTAGAAGAGTCCACTTTGAGAATATTTTTTGTTCCAATAGAAGAGTCCATTTTCAAATTTTTTACTTCTCTCACCCTTACTAATATAATCATGTGTGGTACACAATTATTCCATACTTAATAAAGTAAAGATATAAATGTAATAAAGAGTGTCAAAATAGCTATTTTAGTTATTGTACCCTAACATTCATAATAAGCTATATATATTCCTCAAAGCGGATCCTTCTAATAGAACGAAGGGAATACTTCCTATCATAAGGAGACTAACTGTTAGTATAATACTTGATCAATAAAAGTAATGATAATTTATTAAAGGCTTAATCACTATTTACCCTACTGTGTTATTGGCTTTTGACTATTTACCCCATCGTATTTTTAAAAGTAACTGGTTACCTCCAGTGTTTTTAAAACTAACTGTTTGCCCCCTCTTACCAGTCAAACCATTAAAATCTCTAAAAAGACAAAAATACCCATCTGGAACGCTGATATCACACTGTTAGGATTAAAAACAAATAAATTTCAAACGACTATACCCCCAAGTATTAGGAAAAACAATCGGCGATAATTTTTTCCCTGGGGAAAACGCTCGGCTCCTGAGAAACGGCAATGACAACGGGTTGTTTGTGAGAACCGCGATTGGAGCGGGAAAAGTGCAACGTCGCCAATATGGAGTTCGCGGCTCCACTTCTGAGAAACGGCAACGGCAGCGATTTGGAGAGGGAAAAGTGCAATGGAGATTGTGTATCGGAGAAACCTTTATCAGTTTTTTTTTTCTTTCTTAAGTAATATGCAGTTAATGCTTAGGGTATATTCGTCTGAAATTTTTTACTTAAACCTGAGAGTGTGATATCAGCATTCCAGAGGGCTATTTTTGTCTTTTCAGGGATTTTTATGGTTTGACTGGTAAGAGGGCAGACAGTTAATTTTAAAAATACGGTGGGCAACCAGTTAATTTTGAAAATAGCGGGGGGGGGGGGGGGGGGTGGGAAAATAGTCAAAAGCCAATAACACAGCCGGTAAATAATGATTAAGCCATTATTAAATTTTGAAAATCGTTAGTAAATTTATAATTTTTTTTCCAGAAATAAGTAGATATATTAATAATAAACGGAATGGATCAAATGATCCTACAAACAGGTTGAATTACCTTTAAAAAAACCTACAAATATCAAGCTATTGTAGGAAGTAATGAGCCTATAGTTCAAAAACTAATGGCAGATTGACCCATAAGTATCTGACAATTAGATGCACTATTTGTTTGAAACTAATTCACTATTTTAAAGCTAAAACTGAAGATAAATCTCCATAATAGCAACTAAACAATAGTTTCGAACATACAAAATATGGCCACCAATTGCTGAATCGAACATTTTTTCCAAAATGGAGATAATTCCAAACTCACCTGGCACGAACTAAATCTCATACTCATGTCATTTATCCTGCAGGCTATGAAATCCGTCTCTCATCTGTTGTGAATCTACACTTCACTATTTTTTCTTTTCTACTTTTTATTATTACTATTTTTTATTTTTTTATTGGAGTAGCTCTAGTTGCAATGCCTTCCTTCCCTTCTCTTCCGGTGTGATCGCTGCCTGTGGATCAAATCGCCCTTAATTTGTTGAAGTAACAGCTTCACTCCACCAAATAGAGCAGACAGGGAAACAAAGCATTCGATTGCTCCCCAGATATGTACATATTTACTACAAAAAAACCCAAAACAACTATGAAAGAGGAGACTAAACACTCCCCAAGGGAGGACAAGATCACTCCGTAAAAATGGAGACAAACACCTCAATAAAGAGGACAAACAAAACTAAAAAAGTACAAGTAGAAAGAGGGAGCTCCCAACTCCTCCATTAATGGAGGAGGGAAGAAGAAGACAGGTTCGGGAGGGAAAGCTAGAGAGAAGGGAGAGCGTTTCTTTTGAATGTGTTATCCCAGCTATTTGTGGAAGCATACATTTCCTTTTGTGCAAGTAATCTTTTTAGTTAAGAAAAAGAGTGAACGATTTTTAATATACCTTTACTTTTTAAATGTGTCCAATTTGGTACCTAAATTTTTTTTTAGCCACGAATGTACCTAAACTAATTTTAATGCTCTGAAAATGTACTTTTGCCGTTAAAACTAATGCCACTGATGGAACCATATTCTCGTGCATATCACATGCCCAATTGAAGGGGTATTTTTCTCCACCTTCTTCTCTTCCGCTATGAAGGGGTATTTTCGTCCACTATGCTTGGATTTCAGCGGAGAAGTTAGCTCGCCAGAGAACTTCGTCAGAGTCTATTGGTTGAAGTTCCTTGGCTAACAAAATCAGCCTAGTAGATGTTAATCCCGTAAATCCACTTCAAAAATTTGAAGCCAAGAAGATGCAGCATAATCGCTTAGCTCCTTGTCTTCTTCACCGAATTGAAAAAGGCTCCAAGTGGATGAAGGGTTGAGGTGGCTAGTTGATCAATTGAAATTGCTCCTTGATTTTTCCACCCAAAGCAAGAACAGAGCAACCAAGCAGCAAGTACACGAGTGCAGGTCAACGAACGATGAAGCAGACAACGAACGTCGAGGCTGGATCTGGGCAGCAATGGAGTCGCGACGGGATCTTGGGAGGTTCGAACATCGATTAATTACTAAGATTATGATGATGAACATCAATTTCATCTTGGGAGGTTCAAACATCGACGATGATGAACATCAATTTCCCCTAATTAATTACTAAGATTAATTAATTTCCTGTGTGCGTACATTTATATATACATATATATGTTGTTGACGTATTAGATTTATTAGTTAATCATAGCTATTTTTTGGGGGGAAGGAAGGGATGCAGAGGAGGGAATGGGCAGCTGCGGTGGTCGGTGAAGTGAGGAGGAGGGGACACTGGCAGTGGTGGGTGGGGCAGGGAGGGAGGTGTAAATAGGGAGGAGGGAGGAAGATGTAGATTTTTATTTTATTTTTTTATTGGTTTTTTCATTAATTACCTTTGCTTTATTTTTTTAATGAAATGACAAAAATACCCCTTAACAAAGCATGTGAGCCGCACATGATGACAATTCCATTAAGTTTAATGGAGAGTTAATGGCAAAGTACATTTTTGGCCCCTTTAAATTATTATAGGTACATTCGTGGCTAAAAAAAAAAAAAAAGTATCAAAGCAAACACTTTCGAAAAGTAAAGGTATATTAAAGGTCGTTCACTCTGAGGAAAAAAACATTAGGTACCAAAGTGAACACTTTCGAAAAGTAAAAGTATATTAAAGGTCGTTCACTCTAAGAAAAAAAAGATTAGGTACTAAAGCGAACACTTTCCATTTATCCATAGGTTTTGGTATAATTCAGTGGCACATTGCCCCATCTCACTTTTTTTTTCTTTAAATATTTTATGTGCTATGTAAAAATTAAAAAAAAGTTATTTTTATCCTACCAAAAATTAAGAAAAATAGAGACAAGCGTAAAAATAAATTTAATTAATTCTCATCCAACATTAAGGATCTAATTCCACTATTGATATAATTAACAAACCAATGTTGTTGTTCTTAAAAAAAAATAAATAAATAAAAAGACCAATGTTATTGTCTCTCATAGTCACATTTGCATCCCGTCCAAGACATAATTTTCAATTTGGCTGGTCTATATATTGTGCATGCCCATGCATGGTCATCATCTCAACAAGTAAAGGCAGCAACAATAATTAGAAGTTATTCACACTTGTGTGTGGGGGCCACGTATGGGTAGCCAAATGGCTTCCGTATGGCAACCAATAGCAATACTCTTCTTTTTCTCCATCTTAGCCTCCAAAATAGAGGCGAACATCGTACATGCATCCGTCTGTACACTCCCTGCTTCCATCGCCCCGCCTGGATTAACTGCCCTCACCCCCGCCCCCCTCGGCCTCCTCCACCACCAAACAAGTCACCTCCTCTGCCTCCTCCACCCAAGAAGTCGCCTCCATCTGAACCTCCACCTCCACCTCCACCAAAGAAGTCACCTCCTCCGCCAAAGCAATCGCCTCCTCCACCTCGACCGAAGGACTCACCTCCTCTACCACCCCCACCAAAGAAATCGCATCTTCCTCCACCTCGACTGAAGGACTAACCCCCACCACCACCTCCACATAAGAAATCGTCTCCTCCACCACCTCCACCAAAGAAATCGCCTCCTCCACCTCGACCGAAGGAGTCACCCCCTCCACCACCTCCACCAAAGAAATCGCCTCCTACTCCACCTGGACCGAAGGACATCCCTCCTCCACCATCTCCACCACCTCCACCAAAGAAATCGCCTCCTCCTCCACCACGACCGAAGGACTCACCCCCTCCCCCACCTCCACATAAGAAATCGCCACCTCCCCCACCTCCACATGAGAAATCGCCTCCTTCTAGATCTCCACCTCCCAAGAAATCACCACCACCACCATCACGATCACCATCATCACTACCATCACCACCACCATCACCACCACGCTACCACAACCCTCCGCTTCAAATGACATCATCTTCATTACATCCCCCACCGCCTCCTCTGATATCACCAGCACCATTTCCTATGTGATCTGATCTCCACCTCCTCTGAAGACCCTTTTCTTCGCCTAAATTCATAGCCATCACAGTTAAGACGAATACGTACGCTACCATGCATGCATCATATATATAAAAACGTGGCCTTATGCTGCTTTGCAACAAGGGAACAGCCATTGAAGACAAACCCTTGTTAATTAAGGTTTCATGTTTACTAAATAAAGTTTGAAGAATAATATTCCAAGTCTGAGCAGAATCAGCTTGGGAAAATAAACATGTCATGACGATGATTATGATTATGATTGTAGAATAATTAAACTAAGTTTCCTATTAATTTCTATTTTCTATTCGGTTAATGTTTCCTATTCGTTTGTTTCCTATCTGGTTTCGTATTTGTTTTAGGAAACCTAATTGTTTTAGGAAATAGTTACAATCTGAATCAGTGTAGGATTCAGGGATAGTTTAGCTTATAAATACATGCCTTGGGTTGTCATTGTAAACACAGAGAATTACAGAGAAAAAAAAAGAAAAACAAAGAGATACAGGAGAAACTGAATAGCCTTCGGGTTGTTTCTCGACCAAGCTTCGGCTTAGGTGCGCCGTACAGATTGTGTGCGTGCGGGTTTCTTTATTGTTCGTAATTACAAAGAAGTTTTATTCCGCTGTGCGTTAATATCTTTAATATTATTTTGGATATATTTATTGTTTTTATATCCTACAAGTGGTATCAGAGACAGAATCAAAAGAAGAAGAAATTTAGAAAAATTATAAGGCTTGGTGATTCCGGTGTTACAAAGATATTTGTTTTTAGAGAGAAAAAAAAAGGGGGGGAAAGAAAGGATTGCGGAGAAGAAAAATTCGCCGTTTGGACTTTTGATATCAAATTGTGGTTGCTGCTCGCGAAAGAAGATTGATTGAGTAGATTTGGAGTTTATAAATTGTGTGGGTTTGCTTCTGGAATGAGGGAGTGCATTGGGTTCAACACAAAAAAAAAAAATTTGGTTATTTGGATTTGTGAGCAACTTTCGGCTTCTAATTCATGAATGATCAAGGGAGGTTTTGAGTTTTGAGGTGTGCTTTGTATTTTGTCGCATGGAAGATGATGAAGATTTGCTTAAAACGAAGAGTTATTGTTCGTTATTGCGTTGAAGATTTGATTGGCAATTGAAGTTCAAGATGGCATTGGATCTACGTGTAGCCAAATCTTGATTTACGGGAGGCTATGTTGGAAAAATTAAATCAAGCTTAATTAGGAAATTTTAGTTTTTGTAGGATTTAATAATTACTTGTTTAGTTTGTTTCCAATTTAAATTTAGTTTGTTTTGGGAAACTAGTTTAGAGAAGGATTCGGGTAACTATAGGTCTATATAAATGACTTATGGAGTATTGTTTTCAGTTGAGCTGAGAGTTCGAAATGTTAAAGTCAGAGCCTTTCGGTTCTCTGTCTTCGAGGTTGTGAGAGGGAGCCTTTTTGGCTATATTGTGATGTGTTGTTATAGAGGATGTTGAGTTATTGATGTAATAGGTGTGTAGGCAAAGACTTTCGGCTTGCCCCGCCTTTGATTGATTGAGTAGATTTTATGGATGTAGATCTAAAGATCGAACCACGTTAAATTGTGTGTTGTTTCGTTGTTTGTTTTTTATTATTCCGCTGTGCGTTAATCTCTTTGAGCGTTAAGGATATTTTTATATCCTACAAGTGGTATCAGAGCCAGGTTAATTAAGTTTGATAAGTGACGTTCAAGCTTTGTGACAGCGTCGACAAAGGAAATCAAGAGAAATCGGACAAGCATAGTTTGCGGTTTCCGAAGAAAAGTCTTGCGACTTGTTAAGCAGTAAAGTGGCTGTTTCCTTGTTTGGGACTATTAGTTTGGTTCATATATTATAAGATTAATTTGAGACATATCAAATTAATTGTTTCCCGTTATTGCAATTTTGGTTTTTTGGGAATTGTTTCTCAGCTTCCCTTGGTTTCTGTGTGGCCTAGATTTAGTTCTGTGATTGAGTGAATTTTGGTTTTTAACTTTGCATCTCTTGAATCAATATGATTATGATGAATAAAGATTTTCTTTATGAGTTTTGCACATTCATTCAATTTTGTTTTTATCGAATAACATTACGGGAATGCGTTTTATTCTTTTAATTTTTTTTTATAGTTATTCTTTATATCTAAATATAATTTCTTTCACCCCTTATGTAGATATGCAAATTTCGTTATAATCTTTTTGTTACAGTGTGCAAATAGTATAAATTAAAGAAGAAAAAAGGGACAGAAGAGTAAAATTATTTAGTCTTCAATTTATGAACCATATATATTAGCTGCAGCTAGGCTTTCTTTCACTCTGCTCCATGATTTTACTGTTACTCTTGTCATAAATTTTGTATCTTTGTGTATATGTATAATTTAGAGGCTATAAGGGATCGATAAGTGTAGGACTCAAAATAAAATAAACTCACAAGATTATGCGGAAGCTATGATTGATGCAGAAGAAGTAATCACCAAGGTCAAATCAATTTACCTCAATTTTGATTTGGTGCCGAAGTCAACTAAAGGAACGAAACTCAAAGAAAAGCTAAACCAGAACAATTGATTTGGTTTTCTTCACAAGTCACCGAACAAAGTACAATGCTTACCATGCAATTTAATTTAGCACGCAAGCCGATGAAGATTAACAAACAAATCAATCCAAATTCCAATTGATTTGTTCTTGCGTAGAACCGAAAGCTAAACCAAAAAAACTGAAGCTTGCGAACTTTGACGTTGCAAAACTGCCGCCAACCGCAAGGCTTTTATTTAATCTTTGTATTTTCTCTGTAATTCTTTGTGATTACAATGACAACTCAAGGCATGTATTTATAGGCTAAACTATCCCTGAATCTTACACTGATTCAGATTGTAACTATTTCCTAAAACAATTAGGTTTCCTAAAACAAATATGAAACCAGACAGGAAACAAACGAACAGGAAACATTAACCGAATAGGAAATAGAAATTAATAGAAAACTTAGTTTAATTATTCTACATAGCCTCCCTTAAACTAAGTTCGCGCCGTTAGCCATACCGATCATCTTCTTCAACTTTGCAAAGATCTCGAACTTCAATGCCTTGGTGAAAATGTCCGCCACTTGATTTTCAGTCTTGCAGTAATCAACAATGATCTCCTTCTCATTAACCAAATCACGAATAAAGTGATACTTGATATCAATATGCTTACTGCGACCATGAAAGACTGGATGTTTTGTCAGCTCAATTGCCGACTTGCTATCACACAGCACCGTAGTCGAACTATCCTCTTTATGCTGAAGGAAACCCAGCATCCTTCTTAACCAAATTGTTTGAGTAGCACAATTAGAAACTGCAATATACTCAGCTTCAGCAGTAGACAATGCTATCACTGGTTGTTTCTTTGAACTCCAAGAAAACACACCAGAACCAATGAAAAAAGCATACCCAGAAGTGCTTTTCCTTTCAACTGTATCACCTGCCCAATCGCTGTCAGTATACCCCAGAAGCTTTACAGGTTCACCTCTCGGATACAGAATACCATCTCCTTGAGTACCCTTAATGTACCTCAATATTCTCTTTGCAGCTTACAAATGCGACTGACAGGGATTCTCCATGAATCTGCTTATCAATCCAACACTGAAATTTATATCTGGCCTTGTAGAAGTCAAGTATCTCAAACTACCAACCATACTCTTAAAGTAAGTTGGATCCACAGAATTCCCAGTGCCTTCCTTCGTTAACCTCATTCTTTCTTCAGCTGGAGTCATGATCGAATTAGCACCATCCATCTTGAGCTTCTTCAAAATATCACCAGCATATTTTTTTTGAGAGATAAAGATTTCACGATCAGTCTGAGAAACTTCAATCCCAAGAAAATATGACATTAGCCCCAAATCAGTCATCTCAAACTGTCTGATCATTGCCTCCCTGAAGTTTGACATCATCTTTTCATTGTTTCCAGTGAATATCAGATCATCCACATACAAGCAAACAATAACAATATCCCCACTTGATGAAGACTTCACATATAAAGTATGTTCATATGGGCACCGTTGAAAACCACTTTTGATAAAGAAGGTGTCAATTCGAGTATACCAAGCTCTCGGAGCTTGCTTCAGTCCATACAAGGCTCTCTTCAAACGATAGACCTTCTTCTCTTGACCTCTTTTCACAAAGCCAGGAAGTTGATTAACATACACCTCCTCTTCAAGAACTCCATTCAAAAAGCAGACTTAAAATCCTCTGAAAAATCTTCCAATTATTCTGGGCAGCCAGAGAGATTATCATTCTCATAGTATCAAGTCTAGCAACAGGAGCAAACACTTCAAAGTAGTCAATTCCAGGCTTCTGCTTGTACCCTTTCACAACAAGTCTTGCCTTGTATCTATCGACTTCTCCACTAGGCTTGTACTTTGTCTTGTAGACCCACTTTACACCAATGGGCTTCTTTCCACTCGGAAGGTTTGTAAGCTCCCAAGTATTATTCTTTTCAATGAAATTAATTTCTTCATCCATTGCCTTCACCCAACGATCATCTTCAACAGTATCTGTAAAATTAACAGGATCACAATCTGCAAACAAAGCAAAATTCACAACATCCTCATCAGTCAAATTATCAACTTCATCCCCAACTACATAATCATTCAAACGAGCTGGCAGTTTTGACTCTCTCCGCGGACGTCCACTTGAGGTGGAAACTGTAGAAGTGGAAGAATCACAAACTGGTTGTTGAACTGGCTGACACTGCTCTTCAGTTGCATTATCTCCACCAATATACACTGCTGATGATCGTTTTACAATTTCTGGTGCCTTCTTTTTCCAATCCCAAACTCCCTGTTCATTAAAAGTAACATCTCTGCTGATAATTACCTTCCCAGTATCAGGATTGAACAATTTATATCCTTTAGTTTCATTGCTATAACCAATAAAGACACATTTTTCTGCCTTGTCATCCAACTTCTTCCGTATAGCATCCGGAACATGGGCATATGCAACACACCCAAATACTTTAAGATGGGAGATATTTGGTTTCTTTCCTGACCAAATCTCATATGGAGTCTTCTTACCAATACTTCTTGTTGGACACCTGTTCGACAAATAAACTGCACAAGCTACAGCTTCAGCCCAGAAATCCTTAGGCATACTTTTAGCCGTCATCATCGACCTCACCATATCCATCACTGTTCTATTCTTCCTCTCTGCAACACCATTCTGCTGAGGAGTGTACCTGGCTGTCATCTGATGCTTAACCCCATGATTTTTCAAGAAATCATCACACACCGTATACTCAGTGCCTCTATCAGTTCTCAGAGTTTTAATGGAACGCCCACTCTACTTCTCAACATAAGCCTTGAAACTCTTAAAAATATCACATGCATCAGATTTAAACTTTAACAAATAAACCCAGGTCTTCCTACTAAAATCATCAATAAAAGTGATAAAATACTTATTACCACCCCGAGAAGGAACATCAACAGAACACAGATCAGAATGAATCAACTCCAGTGGCTGCTTTGCTCTCCAAACTTCACCTTTTGGAAAAGGTTCCCTGTGCTTCTTACCCAAAACACACGACTCACATTGTCGAGATTTAAAGTTAAGTGATGGCAATCCAGAAACAACATTATTCTTCACAATAAAGTTCAACCCGCCAAAATGAAAGTGGCCAAATCTCATATGCCACAGCCAACTCTCATCACAGCCAGTGGTACTAAA
The DNA here is from genome assembly GCA_016801395.1 of Leptodermis oblonga. Taxonomy (NCBI): domain Eukaryota; kingdom Viridiplantae; phylum Streptophyta; class Magnoliopsida; order Gentianales; family Rubiaceae; genus Leptodermis; species Leptodermis oblonga. Next base: position 31,134,820 of record CM028755.1, read on the forward strand.
GTAAGCCGAATTATAATAATTAAGAGTGATTGGAAACAACCTGTTATTGTTCATGTCTACCTTTGCAATCATCCCCATCCGTTCATCACGAATTGTGCAAATACCATGCCTAAAATTAATATCATAATTCTTCTCCTGCAACTGACCCAGACTCAACAAATTCTGACTAAGATTAGGCACATAATAGACATCACTTATTGCACTGGTCTTCTCATTTTTCAAAGTAATAGGAATACTACCTTTCCCAACAACAGACATAACATGATTATTTTCAAACCTCACTGTATTCCTGTAGGTCTCATCAAGATCAGAAAAAATTTTTTTTCTCCCACACATATGATTACTACAACCAGAATCAATGTACCACTTAGAACTTTTATCTTATTCACCAGCACCAGTAATAAATAAAACAGTTTCATGATTTTCACCACTACTTTCAGCTATTTGAGCATGTCCAGTATTGTTATTTTTAAGACCCCAACAATCCTTTTTTATGTGACCCATCTTTCCACAATTATAACATTTAATTTTAGACCTATCACATTTTTGCCCATTATTTTGAGCATCCGAATTAACCTTTGGTTGGTAAGAAAAATTACCTCTACCATGGCCTCTGCCTCTGAAGTTTTGACCGCCACGTCATCTCCCTTGAGAATTCTGGCCCTGCTGATTGGTTTCACAATCATCGGATTCTTTAGGCTTATATACCAAAGCCTTCAATGCTTCTGACGCTGCATCAACAAATGGTTTGTCACATGACATCTCATATGTCATCAATTCTCCTTCCAAATCAGCATACGAAAAAGCAGAAAGATCTTTAATGGCCTCTATAATCTCCTTCTTTGTGTGAAATTTTGAAGTCAACGTCCGAAGAACTTTAGACACCATCTGCTCTTCTGTCACTTTATCACCATTGATCTTCATCTGACCAGCTATGGATTTTACCCTAGCCATGTATTCTTGCACCTTTTCATTAGGTTTCATCTCTGCCAACTCAAATTGTCTCCGTAACTCCTGTAGTTTGACTCTTTGAACGTTTTCGTTTCCTCGATTGATAGTTTTTAACTTGTTCCAAAACTCTTTAACTGTCTCTTCCTCTATTAAACTTCTGCATATGTCTAACCCAACCTTCGTTCTCAAATAATAGAGTGCTTGATTATTGTGAGAATGATTTTTCTCCAATTCTTTACTTCCCTCAACTGTTAATTTTTCACCTTCTTTGTCTTTCTCAGGTTCTTCAAAACCTGACTCAATTACATGCCAGATACCAACCATCTTGCAAAAATTCTCCATCAATTGACGCCAGATTTCAAAATTATTTTCCCATCAAGGACAAATACATGGCACTCAGGAGGATTAAATAAAAGACATCTTGACTCCAAAAAAAAATAACACAGGCTCTGATACCAGATGTAGGACTCAAAATAAAATAAACTCACAAGATTATGCGGAAGCTATGATTGATGCAGAAGAAGTAATCACCAAGGTCAAATCAATTTACCTCAATTTTGATTTGGTGCCGAAGTCAACTAAAGGAACGAAACTCAAAGAAAAGCTAAACCAGAACAATTGATTTGGTTTTCTTCACAAGTCATCGAACAAAGTACAATGCTTACCATGCAATTTAATTTAGTACGCAAACCGATGAAGATTAACAAACAAATCAATCCAAATTCCAATTGATTTGTTCTTGCGTAGAACCGAAAGCTAAACCAAAAAAACTGAAGCTTGCGAACTTCGACGTTGCAAAACTGCCGCCAACCGCAAGGCTTTTATTTAATCTTTGTATTTTCTCTGTAATTTTTTGTGATTACAATGGCAACCCAAGACATGTATTTATAGGCTAAGCTATCCCTGAATTTTACACTGATTCAGATTGCAACTATTTCCTAAAACAATTAGGTTTCCTAAAACAAATACGAAACCAGACAGGAAACAAACGAACAGGAAACATTAACTGAATAGGAAATAGAAATTAATAGGAAACTTAGTTTAATTATTTTACAATAAGTGAAAATTTTGAAAGGGTAAAATCACTCGGTTGGTTTCTTGATTTTAGAAAGGTTAATTTATGTTCCTAATTTTGCATTTGTGGTTTTGGACGATCTCTAATTCAATTTTGGGCAAAAAGGCTGATAGGTGGATCGACGATCTCTAATTCCAATAAATTTTAGGCAGGTGAGAAATTTAAGAGCTAGTGCTAGAAAAAACAAAAAATGTAACGGTTGCCAACTTAAATTGACCCCTTAATTTGATTTGGTCCTTAATCTTAAAAAGTACAAATTGTTTTTGCTATTTTAAATGACTTGTTACTTAATTCCAAAAAAAATAAAATAAAAAAGAACTCAATGGAAGACTCTTGTCTTGAAAAGTTACAAATTTTTTTATTGATTTGAATATACAATTAACATTTAAAATAAGTAATTTGTCAATAATTTTATCATTTATATATATTTTTTATTTAATTAAGTGTGGGATTGGTCACTCATTTTATTGATTGCGCAAATAAAACTAAGAAATAAAACAACCCTAAGGTTTATAATTTGTTGCCCAACTAGTTGAATTTACTATAATTCACTTTAGGCTACTTCGAAACTCATACTCATAGAAAGTCTCGAGCTTTTTGGCCTTCTTTTGACGGGGCCAGAATACACTTCGCCTTGGTAATCTGAGACCCGTTCATCATCTATTTCCCATAGGCCGTACTCTGGGTCTTTGTCATCCTCCTGTCGGTCATCATCGTTGTATTTCGGAGAGTGTGGCACAGTCAAGGTGGTTGGAATATACTCTTTAACAGGCATACTATCCAATAATTGATCGTCAGACACGAACATTGGGATGAAAGTTTTCGGCAATGGCTTGAGGTTGGGTACTAGGGCCGACCTTAGGGTCATAGGGTAGGTGCGCTGATTCAATTCTAGAGCACCTTGGAAAACATCGGACTATAACGGTGCAGCCCGAATTGGCGCGTGAAATAGCCTCCCTAGGGAGTGGTTTGATCGCTGCATTCATGCTAAGTTGGTGTCGATGGACTGCTGATTTAGAGACACCAAGGCTAGTAGTTGACGGCATATCGCAGTGGGGCTTCAGCCTTCAATTGCTGAGCTGAACCGGGGCTGCTTGAGCCTGAACCAAGGCTGGGCGCAGCACGTTTGGAGGTTGGATGGGCGCAGGTGGCTTGAGCAGTGAGCAATGGGGCTCTGGGCACAAGCTGCGCGCAGGGATCATGGGCGATAGGCTGGATCTGCGCGCATAGTGCATGGCTTACTTTTCAAATGTGAATTAAATGTGAACTACACATAATTATGTTAGTAAGGTTATGACAAGTAAAATGAATAAAATAAAACTCTTCAATTGGAGCATTTTTTTATAAAAAAAATATGACTTTTTCATTAGAATGGAAAAAAAAAAAGTATTTGAAAAGAAAAAAGACAAATGATTTTAATGTTGTCACTATCCCTAGAAGAATGAACCTTTTTGGCCAAAACTTTTGTAATATCTAAGGACTGAAAACCAAAAATTATAAATGATATGGGGCTACATTTAATTTTCCGATTATTAGTTTTCATCATTCAAGAAAGTAGACAAACGAAGTTTTATAGACTTGCCCGTTCTTACCAAACTTCAAAAAACTTTTTGGCCTCTTTCTCTCCCTATTTCAAAATTTCCTCTATCTTCTGTAACCCATTTCAACTTATTATCTTCTCCCTCATCTTCCTTCAATGGAGGATGGGGAGGTTAAATATTAATCTTTTTAGTATCTATGTCTATTAAATATGATGCAGTATTTTATAATGGAAGTGTTTGTCTCTCTTCGTGAGAGTGCTTTGTCTCTATTTATGAAAGTACTGTTTGGTCTCTATAGTTTGGAGTGTTTGTTTTTCTTTTGCTTTTAAAGTCATTAGTTTCAGATCTACTCCAAGTAAGGAAGAAATTGATGAGATAAAGGTGAAGAAAGCAAGAGAAGCACGTGATGAAATTTAGTACTCAAAAGTATTGATTTTGCAGTTAGGGTGAAATTCTTAAAGATATTTTGTTCAATTTTAACTTTTATCAGTTGTGCACTAATTATTTATCTTTATGTAATTTTCCAATTTGTATAGGCTTGCATGCCACTATTTATTGAGTTAAATATAAAGCTTTTTTTCCCTTCAATATAATAGCATAAGAATTTAATGATCATTTGTAAGTTGTGTAAGATCCTTTAATCCATCTAATTTATTATCAATACAGCTACAGATTTGGGAAAAAAAGTTCTTACCAAACTTCAAAACTAGGGTTACCAATATACCTATGCTTATAGCCCTTTAATTTCAAAGTTCCCCCCCCTCCCCCACCCCCGGTAAAAAAAAAAAAAAAAAAACAAAGGGTAAATTAGATTATCTCCTTAAAGTTTTGTAAAACTACCAAATGCTACTTGAGATTATAAAATTTATCATCAATGCCCCCTTGATTAGGAATATTCTTGCTGGTTTTGTTACTAGAAAAAAAAGCACTAATTGATTAACTATCCAAACACGTTAGTGTGGAGGGTTGGGGTGATTGTAAATGGGATGGTCATGTAATCCCAAAATCATAGAATCCAATCTTAACGATAACAAGGGTGGAAAAAAAATATAAATAAAAAAATCCAGAATATTGGCTTAAAAAAAACAAAAAAAAAAAAGGAGAAAAACACTCAAATGATGGGTATCACTACAAGAAAAACGGGCTTTAGTAACTACAAAAAGTCGTCATTAAAAGTCCAAAAGTCATCACTATACCCTTTAGTGACGACAAACAGGTCGTCAAGTGGTCGTGACAATAGGTCCGTAGCTAAAGGGTCCAGTGATGGCGTTTTTGCACCATTGTCACTAAAGTCTACCATTTACTGACGAATATTTGTCGTCATTGATATTAGTGACGAAGAAAGTCGTCACTAAGTGTGAGTCAGTAAAAGTGTCAAGTCGTCACTAAAGGGTGTATTATTAGTGACAAGAAAGATAGCGACGAAAAAAATCGTCAGTGATAAACAAATGGTCAAAGTCTTTAGTGACGAACTTCAGTGACGAGTAATGGTCGTCAATTTAAAAGTCAACCATTTTAGTGACAAAAATTAGTGATAACAAATGTTCGTCAGTAAATTTTTTTTTAAAATAATTGAATATATATTCCAATATTAAAACCAATAATCTATTTGTTTTAGTGACGACAGTGTCGTCATTAGACACTAAATATTCAATAATGTTAGTGACTACAATTAATTGTCAATAGAAATGTAATACAATTAATAAGTTAATCATCGAATAATTCTTAATCATAAGCACAAACATCAACTAATTCTAAAATTTTATACTAACAATAATATCCAAAAAAATTACAACTACCATAATCAATCTAATTCCTATCCAACAACCAACAAATGTGAGAGAATTAACTTTTGACTTCCACCACCCTAAGTGGAACAAATGATTCAACCAGCAAATCAAGTCTGATTGGTCGGCAAAAGAATGACAAGAACCTTGACATCCATTCAACAAGAGCAGAAGGTAAATTCATCGATGTTGGACCTGCATGAACAATCTAGCTGAAAAAAAGTAGCAATAGACTTGCAAATCAACAATATAAAAACCCAACTGCCAAAGCTAATTATAGTTTTAACTAAGAAAATTTTCAACTAAGCAAATACAAGATAACATGACACAAAAAAATGCATAACAAACTAATCCTTTAAACTGTAATGCATACATCTAAGGAAAAAGTTTCAAACTTGGTATAAGGAACTGAAGTGAAAAAGGTTCTAAATATGCTTACATAACCTTTTAACCAACATTGTTAAGCTAAGATAAAATTTAGAGGAAGAAACTGTAGAGTTGGTTAATAAAGCAGACCTTGTTCATGCCATTCCATCCCATTCCTTGTAGAGCTCTTCCAGAAATTCCTCCTTAAACTTGAGCATGTTGCATCCCTTCTCTATTCAGTTAGGCATTTACATTGCAGTTCTTAGCTCTCAAAATTCCAAACTTCATGATAAAAAAAATCCATGAAACTGGAGATAGAAAACAAGAAATAAACTAAATGTCATGTCCACTATTGTACTTTAAGAAGACTCAAGACCGTAAAGCACATTATTAGTGTTAAGCATGATTTTTTTTTTTCTTTTTTTTGCAAAGAAAAGTTGCTATTCAAATTTGAAGCTTAAGTTCCACTATTCAGGTCCTATAAGCCTCTAATACCAAGAGGAGATATATTATCATATAAATCTCAAACACCATATTATGTCAATCAGCCAGAAACAAATTTCCAATAAATTCAAGAAACGTCTTAACCAAGATTTGCAAAATTGTGACTGACACACATAAACATGACTCTGACTACACACTAAATTCAGCAAAAAAAAAAAAAAAGAAAGAAAAAAAGAAGAAAGAGGATCCAAGGGATCCTACACCCTCACACTTAAACTCATGCTTGCCTTCAAGCATACACAAAGAATAGAGTAAGGGAACACAGGGACTGACTTAAGAACAAAAAACAAAATCACTCAGAGAAAAAAATATATACACAGGGGAAAGGAGTGTTACCATCACTGCACAAGGTCCCCTTAGGCAAGCAAAGCCCATATGCAAGACCAGTAGATAGAGCAATGATCACATTTATCTTCTTCAGTTTACCATTATTAGGGAACAAAGAATGATGCAACAATGAGGCTTATGAAGTCTCATTACCATCTCAACATGTTTAAGCATGTCCCTATCAGAGAAAGCACATCAAAGCAAAGGTGGGAGGTAGACTGCCTATCACGATTAATTCCAAGGCACACAATATAGCATACATACCCATATAGCAATTTAGCTAAGAAATAGAACCAAAAACTCAACTATAAGTAGCCGTCAAAAACATTCCAGTAGTAACGAGTGTCATATCATCAAAAGAGAGCATAATCTCACTAGCAGAAAAACTCATATCTTCACCATGCTCAAATAACAATCCAAAAAGTCATAGCCAATATGCATTAAAGCTCAACAATGATACAAGAGAATCAAGTCCAGACCAAACATAGGCTATCACAAGCTTACAAAATATTTTCCACACATTGAGCACAAGGTAAGCAGAACACCAAGAACAAACTCAGCATTTTTGTTTTTTTTTTCTTCTTCAAATCAGTACTCTACTCATGAACTTTAGGTGTTAAATACTCCAAGCATATCACAACTAATATTTCTCTCCAGCACAATCATCTTAAATCAATTCATTAATGGATCCAAAGAGGCAAAATCCAAGTGCTTTTATCATGCATGTTTGCACAACAATGTCAACATGCAGCTTAATTAACAAGAGAAGCATAATAATTGGCCCCAAGCACCACAGTAGTCAACCACAAAGGGTTTTCAGAAGTTAAAGATCATGGTTAGACAACTGCAGGACTATCAGACATAAGGGCTACACTTTAGGAAATTGAGCTACCATATTATCAAAAGAAAATTAAAGCACTAGTAGCCAAGACTTGACCCACAGAATGCATCATTTATTTATCTTATAACCCACAAATTGTTCATGTTAGCATCAAAATTTAGCAGTGAGTTTGTAGATAATCAATTATGAGATTGAACAAAATGTTAGGGCGGACCCACGAGTAGAAAATTCAAATCTATAATTTAATCCAATCTTAAAACCATTAAAATTGAGTGGAGATGATGGGTTCTAGCCTGGGAACTTCTTACAAAATAAGCCAAAGAAGGTGCAGTCCTCTTGCTAACTTGGGCATCATGAACCCCGAGCCCATTGTCTATGCCAGTGTGAAGTCCGAACAGCTGGGAGCTGCTTGCAGCGCTGCGGCAACAAAGTTTGTGAACAGAAGAGCAGCTCCTGCAATCTGTAATAATAATAATAAAAAAATAGAGAGGAAACAGAGGAAAAAATAATTAAATAAAACAGAATTGAACGAACAAATTTAGAAAGGAATACGGTAAAGAAATTAGAGGGGGAAAGGATGGGGGAAGTGTAATCCGTCGTGCAGAAACGTTTAGGCGGCGGCGATGGGTTTTCGCAAACACCTTCGTTGCACCTTGATGAAGATGGAGGACGGCGAAATTTCCATAGGAGGCTAAGAAAAAGGGATGCAGCCCTAAGAATCAAGCATCAGCTGCATAAGCACCTTGGATTTGGATTTGATCATATCACATAAGGATTGGAATTTAGGTTTTGGGCTGCATCTTCATTAATTCATTTGGGCTTGCATTCCTTGATTAGAATTAATCCAATCTTGTTGGCTTATCTTTACTTTCATGATTAAGTCAAACTTTTGGGCATAATTATATTATCCCAATAAACTACAGTTTTTTAGCCCAACTCAAGACCCACTTAATCTTTAATATTCAGCCCACGGTATTCTGAATTTGGCTACTGTTCATGAGCACCCGTTCGGACCAATGGACCCTTATTCTGCTCGTTTTGCAACTCTTCTCTCCTTCTACCTTACTTCCTAAAACATGTGCTTATCATAGAAAAACACTACAGATATCTCGTGAGATCGGTCAGGAAAACACTAAAAATAAACAACATAAGACACACATCAATAAAGATTTTTCTCTAGTTAAAATTTATTGTCCCAATACTATTTTTTTAAAATAATTTTTTTATAAAGAATATAAATTAGCTTTTGTAAGTTTATTAATGAAAATTCTTCATGTCATTAAATATTATAATTCAAAAATATTAAACTTAAATATTCTTCATGTAATTCTTCCTGTGAAATTAGTCTAAATAAATTTTCCCTTGATTACATTAGTATGGGAATGCAATGTACAAATTTAAAATATACTATTTATTGGGAAATAAATTTTGTTGAAAGTTGATATAGAATTATTTCTCAAATATATATTAAGAGATATGGACTAAAAGATAAATAGTAGGGTATTTTATTAACATTATTAGAAGTTATGGGCTAAAAGAGAAATACAATGGTGCCATAAATAACATTATCAGAAGTTGTGGGCTAAAATATAAATACATGGGAGCCTTAGTGATATTGTTAAAAGTTATGAATTGGAAGAAAAATATAAGAGTGTCTCAGTGGTATTGTTAAAAGTTATGAACTAAAGAAAATATAAGAGTGTCTTAGTGACATTGTAGAAGTTATGAGCTAAAAGAGAAATACAAGGGTGCCATAAGGACACTGTCAAAAGTTATGGACTATTACAAAAATGTAAGGGTGTCTTAGTGGTATTGTTAAAAGTTATGGACTAAAAAAAATATATAAGGGTATTTTAGTGAACATTGTTAAAAGTTATGGGCTAAAAGAGAAATACAAGAGTGCCATAATGACATTGTTAAAAGTTATGAATTCAAAGAAAATATAAGGGCGTCTTAGAGGCATTGTTAAAAGTTATGAACTAAAAAGATAAATACAAAGATATCTTAGTGACATTGTTATACTAAGAAAAATAAAAAAGTTTCTTAGTGACATTGTTAAATGTTATGAACTAAAATAAAATTATTTGTGTCATTTTAGTAGATACAATTAGTTTTGTTGTTCACATGGAATTATTTCTCAATTATATATATCAAAGAGATATATACCGAAAGATAAATGTTAGGGTGTCTTAGTGGCTGGTGTACATAAATTGAACTTCCATTGGGCCTGGCCCAATGGACTAAAACAAAGGTAAACAGTTAAGATAAAAAGATGTCTGAGGAGTCTAGAATCCTGCTTAGGTCGGATAGACCCTTAAAACCGAGCTAGATAGTTCATCCAAAGGTTTAGGTCGGACCAAGACTCCGGTATGTCTTGTCCGTTTCCTTCATCTAGATCATGACCATCGGCCTAACCGAGCTAAGACCTTTAGGTCAGATTAAGTTATTTCACTGACACAGTAGGTAAAGATCATCATAGGGTTAGGTATGTATTTTGAAATCTATGCAGAGATCTCCCAGATCTTCAAGGAGGAAGAAGTCCATGAAATCCGGTCAGGACAATACAAAACGTACACGCCACGCTAAACAGAAGGGAGCAGGTGAGCATGTCAATCATGAAGGTTCAACGGACATATCTCAGTCTGGAGGTATATATACTAAGTCTTCAGACTTAGTGAGGTACGCAACTTTTACCCTTTTGAGCCAATTGTCAATACTATTCATCTTTTTCTACCTCTCTAACTTGATCGTCGGAGCCTATACAGGGGGGAAAGCCTCGCTCTTCTCTTGGTTTATTACAGTCATTGCCGGAACAGTCCTCAATCACAGTTCTCTTCATCCTTCTTGCTGATCCGAGCCACCCAGCTCGGTCCCCAGTTCGATTATTTTCCTTTGCAGTGAAGCTTCCATCATTTTGGGCCGCGCTGTTATAGAGATTTCCTTGGGCCGTGAGAAGCATCCCAGACGAACATTTTTGCGTCACATCAGTGGCATTACTAAAACTTATGGACTAGAACAAATATAAAGCTATTTTAGTGATAATGCTAAAAGTTATGGGCAAAAAGAAAAATACAATAGTGCCTTAGTGACTGTGTTAAAAGTTTTGAACTAATAGAAAAATATAAGAGTGTTTTAGTGATATTGTTAAAAGTTATGTGCTAAAAAAAAATATAAGGATGTCTTGTGACATTATTAAAAGTTACAGACTATAAAAAAAATAGAGTGTCTTAGTGACATTGTTAAAAGTTATGAGTTACAAGATAAATATAAGGGCATCTTAGTAAGAATTAGTGTAAAAATTATGGGCTAATAGAAAATTTTAAGGTGTTTTAGTGATAATGTTAAAAGTTATGAGCTAAATGAAAAATATAAGGGTACCTTAGTGGTATTTTTAAAAGTTATAAACTAAAATGAAAAAAAATAAGAGTGCATTAGTGACATCGTTAAAACATATGGGCAAAAAGAAACATTTAAGGGTGCCTTAGTGACATTATCATAATTATGAACTAAAAAAAGATAAGGATGTCTTACTGACAATGTTAAAAGTTATGAGCTAAAAGAAAAATATAAGGGTGCCTTAGTGGTTTTGTTAAAAATTATATATGTATCATATATGAATAGTTTAAATGAGTTTACGACATCATAAAATGGTTGGTTGTCTTAGTTAGTCATTATGTTGATTACTATGAGAACTCAGTTTTGAGTCTCACCAAATGCTAATTTTTTAAATTTCTTTTATTTGATTAAATCAAAATGAAGACTTAAAAGTAGCTCAAACGTTGAAACAATTAAAAAGGCTGGTGGTATGGAGGTAAGTCAACGTGTGTTGTTTTGTGACTACACGGTTTTGAATCTTACCACATTCAGTTTAATGGAATTATTTTTTACCGATGACTACTTTAATATCGTCACTAACAAGAACACAATATATATTTACTGACAATAATTTGTCGTCACTATAAGTAAGTGTTTTAGTGACGACAAATTGTTGTCACAACATTGCTAACTACATGCTTTTACTGACAAAAATAAACGTCGTCACTAAATGTCCTCAAAATACTGACGAAACTCATTTTCGTAACTAGTTTCATCACTAAATGTCATGAAATAGGCGGGAAGGGTTGGCGCCAACCCTTTACTGACGACTTTTATATCTCGTCACTAAAACTCTTCATTTTGACGAAATTCTACTGACGACTTCGATTTTCGTTACTAATAAGGGTCTTTACTGACGACTTCCATTGATGGAAAAAAAAAAATCGTCACTAATGCCCATTTTTCTTGTAGTGTATATTGTTCGTGTATATATATTTTTATACTTGCATTAACATTTCCGTTTCATACTTTCGGTTAGGGGTGTTCATCGGTTCGGTTTTCAGGTTCTTCGATTTCTTCGAATCAATTTCCTCGAATAATTTTTTTCAAAAGCCCAATTCGAAAACCAAACCTAATTTAGATTAAACGCAGAAAAATCGAACCTAAATCGAACCAAATTCGAATTCAGTTTTTGGTTTGAATTTGGTTTAATTCGAAAAACCCAAAATAAATCAGTGCAAATTAAAATCTGTTAGATGGTGACAGACTCGCAGTAAAGTCTAGTGGAAACAATTAAATTAAAATTTCATACATCAAAATATTATCCATTTTCAAAAGGAAGTTAACCAAACTGCAGCAGTCAATACAAAACACGTTGCTACTTTAAAGCATCAAAAGCAAAGAAAAGAAACTGCAGCATTCACTATAGAAGTTGTTACTGCATCATTCATTCATCACTTGCTGTTTACAAAATTAAGTCCTTAAATATTAACAAAAAATTATTAAAATAAAAATTCTAAATATATATAATATTAATACAATCTGAATTCGGTTTTCGGTTCTGTTTTTGAGTTGGAACCCCAATTCAAAAATTGATTTGAAAACCTAATTCAGAATTCGGTTTTCAGACCAAACTGAATCAAAACTCGAAAACTGAATTCGAATTTTCTTATTCGAATTCAGTTTTTCAGTTCAGCCCAAATATTGAACACCCCTACTTTCGGTCATAAGGAGAATAAGGCATAGTTTGTTACACGGTTTTTTAATATTATTCTATTATGTTTTCTTAAAATAAATTTTTAATATTGTATAATAATTTCTCTTCATTTCTATACACCTTTTACTATTGAACTACACTTTTCAACATTTTCAATACTCTATACAATTAAAATTCTTTTTCAACAACATGCTTTCAAAAGCATCTTTAAAATGAGCTCGCTTCCGTGTAGGAGAAAGTATTGGGTGATTATTAACCATTATGTCATTCCTAACATGGTGACTAAACCATTCAAAATTTAACACATGGACACTACTACAAAAAGGGCTTTCAATGGCGGTTTTTAAGGGCTTTTAACTGCGGTTTTCGGCTTTTTTGAACCGCCATCTATCTGGCAGCCGTAGAAAGTTAACGAACTTTCTACGGTGGTTCTGAACCGCCGTAAAAAGTGGTGACTTTCTACGGCGATTTCTTTCCTACCGCCTTAGAAAGTGAAAGTTACCACTTTCTACGGTGGTTTGTAACTAAACCGCCATAGAAAGTCTAAGATTCAGACCCAAACCGCGATAGAAAGTGAGAAATTTTTCTGGTTTAAAGCAAAACCTGTTGCTAAAAGTTTAAAATTAATACAAATATCACCAAGATATAAGTTGAAATCGCTATTATATTACAGGGGCATAGCCAAAAATATTTGTACAACTATAATATCAACAAGTTTCATTATTATCCATCAACTATGGCTAATGCTCCACAATATAACTAGCGCATATTTTTCTCATAGCATCTATATTCACATTGCTTAATGGAGTGTGGTCGAGCTTGAAGTACTGCAACAGAGTAGAAATTCAAACGTAATTGAGTAGCAAAATGAAATACAATCAAATAAGTTATGAGAAATCAAATACCTTTTCGAGTGCCAATGTGTCAGAATTCATTGTGATTTGGTACATGTAGTGCATGACATAGTAACCACACTCCCAGTTAGACATTTGCTTTTTATGCTAATGAATATTAGTATACGAGTTAGAACATCATACAATTGTATACAACACATCGTTGAATAAAAAATTCAATAAGAACCAATTTTATCTTAACTACTATCCATTCAGGTTGCATATGCACATTTTTGGGCAATCCTAAGAAAGTTTGATAGTTAAACATCACCCTATAAAAATGAAAGCGGAATGAAAATAATTAGCAACATATGTATATATGATTGGCATTAGAAATTATATATGCATTCTAACATTAGTTAATATATATAACTCACTCGTCTATAAGTATTAATGCCTCATCTTTTTGTGGGTTTTGTAAAGAATCAAACCAGTACACAACCTTTTCAATCGGTCTAATGGCTATAAGCATCCAATGTCCACTGCAAACCAAAAATTCAATGACCTCAGATCTTTAAATCAGTGTTTCTTAAAAATTAGAGAAACGCTTACAGTGTTTACCTCTGAAGATACGATATCAGAGAAATTTCTTTATTCCAATCCTTCAAGTTTTGTGCAATGTATTGTACCCTATCTTTATATGTGTTTCCTAATGCCGTGATATGATCAGCTGAGAGAAACCCTATCCCCTTCCGGTCATTCCTTTCAACCAAATCATGTAAAGCTCTAGAGAATTTACATTATCATGCATCATTGGTTAGTCTAGGCACATGGAATGCATACTATATATAACAATAATCTGAAATAGGTTATAAAATTAAGTGGAAACTTACTTGGTGAACAATTGCATCAAACAGTTTGTGACCATGTTTTCTCTTGACAATAATTCACTAACATCCATTCGATCCATCGTAATAAGATAATCCACACCTATGATATCTCTTGTCAATTGAAACAAGAAGCAAGTGAAGTTCGAATCTTTCTCTATTCAGAGTTCTAATTCGTGCAGTGGATAAGATGTCGAAGAGGATGCCATTTCATTTGGAGAGGTCAAAGAAGATTTTATCTCATCCATAGAATTCAAACGACCTTTTTTCTTTTTAAAACATTTATCCACCTAACAACATTTGAAATAACATTAAATATACAACACGGTATGAAGTAATTCACAAATAAATGTAAGAATATACTTGTGTTACTGGATCCGGAATAAGCTCAATCAAATGTATAGGCCATTTCATGAAAAAGGATTGGGACATTCCCACAATTGAAGCCTCTTCCTTAGGAAATGGTAGCAGGGCAAAGTCATCATATGAAATTTTAATTGTAACCCTTGTGCTAAACATTTCCCTTGGCCACAAGCTTACGTCTCTTACATGTATCCTTAGAGATGAACATATGGCAATCACACCCGTCCTGAGATAATAGGCAAGCGAATGAATATTACTAAACTATTTCTGCTAACTTCAAAAACCAAGTGTAATCATGAAAAGCAATATCAAGCTTCTTTAGCAGTGACAATATGAAAGAAATTATACAAACAAATATGACAAACATAAATGTACTTTAATTACCTTGTATTCACCTAAAGAACTCACATCTTCCAAGTTTGTTGCAATAGGGCTATTCCAAACCTCATTCAAATTGATCGGGTCCATAGATGAAACATGTATCGTATGGAACTCAGGCAAACTTGTAGGGATAAGAGGAGAAATTTTTTGCCTACAAGGTTCTTTAGGGTGTAGCGTTGGACTCACAGTGGAAATATTGCTACCATGGACCTCAAACATCTCTGGGGTCATTTCGGAGGTTTCTGGGTTCAAACTCTGAGCTTTGGCACTATTGAGAAAAGTGGCTCTTGCTGTATCATAGTCAGTTCCATCTTAGTACATATAAACCCAACCATCATCTTAAGATGTGTTTGACATTCATCGAGTTGGGCAGTGGTTTTCTGAAGCTTTCTTTTAGTTAAATCTAGTTCATCTTTAAGCGGCGGGCTTGTTTTTGGGAAAACCTCTGTGATATGTGTCCTGGTAGAATGGCCGCGAACACGACCAGGGTGATCGGTCTTTCTCGTTGCCTTGACAAGAATGTCATTCCTACCCTCTGCAAGTTTCTCCCCTTGGGACTCGTGCAAACATAGATTTTCCTAAACGTTTTGCCAAAAATATGAAATGTAAATAGATCAATTGTATATAGTTTTAATTATATGCGTAGCTTAAAGAATTGAAACATAAGAAAATGTATGGTGTAAACTTACAATTTCACTTCCAACATGACCAGCCTCTGGGGTAAAGTATTCGTCTTTTTTGTTTGTGTGAGCCTGTCTCCAAAGTAGATGCCGGCCTGGCCCTGCATAAGTTCTTCCCCTTCTTCTTCGGACGTACCGTCCTTTAAAACCTTCTTCCCAGTTGCAATTAAAGCCTCTTAATGCAAATTCCTCTTTAGAAGTCGGTATCTACCACGAGATAAATTATGGTAAAAAGAATTTAAAGTGGCATTCTTTTGCGCTTTTTCAGAAATTGCTTAGAAAAAAATACAATGAAAAGCGATTATCCATAAACTGAGCAATTTCAAATATCCAAAAACAAGAAGGAAATGAATTTCAAAAACCTCCATTCTTCTGTTTCGTAGCTAGCCTTAAACTTAAACCATGTCTCCGTAGGGAGATATTTATATTCAAGGCATGGGTCCTCACCCTGCAAGTCACCATTTACATATCTACCTAAAAAGGATTTCCAATCTTTTCAACGTTTACCGGCATAAGAAATCCACTTGATTTCGAGTTCTTCGGTTGATTCAAAAACAAATAATGCCTATAGTAAACAATAGAAGTAAAAATTTAGATAAATTTGGATTCATTTGTATGAATGGGTAAACAAACAATGCATTATAATTTTGTAGAATACCTGTATTTCCATCCACACTCTCTTCTTGATCTCGTCAGGGACTTTGGGCCATGATGCATATTCCATAATGTCCACTTTGCTCCTGGCCGCGAATGCTACGAATGTAATCCACTTCGTATGATAATTTTTAGGCTCATTTTTGGAATTGAACGAAATCTCAAGAGTTTTCCCCTTCATACGCATTTTCAAAAGATCATTGCAATTTGTAGACCCTCTACCTCTTTTAGCTCTAGTAGAAGACCCATCTCCATTGTGCTTTCCCTCATCACTATGCTCCTCATTGCGTTTTCTTTTTCAGGCCATTAGCTTACCTTAAACTTCATGTAAAGACAAAGAAAAAAAAAAGATAACATCTTTGCATTTAAAGAAAAGCTTTAATTTCAAAACCCACGTGCTATTGAACACTTTAAACCGAAGGAGACAAAAACAAGAATGCTTGTAATGTTTAAATTTAAAAGGCAATGTACAGTTTGCAACGTCAACTATTGACAACTAGCATTTCACTCATTTCTACTAAAGGAAAGAGCCAAAATATAGTGAGAAAGGTAAAAGCTTAAAGGAGGAGTACTACACTCCTAAAAAATAATCTCCTTCCCTAAAACAAGAGAAGTACTTTGTGCTTTTGCAATAAAGCATCTTTACATTGATGCAAAGATAGCTTTACTTTCAATAGATTAGGGGCATTTATGACATTAAACCAAGGGAGGAACACAACTTCAACTCAACCACAAAGCATTATCCTCCTTGCCACTAAAGGAGAAACACTAAATCGCATAATGTAAAAGATTTAAGGAGAAGTGATATTTCAAACTCTACATTTATAAAAAAAATCCCCCTCATCACGGAGAACGACTCCCAAAGCATATTTCACACATTTCAAACAAAGATAAGGGAAAGCGAAGAGGAGATAGTGATATTTGCAATACATAAGTGCCATTATCCAACTTAAACCAAAGGAGGCCCAAAAAAGTGGACTTATAAAGGGTACCATTGATAAAGTACTTCACATTTCACAACCAACAACTAATGAGAACAATCATTTCTACTAAAGGAACCAAAATATAGTGAGAAAGGTAAAAGCTTAAAGGAGGAGTACTTCACGCCTAAAAAATACTCTCTTTCCCTAAAGCAAGAGAAGCAACACTCAAAAGGTACTTTGTGCTTGTGCAATAAAAATGCTTTACATTGATGCAAAGATAGCTTTACTTTCAATATATAAGAGGCATTCAAGACATTGAAACAAGGGATCCCCAAAGAAGGAACCCTATAAAGCTTAAATTCCACATAGTGGACTTAACAACAAAACAGTTTTCTCATTATCACTAAAGGAGGAACACTAAATCGACTAAGAACCGAAATCAAACACCAATGTTCTCAAATTAATCAAGCAAAACCGAAATCAACATTTGTGTTTCTCATCTTAGTGAAGGAAACTCGAATTGAATGGGTACTTAATTGAAATCCCAATCAAACACCTAGATTCTCAACTTATGAAAGACAAAACATGAAATTCAACAACCAAACCAATTCAACCCACAATCGATAAATCCTAAAGAAATCCAATCATTCATCACTAGCATCAAACCCGAAATCAACATTGTGAACAAAAACCCTAGTCCAATCGGAAGTAATTACAAAATGGAAGGTAATATTGTAAAAGCTTTAAAATGCAAGCATAGAAGTTGGCTAAACCTTATGTAGGATTGCACTCCTACATCCAAGGCCGAAAATATTATTGGGGAAATTGGAAGAAATTGTGGCCGGGGTCTGCGACACACAAAGCTCGGACCTTGGTCCTCGAGGACCGATCAGCAACGCCAAGCAGCCGCTGGGAAGTGTGGGAAAATGGCGGAGTTCGACGGGTGGCGCTGGCGACGGCTCCCGGGCGCGACGAAACCGAACCGGGGCGGGAGAGGGGAGAGAGAAACAGGGGAGAAGTAGGGGAGAAAAAGGGAAAAAGAATAAGGAAAAGAGAGGTCTAAGTTCAAATTTTTTGAACTTAGACCGGCGGGTTGGTTCTACGGCGGTTTTCGGTTGAACCGCCATAGAATGGTTGGTTCTATGACGGTTTTTCTTGAACTGGCGTAGAAGAGGGGAAAAAAATTAGAGCCAATTCCCGCGCGCACATACTTTGCTATTATTTTTTTTATTTTTTTATTTTCATAAATTAACCCCACAATTTTGTAAATATAATATTACATACCCAATTTACATTATATTTATTAATTATGTACAGAAGCTCGCCTTTTATGTACCATTTAATAATTAAATTTCAAATTTTCCCTTGAACCATTTGCATTTAAATTTCATGTACTATTACACAATTATAGGTAAAAGATCAAAATTAATAAATTTCGTAAAATTACATGTAAGCTTCGATAAAGTAATAACTTGCATTATCTTCCCTAAATTTTCTGCGTATTCGACTTGGGCGAACGGGATAAAATAATCAAATCGATAAATGCATTAAGTACGTAGTATAAGAAAAATTAATGCTTAAGAGCCCAATAAAAAAAATAAAGAAATACTTACTGGATTTCATTAGCTATATATATATATATTTGCAATTAAGGACGATAATATTAAATATGTATAGTGAAATACATTAAATTTAGTATGTTGCAAAATATAATTGGAGCCTATTTACTTGCAACGGTTGATCATTATTAAATTGCATATTCAATATTATAGGGGAATGCAGGGGAGAAGCAGGGGAAATGTGGGGAAATTAGAGAGATTAGACCAACAAATTTGAATTTAGACCGGCGGTTTATTCTACGGCGGTTCAAGGAAGAACCGCCGTAGAAAGTATTTTCTACGGCGGTTTTTTTTGACCCGCCGTAGAAAAGTGAAAACAGTTGGAGCTAATTCCCGCGCACGCATAAATTACTATTTTTATTTCATTTTCTAAACCCTAAACCTTATTAATTTCTATTTGTTTTTATTTTCATAAATTAACCCCAAAATTTTGTAAATATAATAGTATATACCCAATTTACATTATATTTATTAATTATGTACAGAAGCTCGCCTTTTATGAAACATTTAGTAATTAAGTTTCAAATTTTCCCGTGCACCATTCCACCGAAAAATTTCATGTATTATTACACAATAATTTTAGGTAAAAGTTGAAAATTAATAAATTTCGTAAAATTACATGTAAGCTGCGATAAAGGAATAAGCTTCATTATCTTCCCTAAATTTTCTGCGTTTTCGACTTGGGCGAACGGGATAAAATAATCAAATCGATAAATACATTAAGTACGTAGTATAAGAAAAATGAATTCTTAAGGGCCCAATAAAAAAATAAAGCAATACTTACTAGATTTCATTAGCTATGTATATATATATTTGCAATGAAGAACGATAATATTAATCAAATATGTATACTGAAATACATTAAATTTGGTATGTTTCAAAATATAATGTATTTTATTTACTTGCAACGGTTGATCATTATTAAATTACATATTTAATATTACAGGGGAATGCAGGGGAGAAGCAGGGGAAATGTGAGGAAATTAGAGAGATTAGACCAACAAATTTGAATTTAGACCGGCGGTTTATTCTACGGTGGTTCAAGGAAAAACTGCCGTAGAAAATACTTTCTACGGACCTTTCTACGGCGATTTCAATTTGAACCACCATAGAAAGTATTTTCTATGGCGGTTTTTCCTTGAACCGCCGTAGAATAAACAGCCGGTCTAAATTCAAATTACTTAATGGATTTCATTAGCTATATATATATATATATATTTGCAATTAAGGACGATAATATTAATCGCATAGGTATAGTGAAATACATTACGTACATTTATTATGTTGCTCAATATAATGTATTTTATTTACTTGCAACAATTGATCATTATTAAATTGCATATTCAATATTATATTCACAATTAAAAAAAGAATTTTCATTGAGTTTATGGTAGGTTTTGTACTATTTAGTTTATGTGTTCTTAAATAATTATCTCTATTTTAATAATTAAAGGCAATCAATAATTGCCATTATTTTAAGATAAAACAAAAATAGCTTTAAAGAATTAATACTCTTTACAATTGGGTACAAGTACTCAATGTCGTATCCATGTATAGTTTTAATAATTTTCTAGCGCTTCTGTATATCTCGTATACATGCATTCTAGTTAAGAGGCGAAAAATAGAAATAGGTTGCCTCCGGTACGAAGCGTGCCTCAATAGCAAATATATTGAATAATCTCTCTAAAATAATAAAGATTTATTAATCGATAAACGAATAATTAATTCATTTAGTGGTCAATAACTAACCTCGCTAAATGAATATCTTTTTTGCGGTGCACAGAAAAATAATTTATCAAGAGTTAAATATAAAATCAAAACAAAAATCATTGTAGAGCTTCCCCTGTAAATTTTACCAAAACTACTCCTTGTAAAAAAAAAACATGGGACATTTAATCATAAATAAAAAACAAGGAAATCAAATTGCCAGAAAATTCGACAGAGTCTCCCCTATAAATGTAACATACTCCCTGTCAAGGATATGCACATAATTAAATACTTCATTAAGATTCCAACTACTTCAAATAATACGGAATTCAGTTTAAAATCAATTCCGACAGAGTCTCCTCTGTAAATTTAACCAAAACACTCTGTCATCCTAACATCAACACAAAAGCTTCACACAATTTTCAGCAATAATAAATTCATTTCTAAACATTTTGCTATATGAAGTTCCCTGGAAATTTTATCCCTTGAGTGTGCGGCTTCATCCAAGTTGTGACCTATTTCAATCAGACAGTACGAAGGATAAAAATAAATGTTGTTATAAAATTATGTCCACATCGTTTCATTAAAATCAAATATACATATATAAATACACACACACACACACACACACAAAATAAACAATATATCTGAAAATGATTCTTAACATATTCTCTTTCTCTTATGGGACACTTGATCCTCGAACCATAATCTTTCACTGTGATCATCACGAAGTATGTATTTATCAAGTTCCCTATCTTCTTCAACTGCTCTCGATTCAGGTAACCCACTAGAGAAAGGGCCCGCCTCATAAAGCCCTTCTTCTGTATCAATCCCTTTCACTCCGTGATGTTGTTTACCATGAAGAACAACAGATCAATGTTCGTCACAAGGATCGGTGATATAAAAAACCTGTTTTGCCTGCGATGCAAGTATAAATGGTTCCCCCTTGAAACCCTCTCGATTAAGGTAAATCAAGGTAAAACCCAATGGATCATCAGTTCGAACCCCATTATTGTTATCAACCAATTTGCATCGAAATACAGCTACTTCGAAACAAACACAGTCAAGCAAATATCTCCGATCACCCCGTAATATGCTATGCTTGCATACATTGGATTTTTATTCTTCCTGCTAGAAACATGTAAAGTCTCCGAGATTAATGTAACACCACTGTTTTATGCCGTGCTCTTCACATCTTGTCTCTTAGTAGTAAATGAATATCCATGTATGTCATAGCATGAAAATGCTCGTACCACATGGCTGGGCTTAAACGCCAACTATTTTAATGTCTCCGAAATGTCTTTGCCCATGACAGCATTACCAAACCAATTGACAAATGTTCGAATATGTTCATTGAGCACATTTTGATCCGTCCAAACAGGATAAGACATTTTTATTGAACGCATATGGTCTCTCACATAGGGCTCAACTTCTTCAGAATTGCGCAGTATGTAGAGATGCGCTTTCATCAATTTAACATTAGAAGGCGTAAACATTTTTCCTCCCCTTGTGCCCATACTTGTAATCCTCCATTCGTGCCGATTCTTAGATATTCCAATTGATGCTGTATCGGCCAAGTACTCAGTGCAAAACTCAATTACCTCCTCAGCTATATAACCTTCAACAATACTAGCATCAGGACGATAACGATTCTTAACATACCCCTTAAATACTTTCATATATCGCTCGAATGGGTACATCCATCGCAAATGAACAGGCCCGCAGATTTTTATCTCTCTAACCAAATGAATCACCAAATGTACCATAATATCAAAAAAGGCAGGTGGAAAATACATTTCTAATTGATAAAGGACAACAATTATTTTATCTTGTAACTGATCAAGTTTTTCGCGCGTTATAACCTTGCTATATATAGCATTGAAGAAGAAACAAAGTCTTGTTATACTGGACTTAACATGCTTGGGCAATATCGAGCGAATAGCTACATGCAACAATTGTTGCATTAAGGCATGGCAATAATGAGAATTCAAACCAACAAGTTTTAAATCTTTTACGGAAACAAGTCTACTTACATTTGAAGAATATCCGGATGGAACTTTGATGCTACTCAAACTTGAACACAATTGTTTTTTCTCTTTTCTGGACATAGTGTGACAGGCAGGTGGTAGATATGTGCGTTGTCCTTGAGCTACCGGTGCTAAATTTGATCTTTTGTTCATATCAACCATATCAATTTTCGCATTATAACCATCCTTAGTTTTACCAGGTATGTTCAAAAGCGTACCTAACAGGCTTTCACAAATATTTTTCTCAATATGCATAACGTCGAGACAATGTCTGATATCCAAGTTCTCCCAATATGAAAGTTCAAAAAAGATGGATTTTTTCTTCCAACAACATGTATCATTATTGTTGGACTCCAAAGGTTTTCCAAACTCCACATTAATGTCTGTCACACGAGCTTTCACCTTTGGCCCGCTCAAGGGTTCTGGAGCTTTTCTAAACTCTTGAAATCCATTGAATGCTCTTTTCATATGGCGATACAGATGAATCTCCGGAAGAAATCTACGATACCCATGGTATACTATCTTCCTCCCATGTGCAAGCTGACAAAAATCTGTACTCTGCTCACATATAGGGCATGTTTTATATCCTTTAACAGAGTACCCATACAAGTTTCCATATGCAGGAAAATCATTAATGATACAGAACAACATAGCACGTAATGTGAGTATTTTTTCACGGTATGCATCAAACACAAGTGCGCCTTCATCCCATAACTTTTTCAAATCTTCAATAAGAGGAGCAAGATACACATCGATGTCATTTCTTGGTTGTCGTGGGCCTAAAATCATTAGAGACATAAGTATAGACTTGCGCTTCATACACAAGTAAGACGGCAAATTGTAAATAACCAACATCACCGGCCATGAGCTATGTGTGCTACTCAGACTGCCAAACGGGTTCATTCCATCAGTACACAAACCAAGTCTCAAATTTCTAACTTCTCCCCCAAATGAAGGATACATTGAATCAATTTTTCTTCACTGATCCGAGTCTGATGTATGCATTATCACTTTGTCATCATCACTGGGAATACACCGATCTGAATGCCATGTCATAAGTTTTGTATCTTTTGCATTAGCGAACAACCGTTTAAATCTCGGTATTATAGGAAGATACCACAGAACCTTAGCCGGCGACCCTTTCTTTTGCCCATCAGAACTGTCTTCAACCTCATCACATAGCTGCTTGTTTTTGTATCCTGAAGTTTTACACTTAGGACAAAGCAATAAATCCTTATACTCATTCCTGTAGAGGACGCAATCGTTTGGGCAAGCGTGGATCTTCTTATACTCCATACCCATTGGACACAATATTTTTTTCGCCTCATAAATTCGATCTGGAAGTTCATTATCTTCTGGAAGCATATCTTTCAATACCCTCAATAAGGCTGTAAAACTAGTATTTGACCACCCATTTGCCGCTTTCAAATTAAACAACTTCAAAACAGTAGACAAACGTGTATATCTAGTGCAACCATTGTATAGAGGCTTCTCATTGTCACCCAAAATGGAAGCAAGAACTTCTAGTTTATCAGCAAAAATCCTTGGCCACATCCTCAATCATGTCATCTAATCGATCTCTAGTAATCCCATCATCTCCTTTTGCATGAGATTTTCTTTGCTCACGAAAACTATCAATACTTTCACAATGCCAAATCCACAATTTATAAGAAGGATCAAATCCATTCCGATATAAATGGAATCTTATTGTATCTGAGTTATCAAACCACGCACTATTTTTACAAGCTTTACACGGACAATGGATGTACTTTGTATTCTTATAAGCCAATTCAATGAAATTTTCAACTTCTTTCACATACAAATCGGAGGTCCGATCACCATACAACAAGATATTTCGATCCATGCGTAACTAACACTTTGAAATAATAAAAAAAACCAAATAATAATTCAACAAACAATGTAGAAAGTATCAAGTTGCATGCTTGTCTTAGCACATGTTATACTAATGTTACTCATATAATTAAAATTAATATAATACCTCAATGAAAAAAATAATGCATAACCAACACATGCACAATAGACATAATCAAATGAAGAAGAACCCATAAGTTTTTCATTTATGATTTTATCAAACACATACAATGCATAAAAAAATAATACACACTCTAAATAGTGCTAATTATATGAACATCATCCAATAAAATAAAACACTATAAATCATATCACATCACCAACAAACTACATAGTATAACTAAATAGGGTTCCACAATACTAAGGTTCACCATATATATGGATTGTAGTTTTAATTTTCACTCTACCATAAATAAAAATAAATTCAATATACACATATCTAAAGTACAAGAATAAGCAATTACTGAGAAATTTTAGAAGTTTCTAACCTTAAAGTGGTAAATTTTAGGTTCAAAAGACGATTCTTTACAGCAAACGTGTAAAACCGTAGTAGAAATTTGGAGAAGAAGACTTTCGGCTGCGATATGGAGATATACGTTGTTATTTAGGTTAAATACATCAATACAACGGCGGTTTTCATATAAACCGCCGTAGAAAGGGACCTTCTACGGCGATTAATTGAAAATCCGCCATAGAAAGGGACTTTCTACGGCGGTTATAAGCAAACCGCCGTAAAAAGTCACTTTCTAATGCGGTTTATTTTAAAACCGCCGTAGAAAGTCCGTATTGCTTTTATAACGGCGATTTCTCTTTTCCGCCGTTAAAGTTCTATTTTTTAGTAGTGGGACATTGTTTAAATGCCTACATAAAAACTACAAAACACATATTGTATAATATATAAATGTAATATATTTAAGATATTTCTCTATAATCTCTAAAGTTAAAAAAGTATTTAACGAATGTGCAAGAGCATATAATATACAACACAATAGTAACAATATGGTTGATGGAAATTAAAGTCAACTAGTCCAATATTTTTCAAATTGGTTGGTCTATATATTGTGCATGGAGCTGATACAGTTATCATCTCAACAAGTGAAGCTAGCAACAATAGTTAGTAGTTAAGCTCACATTTGTGTGGAAGCCCAGCCAAATGGCTTCCCTATGGCAACTGATCATACCGATACTCTTCCTCCTCTTCTCCGTGTTAGCCTCCGAAACAGAGGCAAAAAGGTTACATTTACCAAAGAAGTCACCTCCCCCTCCTCCACCATCATCGCCACCTCCTCCACCTTCACCAACGAGGTCACCTCGTCCTCCACCACCATCACCCTGCCGCTACCCCTCACCACGTCGCCCGCAGCCGCCACCCTTCTGCGGTCAGGCTCCGCGCTCTGTGATGGCACCTGTACCCCGTCCGCCTCGTCTCAGATCACGCCGCCACCTCCTCTGAAGCCCCTATACTTCGCCAAACATGAATAAACCTCCATTCCCATCACAGTTAAGATAAGACCAATACGTACGCCACCACCACATATGGATTACGTTTCTTTTGGCAACAAGGAGACAGCAATGGAAGATAAACCTTGTTTAGTAAATAAAGTTTGAAGAATAATCCAGTCTGAACACAATCAGCGTTGGAAATTAACATAAATGCCATTAATGATTATACCGTATGATTAAATATGATGGACTTGAAAATAATTTGGGTTTAATCCCATGATATGATAGAGATATTTGTACCCTGCTGTTGTATTTCGTTTTTACTATATTGAATGAAGATTTTCTTTATAATTAGTTTTGCTCATTCCCTAAAATTTTGTTTTGAGTGAACTGCTCAAAATGTTACAGTACTTTACCACTATGTACGCTTTGATAACTAAACTTTTTTATTTCTCACAAATGTCACATTACTTATTAAAACGAGCCGAAAATAACATTTTTGTGATTTTTACAGTTAGACTTTGACGGAATTCCTAACATGTGCAAGTCATGGGCTAAAATGTAAGAGCATTTTCGTCCATTCATTATTTAAAAAATTAACACTTTCCCTCTCCTCCCTTCTTCCCCAGAAGGCGCCGGCGATCCTTCCAGCTTTACTTTTCACATATTATCAGCTGCAAGCTTAAAATTCTCCCAACCCAGTATCTCAAAATCAATTAAAAATCTCTAAACATCCGAGGAACAGACAGCTTGGATTTTAATGCATACATATCGCTAAAACTCAAGAAGAACCATGGCTGCAGCTGCCGCCGCCAAAAACCTCCTCCTCCTGGCTGCTACTATTGCTGCCGCCACCGACACTTTCGACATGTGAGAACTTCGCCGGGTCAGGCAAATCGGCATCTTGGCTGGTGAGTTCTTGCACCAGAGCTCTGAATTCAGAGGCGCTGGTCTTCAATTTCTGGGTTTGCGAGGCGGCAGTGGCTTTTTGGGGTTGAAGAATGTATAATCCAGTCCAGTTGAAGAACGGACGTACCCAGATGTTTTAGGATGATGAATCAGAGTCCTTGACTTGCTACTATTATGCCGTCGCCACCCTCCTCATTTCTATCTATGAACTATCAACATAGCTTTATTCAATAACCAGTTTAATAAAATCAGAAGGCAACAACTTATCATATCTATATATGAACTATTACAGAGCTTTAAGCAAATTACAGTTTCACCATCCAACAACATGAACGAAAGAAGATGAAGAATTTTAATTAACACAAGCCAGCCCATCTTCGAGAAACTCATTAACTGTGCCGATTAGTGATCGGGCATGTGGATTTGGTGGTCGCCGTAGAGGACTGGGAAGGCGGAGGCTACCCTAGGAAAAAACCTAGGGTTGCGTGAAAATGTGGAGGAGTGGCGGTGATGATCCAAAAATAGGGAAGGAGAGAGGGGGAAGAAGAGAGGGGAGAAGATAAGGGTTAAAAAAATAATAATAATGAATGGACAAAAATGCCCTTATAATTTGGCATATAAAATTTTTTCCGTTAAATCTATCAATAAAAATTGCAAAAATGACATTTTTAGCCCGTTTTAATAAGTAAAAATTGCAAAAATGACATTTGTGGGAAATAAAAAAGTTCAGTTACCAAAGCGGAAAGAGTGGTAAAGTAAGGTGATATTTTGGGCAATTCACTCTTCTTTTTTTATGTACCAAACATTAGTGGTGAGTTTTTATTTTTTACTTTTTAAATATTCTTTATATGTAAAATAATTTTTTTTTACCTAGCCTCATTTATTTTTGTAAGGAGTAATGATATACTCAGCAACAAATCATACCAACTTTTTGATAGCAACTCATGTGGCATGTATTCATTGGCCAATTATTTGACATTAATAAAAATGTAACCAATGAATGCAATGCCACATGAGTTGCTATTAAACACTTTTAGATTTTACTCTTTTGTAAGTGCTGGTGTCTCGTGAAACCGATTTACGATGCGACCACCATTTATTTTTATATTGATCACGTAAACAATATACGTTTTTTTAAATATTATTTATAAACTTTTTTTTCTTCTTTATTTCGTTCTTGTTTTGTTTTTATCCTTTGCCATACATTTTAGATTTTATGATAATTTATCAACATTGTCAACAAACCTTTTACTATATATTGAACTACACATTTTAATATTTTCAATCTATACTCTTTAAATTTAAAAATTCTTTTTCCGAGTGTTGATTAATATTGGAAGGTCTTATACTCTTTACAAGATTGTAATAAGGACCTTGACACCGATACTTACTCCAAACCCAACCCCACCCCCGATCCTAACCCATGCCTCACCCCCGGACTCATCCTCGACCTCGACCCCGAGCCCTCCCCTCTCCTGACTTGTTCAAACGCATATTAATTTAAAAACATGTTTTATAAAATATCTTTAAAAAACACTTTTATAAAAATATTTTTAAAGTACTTGTCCAAATTAACGGAGTCTAACACTCTAACCTAGATACACATTATTCCATCACTTTGGATCATCTGTTACACTTTCTCATTACATATTTTAATAACTCATTAAAAATAATTTTTTGTTGTAATTATTTTATCAACAATATTCATTTTTATTGTAATAAAATTTTTAACTAAGGGTTCACCCATTTGGGTATAGTGTATATTTATTTTAATTTTTTGATTAAAAAAGCACAACAAATACTACAAGATTATATTAAAATATAAGAATAATGTAAAGAAAAAATAAATATTAAAATTAGGCAAAATGAAAATTAAGAAATTAATACAAATTTTTTTAAATTAGTTATTAATACATGTAATAAGGAGTGTAACATATTATCCAAAAAGTCATTCAACAAATATTCTACATTAATTTGACACTATATAGATTCTTTTTGTCAAAATATTTGAGAATGGAGGAGTAATATCTAAGGATTGAAAACCGAAAAGTAAAATTATTTTGGGCTACATTTGATTTTTTGATTCTCAGCTTTTATCATTCAAGAAAATAGACAAACTAAGTTTTATAGACTACCCAGTTCTTACCAAACTTCAAAACTGGGCTTACCAATATACCTATATTGTTTATATAGTCCTTTGTAAGCATCTCTCTCTTTCTCTCTCTAACCTTTTAGAAGCTGGCCCGTCAAAAATTTTAAGGGTAAATTACATTTATTTCCTTACAGTTTTGTAAAACTACCAATTGCTACTTTAAAATGTTAAATTGGGTTTTTTAATAATACAAATCATCTATAACACATTTTATATTCATAATAATTTCTCATCTTTTAACATTTCAATAATTTTTACTAGGGGTGAGCAAATATCCGCGGGTCGGGTCAACCCGCGGGTCAGAACCGGACCCGAACCGAAATTAACCCTATTTTTCGGGTCGGGTTGGTTCCACACCCCAAAATTTCGGGACGGGGCGGAGAAGTTCAACACAATTACCCGTCGGCGAGTCATAACCTAGTCTTCCTTTTCTTCTCCTTCGTTCGTCCCACTGTCGAGACTTTCGCCGGAGCCACCCTTATCAATCGCCGCCGGCAGTCTTCCTCGTCACCATCGAAGACTTCCGCCGGAGCCGCCCTTAACACGGGTTAGAGAAATTTCCTTTGATGGTGCTACATTTTCTGAAATTTCTGTGTTTTGGATTCATTTGTGCAAAATCTGTGCTGGAATGTTATTGCTGGAAAATTTTGAAGTGCCGGATTTTGCTGAAATTTGGACGGAATTGTTGCTATGGCTTATGTTGTTTGGAACTGTTGGGTCAATGCTGAATGGATGAATTCACAAAAGGTTTAAGGGTGCTGCTGGGGTGTTTTATTCTGGGCTCACCAACGAATGCCGATGTGCTTGTGATGCCCAGTGTGTGGATAGTTTTCCCAGCCAACCTTTGCTGTTTTTGAACATTTTTCTGTTGGATATTCTGGGAATATGTAGCTTCTAGTCTCTTGGCTATTAGTTTCTAGATTTATTTGGAAATTAATAGATTGATAGCTGGAGTTTGCTACTGTTATGCTGCTGGACAAGACCTGATTTAAATGCATTATTGGGTTGGTTCTTGTTCTGTTTTTGGTCATTATAAAATCATGCCAGAATGAGGAAACTTGTGGCGTTGGTATTGCTGAACAGATGGATTAACTTAAGGATTAAAGGTTTTGCTGGAATTTTTTATTCTGAGCTCACCGATGATGCCGAAGTGCTTGTGATGCTCAGTGGGGATATTTTCCCAGTCAACCTTGATGCCTTTGTGATCCTGTTTTCTTTACCTTGGACCTTTGGCTCGGTCCTGGTTTTGAGACAAATTTTCAAATGCTGAAATTAAATCTTAAATTTTGAACATTAGTGTTTCAGTATTTGATTTAGAGTTTGGTTTGTATGCTTCTCTGTTAGGAGAATGCCCCTATTTTGATGTATTTCAAGTTTCGACTTGTAAGATCTCACGGGTTCGCCCGTTTTTTTTCTTGGCCGAGTGATGTTTTTAATACAATTTTGGAAGGCTGTTGGGCTTTTGTTTTGTGGAACTTCAGTATTTTTGTAATGAGTTCCATCTAGGTGAATGGAGACTCAATGCACATGGCTGGTAAACCTCAGTATTATTGCAGTAGTTTGGAATTAGTTGCAGCTGAAAATAACCATTAAAGTAATGCAGAGTTTGGTGGTTGTAGTGTCTTGCACTGAAATGAAAGTAATGAATGTTTACTCATTATGATTGGTTAATTCACGTAGTTTGCTACCTATCGGCAACTAAGGAAATTTGCTTGTGGTTTCAGTTAAGGAGTGCATTGGATCCCAAGAGACATTACAAGAAAGGTGACTCAAGATCGAAATCTCTTCCCAAGTACTTTCAGGCAAGTTCCTAAATGACCATCCTTTACCGTTTTGTGCTTAGCCTTTAGTAATTGGTTCTTATCTTGCATGCTGGTGCGCAATTATATAGTGAGTGACTGTGTTCACGCTTTAATAACTCTATTGCTTGACATCCTGTATGCTGTAAAAGTGAAATTACTTGCTGATTGAAAAAAAAAAAAAGAGTAAAATTGGTTTGGGGTTACATTTCATCAGGAGGGGTTTGTGGTAGAGTCTGCTTCAGAGTACTATACAGGTCGACTTACTAAGAAGGAGAGGAAGGCTACCCTTGCTGATGAGCTGCTCTTTGATGCCAACCTTGCACAGTACAGGTATGGAAGGATTTTTTTTTTTTTTTTTCGTGGGTCTCAACATGTCAAACTTTATGACTTGGTTTAAGTTGGTTCCATTAGTTGGTGACTTGGTGGTGGAATTCGTTTGTGATCGAATTCAGCCTTATTATATTTCACATTCAAGTTAATTACATCAGTGTAAATCCTTAATTCAAAGTGCAGCTGAATCCAACTAATTTCCTCAAATTTATCAATCAGCTCTAGATTTTCAAACCTTCCAAGCATGTAGTTTTACAAGTTATTTGAACATACGGGGAGATTGAAATCATCAGCTACAACAAACGAACTAGTTCTAATAATTCTAACACAAATTTTAGGCTCAATGATAACCTGCAGTACCTAAAACGTAAAAGATCATGTTCTATCTCTCAATAAAGTTTAACATTGCCTTTAAAGCTGGAAATCATGGTCTTTGTAGGTTCTAATAGTGGTTAAAGTTCTCTGTTTCGCTTATCTTTTTCTCCATAATTTTCCCTTAGATTTTCTTAGCTTTAAAATTAAAACCAACTACCAACAGTTCTGTAAGCTTTTAGACCATAATCCAAGCTCAAAGTCAATTTAAACAACAAATCACATCACAAGTTCTAGCCTACATGTTCAAGATCTTCCTATTTCAAGTACAAAGAACTAAACTAAAGTGTTTTATTCATTTTAATACATCAGTTTACTGTGGCTCATGAGATTATTTACAACCTTACCTTATCCTCCCCTAATCCATGGCTTATCCAATTCTAGCCAGACCCAATCCAGTAAGAGTTCAAAAGAATAAGAAAAATCTCACCCACATAGGTATATGCTCTGTTTGTGTGTCATTCTTTTCACTCATGTATTCAGTTTTATACTAACTTTTAATGAAAAAGTACTACTTTAAAGCACAAGAAAACTATTCCAACTTAAACTTATTTGAGTCATCATTAGCATTACATGGTACTGTTTTAACGTCCACAATGCTCACACTTCCAACTAAGACATTCAAAGGTGCAAGCAATAATTGGGTGCTGCCATGAGTTACCTCATACGTACATAAAGCATTAGAGTCAAGTATAATACAACAACATTATTTTGAAAGGTCAATGTATTACTAATTTTCTCTGTTTATGGGTGTTTTATGTTTTCATACACTTATTCACATTGAAATACAAGTTAAAACTAAGTTGACTGTAACTGCAAGTGATGTAGGGTGGTGATTGAATTTATCAACTTCTGAAGACTGATAATGCAATTACACTTATGGTAGTTGTGACAATACTTACACTTGTGAATTCTAGTATTTTGTGGGCATAGTTTAGTGCTAGCTATTCTGAGTTTATCTTTGAACCTTGTTAATGAGGAATATATATTGCTATTTAGAGACATATATGGAATCACCTTGCAACTTTATAGCTCTGTATCAATGTTGAAACAGACTGTATGTATAGGTCTTTGTGTAGGAGTTGTTCAGGTTGCAACGCAAAGGCTCGGCAACTGAACAGTAAGTGAGTACTATATTCCCTTAATCTTCTTGTATTTGTAGAGACATGCAAAATTTAGGTGATGCACCACCCTCCCTCTCCCCTCATGGTCACTGTGCACAACTAAAGAATCTGGTTTTTTTCTTTTTTTTTTATCTATAATATCCTCATATTTGCTCCACTAAAATATGGAAATAGAATCCTTCATGTATAAGAGTAGCAATTATGACTCATGAGATAACAATTGAGGTTAATATATTTAATAGAAGACATGATCTTTTAGTTGAGCACTTATCAATTTTCTGTTATAGTTTTGACTTATCAATTTTTAAAACTTTTTTTAGATGTCTGACATTGGAGATAATTACACCGAATTGTATGATGAGATTGAAGTGGAGCCACATGCTTTTACAGTGGATTCTCTTTCCTCAAACAATCCACAATCCACGGCTAGTACACAAAAGGGCAAGCGTCGAAGAGCTGAGGTAAATACTAGTGCGGGGACATCATGGGTGTGGGATCATTACAAGGTTCTAGATCAGTATCCTAAAGAGGATAGACGGGCTGCTTGCATTTACTGTGATAAAATCATAAAGTGTCCTTCTAAGAATAGTACTACTGCATTGCAAAAACACATTTATAGGTGCAAGAAACATCCTCACAATATTGAGAAAAGGGAAAAGATGAAAGAGAATGGTTCTAAAGGAGGAAAATTGACCAAAACGCCACCAACCCCTAATTTTAGTTTTGATCAAGATAGATGTAGAAAGGCACTTGCTAAAATGATTTTGAAAGACGAATTGGCTTTTAGATTTGTTGAGAAAGAAG
Source organism: Leptodermis oblonga (assembly GCA_016801395.1). Classification (NCBI taxonomy): domain Eukaryota; kingdom Viridiplantae; phylum Streptophyta; class Magnoliopsida; order Gentianales; family Rubiaceae; genus Leptodermis; species Leptodermis oblonga. The sequence goes on from CM028755.1 coordinate 31,168,126, forward strand.
GGTTTATTGAGTTTGCTTATGAGCTTCAACCTAAGTTTAAGATGCCCTCACGCTCTACAGTAGCTAGAGATTGTTACAAGGTGTTTGTGGAAGAAAAAAGTAAATTGAAGCAAGTTTTTGAACATTTATCTTCGTCTGTTTGCCTTACTACTGACACTTGGACTTCAATTCAAAATTTGAACTATTTGTGTGTGACGGCTCATTTTATTTATGATGATTGGAGACTGCATAAAAAAATCATTAATTTTTCTCCAATAGTCAGCCACAAAGGCAGTGTCATTGGATTAACACTAGAGCAGTGCTTGATTAATTGGGGTATTCGTAAGGTTCTTACTGTTACCGTAGATAATGCTAGCTCTAATGATACTGGGATGACAGCCTTTGTTAAAATACTTAATAGCCGAAATGGAGCTGTTTTGGATGGGAAGTATCTACATATGAGATGTGTTGCGCACATTGTGAACTTAATTGTGAAAGAGGGTTTGAAAGATTACAATGCACACATAGTTAGAATTAGGGCTGCTGTGAGATATGTGAGGTCCTCACCATCCAGATTTGAAAGGTTTAAAACATTTGTTGGTTTAGCAAAGATAGAAAGCAAGAGTCTGCTTTGCTTAGATGTTGAAACTAGGTGGAATTCAACATATCTAATGTTATTGGCAGCTATTAAATTTCAACATGCTTTTGAATTAATGAAGAATATGGATTCCATCTTTGTGCTTGATATGAATCCGGTTACGGACCCACCGACTCCATCCAAGATGCCTATTGATGATGATTGGATATTTGTTTCTAGTTTATTGCCTTTCTTGAAGATTTTTTATGATACAACTGTTGCATTATCTGGATCTTTCTATGTTACTGGGAATGAATCTCTGCGGCATATTGCTGGAATGAATGCTTTCATTACGAAGATGAAAGATAGTGATAATGACGGTATCAAAGCTATGGCTATTAAGATGAAAGAAAAGTATGACAAGTATTGGTCCAATATTAAGCAATTAAACATCTTTATTTTCATAGCTTTGGTTTTAGACCCTAGATTCAAGTTAAGGGATGTTGATGTGATTATTGATAAGACTTTTGGGAGTGCTGCTGTTAAGTTGAAAAAGAAAGTGCTTACGGTCTTGCATCTCATGTTTAAAGCTTATAGTCCAACAATGTTGCGCAAGGAAACAGTGATAAGAGATGAAGAGGTGGATGAGATGAGGGTTGATTATGTAGATGCTACCTCATTGGTGGATGCTTTTTTTGATGATGATGATGTAGTTGCCAGCAAGAGTGAATTGGATATTTATCTGAATGAGATAAGGTGTGACAAGAAGGATAGTAATTTTGACATTCTAAATTGGTGGAGATTGAATTGCGCTAGATTTCCTACCCTTGCTTTAATGGCTCGAGACTTGTTGGCTACCCCAGTGACTACTGTAGCTTTAGAATCAGCATTTAGCTTGGGTGGTAGGATTCTTGATTCTTTCCGCAGTTCTTTAAATCCGGAAACGGTGGAAGCTATTATTTGTGCTCGAGATTGGATACAGAAAGATCGTACAACTATTAATTTGGAGGAGAGTTTAGAAGAACTTGAACATATTGAATCAGGTATAAAATTTGTTAATGATCAAGTTTGTTATATTTTGATTTGCATAATATTATTTTTCCTATTTAATTATTTTTTGAACATTCAGATATAATTGAGATAGACGAGGAGCATAAAATCATTGATGTGGAGATAATGTGAGAATGATTTTCTTTACTCCGTGTCTTGTCTCATGTACTGGTTATAACAATATATTTTTATTCCACATTGTGAATCTATATTTCTTAATTTTTGAAATTTTGCATTATAGGGCTGAAGGAAGTACAAGTTCAAGACAGATTGCATTTTATGATTGAGAAATGTAAATTTTGATTTACATGTCAATTTAACCTTGGAGGCTGTAATACTAATTTTGGTTACAAGTACAAACGTAACAGTAGTATATTTTGATTACAAGGACAATACAAATTGAATACAGGGCAAATGAAGCGACTTACTAATGTTAATGTGAAAATTCATTACTAAGTTTATGGGTCACGAGAGTGGGTTATAATAGTTAATATTATAAATATAAAATACGAGTAATAAAACTTGTTGTGTAATGTGATTTTGTTATAAAAATAAGAGAAATTTAATAAATCAAATAAAATGTGTTCTATTCATACATTTAGGAAGTACAATTTGGAGGGGAAGGAACCCAAAAAAAAAAAAAAAAAAAAAAAAGAAGTCCGACCCGGCCCAGAAACCCGACCCGACCCGATCAACCGGGTCGGGTCTGAATATGACTCGGACCCGATCGGGTCGGGTCGGGTAGGTCTGGGTCGGGTCAGGTTTCTGGGTTTGCTCACCCCTAATTTTTACAACGAAACATTGTTTTTTGAAAACATATTTTTAAGAGCATTCTTATATGGACATGATAAAGTATTAGGTGATTATTAATCACCATGTTATTTTTTAACCGGTCCAAATTTAGCACAAGGACATTTTAAGATGCGTCACCAGTTAATTGTCTTAGTAGAGAATGAAGATAGTGCAGGATCCAAGAAAATACATATATCATTATCTGTTTTTCACACGGGTTGGGGTTGAGATTCTCTAGCTAGTCCCAAAAATTTTGGTCTAATCCCACCCCCACCACCACCATACATCCCGCCTGGATTTTTCTATTTTAGTGTTAGAATACTCTAATTCCAAAATTTTTGGGACCAGAGCTTACTTCTACCTTTCACACTGCCCTTAATTGTTACGTTACAATACTTGGTCTATGAGAATGGCGATGCGTTTAGTAATTATACAAAATATCGAGAGGGTAAATGTGATTTACTGAATTTCAAAATCTAAACGCTACCCTCAATGTCTTGTCCTATTCGTGGAAGGACAAACATTGTGCTACAATCCCATTTGCGCAAGCAATCCTTTCAATTAAGAGCAAACTACATTGATCCCTAGGTTTCGGTAAACTCCATTAATATTTTTCTGGCTTTTTTCCCGGTTGGGTTGGAACCGTTAGGTTCTTGCTTGTTTACAAGGACAAACTCCATTATTTTTAGTAGTTACATTTACATCGATCTCTTCCTGAACGGTTCATAGTATAAAGTGAAAATTTATAATACGTGCGAAAAACTACAAAACATACATTGTATGATATATAAATTGTAATATTTCAGAAATTCTTTTTAGTAAATGTTAGAAGAGTATTTTGTAGTCATGAGGTAAATGTTATATTCACCCATCAATTAAAATGCAAGCTAGAATATTTATATATATATGGGGGAAAAAAAATGTATATATGTATAAATATGTATTATATATATACATACATTTTTTTTAGGTAACAGCCGATTAAATGGCTCGGAGGTTTGAAGATCTTTTATTAAAAAGGAGGCAAAATACCAGAAAATAGTTTTAAGGGGGACATAATGAGCCTTAGTTTAGAGAAATACAGTGATACAAAATACAAAATGCAACCTATACACGTGAAATCTATAATAGTAACTAAAAACACTAAGTTCGGATGGAGGCATCCAAAACTACGGATAGTTATGTGGTTGATGGAAAGTAAAGTAAAGTAAACTAGTCCAATATTTTTCAACTTGGTTTGTCTATAAATTGTGCTGGGAGCTGATAAACCATAAGCCAATGGTCCTCATCGATCTCAACAAGTGAAGCAAGCAACAATAATTAGTAGTTACTCAGTCACATTTGTATGTGGGAGCCAAGCCAAATGGCTTCCTTATGGCACCTCAGCATACCAATATTCTTCCTCTTCTCCAAAACAGAGGCACTCAGTTTACCTGCACCAATCCCCGGAGTCTGTACACTCCCTTTTCCCTTTCGACCGCCCTGGATTAACTGCCCTCCACCACCACGACCACCACCTCCACCGCCGCAGCCACGGCTCCATACTCCACCTCCACCTTCACCACCCTGCAGCTTTCTCTCTCCGTCAGCACCATCAGCGCCACCTCCTCCACCTCCACCAAGGAGGTCACCTCCTCCTCCACCTTCACCTTCACCACCACCACCATCACCCTGCCGCTGTCCCCCTCCGCCTCCTCTGAGATCACCTGCACCATTTATTATCTTTGATCCGGCTCCGCCTCGTCTGAGATCTCCACCTCCTCGGAAGCCCCTTTTCTTCGCCTAACATGAGATAAACCTTCATTCCCATATAAGACCAATATGTCCGCTCACAGTGGCGGAACCAAATTTTTTTTTTTATGGGGGCTAATTTATAATTATTTTTATTTAAATAAATGTATTAAAATTTAATTTTTTATCCACCATTATAGAAATGATAAAAATACAATAAATATATAAAATTATGCTATTGAAATATATATATGTATATATATATAATTATACTACTGATTCACACTTTAGAAAATATTAGTATTATTTGTGTTCGTACTATAAAATGAACCGAAAAGTCAATTTTATTTTACAAATATGTATTTATTGAGCGTCAGTAGATCATTATATATGGAGAAATAACATTCTTTCATGAATAAATAAGTAAATAAAATAATCTAAAAGGGGACAAAAACTAAAGAATATTATCACCAGAAGAAGTTATAGTTTAACTGTGAAAATATTGACCTTTAATTTAAAATTATGATATAATCCACCCTTTAAAGTGGGAAATAAAATTACTTTTTACTATTAGTGAAATTTGTATATTTTACCTGCAAAAAATATTTTTTTATTTTATTTTGTATTGAGTGTAACTATTTGACAACTCAGTAATTCCATTAACCTTTAGGCAAGTTTTAGAAATAATTTTCACGTTGGTTTTTTATTCATTAACAACAATAAGTTAGTTTTCCTTGCGGGCTATAGTATCTGGTGCTGGCATTTGGGCTGAAATATCATTCCCTCCTTAACCGTTCTTGGGAACTTGGTGGGGGCTGGAGCCTACACCAACCCCCACCTTGTTCCGCCACTGTCCGCTCAGCTACCACTATATATAGATTACGTTCCTATTTGCAGCACGGAGACATCCATGAAAGAGAAACCTTGTTAAGGTTGTTTAGTAGATAAAGTTTGAAGAATAATCCAAGTCTGAACACAATCAGCTTTGGAAATAAACAAATATGTCATTATACCATATGATTATGATGAACTTGATGGGTTTAATTAATTCCATGATATGCTAGAGATATTTATACCCTGCTAGTGTACTTCTACCATATTCAATTAAGCTAAGATTTTCTTTATAACTAGTTTTGCTCATTCCATTAAATTCTGTTTTTATCTACTAAACATTACAGATGAGTATTTTACTTTTTAGTTATTCCTTAAATCAAAAAAAATTTCTTAAGAGAAGACCAATACTTTTTTACCGGTCATACTTCAACATTTATATTCGATGCATTTTTTTGTTTTTTTAATTTTCGCTACAGACAATGTAAATATATTTATTAGAAGCTCACACTTCATAATCAACTAATTAAACTCAATAAATCAAAGGTTATAAGTTATATGCTTTTTTTCTTTTTTCTTTTAGAAACATGTTATATATATATATATATATATATCATAAGCTAAACTTGATAAATCAGATGTTATAAGTGATACGCTACACATCAGAGTATATATGTGATACACAACACATTAGATATTATAGTTTAATTTATTTTTAAAAAACAAACAATACATCAGCGGTTAAACTCGATACATTAAATCTTACTAGTGATACATCAAATATTGTAAGTGATACATGATCAATACATCATGACCCTGTTTGAACTCCTTTGAACTCGACCATAAATAGGGATGCTTCTCCCGCTCTTTTATTCAGATAATTCAAATTGCAAAATATTTTGGTAAGGTATTGCCCATAATCTTGAATTATTCTCACTTGAACTTTAGTTGCTAACATGATAATCTGTTTTGTTTTAGTTCTTAGAATTGCGTGTGAATTAGGTCTTAACTTTGCCTAATTTCATAGAATTGCATGTGAATTAGGTTTAACTTTTCCTAATTAAATTAGCTATTCACTTTAATTCATTGTTTGGTTTATAGTTTATAAATAGCTTGATTGTTCTATTGAATGCAAGTAGGGGCAAATGTTCAAATAATCCCCTAATGTTTCACCCAAGATCCAAATAAGCCCCTAACGTTACAAAAATGGTCATATTAGCCCTTCTCCATTTACTCTATGCCACATCACATTTTTTTTTTCTAACTTGGCCTCGCCATATCACTTATTTTTGCTGATTTGGCTCTGCCACGCAACCCAACCGTACGGCATGTAGCCGGGGCAACTTCTCCAGCCAATTCTTCATACCCTTTTCCTTCTCTTGTGTTTCCTCTCATTAGTCGAAGTCTAATAAGACCCAATTCTTAATCTTGAACAAATCCTATGAAAGATTTGTTGTAAATATTTCTTCACCTTCTTTCTGTTCTTGCGTGGAGTGGTTTGATATGGGGGAAGAGGCACTCCGAAACACCCAATCAAGAACATTCAGGTACGTCGACCAAAATACATCCCTCTCTATTGCATAATAGTGCATGATTATTGCTGCTGAAATGCTGAAAACAGCAACATCAGCTCTCTTCAAATTCCTCAACCGGGGCAAATATCCAACATGAGCCATACAAGTAAGGAAACTTTTGATGGGCCATGCCATGCAGTATAATGGGTGTTGACATAGAAATAGAAAACTATTAACAGTCAATTGATGTTGACCTAAAACAAAGTTTCTCAGTTGGAATCCTTCCCTTACATTTAAAATTGAGTGAACGACCTTTAATATACTTTTACTTTTTGATTGTGTCCGCTTTGGTACCTATACTTTTTTTATAGCCACGAATGTACCTATACTAATTTAAAGGGGCCAAAAATGTACTTTGGCGTTAACTCCGGTTAGTTTTGACGGAATTGCTTTTTTTTTTAGGGGTATTTTCCTCATTTCACTATTCATTGTCACTGTTCATCTTCTTCCTCTCCATATTCCTACACCCTTCCTCCTCCGCCACCGTCCGCCTTTTCTCCATCCAATTAAAGAGCAAAAACAACAACATCAGCTAAACAACAACAACCAAAAGAAAATGGAAAATGAAGCCAAGAAACAAGATTTCTTGGAAAGCTATGCAAACGTAATCATCAAAGGCTCGATTGCAAGGTTCGATTGACGAAAACGACGATGATAGGGAGGGAGGAGGACGACAGAAGTAGGGATCGATTACAGAACCGAAGCTCTGCAATTCGGCAATCAAAAGATTGCAGGACGGTTATGCAAAATTGCAGAATCGAAGTTCTAAAATTTTTTGATTGCAGAACTCAAATTGCAGAGCTTCGGTTCTGCAATCAAGAAATTGCGGAACCGCAGCTCTGCAATTTCCGGCCAAAAATAAGAAGAAAAAAAGAAAAAAGAAAAAAGAAAAAAGAAAAACAGCAACCGGAAGGCGATGACGATGCAAAGACGACGACGATGGGTGGGAGGAGGACAACACGAAGACGACGACAAAGGGAGAGAGGAGGACGGCGGAAGCAGGAAGGAGGGAGAAAATTGGTAGCCGGTGGTGGGGGAGAGACAAAGAAAAGAAAAAAAAAAAAAGAGGAAGAAGACGATGAACAGTGAAGGGACAAAATGCCCTTGAAAAATGGCATGTGAGTTGCATGTGATCGCAATTCCGTTAAGTTTAACGGTGAATTAACGGAAAAGTACATTTTTGGCCCCTTTAAATTAGTATAGTTACATTCGTGACTACAAAAAAGATTAGGTACCAAAGCGGACACTTTCGAAAAGTAAAGGTATATTAAAGGTCGTTCACTCTATTAAATAAATAGCTACGAACCTCAATTTCATAAACTTCCTTAAAAAAAGTTATTTCATGACAAGGTTGAATTTTAAAGAGTGAACGACCTTTAATATACCTTTACTTTTCGATTGTGTCTGCTTTGGTACCTAATCTTTTTTTTTAGCCACGAATGTACCTATACTAATTTAAATGTGCCAAAAATGTAATTTGCCGTTAACTCCGGTTACACTACAAGAAAATTAGCTTTTGGTAACAACCCCAATATGGTCACCAAATACCATAATCTAGTCACTAAAGAGGTTTGGTGACCAAAAAATCATGGTCACCAGGTGGTCACCGTTGCCCCGTCACTAAAGGTATTGGTGACGCCGATTTGTATTTGGTCACCAATGTGTACCAATCGGTGACCAAAACTTATTTGGTTACCATTCTCACGACCAAAAAAATGGTCACCAAAATTCAGAATTTGGTCACTAAATTTGTGTGTTTTGGTGACCAATTATATTGACTAAAAGTACTTGGTGACCAAATTTCTGGTCACCAATTTGGTCACTAGAAACTTCCATTAACGTCCGTTTGTGACATTTGGTGACCACAAAGTTGGTCACCAAATGGTGAATCAACTCTTATTTGTAGCAGCTTTCCTGGCCAAAATTGTGGTCACAAAACAATAGTGACAACATTAGTGACCAAAATTTTGGTCAATAGTAATGTTCATTCTGAAGACAAATCTAGTCACTAAATTAACAGTGGCCAAATTTCTGATCAAAAATAATTTGTTTCTTGAAATTTATTGGGTATAAAATAATTTAAAAAATTCTTGTATCAAATCTCAAAAACGATTTCACTTCAAATTGTAGAAAAATGTAATATTATAAACTCTTACAATACACTTTACACAAGCTCAAGTTTCAAATACAGTACAAACTATGTTAACAATTCCCGTACACTATCTCCTAATGTTAGTGAGATAAATACATATAAATCAAATAACCAATGCGATCTAATACAAATCCCTATATTTTTCAAATCTTCATTAAGACACCAGGATAGTGTAAACACAATATGTGAATAATCCTGCCAAGCAAATTGTATGCTGAGTGTGAATCTGTCCAGACATTAAAGCTACCCAAATGCAGCCAAAAAAATCAAGAAAATATACATGGTCAGCTGAACAAAAAGCTTAAATTAAATGAAAGTAAACAGACTAATGAGTTACCACAACACGTTGCATGAAAAAGTTTTCAATCAAACACCATAACAAAGTAGCCTGTAACCAAAGAAACATATGAAAGAGTTTTACATTCAACCAAGGATATCACAAGAGTTTATTCCTAAACTTGTAGAGTTCCAATTTTGGGTGGTTGAACACTTAAAACTTTTCACATACTAAGGTTATACTAAATAAACAAACCAAATTACCTATTGTGAATGTTTACATACTCATCAGTTTCATCCAAGTCACCATCTACTTTCAACTGATTACATCCCATTTTAGAAGTGTCCCCATGACCATAGAGCTACATTGTTGCACAATGGATCAAACTAGGGGCATTCGGTGGCGCTATGCTCCTCCATCCTGATTAATAATTTTATCTTTAATTTATTAGTTAGGGATGATTTATTAAATGATCCATTATAAACTGATACAGCAAAAGCACACCTATACGAAGACCTACATAATTGTATAAGCAGCGCATTTGCCACTGACAGCAAGGAAATTAAAAATGTTTGACCGTAAAAGTAGAGAAAAATATTTAAAACAAAGGGTGCAATGCTCAAGTGGACTATTCCATCATGCAATTAAATAACTTGGTTTTCTTTTCATTTTGACAGCTTGCTCAATCATCGATCACAATAAAAAAAGGATGGAAAAAGGTACTAAGAAGTGGAGGTGAACAGAAAATCGAAAAATAAGGGGGAAGGTGTTAGTGTGTCACAACTGAGGACTGATAAAATAGTGATAAAAAAGTAACATAGTTTATTTTTTTTTCTCTATGTTATTGCAATTACAGGTTATTAAATGGCAGTATTGAATACTCATTTTTAGGGGTTTTAATAAATTGTAATAATTATTTTTGTATTTTTTTCATCATTCAATTTAACGTGTTTTTATCTTATTTTGTTTCATGATGTTTTTCATTAATTATAATTGATGTTTTATAATAAAATTTGATATTTCGCATATATAAATATATAAAAATTTAACATAAGGGTAAAATAGTATATTTTAAGAATTTTAGCAATAAAATCAGCATATTTATCAAGCAAGATCGAGTGATAAGCATTATGATTCAGAGGTTCGAAAAATATATTTTAACATTAAGATATTAAATGCTTAATCAATTCAGTATTATGGTTTTAACGTTAAGCATTCAGATATAAGTATTAATTTTTATTAAACAGGCCCTTAGACAAGAAAAGACTTATTAGAGGGGGAAAAAATTAATACATCACTCCTTTTACTAACAAGAGAAGACTATTTATAATAGTCTTCTAACTCTAATTTGAAAAGCAACACACGAGTAAATTAATTTGGAAGCACCAAACACAAAACAATAACACTTACTCCTATACTCTAGGAAGACATGGCCACTACTAACGGGTTATGGATGGGTGACCCTTGGAAGATATGCACCAAAATATGCACGTATCAGTTTCAGGCTTGGCCATTCCCTACTCTTCACAGCTGTGCCTTATAGAAGAGTGGGCTCTGGCCTAAATAAGTGTATAGGCCAATGATGAGCTTGACCAGGTATTTGGGTTGTTAACTTCACTTTAAATTATTCAACATTTACTTTTATTGTAGTTTGTTATGTATTTGATTTCATCTTTTGTTCTTGCTATATAATGCTAATCCTAAATAGTATATCTTGAAATATGAAAATTGCAATACACACTGGCTTTGTTATTTAGAACTGTGATTTTGTAAGGAAAATGATAATCTTTTATGTTCTCCACTGGTTGCTTAATTTTCAGTTAGAACCAATGTTTTGAAAATTGAACCGGACCGGCCGGTCAAACTAGTTTGACCGCGAACCGGTAGCGTAGCCGGTCGGGTTACTTGTTTTAAACCCAATATCTAAAAAATGGGTCAAAATTGGTCAAAATCGGGTAAATCCGGAAATCGGTTGAACCTACAAACTCCGATTTTTTCTTTTTCCTATTTTTCCCAGCATTTTTTTTCTCTCTTCCAAATCTCTTGAGTAGAAGATTAAACCTTTTATTTGTAAATCAATGAATCTTATATAGATAGTTTGTGAAAAATGAAAAATACATCAAAGTTGAAAAGAGAGAAGAAGAAGAATAAGAAATAAGAAGAAGAAGCGGAAACGAAGGAAGAAGAAGAAATAAGAAGAAGAGAAGAAGAAGCAGAAGCAGAAACGAAGAAGAAGAGAAGAAGAAGCAGAACGAAGGAAGAAGAAGAAGAAAAGAATGAGAGGATTGGGCGCCGGGGGGGGGGGGGAGGAAGGGGAGAAAAGGAGAGTGGGTCAAATAGGGTTTAGGTAAAATGTTAGTATTTATGCATTATTTTTATTTTATTTTTTTGTTTTCTTATTTTTGTATGTTTATTTTATTTATCCTAAATCACGTGATCAAATAATAAAAAAATTTAGAGAATGAACTTATTCTTTTAAAATTTCTATAAATTCTCTTTTAAATTATAAAATAATATGTATATAGTATTTAAAATTATAAAAAATATATTTATGACATCGTGAAGACGTCACCGGTTTAACCCTCGATCTAATCGGTCCGACCCATTGACTCCTGAACCCATAACTTTTCCGATTCGATGCCCGATCCGATTTTGAAAACATTGGTTAGAAATTAATAAATTCAACATTCTTTTCTCATTTATTTATTTAAGAAAAAACTCTTTTAGTTAAAATTTTCATCTATGAATTAGGGGTGAGCAAATGTTATACCGGGCCCGACCCGACCAGACTCGTCGGTTTCGGGTCGGGTTGGGTATATACCCGGTCGGGTTGGGCCGGGTTGGTTCTGGGCCAATATATATATATATTTTTTGGCTGCCCCAATGAAAAATTTTTAAAATTATATTATTTTTGCTTAAGATGAGATTTGAACACGTGACCTAAGTTCAATAATTATCTTTAAGGTATGCTGATTAGCCACTCATTCTACTTTTTGTTTTGTTATATTATCTTATTATCTTTATTATATTATATGTTTATTTATATATTAATTTCATATATCAATTCTTTATACTATATATCTTATAATAATTTTTTTTAAAAACAATATACATTATAATACTATATAAACTAATGGTAAAATTTACATTTTGTGTTATTTTTTTTTACTCTTTGCACATTTATATTACTATTTTAAAAAAATACTGTAATAAAAAAATAATAGAGTATAATTTTACTTATTTAATTTTCAATTGATAAGCATAGTATTTAAATTTGAAATAATATAAAAATTTACGGAATAAAATATTATTTATTTTTTTTGTATAAAAATTAATTTTGTTTAGATTGTGAAATGCATGTGTGATGTAATTTAAATCATTAACATAATTGAAAAAGATATTAAATAATTTATATTGTAGTGTTGTATAATATATTAATAAGAAGTAAAAAAATAATAAAACAAAGAGTTGCTGGAGTGGTTAATCAATTTTCCTTAAACTTGGTTTACCAACCTTAAGTTGTGTGTTCGAAATTTGACTTATGCAAATGAACATTATAATTTTACATGTTTTAAATTTAGAAAACCCAAAATTGGATGGAGAACCGAGCCGGACCCGCGGGTTCGACCCGGAACCGACCAAAAAAAACCCGACCTTTGATCGGACCAGAAATTATGAAAAAAAAAATTTGAGAGGGAATAGACCCGACCCGCGGGTTTGACCCAGAACCAAACCGGAAAAAACCCAACCCGCGGGTCGGGTTTTTCGGGGTCGGCTTCGGGTCAAACCCGCGGGTCCTGACCACCCCTAATTTGAATTAATATGTTGCAGGCTATCTCTTTAAGAGAGAAATGGTGGATGTTGCAACAAGAGAAGTTGGGTGGATCATTTTCGAAACAGGAAAGAAGAAGAGTAGCTATTTCTGGAAGAGCTGTTGTAGACAAGGTAAACATTTCTACTCATAGCTTAATTGTTAGCCATCCAGTAAAAGCAGAAAGGGATTACAAACTGATTACTTGAAACTATCTGTTAATAGGTAGTTGGGCAGCGTACCATTAATCATTCCCCACTTCTGGAAAGGATGCTGGATCCATGGAGCAGCCCGAGAAAGCTAATGACATGAATCAGGAGCTAAGGTTAGTAGCTCATTCTCAAATGATATTCAAGATTAACACTAGATAGAGCAACATTTGATTTCGATCTCTTATGCCCATTTTTATTGCTATAGTGACAGCTACCTCTTATATTATTCTGTCCCCAAAAATTTTCACAACTCTTTTGATGAAGAAATCAAACTGAAGGAGAAGGGATGAACTTTTCACAACTTACTCCTCACAAAGGTGAAATTATTATATCGATATCTGCTTTTAATGATCCCTGTTTTCGATCTTTTTTCTGTTTATTTTTTTATTTTTTATAGCAAGAATAAATTACTTCGAACATAATCCTTCAATTTGTTTTCATTAGTTTTCTTATTTGTGAGGAAATCCATCTTTAAATTTGCGAGAAAGCCATCCGTTTACTGCTAGCTATCACTGCTGCTTTTGGAAGGAACAGTCATTGCACCTCCAGTTACATTTGTTCTGCAGTTGACATTCTTCCAACTGAGTTTGCAAAAGAGGCCGATGAAATCACATTTTATGCTTTTCGAAAATGATACTTCCTTCCTGTCTTATTAATTCTTTGTTTTTTCTTATTTACCTGACCGTAATGGAATTGAAAAGGTTTCCCAGTATTTTGGTGACATTCTATTCCAGTTTATTGAAAGCTTAATTTTCATTTCAAATGTTAAGGAGTTACCTATGCACTTAAAAAGAGATTGCTTTGCCCATGGTGGAGCACTAACTCCTCTATATGGATATACACGCCAAATGCAAGAGTACTCATATATATTGAGTAAACCAGAAAATGAAAAGAAATTTCATTCATTCATAAGTTTTCAGTTTTTTCATGAATGCTTCAGAGTCCAAAAGAGCCAAGGACTTGGCCACTCAGTTGAGTGTCAAAATCTCACACTTGCAGATACATACTATTAAAAAATTGACAGATTTATTTCTTTTGTCTTTGTTCTATCTGGTTGTGTGACAGATTTAAAGATTAATAAAATTTACTCACAAATCACAACTCAAAACCATAACAACTAATATATCAATAAATACTAATTATAATTAAATTATTCATAAACATGACAATAAACATTTATCACATATAATTTACTAATTAAAAAATCAATGATAGAAAACCAAAAAGTATAAAATATCATATATTATATATATATATAAATATAAATACAACCAAAAAAGAAAAAAAACTAAAATGAAAAGATTTATAAAGATTAATTAAACAAGAGAGAGCATTAAGGGTACAATTGCGGGCGTTGGTGATGCGTTCCGGAAGCAGGAGGCAGATGGACTGTTTGCTCCGTTCGTTGAGCTGAGTGAGAGGGAGAGGAAGAGAGCAGTGGGTTCTTAATTTTCCCAACAACGGGTCTGGGGAATGAAAATTTTTAATTCAGTCTTTTAGTTTTTACCTTTTTTACCTTTTACTCTTTACTTTTTTTTTTCTTTTTTTTTCTTTCTCTTAAGTAAAATGAGTCATGACACCGTTTTACTTAAGAGAGAAAAAAAAAAATAGAAAGGCTTCGTCTTCCTCGCAGTCGCTCTCGCATGTGTATTATTCAAACTTCAGCTTCCATAGATTCACACCAAGACCAAAGCTTCCAGTTCCAGTTTAGATCTGGCGGCGGCAAGGCATGACAGGGGCGGGAACGTTGCAGGATGAGAGCGCTAAGTGCGGCAGGACAAGGAAGGGGCAGTAGATGAAAATTCTCAAGCATTAATAGATATTACTCTAAGCTACCGGAGCGAGGGGAGGCGGCAACACCGGTTCGCCCACCCCTAGCTCCGCCATTGCATATATATATATATATATATATATATTATTTTTTAACTTAAGTGATACTCACAGGTACTGTTCACGTGAATAGTACCTGGTTTTATTTATTATTTGTTTTATGAGTAATGATAAAAATACTCCACTAATTCATTTTAACTTATATAGCATGTATTCATTAATTACATTTTATAAAATAATTAATACATAAGTGGTTAATGAATACATGTCACATGAGTTGACACACATGAGTTGAATAGTCTATCATTTTTTTATTTTTTATACTTAACGTTATACTTTTCTGGACACTGATTCTCGTAAACAGTAACATTGAAATTGTAAACTAGTATAAGCTTTGGTTTTTTTTTTTTTTTTTCCCAAATATTTGCTTATTGTGTGTCAGTTTGGAAGTATGTTGTTCACGTGAATGTACAAAAGATGATCGTATCGTGATTTAACGATAAATCATGTATAAATTATAGGCTTCATCACTATGTACCCTCTTTTGACTATTTACCTTTCCATATTTTTAAAACTAACTGGTTGTTCTTTATATTTTTAAAATTAACTGTTTGTCCCCTTCTTACAAGTCCAACCATAAAAATCCTTAAAAAGACAAAAATATCCCTCTGAAATTCTGACATCATACTGTCAGGTTTCAGTAAAAGTTTCAGACAAATATACCTCCAGCAGTAACTGCATATTACTTAAGATAGAAAACAAAACGGGTGAAGGTTTCTACGATACACAATCACCACTTCACTTTTCCCGCTCCAAACTGCTGCCACGGCCGTTTCTTGAGGGTTGAGCAGTGAACTCCATTATCACCGATGCTGCACTTTTCCCGCTCTAATGGCGGTTTACCACAAATAATCCGTTGTCATTGCCCTTTCTCTGGAGCTGGAGCTGAGTGTTAGTTTTAGAAACACAGGGGGGACAACTAGTTAGTTTTAGAAACATAGGGGGACAACTAGTTAGTTTTAAAAATATAAGGGACAAATAGTCAAAAGTCAATAACACATGGGGGTAAGTAGTGTTTAAGCCTATCACTTGCAGATAAAGGAAAAAAGAAAGTGACTCTATTAGTTGAACTATGAATATTCTCAAACAAGGAAAGGAAACAACAATTACAGGACTCTAGATTTGCATGTCATTAAGGAAAAACTTTATTTTCTTTCACTGAGCCAAACTTTTATTTAATTTGTAGGCTCCGCCGGTTTTTACCAAATAGCAGAACTAGGATAACATCCGTGCTAGATGCAGCTTGCAAGCTTTACTATAACTTTGCAACTTGCAAGAAGTAACCCAAGTCCTCCAATATTTGCTCAACTTCTTAAATATGTATAGTTATTACTCACTCTGTCACACTTAAAGAGTTCATTTTAAAAATATATAATTTATTATGGGTTGTAATGTATAACAATTTAAATAAGTAATTTGACACCATATTTTTCACTTATATCCTTACTTTCTTAGTAATGATTAATTGTGAACACATATTATTATATTAGTAAGGGTATTAATGTAAACAAATTCAAAACAGACTTTAAATGAGAAAAGATTTTTTTTAAAAATTGGACTTTTCGAATGGGACGAATGAAGTATTATATTTCACGTTACTCCATTTCTACCGTGTGGGACGAATGAAGTACTATATTTCACGCTACTCCATTTCTACCGTTTGAATAAGGTTAATTAGTTTGTCCATTTAATCGTATTTGTTTCAGTTTCATGTGTTCATGCATGCACGTGACTGTTAGCACAATGTACTAATTAACGTAGAGGAGGCCTACAACTACAACAAATTCTTTAAAGAAAAATGTCATTTTTTTTCTAATCCTATTTGGCCAGTTATACCTTAGTTTAAAAAATAAATTAGCATGCAACTCATAGAGTAACTGAAATGTTATATTAGAGGCACTAGGATATTACCATTACGGTTAGAGGGACTGGAACCTTACTGTCAACCGATATATATTTTTGATAAATATAAAAATTTTAGGGATCAAAGTATAATTAATTTCTAAAAGAGTAGAAACCACAATGTAGTTTACCCATCATCAAATTTAAGTTCAAAAGTCAGATTTTCAGACTTGATATATATTAATACAGATGTTACTTTACATATTAATTATTAAATCAGAAAAAAAGTCAAAAGTATAAAAGAATTGAAAAAGGAAAATGAATTGGATGACACTGGAAGCACGCGTGGACGCTCATCAATGACCGTCTCATACGCATGAACCGTCACATATAAGTGTTTGCCTTCCATCAGCTAATAAACAAAGGAAAAATTTCTATTAGAAGCGTAGGAAAAAAAAAAAAAAAAACTAATAAAATGGGCGTAACTATTGTATATTTTGGCGTTAACCTACTGTAAATGTATTTTTAATTAGGAAAGACTAGTTCATCCTTTTGTATTAAATATGTAAAATATATTCATTTAACCGAGTTGAATTTCAACCCTATTTTCTTTCAATTTCAATCCCAATGCTTTGTTGGAGAATTTCCAATTATTAAGCTGAAAGAAGAAAGGAAAAAGAATGAACTCAAGCATGTCCAAAATACTGTCCGATTCGGACACATTTCAGACGTGTTCCAGTAAATAGCTGAAACTGGAAAGTTCAACTTCTGGACTGATGTATGTCCGAAATACTATCCGATTCGGACATCATTTCGGACATGTTCCAGTACAAGTTTTCTTCTTCTAAAAAGTTGCATCACTTCACGAAAATGGTGATTCTGAACTCAATTCTTATCCGAATTCAGTTCCGTTTCTTCCTACCTCTTCTTAAGAGTTGTGGCTATTGAATGACATCCTTTGGAGGTCTATATATAGGATCCTTAGGACGTGATTTACAGATATGAAATCATTCTCAATTGTACAAGATATTCTTGCACTTTTCACTCTTGTTTCTGTTATGTTTAAGTCAGTGCAGACTTACAACAGATATCTTCATCTTATCCCACAAGGATATTAGTTCCGGAACTCTTTACACACTAAAGGGAACTAATAAAGCCTAAAGGAAAGTGCTTAGCACGATTTGAAAAAGCAATTTCCTTTTGTTACCATTTGTAATAGATTAGTGTTTAGTTAGAATAAACTTTTGTTTTCTTGTTGTTAGTCATTGTTGCTGTTTTCGAAAGATATATCCAACAATCTTTAGGCTTTATTACACAAAATTGGCTACTAGCATGAAGAAGACTACTTATTCAAGGAGCAAACTTGAGAGGTTTGATGGTGGAAATTTTGTTCGATGGAAGAAAAAAATGCATCTTCATCTTGTTTCTTTGAAGATCTCATATGTTCTGAAAACTCCCAAGCCGCAGAATGATGATGATGATTCAGTGGACCAGTCACGCAAAATAAAGAGATGGGAAATAGATGGTGCACTTGCAAAGCACACATCATGAATGCAGTTGGTGACAACTTGTACGATTTTTGCTATTCAATTCCTACAGCTAAGGAATTGTGGACAAACTGAAATCAAGGTACATGCAGGAGGATTTCAACATGAAGAAATTGTTATTATTTACATTTTCTAAACTTAAGATGTTAGATAACATGCTTAAAATACAACAATTTGATGAAATCAGAGAAGTGATGAATTAATTTGCACAACATGACATGATTATAAAAGAATCAATGGTTGTGAGTTCTTTGATTGATAGATTACCCCCTTCTTGGAATGAATTCAAAAGAGATTTCAAAAGTGGAAAAAATGAGATCAATTTTGAAATTCTTGCTAATTCTCTTTGTGTTTAAGAAGAATTAAGATTGCAGGAAAATCCTCAAATAACTGAGAACATGCAAGTTAATGACGAAGGCAAGGAATCCGAAGTCAATGTCATTAAAGAAGGACAAAAGAACAAATCCAAGAAAAGGGTCAGAGATGATGGTCCTGGCACAGGCAAAACGAAAAGTGGCAAGTGTTTCTGGTGAAATGAAGTCAGACACTACAAATATAAGTGTCATTTGCTAAAGAAGCAAAAGAAAGAGGAAAAATCCTTTGGGGACAATCCTGTGGAAGCACTTGTGGCCAGGATTTCCAATATCAAAATTTGATCTAGACTTATCTTTGAAAAATGATAGGGGTGTTCTGCTTGTGAAGGGAGAATTTATGTAAACAAGAATGTACTTGTAATAGCATATGAAATAATAAAGTTATGTTTTAGAAACATGGAAATTATTGTGATATGCTTGCTACCTTAATGCACATTGTAAATTATGATTATATAATTTGATTATACATAAATTTAAGCAAATTTCACTTAAAACTCTAAAGTTGTAAAAACTTGAGTATAGATGCATGCAAATTGTGAAATTATGATTACAAGATTTGTTTAAATTATGTAAGTAGTTGTGCATGTCATATGTTTTTGGAAAACATGTGATCATTTATAATGGTTGTTTAAAAGGATGGCTTCCTAAGAAAATTAAGGTTGGTTCATGCATTATTGTTCAAAATACTTGAAGACATAAGAGTTGTATACCATACTTGACTTGATTACTAGTTTTGATGAACTAAAATCACTAATTACAGAATTTTATATTATTCTTAGTTCATGTGAGACTTCATAAGTAACAAATATGATTGTATGAAAAGCATGTGTTAGGTGACAAAGAAATAACATGATCATGCTTTACTGTATATGTTGTAAATGAATGGATAATTATTTTCATAATTAAATTCATGATGCATGAACTGAAGTTTTAAAAGTTCCATGTTAATTTGTAAATGTATGTACAAATTTTACAGAACTTGAACTAATTGTGACATATTCATTAAAGTGTGTTTTAATGAAATGAATAAATTCAATTTGATTGCTTGTATGATCACATAAGGTAGATGATCCTTTGGCAAGGAATCGTCTATAGATTGATGTACAGAAACATCAATAGAAGTGGATTAAAAGTCCAGATTAAAATCACTAAATGGTGAGATCTTAATCTACAAGATTAAGTAACCATTGGAATAGTGATGTTAAGCACTAAATAAAAGAGTTTGGTTAAGCCAATTAGGCAAACCAAAGAATGGATTAGGGACTGATAGGAACGATTATATTCTATCAACAACATGTCCTAGATCATTTACAATGGAACCCTCAATTCATTTCTAGTTAACCACTAGTTCCGAATTCAATGTAGCGACCAGTACATTGTCTAAATGGTTGGAACACTGATAGTGTTATTTACTCGCTAGAAAGTTAATGTTGAACAAATTGAGTTCTTAACAAGTTCAAGATAATACCAAATATGAGAAATGCAATAATGCTGGAAATTCTCAAACGGCGGGGGTGTTTTGAAACTTGCCTATATGGATGCTTTGTGAAAAATTCATAAAGGTTCTTGGATGAAACCTTGGACGCGTTCATGAATGGGATTGAGACACATAGAGAGTATGTGTTGTTTACAGCATGTAGCTGAGAAGCGAACTTGTGTGTGATTACATTAAGGCTTGTCAATGGACTGTTGGTTCAAAGCTTTTCTACCAAATTAGTTTGACAGGTTTGCAAGGTGTTTTCACTAAGGCGTTGGTTCAATCGAAAGACACCAAGGCTGATGCATGAGTTATCAAGAAAAGTTTTTGACTTTGAGAGGCAGGCAGTTTTCCTAATTATTGGAAAATGGCGGGGGATTGTTGGAGAATTTCCAATAATTAAGCTGAAAGAAGAAAGGAAAAGGAATGAACTGACACTACTACAAAATGGACTTTCTACGGCGGTGCTTTAACGGCGAAAAGACCAAAACCGCAATTAAAAAGAAAGTACGAACTTTCTACGGCGGTTCTATATAAAACCGCCGTAGAAAGGGACTTTCTAGATAACCGCCGTAGAAAGTCACCTTTTTACAGCGGTTTTTTAAAACTGCCGTAAAAAGAGGACTTTCTACGGCGGTTAGAAACAAAACCGCCGTAGAAAGTACCCCTTTTTACGGCGGTTTAGGGGTACTTTTTACGGCGGTTTTGAAACCCGCCGTAAAAAGGGGTACTTTTTACGGCTGTTTTTGAAACCCGCCGTTAAAAGGGGTACTTTTTACGGCGGTTTTTCAAAATCCGCCGTAAAAAGGGGTACTTTGAAAACCGCCGTAAAAAGGGGTACTTTCTACGGCGGTTTTATTTCTAACCGCCGTAGAAAGTCCCTTTCTAGACGGTTGTATTTCTAACCGCCATATAATTAATAAATATGATGAATTTTTCTATAAATTTGATAAATAGTAAAATACATATTTATTATTAAATTTAAAAAAATTTGGGGGTTAATTTACAAAAATAGAAATTAATAGGAATGGAGGAACGGGCGGGACAATTACGGGCTTTCTACGGCGGATTTATTAAAACCGCAGTAGAAATGGACTTTCTACGGCGGTTGTAATTGAAACCGCCATAGAAATTCTATGGCGGTTTCAATTACAACCGCCATAGAAACTTGATTTTTTTTGAATTTTAAGGGTTTCCCTTTGTTTCCATCTCCAACCGGCCGCGGCTAGCTTCCCCCTGTTTCCATCTCCAGCAAACCGAAGCATTCTGTCGTTGCCGACGCCCATCCTCTTTCCGTTGGTTTTTTCTCTTGTCTTCCCCCGAAGTTGTTCTTCCGGTAGCGTTGATAACAAGATCCGCCATCACCCAACTCCGGATATGGTTTATTAATCGGCCATCACCCACCACTTGGAGTTAATCCCCCATCATAATTTCACCACAATCGGTCCTTGTTGTGGGCTTCAAATCATAAAAAAGGTAATATAGAATAGTTTCAACTTTATTTAAACTTTACAAATTTTATTGTTACTTGATTATTGTGATTGGCCTAGGTTTATTATTAGTGTTAAATTCGGGTTTGGTGAGATGATGAATGATTAAATTCGGGTTAGTGTTCTATCGGTGATTATTTTATTGTTCTTACTGTTAATGATTAAATTAATTAGAATTTGATGGATGCAAGCAAAAATTTTTGAAGTTTGGTGGTTGTTCTGTTTATTAGCATGGAAGTTTTTGATATATATATTTTGAATAAAGTTGAAATATATATATATATATATATATCAAAACCCTTCTAAGGCTGTTCCTACTAATTTTGATATATATTTTTTGAATGTAGAGAAAAAAATAAAATATTAAAATTTTTTTTTACAAATTTTTTAACTTTCTACGGCGGTTATCTTCAAAACCGCCGTTGAAAGTTAACTTTCTACGGCGGTTCCTAAGCGAACCGCCGTAGAAAGTCCGAACTTTTTATGGCGGTTCACAACCGCCATAGAAAGTCCGTAAAATTTCTACGGCTGCCAGATAGATGGCTGTTCAAAAATGCCAAAAATCGCCGTTAAAAGCCCTAAAAAACCGCCATTAAAAGTCCTTTTTGTAGTAGTGTGAAGCATGTCTGATTCGGATAGTATTTCGGACGTGTTCCAGTAAACAGCTGAAACTGGAAAGTTCAGCTTTTGGACTGATGTATGTCCGAAATACTGTCCGATTCGGACAGCATTTTGGACATGTTCCAGTACAAGTTTTCTTCTTCTGAAAAGTTGCATCACTTCACGAAAATGGTGATTTTGAACTCAATTCTTATCCGAATTCAGTTCTGTTTCTTCCTCCCTGTTCGTAAGAGTTGTGGCTATTGAATGACACCCTTTGGAGGTCTATATATAGGCTCCTTTGGACGTGATTTACAGATATGAAATCATTCTCAATTGTACAAGATATTCTTGCACTTTTCACTATTGTTTCTGTTCTGTTTAAATCAGTGTAGACTTACAACAGATATCTTCATCTTATCCCACAAGGATATTAGTTCCAGAACTCTTTGAACACTAAAGGGAACAAATAAAGGCTAAAGGAAAGTGCTTAGCACGATTTGAAGAAACAATTTCCTTTTGTTACCATTTGTAATAGATTAGTGTTTAGTTAGAATAAACTTTTGTTTTCTTGTTGTTAGTCATTATTGCTATTTCCGGAAGATATATCCAACATGCTTGACCTGTAAGTAGCCGATCAACCCCACCCTCCTGGATGTGATGATACAGAGTTTATAACCTCTTTTAACTGATCGGAAATGACCTGACCAGTCCATCACTACCACCGTTTGGCGGTTGTAAACAAATATATTGAACCTTGGAATAATCTTCTTTCGCCGGTAGTTATCCCATTAAGAACTTCATCTGTATAACTTTTCCTCCATCGATCATCACCCCATACAGAAGATTGAATTGCTAATTAATATTAAAATGTTATTTGGGACAATCGGGGAAATAAATTTCGTAAAAATGTTTAATTAATTCCAAGGGCCGGGCTGACTTCTTTTCCTCTTCGAAATATGTTGATAAACTTGATCATGATTGGTGCGTATTGCGTCATCCCCAAAGGTTTCCTAATTCTCATGTATCTCTCTCGACTAGGGTTAAATACAACAAAATATCACAAGAAAAATAAGAGATGGAGACGTACGGCGGCGGTAACTGTTTGCTTGCGCACAAGGGAGGTTAACGGCTACCATTAAGGTACGTTTGAGGTAGAATTAGAGGTTTGAGGTAGAATTAGGGTTGAAAGTCAATTCTGATTTATATATATATATATATATATATAAATAAGGATAAGATAATTATTTACCAATTAAAAATACAATGGCAACATTTTAACGCCTATAATAATAAATATAAATATTTACGCCTATTTTAATAATTTTGTTTCTTCTACGCCATTAATTGAAATTTTCTCATAAACAAATTGAGGTCCATGCGAAACCCCTTATAAAACAGGTGATTTCGATCGGTTAAAAAGAAAAATGAGCTTCAGTCCTGTTCGTTTCATCATTTTAGTTTGTATTTTAATTTTTTTTTGATAAATTTAATATATTATAATAAATTTTCATCATTTTTACTAAAAAATTTTATATTAAATTGTTTTATAAAAAAAAAAAACGTCAAAGCAAAGTGATTCTTACTCTAAAAATTAGTAAAGTCCACTGTTGTTTTCATCAAACCTGCGTTTTGCTGATTTTTTTGTTAGGTGCAAAATTGAATTGTAAAGCTTTATATTTGTGAAAATTCTATCAAATAAAATTTTCACTTGAAAAAATCTAATAATGGGCAAACATGAGATAAAACTTACTACAAAAGTAGGACTGCCTATGCTAGCTAGAAGAAAACTTGAATGCATTCTTGTAATGTTGAAAGATCTGATCCAAGTGCTCTACTCGTAATATGTCTATAAATACTGTATCGGCATAGCCATATCTTTATCCATCTCAGCTACAAGTGAAAGCTTTAGAATCAATAGCTTTTCACACATTTGTATGGGAGCTATGGGTAACCTAATTGCTCCCGTATTGGCAGTGTTCTATTCCATTTTAGTGTTCAAAGCAGAGTCGAACATCCCTTCCCTTAAATCTCCCCCGCCACCGCCACCACGATCTCCCCTGCCACGGCTGCCACAATCTCCCCCACCGCCGCCACCATCTCCTCCACCACCACCACCACGATCTCCCCCACCACCTCCACCACCATCTTCAGTAGTGATACCTCCAACCTTATTTTCTCCAACACCACCTGTTCAAACATCTTCAACCCCGTCCCCACCACCTCTGCTGCATCACTATACATTTGTTGTAAGTTTAATTAATATTTAAAAAGGTTTCCTTCATTATATTGAGTCATTTACAAATTTACTTAATGTTTCATCAACTTATTGTAGATTAAGGAAACTCCAAAGACAAGACTATGCAGTTCTAAAAACATTTTGATGGTAAATGGTCAATTTCCAAGACCAACCTTACACATTCGTCAAGGTAATACCATCTTCGTCCGTGTCATTAGCAGAGGACCCCAAAATATCACCATTCACTGGCATGGAGTGAAGCGACTGATATATCCATGGTCCGATGGGCCGGAATATATCACTCAGTGTCCGATCATGCCCGGAAAATCCTTCACCCAAAGGATTGAGCTGTCCGATGAAATCGAAACATTGTCGTGCCATGCTCACAGTGATTGGTCTAGGGAAACTGTTCATGGCATGATCATTATTTATCCCAAAAGAGGAGATCACTATCCGTTTCCACGTCCTCATGCTGAAATTCCCATCATCTTGGGTAACACTTTCCCTTCATTAACTGGAGATATATTTATCTACCTCAAAAAAAATTGGAGATATATTTATCTTCCATTAAATTTTTCATTTTTGTTTCATTCTTTAGGGATTTGGCTCTTGAATTGGTTGACATGCATAATTGAAACTGATATTTAAATTTGGAAATATATATATATAGGAGAATGGTGAAAGGGTGATATTCAAGCAGTTCTTAATGAATTTGTAACTAGTGGGGCAGATCCCAATATCTCTGATGCTTTCCTCATAAATGATCAGCCTGGTGATCTTTATCCATGCTCCAAACAAGGTACCGTAACTCTCCAACAAAGTCTCTATAATGTTAACCTTCTTGAAAAATCAAAATAATAATATAGATATTGGATTGTGTCACTATTCAAATCGTGATTTAAAAGACATTAAATTTTCATTTTATAATTACTTTTCCTTACACCTTCTTACATTACAATTAATGTCTGACCAATCTGCAGATACATTTAAGCTGGTTGTGGAATATGGCAAGACCTATTTGGTCCGGATGGTCAACAGCGTCATGAACAACATTCTGTTCTTCTCCATGGCCAACCATCAGATCACTGTGGTGGGATCAGATGCCAGCTACACAAAGCAGTTAAAGAGCGACTACATAGCCATATCCCCCTGCCAAACCATCGATTTCTTGCTAGAGGCTAACCAAACGCCCGACCACTATTACATGGCTGCAAAAGCCTACAACAGCGTCCCCGGTTCTAGTCGACGAAACAACCACAACCGGAATCTTAAAATACATCGGAAACTATGCCCCATCTTCACCGCCGCACTTCCCGGCAAATCTTCCGGGGATTGATGATCGCATCCACTTCTTTCACAGGTTCACTAAGAAGCCTAGCAAACAAAGTTGACGTCCCCACAATTGTGACTGTCAAGCTTTTGTTCACTCTCTCCATAAATATAAACCCTTGTGGGCAGAACAAGACATGCAGTGGACCTCAACCTCAAGGCCCGAGATTTGCGGCTAGCATAAATAACATAACCTTTGTGACCCCTACGTATGATATACTTGAAGCTTATTATAACCGCATAAGAGGAGTTTATGATGATAATTTCCCGAGCGACCCACCTTTCAAATTCGATTACACGGGGAATTTGAGTTTTTTTTCTCCTCTAGTGATGGCCGAACTGGGTACAAAAATCTATGTTCTTGAATATAACTCGACTGTGGAGATTGTTTTCCAGGGAACAAATTTAGTTGAGGGCATAGATCACCCCATTCATTTACACGGTCATAGCTTCTATGTGGTTGGATGGGGAATCGGAAACTTTGATGAGAACAAAGACCCTTTGAGTTCTAACCTCGTCGACCCTCCTCTAGTGAACACAATTGCTGTCCCTAGAAATGGATGGACAACCATAAGATTCCAGGCAAATAATCCAGGTACGTATGCATGCAGGTTTTTCTTTTACTTGGTTTATTATTTTTTAAATATTTGATAGCAGCTGTTAATGGTTTTTGTGAATTGTGATTGATGTTGTTGATGATTAAATTGTTGCAGGAGTGTGGTTTATGCATTGTCATATTGAGCGTCACGCCACTTGGGGAATGGAGATGGCTTTCATTACTAAAAATGGCAAGCGCTTGCAAGATAGACTTCTTCCTCGACCTCCCTATATGCCACCCTTTGTGTAACGCCCCAGCCCGACCCCTATCTGATACGATCCGGTCGGACTTGTTTGGTTTACATTTAATGTCACAACAATACACAATAACTATAATAAATGCTGGAAGCATAATTACATAAGTTTACAATTACATCTTGATCTACACACGCCTATAATGATAGATCTGATTGAAAATCCTACGACTCCACCGTTTGAAGTAAATCTCATATATGCTCACTATCTCCTGGTCAATACTGCCATATATACATGATCCAGGGGTAAAACCAAGCAACACAAATGAGTTAGCACCAAATGATGTTCTCCGTTTAAGACATTAAAGTACTAAAATATATATGTAGTGGTGTTTCTATGAATAAGTATTGCGTGGATTCTGAAAATTGACATATTTTATGAGATGGATCGATCAAGTATGATCAAAATCAATTAAGATTTGGATTAATTTTCTAATATTGTTTCCCTTAAACCAAGCTTGATCAAAGCATATCTAAAACATCAACTGTTTACATACGTCATGCCAAATGACAAAAAGTTATAAAGGAAAGCGTTAAGAGAGACAAATAAGTAAATGTCTATTGTCTATTGTACTACCTTCCATTTAGCGAAATTTTCCAGAAGTTGACTGAACCTATGCATGCGGACAGGGGCAAAGCGAGGGGTCCAGAGGGTCTGAAGATATCTCAAACCCCCAACTTTAACATAATACTACTGTTTAAATTGTTCCGGCAACGGTTTATACTCCCACTCAATTTCTGATGTTTGAAAGCTTCTCCTGTCGGAGAAGAGACTCTTAAGCTGCATTTAAAAAAAAAAAAAAGTGGAACGACATTGTTTCACTTAAACTGTTAAGAAAAGAAAAAAAAAAAAAAAGAAATAAAGGCATATCTTATATATCTTCAACCCAACCCAGAATTAGAACTTGGGTTCCATGATCGATCTTTTGAGATTTTTGTGCATGATACATATCCAAAAAAGAAAAAAAAAAAAATCAGAAAACCACCAAAACTCTGACCTCTCTCCTTCTCTCCCTCATTTTTTTCTTTTTTCATTTCCCACACCCCGCACAGCAGCCTGAACCAATTTCGACAACCCCAATGTTTGTGTATTCTTTCTTCTCTTTCTTTGTTTTAGTTTTTTTTTTAAGTGAATTGTCAAAAATGTCACTTTATTTTTTGAGATTCTCCTGTTTCGTCATTAAACTTTTTTTTTACCGCGCATGTCATTATACTTCAAGAAATGGGTCGAAAGTGTCATTTCGTCATTAAACTTTTTTTTTACCGCGCATGTCATTATACTTTAAGAAATGGGTCGAAAGTGTCATTCCACCATTTAGCTCCCTTAGAACTGATGGAATGGCTATCACATGCTTTTTTATAAGGGTATTCTTAGGCAAAACAATTAAAAAAAAAAAACTGTTTGTCTTCTCCACTTTTCCCATTCCTGATTCCTTTCCTATTCGTGATATTTTGATGACAGTAGGATGAATGCCACTTCCAAAAACACCAAATAGCCTGATTGAACGAGGATCAAATGAAAAAGGCTATACTTTTCAGAAAGAAACACCTAGAAAGAAACAAAGGACCTGTTGAATGAAATTAGCAAACAACCCAAGCTAGAAGGAGTCACCTGCCCCAAAGCTTCAAAGGGATACATGACTAGAGGTGTATGACGGATCCAAAGATCAGTGGCTCATGAAACTGCTTCATATGTCCGAAGACAACAAGTGCATGGCTCTCCCAACCACTTTTCGAGGACCAGCCTGTACGTGGTACACCGCGCTCCTCCAGGATTCGGTGACCTCTTACCGGGAATTCACCAAAATGTTTGTAAACAACTTCCTGGGAAGCCAAAACTTTGGCAAACCAGCCATCTATTTGTCCTCGGTAAGGCAGAGAAAGTGTGAATCTCTACAAGAGTATATCAAACAGTATACTATGTAGGATCGTACAGTGCTTTATAAAAATGAAGTCCTGTTGACATATTTCATCATCAGGGTCCCCGTTGCACCCTTCAACTAGAAGTTAACATCCAAGCCTCCAAAGAATTTGCAAGTAGAAATCACTATGGTCAGACATTTCATCAGAGGAGAGGTATCGGACCAGGCAATATTGGAAGATCCACAATTTCAATGCAAACTTAAACAAACTCTAAACAGTGGAATCAACCATATTCTCCTTCTTTGTGTGAATCTTTTAGGAAACAAATAAATAGAGATCAAAACGAAACAAGCAACAAATGAATAAATTGACAGCACAACAATTTTAGCGTGGTAAAACCTCCGTTAACAAGGAGGAAACATCCACGGGACCTTAGGCCACTTAATCTCCACTAAAATCAATAATGGGTACAACCAAGAGTTCTCTCTAATTCAGATTAGAGGCATTCATCAACAACATCAAGATATTAGAGGCATCCATCAACAACATCAAGATATTAGAGGCATCCATCAACAACATCAAGATATACAACACAATCTTGGAACACAATAAGAATCAATATAGCAAATAAACCAAAGATTTCTCCAAACTCACGTCTCTGTTATACGCACAGCAGACGGACTTAAAATGCTAAAAACCAGATCTCCACCGTTCAAAACATACCTCTACGTGTGGTGAACACTGTGGCAAAGTTTCAGGACAATCCAACGGTTGAGCGCTGAGAAATCTCCGTTTTGGCTGAACTGGTCCTGGCAGGGAAAAATGCTGCGGTTTTCTTTCTTGCTGCTCTCTGGACGCCCGATCTCCCCCCACTCTGTTTTACCAAATCCCTAAAGAAAGGGTTTAAAAAAAACAGTCTAATGGGCCTAATTTGGGCTCCTCCAAATATGAGGGAAAGCCCAACAGGTAAAAGGTGCGTTATTTGTTACGACAATATCTCCTGTAAAGAGTAAGTGGGAAGGCCCCCGTCATAAGCGGAGCGAGGAGCGAGGGTCTCGAGGAAGGATACAAGACAGGCTGAAATGGCTCGATAATAAGAGAGGATCTCGAGATAGTTCTGGGCGAGAGAGCCGGGAAGAAGACAGATAAAAATGGCAGCAAGGAAGAGTTTGAATTTAACCCTCTAAACACAATGAGAACCGAGGTGTATGCCCTGGTGAAGGGATGTTTCTGGAAGCCTCTCCCTATGAACGCTCCAGATGACAAGTAGAACTCAAACAAGATCTACGCGTTCCACAAAACACGTGGGCATGACACCGAGGACTATTAAGAACTAAATTGCGAAATTATATGGTCATCGAAGAATTATTGACTAACTGTTGGTGATCGTTTATTATCCGTCATGAATTTTGGCCACTAAAGATTATGAATCTGGTGGAATTGTTGTTCCATTGCCTTTAGTGGCCAGATAGTGACTATTTTTATTTTTGGTGACCAAATTTAATTTCATGTGTGAATAAACTTTGGTGACCAAATTTATTTGGTCACTGCGATTTTAGTCACCAAAGCCTATTTTTGTTGTAGTGAATGGTACTGTTTGTGAAGATTATATTTCTAGAGAAATAATAATTTGATATGAATGTGCCTTCACACCTGAATTCGTTATATACGAATCACATCCAAACCATAGGTTGATATTGGACAAGAGGAGATATGAGATATGCCCCTTGCTGCTGTTGTCTCATTGCCGGTGAAGATAAAGGAGAATAGATATACCAATGTCAAACTTGTAGCTTCAATTTGCATATAAAGTGTGCAAGTTATCCCAGCACTGTTCGCCACAGGTATGATAAGCATCCAGTTAAACTTATAAATCAATCCGTGCTCGCGTTTCAGAGGAAAAATTACTATGAGATTTGTGAGGAGGAAGTGAACCTTCATAGTTGGTTTTACTATTGTGTTAAGTGCAACCAAACTTTTCACATCATCTGCATTCCTCAACTTGATCACTTGTCAAATATTAAGTTTGGGAGAATTCTTAATATAGATTTTCATGCCCACCCTCTTGATAGAATCATTGTGAATTGACCTTGTCAATATTGTTGTAAAATCATTCACCCCACAAAAGATGATATGACATTTCAATGTAAAGAGTACAAAATACCATGTTCACTTCCAAAATGTGCCCACTCAATGACATATCGTGGAAAACTGGTAATTAATCCATTTAGAACCAAAGAATAAGAGCTAGTATGAATAAAGAGTTGGGGACAAAAAACATCAATTTGTCTACCTTTCAAGATATTTTATTATGTATGTAAATCTACGGGTGAACAAAAGCATTATCCGATCAGAAACTGCTCCAATTCGATCCGATACCAAAATTCTTCGGATTTTAATCAGAGGGTTGCGGTTTCAAATCGGTTCGTGGTTTTATCCGAAACCGCAATTCTTGGTTTGATCCGAACCCGCTATTTTTTATCCAAACCTGTGGATTTTTCCACAACCGAGGTCTTTTATTCGGAACCTCGGTTTTCACATATGGTTTTCACATAAATTCCCTTTAGAGCGGTTTTCTTCAATTGAGCATCTGGATTATTAGGCGAAGTTACAAACTTGATAGCTTCCATAGAGTCTGAATTATTTCTCACCAGAGAAGTATCTTCTTCAAACTCAAAACGAGCATTTTGGAAGTACTTTGTCTTATTACAATGCATCACAGAGTTCCAAGTTGGAGACAAATGAGATCCGATTATAAGGACTAACAGGATAATAAGGGGTGGATGCAACAATTTGTGACGGGGCGACGAAGAGTTTTGGGATGAAAAAGCAAAGACTACAACATTGATAATTTGAGTGGAACCACAGCCAAAGACAATGTATATTTTCCATCTGTGACTGCATTTTTGGCAATGACATGTATTTTCCGAATGTAGAGATCAAACTGTTCAGATTTAAAATTACGACGGCCGAGGAATGAAAATTCAAAATAGTACTAGGGTAAAAATCGAATCAGTTCCGGATTATCCAAAATTAAAATCCAAAACCGCTTAATATCTGAAAAGAAATATCCAATTCGATTCCGATCTAAGTACACCCGAACCGAGCACTACTACAAAAAGGGGCTTTAACGACGGTTTCTTCTCACCTTCAATGGCGGTTATATGAGCATTTGAACCACCGTCTATCTGACAGCTGTAGAAATTTCACGGTTTTTCTACGGCGATTTTGAACCATCACAGAAAGTTCAGGACTTACCATGGTGGTTTAGAAAAAAAACCGCCATAGAGAATGAGCACTTTCTATGGCGGGTAAGACCAAACCGCCGTAGAAAGTTCAAGTACTTTCTATGGTGGGTAAGACCAAACCGCCGTAGAAAGTTCAAGGGCTTTCTACGGCGGTTTGGTCTTACCCGCCATAGAAAGTGCTCATTACCTTATTTTAAACATAAGGGGAAAAATGGAGAAAACAAGCTAACAACTTTTCATAAACAAACGAGACCAAAACACATGCAAAGAAAGGTTTAGCTTCAAAAAATAAGTTACATTATACACTATAAATGAAAGGAGACATACAAAAGAGACTAAGAAAGGTTAAACTTGAAAAAAAAAGTGACATTTAACACTTTCAATGTATGAAAACAAGCATTTTCACTCATTATCAATAAAGGAGACACACAAAAAAGAATAAGAAGGTTAAATGATTAGGTCATCCCTACTACAGAACACAAGTGTCCGCCATGCTTAAGGTGTGGATTTGATTCAAGTGTTCAGAAGGTCAAGACTCAAAGGGTAAGAGTTCAGCCTGAAGTGAATCCAAGTTTATACAAGGGTTCTCCATTGAAGCCTTTAGCTAAGGTTCTAGCTCGAAGGACCAAACTCCAGAACAAGCCAAAATAAGCTCAAATGGCCGCCAGTTTTACCTCCAGCGCCTTCAAGGGTCATTTATTTTGGAGAGTTCTGTATTGAATATTAAGAGTATCAATTGGAGTGAATTTTACAAGTCTTGAAAATCATTAGAGTTCTTGATTTGTTACACGCCATTACTTTTAAGTTCTTTTACTTTTAAAGTAATTACTTGATCAGTAGTTTCTTGAAAAGAATTCTTGCATGTTTTCTTTTAAGAAATAGGAATTACCTTATTTTTGTGTTTTCCTTTTAATTTTTAAAGGAGAATTTCGGCCACCTCCTTTTTGGAAGGTAACCGAAATTCTACCTCCCCTTAACCTAGTTCCTTTAGGTTTTGTAAGATTTCCAATTCTCATTGGTTTCCACTTTTCTTTCCTAATCCTTTTCTACTTCTTATAGGCGCACAACCCCCTATTTAAAGGGCCCTATGCGCATCAATACAATTAGATTGAATTCATTGGTATAATTTGGTATTAGGTTAATACCCCATATTTTCGAATTCTTCTCATCGAACTGTAGTCAATCTTACATGATTTTGACCTATAAGTGTTTGAATTGCATGTTAATTAGGTTTATAATCTCGCCTAATTAAATTAGCTTTTCGCTTCAATTTGTTACTTAGTTTAAAAACAACTTGATTGTTCTATTAATGCAAGTAGTGATTGGGTTCCAAGGGATTATACTGTATTCTTTTAATTGGAGTTTTGGTTACTTTTCACATACTGCAATTCTCAATAGAAAATTGCACTGCGGTTCTAAATAAACCATCATAGAAAGTCCACACTTTCTTTTTAATAGCGATTTTGCTCTATTCCGCCATTAAAGGACCACCGTTGATTCTACTTTTTGTAGTAGTGGCGGATAGTTTTGGTACCCCCTATGTAAATCTTACTAAAAGTATCCCTTATTAAGCATTAAAATTCCTATTCATATGTATTGCTCATTAGCGACCCTGCATTGACGCAGAAGATGCTGAATGATTAATTTGTTTGTGATGTACCAGACTATAAGCTAGGAAGTTGGCAAAGTATCCAGACCATTCAAAGTAAATGTTAATTGAGGGGAGGAAGATCAACAAAATATAAATAGGGTTAAAAAATAAATTTATATTCAACTCATTAATTTGTGTGTCCAGCTTTATTTGAAAACAGAATGAGTAATTAACAGGCTAGAAAATTAAGAACAAATAGTAGGAATTCACAAATTAAGCATTATGAGAACAGATTTTTTTTTATGGAAATCAAATTATTTAAGCGGATTGAACTCCGGGAGAGATCAATGCGAGCAGAGGATTCTTCATTACCACAGTGAATTCTTGCTTTTCTAAGAGGTCAACGGCATCACCATCAACAGCTTTCTACTCAAAAAGCCAGATCAAGTTGGCCACGAAGTACTCCAAGTGTAGCAAAGCCAAGGCAGAGGCAGGACATACTCTCCTTCCAGCCCCAAAAGGCATCATCTTGATCTCTTTACTCCCAGAAATATCAAACATATGAGTTAATTCGTCGCCGTCGCCGTTGCCATGGCCATGGCCACCACCACCGCCAGCCACTTAGAATCTCTCCGGCCAAAACTCCATCGGATTCTCCCACACTTGTGGGTCCCAACCCATGTCACCAACCATGAAATTCACGACGGTGTTCTTGGGGACCTTGAAACCACCCAAATTCACATCTTCGCTAACCGAGTGGGGTGGAAGGAAATGCGCCGGAGGATGACGCCTTAGGGCTTCTAGCACTACTACTTTCAGGTATCCAATCTTCGGCAAATCATCTTCCTTCACCTCCACTTCCACCGCCACAGCTTCATTGGATAAAGGTAAAGGCGGAGGCGGTCCAACGACGGCCACTATATCTTGGTAGAGCTTTTCTTGGATAGCAGGGTATTTTACCAGGTTGGCCAGAATCCACTGCAACGCGGTGGACGTGGTATCTGTGCCGGCATTCAGAAATTTGCTACACAAAGTCACAATCTCCCTCTCCGTAACCTCCCTCTTCTCATGGGGCAATTGTAAGCCCACCAATGTGTCCAGGTATGCCACCATTTCTATTGGGTTATCTCCTCAAATTCTTAATACAATTTGCATTAGGCTAGGTAATTAATCTTGGCCCATTAGGGTTTGCTTTTTTCTATTATAAATGTGTGCTTTGTAATAGAATAGGGTATGCTAAACATAGAGCATCCACCTAGGCGGGATGCAGGGTAGAGAGAAGGCATTTGGGCAAGTAGGTGAAAGATGGGGTGCCGTCATGAGCTCATAGGAGATGATGAAGATTCCTGTGTATGTCTCTGACGTTACATTGTGACTTGTGGAGTTGTCCGAAAGTCATGAGAGATGTGTGTTCCTACTTATGCATTCGACGACGAGATAGAAAGACGGGGGAGTGATAATAGAATAGAGGGCAAGAGACATTGTTATTGCTCGTGGTGCCTACGTAAGTAAAAGAAAAGAAAAGAAATTTTTTTTTTCACCTAGAGGTTTGCGTACATGATTGCAAAGAGGTTTTTAAGGGGTTGTTGTTGTCTCATTGGATGACCAAGTTCAAGAAGAAGGGATGGTATATTGAAGATGTTGGTGTATTTAGAACTTTCAGTCGAGGGAGGATTTGTTGGGTTATCTCCTCAAATTCCTAATACAATTTGCATTGGGCCAGGTAATTAATCTGGGTCCATTAGGGTTTGCTTCTTTCTATTATAAATATGTGAGTTTTGTAATAGAATAGGGTATGTTAAACAGAGAGCATCCACCCAGGCAGGGTGCAGGGTAGAGAGAAGGCCTTCGGGCAAGTAGGTGAAAGATGGGGTGCCGTCGTGAGATCATAAAAGATGATGAAGATTCATGCTTATGTCTCTGACGTTGCATTCTGGGTTGCGGAGTCGTCCTAAAGTCATGAGAGATGTGTGTTCCTGCTTATGCCTTCGACGACGAGATAGAAAGAAGGGGGAGTGATAATAGAATAGAGGGCGAGAGACATTATATGTTGAAAGTACATTGTAAACACTTCTTTTATTGATTTCTCATAATGAAGTGAAGTAGTGAGTAGTTTGTGGATGTAGATCTATTGAGATCAAACCACGTTAAATCTGTTGTGTTTTTCTTTTCTGTTTTCAATTCTGCTGCAGTGTTTTATTGGAATATTTTTTCCAACAAGTGATTCAAAGATCCTGAGGGATGTTTTTCCCAACAATTTCATCGTCACCTGTTGAAAAGTTGAGAAGAAATGACACTACAGAAAAATGCAGGAAGCTTTTAACTCTATTTAATGATTCATTTTGCGGCCACATCACTTAAATAGAAACTACTAAAAATTTCAACGGATAAAAATAGACTATAATATTTAGTCAACTAACAAACAAGGGCATGTTCTTTTCTATGTTTTAAAAAACATGTTTTGTTGGTTTTAAATATTGTATTAATTTTTCATTATTTTCAATACACTTTCTTTGTCTTTATATTACACCTTTTGTATTCCAATATATTTTTCACATTTAAAAATCAATTGCAAAATCAAGTTTGAAAATATGTTTTCAAAATCAATAAAAAGAAACATGCCCTTAACTAAAATGATTTGTGGTCAGATTTTCTGAACCCGAGTTATTCTAACATTATTCTTACGTAAAAATCACAAAACATAACACCATCGTCGTACTCACCATTGCCTCGTTGATTTCCTCATCGTTTTGTTTCAATTCGGGCTTTGATTAGAGGGAGGAGCACATTTTCTTGATCTAGACGTAATTGCGTCAAATCTTTCCAGCTTTTGCGGAACAAAATCTTCCCCAACCTTGGGAACAAGTTGAACAATTGAAACGGCCAAAAGTGAACAAAGATCTCCGCATTACAGTCTCAATCTCTTGAATTTTGCTCTCTTTGAGCTTCTCCCCAAAACACATGAGCGACAGCAAGCAGAACATGGCGTAATGCAAATGATCAACTACCTCTACCCGCATCGCGTCGCCGGTATGATTATTCCGTAAGCCGTTTATGAGGAGCCCCAAAACCCAGTGGCGGGCCCTGGGATATAACTTGGCCCGGGACGGGTGGAGTATCTCGGAAGTGAGGTTCCGGCGGAGAAGGCGCCAGTGGGCCCGTTAGAGGCGGAGGCTGTGCTGGTTGCTGTTAAACATTTTGGCTGTCGGAAGCACCTTCGGACGGTTGGAGAAAAGGGCGCCGTTCAGGACAAGGGCAGTGTGTGCCAGAGAGTGACTTCCCACGAATATGGAGGGATGGGAAGCGAATCGGAGGGAGACAATTGGACCATATTTAATTATCATGGCCCGAATATATGATTGGTTCCATTTCCGTAAAAGGTTTTCGAAGCCATAGCAAATTACCAATACCAGCGAAAATACTGGGACCGGGAGGTAATGGAACCTTCTTTTTGTTCTTGTTCTTGGAGGAGAAGACTAGATCCAAGAGGGATTTGAGAATGGCACAGATACAAAGAGAGACAATGAAAACGAACCAGTAATTCTCCACGGTTCGCTACTATAGAATGGACTATTGGTCGCGGGTTTTTGAGTCTATTGGACGTGGGTAGTGATTAGCTTGTTTTCTTTTCTGATACAATTAATGGAGGAGATGGGGAATGATTGTGTTCGTGAAATTTTTTTCTCAAAATACTTGAGTTGAGTGGATACAAAACGAAGTTAACAAATGTAACACGTTATCCTGATTAATGAAGAACAGTCAACTTTAATTTCTTCTTTTAAATTGTTTATTAGTTGAAACGTTGACCATAGATGAAGAAGTAGCGAGGGATCATTTCTGTAAGGGGACAACAAAATCTACTTTATGAACATTAAGAATATGCAAACGATCTATGAATATTTTAA
Organism: Leptodermis oblonga; assembly: GCA_016801395.1. Lineage (NCBI taxonomy): Eukaryota > Viridiplantae > Streptophyta > Magnoliopsida > Gentianales > Rubiaceae > Leptodermis > Leptodermis oblonga. The sequence goes on from CM028755.1 coordinate 31,205,358, forward strand.
AAATTTATGTCATATATACAATATATATATATATATATATATTCTCGATTCACCTACTTCCAAGAAATATCCAAACGCATTGACTCATACATGTACTATACTTTAATGATACTGGCCGTGCAACGCCCAACATTTGTCCATAAGTATCAGTATATTATACTTCCCAGTGAAGGAACTTGAACTAAATTTTTGAAGGGGCGAACCAATAATTATGTTTATAATTTAAAGTATTATTTTTGATTTTTTTCATTCATACGTGATATTGTATTATTTAATGATGAGTGCACATCAGCTAATGAAAAACTTTTCTAAATTTTTTGCCTTCATCCCACCTATTATTTTTCTTATTATAATAAGAGTAAAATATAAAATCTCTAAACTTTCATAAATGTTCGCGTAAAACTAACTCTAAAGTTTAAAAAGTAGTAAAGAAAATACACAAATTAGACTCTACAATTTCATACACTCAGTAATTGGTTTGTACTTTTAAAATTTTTATAGTTTATTTGGTATATTTATGAAACTTTAAGGGTGTTTTTGTATTTAATAAGGTAAAACTTATAATATACACTAATATATTTTAATTGGAGGAGACAAATATTTATAGTTATATATATGTATATATATTCTTATTAATATACATATGTAGTAAGAAGAAATTAAAAAAATGTAGGGGCCATAACCCTCCTATGTCTACACTAAGATCCGCCATTGCTTTATTTCATTCTGCTATAAGAGTTTAGTGGCACAACTATTTATAAATCACATAGTACAACTTTAAAGTAGAATCTTCTAAGGTAACAAAGGGAGTATTGGTTTTGTCAATTTTCTAACTATAGAAGTGCTTTGAATGGCAAATGAAATAGTCATGGAATTTTAATGTCGTGACCTTTGCAAATGAGTAGTTTATCCAGAAACTATAGTACACATTAAGTTATATGGACTCTATAATTGTCTAACTCTAAAAGAAAGGATTTATTGCAGTAATCACATGGGCATATCATCTTGAAGCAAAATTGCTTTTTTCCTTGACAAAAGTAAAATAGAATTAAATATGGTGATGGGAAAAAAAAATTAGGATCAAAATTTGACCTGAACAAAGACCAGGAAAGTTTTTGGGCTGATCACATCAAGTCTTAAGTTACAATTTTTTATTTTATACCCCTTTCGGTCCAAAATAAAAGACGTTTTAGAGTCTTAGAAATAAATTAAGAATCTTTTTAAATGATAAAAAAAATCATTAGCAATTATAATTTAATACTATTAGGAGTCTTGGAGTTGTAATCCAATTAGACTGAATTAGGGAAGATCACTCGCCTGCTGTTGCCGTTGCACCTGAGAGTGGCCAAGATCGAACTCTGGTCTCCCACAAGATCAACGCCTTAATTAAATGCATTGAGATGTTCACTAAACCAGAGCCCAAGGCCTTAAAACCAAGTAGGAATTAATATATGACTTGAACTAAATTAATATTGGTTTTGTATCTTGTGGTGGAGGTTAAGACATAGAAATACCTCTCACGTACACGCAGTTTTGGATTCTTAAACTTTGGAGGTTCGAATCACTATAAAGGCTCCCAAAAAAAAAGTTTAATTATGATATTTTTGAACTTTTTAAATTCAAAATTCTTTATAAACTACGGGCCTGTTCTTTATTATTGATTTTTTTTTTGTTTTTCAACAGTAAATTTAATATATTATAATATTTTTCATCATTTTTAATACTCCCCTGTCTCAGTCAAAGAGTCCACTTTTACAAAAAAAATTTGTCCAATTTAAAGAGTCTACTTCGAATTTATTTACATTACTTACCCTTATTAATATTATAATGTGTGGTTCACAATTAATCCTTACTTCTAAAGTAAGGACATAAGTGAAAAATATGGTGATAGATTACTTATTTTATGTGTTGTACCCATAATAAGTTGTATACAATTAATCCTCACAACCCATAATAAGTTGTATACATTTCAAAGTAGACTCTTTGAGTGAGACGGGAGGAGTAAAACTTTTACTATTTAACTATACTTTTTTACATTTCTAATGCACTTTTTACACTAAAAAATTATTTTTCAAAAACATGTTTTCAAAACCAGAGAAAGGGAACATGCCCTATATGATTTTGGAAATTCTCAAATTTCTTACTCTGTATGTCCTCAAATAAGTGCTTCCATAAAGACGGACAAAAATTTGTTTAGCTGCATATCAAATGGAAATTTGTGTAACATGCAGCGGTGAACGCAGAACAACATAATAGAATGGGCAACTTTGGTGGTTAATCTTTTTCTGATGTCATTAAATAAAATACATACTACTAAATAACGAGCACCGGTACTAGAACAAAATATTAGAAGGGGTGAGTTTAATACCAGCAGCTTTTTTTGATGTTAGTATAACATATGTAACTACTAACGTATCAAAATAACCATAATGATATCTGTCCAAAAAAACACTTTAATGCTAAAAATAAAAGCAAAAACATACTAGTAAAACAACTATTTCTTGATGCTTGAACAACCAGTACCTCGATGATTAGTTGGGCATCTCACACAGGTCACGCAGCTGGTCGAGGAGAGGGGCTACACTTTTCACCATGTTTACCGAGAAGCTAATTCTCCTGCAGATTGGTTGGCAAAATATGCGAGTACATCACAACACAGGCAAGTCTTTTCAATGAAGGGGCGCCTAGGGAATTTAATGGGCTTTGTCTCTTAGATAAGCAAGGTGTCTCTTACATTCGCGTGTAGCGTAGGCTATTAGTTCCTTGTATTTATGTTATGATAGGCTGCATACACCTCACACACACATAATGTACACATGTTTTTAACAAGGGTAAGACACATTACGTCCCCCCCCCCCCCCCCCCCCCCCCCCCCCCTTTCGTTGGGTGCAATTTTTTCATTTCGAGATTAATAAGAAAAAGGATATAATTGTGTTTTACAATCCTTATATGGTGAAAATAATGCAAAATTTCTTTCTTTTTAATCTTGGAAAAAATTTCCTTCTCATTATATACTATCAAACAGCAACAAAAATAAATAAATAAATAAAAAATAATTGGGGAGTGGGTTTCAATATTTGTGAACTGGGTTATAGGGATTAGAAACAAAAGGGCAAGGGAGGGATTAGAATTAGAAGTGGAGGATGGGTCTAATTTGTGAATTGGATTTTTTAAAATTGACCATTTACATTTTTTAATTTTTTTCCCTTAAGGAGAACGACGTTGTTTTATTTAAAGGGTTTTTTCAAAGTACAATTAAACTTCGACAAATGAATGTTCAATAAAGTAATAACCTCGTTTATAAAATAAATTCTTTCGGTCCCGACATGCACCAATGGACTAAAGTAATAACCTCGCAAAAATACATTAAGTAATGAAAATATTTAAATCCTTAAGGTCCCAATGAAAATATAAATTAATAATTATGGAATTCCATACAAAATAGATGTAGACCAAAACCTTTCAATCAATCAACATTAATACTCATACAATAAGTCATTTCTTCTGAAAAAAATGCATATGTAGTTAATTATTTTTTCTTTCCACCTAAACCAAAAAGAACACCATCTTAACTTTTTGTAGTGCACACAAGACTTTGGTATATTTTGCTCATGTTATAGCAAATAGTTGTTTAATGTGACCATTGGGTGAAAGACCTCTTTTAACGATACATTTGCGACAACGCGACTATCATTTGGCTGTGGATCATTTTCATATCATTGTTTATATCAAATTATCTATAAAGTAATAAATATTGATTTATCGATAAATGAATAATTTATTTATTTATCAATAAATAAATAATCTAGCAAAACAAATTTTTTTTTATGGTCCCAAATATATGCATTCATCGAGATTTTACTCTGTTTTACTTAAAGGTTAAAACATTAAAAAAAGAAATAAAGAAGAAGAGCGGCGGCAGCGGGGCGGAGCTAAGGGGTAGTATTACTACTACCCTTAGCTCCGAGCTAAGGGGTAGTATTACTACTACCCTTAGCTCCTGGTGGAAGGCGGTGCGTCGGCACTGCCTCACCCTCTGACCGCCACTGGTAATATGTGTGCATTTGAGAAGACAATGTAATTGATACTATTAAATGAGTTCAATTAAATAAAGGATAGTCGTAACACTAAGGTAATGCTCAGTACGTCCCCCTTGACACTTCTTTATTTACGGTATTTATGCCGCCAAATTAATAAAGGGTCTTATGTCCTCTAGTCATTTAATCGGCTGTTTAAAAAAAGAAAAGATAATTGATAATATTAATTAAAGGCTTACCATATGACTACATATCGATGAATATTTAATAGTGCAAAAACGACATACGTAAATTTCGAGTATAACTAATGTTATTCTCACCTTCCGTCATTGACACTCATATATATGTTATTATGATGTTTTAGTTTCTTGTTCTACAAGCACACGGGCAATGTATCCTTCAAGACCGACGTAGCCACAGCCCACTGGAATGGAAATTTACGACTCGAGTACAATAATTTATTCTTGCATGCATGTTCACTGTAAGTATTTTTTTAATTTTATTTTTAAACTTGACTATAGCTTTGATATATAACAATATTGTATAGTTTTTATTTGACAAGATAAAGGAAAAAAGTTTGATGAGGTTAAGGTGTGCCTTATAACTTTGTGTCCGCGTTTCATATAGTGGATTGAGAAGGAAACGGTAAAACAAAATTTATGTAGGATTTAAAATAAAATATAACCCAATAACACGCAAAGATAATTAACTCAGCGGAAATGTAATTTTATTTTAACCAAACAAATCAATTTGTTCAAGCTTAAAAGATTTATAAAACCGAGCGGACGTACCCAAAGTCCTCAAGGCTTAAAACAACACCTAGACATGATTTTCGATCTACACCTGACCTCACAACCTCTCACATCTCAACTCTATTTTTTTTTGTGTATTTTTCTTTATAATTCTATGTACTAAAATCTATGCCCCATGACTCCTTTATATATATCATGGGATTACTTAAAACCAACTAAATCAACTAAAAAAACTAATTCCTACTCATAAACTGGTTTCCTAAAACAAACTAGAAACAACTAAACAAGTAATTAATAAATTCTACTACAAATATAACTTTCTAATTAATTTAAGTTTGGTTTAATTAATATTTTCCAACAATATCCCTAGGGTGAGCAAATTAAGGTACCCAACCTGACCCGAACCTACCCGGTTGGGTTCGGGTTTGGACCTGAAGTGGTCGGGTCGGGTTTTGGAATTTTTATTTTTATTTTTAGTTTTTTATTTTTTTTGGTGAGTGACAAAGCCCATGGAAAAATTGAAGCTCGGAGCTGATGCAATGCATGGTACATGCCAATTATTGATAGAAGTAGGCAATTTCTTAGTTTGATTAGTTACTTGTAAGACCCAAAAATAAAACAAACACCACAAGTTAAACATGAAAGCTATAATCGAACAAAATAAGAATAGGAGCTGCCGGGGAAACCAACTTAACTTCAAAGCTGATCACATTTAAATTGAATCCACGCACGGAATACGAAATAGCAACTATGGTGAACTCAAATCAATTCAATTGAATTTGGATTCACCGAATCACCATATAAGCATGCACAATATAATTTTGATTTGCATGCCAACAGATGCAAGTAAAGCAACTAAGATGATCAGTTTAACCAAATCAATAGAAAACCAAAATTGCATGCGCACAAATCTGCGATGCACCAAAAACAGCCGAAAGGCTCTCTTTAATATTTGTAATTTTCTCTGTGATTACAATGGCAACCCAAGATATATATTTATAGGCTAAATTATCCCTGAATCCTACACTGATTCAGACTATAACTATTTCTTAAAACAATTAGGTTTCCTAGAATAAATACGAAACCAAACAGGAAACAAACGAATAGGAAATAGAAACCAATAGAAAACTTAGTTTAATTATTCTACATAACCTCCCTTAAACTAAGTTCGAGGCGTTAGCCATACCGAGCATTTTCTTCAACTTTGCAAAGATCTCGAACTTCAATGCCTTGGTGAAAATGTCCGCCACTTGATCTCCAGTCTTGCAGTAATCAACGACGATCTCCTTCTCATTAACCAAATCACGAATGAAGTGATACTTGATATCAAGATGCTTACTGAGACCATGAAAGACTGGATGCTTCGTCAACTCAATTGCCGACTTGCTATCACACAACACCGTAGTCAGACCATCCTCTTTATGTTGAAGGAAACCCAGCATCCTTCTCAACCAAATTGTTTGAGTAGCACAATTAGAAGCTGCAATATATTCAGCCTCAGCAGCAGACAATGCTATCACTGGTTGTTTCTTTGAACTCTAAGAAAACACACCAAAATCAATGAAGAAAGCATACCCAGAAGTGCTTTTCCTTTCAACTGTATCACCTGCCCAATCATTGTCACTATACCCCAGAAGCTTTGTTGGTTCACCTCTTGGATACAGAATACCATCTCCTTGACTACCCTTAATGCACCTCAAGATTCTCTTTGCAGCCTGCAAATGCGACTGATAGGGATTCTCCATGAATCTGCTTATCAATCCAACACTGAAATTTATATCCAGTCTTATAGAAGTCAAGTATCTCAAACTACCGACCATACTCTTAAAGTATGTTGGATCCACAGAATTCCCAGTGCCTTCCTTCGTCAACCTCAACCTTTCTTTAGCTGGAGTCATGATCGAATTAGCACCATCCATTTTGAACTTCTTCAAAATATCACCAGCATATTTCCTTTGAGAAATAAAGATTCCACGATCAGTCTGAGAAACTTCAATCCCAAGAAAATATGACATGAGTCCCAAATCAGTCATCTCAAACTATCTGATCATTGCCTCCCTGAAGTCTGACATCATCTTTTCATTGTTTTCAGTGAATATCAAATCATCTACATACAAGCAAACAATGATAATATCCCCACTTGATGAAGACTTCACGTATAAAGTATGCTCATATGGGCACCGTTGAAAATCACTTTTGATAAAGAAAGTGTCAATACGAGTATACCAAGCTCTCGGAGCTTGCTTCAGTCCATACAAGGCTCTGATACCAGATGTACCTTCTTTGTGTGAAATTTCGAAGTCAACGTACGAAGAACTTTAGATACCATCTGCTTTTCCGTTACTTTATCACCGTTGATCTTCATCTGACCAACAATGGATTTTACCCTAGCCATGTATTCTTGCACATTTTCATTAGGCTTCATCTCTGCCAACTCGAATTGTCTCCGTAACTCCTGCAGTTTCTTTTTTTGAACGTTTTCGTTTCCTCGATTGGTAACTTTTAACTTGTCCCAAAACTCCTTAGCTGTCTCTACCTCCATTAAACTTCTGCATACGTCTAATCCAACCTTCGTTCTTAAATAATAGAGTGCATGATTATTGTGACTACAATTTTTCTCCAATTCTTTACTTCCCTCAGCTGTTGATTTTTCGCCTTCCTTGTCCTTTTAAGGTTCTTCAACACCTGGCTCAATTACATGCCAGATACCAACCATCTTGAAAAAATTCTCCATAAATTGATACCAGATTTCAAAAGCATTTTTCCCATCAAAGACAAATACATGACACTCAAGAGGATTAAATAAAGAAGATATCTTGACTCCCAAAAAATAACACAGGCTCTAATACCAGATGTAGGACCCAAAAATAAAACAAACCGCACAAGTTAAATGCGAAAGCTGTAATCAAACAAAATAAGAATGGGAGCTGCCGGGGAAACCAACTTAACTTCAAAGCTGATCACATTTAAATTGAATCCACGCACGGAATACGAAATAGCAACTACGGTGAACTCAAATCAATTCAGTTGAATTTGGATTCACCGAATCACCATATGAGCATGCAAATATAATTTTGATTTGCACGCTAACCGATGCAAGTAAAGCAACTAAGATGATCAGTTTAACCAAATCAATAGAAAACCAAAATTGCATGCGCACAAATCTGTGATGCACCAAAAACAGCCGAAAGGCTTTCTTTAATCTTTGTAATTTTCTCTGTGATTACAATGGCAACCCAAGACATATATTTATAGGCTAAACTATCCCTGAATCCTACACTGATTCAGACTGTAACTATTTCCTAAAACAATTAGGTTTCCTAAAACAAATACTAAACCAAACAGGAAACAAAGGAATAGAAAATATAAACCGAATAGGAAATAAAACTAATAGGAAATTTAGTTTAATTATTCTACATTACTTAATTCCGTTAATGTTTTTTTTTTCATTTTTAGTAACTTTTAATTTAGGTAATATTAGTTTCTAGAAACAAGTATTATAAATTAAGACATGTTGTCTTAATTGAGTTGTGGTCCCGCCCAGCTTTAGGTGTAGTAGTTTGGGCTAATTTTTGTTTCCTAATATCTTTTGTTTTAAATTTGGATTGTCGCCTTCTATTCTTATAAATAGGGTGATTTGCTTTATTGTAATAGATAGTTTTAGTTTTTAATTAATTGAGAGTTCATATTATATTTTAATTCCTAATTTTCGGTAATCCTTTTTGTGGATTCAACGATTAATTGTTAAATGCCTGTTTGACTGGCAATTGTTCTTCAATTCAACAGTCTTTCGAAAGGATTTTCCCAGTTTCCATGAAATGTTCTCATAGATAGCTTTCTGCTACGTCAGTGAGGACATGGTCCCGATTCCTCCTTTCCAACCTAAAACCTTGATTATAGTTCTGATTACCCAAGCTGGGATTGGAACATGCGATCTTGACTTATTAATAAGCCTTCTTTTGTTATTTTTGTCAATTATCTTTATTATATTACATCTTTATATATATATATATATAATATATAATCATCTATAAATTAATTTATATTAAATTTATTATAATAATATATAAACTAATAGTATAATTTATATTTTGTGTTGTTTATTCTCTTTATTATTTCCGCCCTTTTATTTATTACTATAAATAAAATACGTAATAAAAAAGGCAACACAATATAGTTATATTTATTTAAGATATCTTTTTTGGAGTAATAAATTTTTCATATTATATAATTCCAATGAAGAAAATATTTTTAATTTGTTTTATACAAAAAATTAAATTTTGTTAAGATTATGTATAATATAATATAATAATAAGAAGAAAAAATATCAAAAAGAAGAAGTAGTTGGAGTGATTAACTTGTTTTCTTTAAGACTTACTACTAAGTCTAGGTCGCGTTCAAATTCTAGTTTAGGCAATGTAAATTATAACTTTGAGGGCTTTAAGTTGGGAACGATCCGTACTTGTGGTTCTGGTTCAGGAATCGTGGGCCAGGGTTTCGGCTCTAAAACTGCTGATCCCATGGTCATGTCTTAAAAAAATAATAAAGTGCTACTTATTCCGTTATTGTTTAGGGTACTTTTGCTTTGCAAGGTTTTAACGTTTTTGTTGCTTTGTTTCATAGACTGATGTGTTGAAAGGGTATTTGCAAATATATACACACTATACGACACAAGTTTTAAAACCCTTACCAACAACAACGGTGCAAGTATACATCCGTAATAATATTATTAAGGGGTTGAATCTATAGGGATTGTAAGTAATGACTTATCGAAAGAACGCCATTGACACAAACACATAAAATGGAAGTGGCCAATAAAGAGAAACGTAAATAACTAAAATATATAAATGGAGCAATAGTACGGAGTTCAAGTAGATCTTTGAGAGATACCCATGTAATTGCAAATCCAATCACACCTCACACAATTCGTTAAAATTGTCTACATTAACTCAAATCAAGATGTCTCCCGAACTCATTGAACTCTACCTAATAGAATTTACTCCCTTATAAATTATTCGTTCACATTGCAGCCACTTCCCACTCACCTTAGTCAAAATGTCTCACAAACTCATTAGCTAGTAAGCTCAACCTTAACTAGTAAAGTATACTTATTCTATTAATCATTGTCTCACATTATTTAACCAAAGCTTTAATTTCTTGTGATTCATGTCGTCTCAGACAACTACACATAATGATTTACATCATAATCTAGGCCAGCTACACGAGACTCACTTCTCACATAGGAATCTCACTCTAGTTATAAGAACCCACAACAATGAACACACAAATGAATCATTTACTAGATCAATTACATGAGACTTACTTGTCACTTGAGAACAAGTAAGCAATTGAGAACAAGTGAATAATCGATCACACATCATATAAAGCCAAGAGAATGATCATGGACATGTTTGTGAGTAATGAGCTAGTTAGTAATTAATGTAAACAGCAAGTTAATTTTCACCTTAGCATAATCAAGTTATTTAGATTATACCAATTTTCTCATTTACCTATGTTCTCATGATAAATTTTGGGGTTTTGGTCGTTAATTTCAATTGCTTATTAGATTTGCTAATACTATTAGTATATTCCTTTCTAAAAGATATTAAGGTTTTATTAATGGTGGCCTATGTTTACTAGATAGTTCATTCAAGACTTCAATCAAACACCTAGATTCTCCAAGATTCTCATTCAGTTAATAGAAATATTAATAAACTAGTAAACCAATTTCAACACACACAAATCAACAAAATATTTCAATATAAATCAATTCATTGCGTTCAACATTACAAAATCAAAAGGATGACGCTTAGTTAAGCATTACAAAGGAAGGGAGGGAGGGAGGGGGACAGATTAACTAAACCAAATAAATGGTTGTTTAGCTCCAAGCCTTGAAGAATGAGGAGCCTCATTGGGTGCCATCATTCCATGGGTATCATCTCCTCTCAGGGTCGGTCCTATACATTTGTAGGCCCAGAGCGAAATACTACGAGGCCCCAAATAAAATTATAATAGAAAATTTTGTACTATCCTTAGCTGGAAAAGTAGAAGAAAAAAATTTCATTCTTCCAAGAGCTCCATTCAAACTACTTCCTTTAAAAAATTTATAATAAAAATTACAACTATATTATGGTGTATTGAAATTAAAGGGTGAAAATTCAATAAATTTCATTACAAAAAAATATAATTCATTAATTTTATAATATGGTGTTTGACATGAAAAACCAAAGACACATTCATGCCTAGATCTCATTCAAACAATTATGAGCAAAACTTAATGTTGCATTCATATAATGGGTTCTCAAATAAAATTATAATTGTGAGAATTGTGTAATTTTAATTTATAAAAAAAATAAAAATTTATAATGTGGGCCGAGTTGAAAAATAAAAAAAATAAAAGCAAAGATCAATCCTTGCATGAGCCTCCTTCAAATAAAAATATATGTAGACCTTAATTTAAAGTTGTATGAGAAAAATGTACTATTACAGAACATTGTATTAATATAAAATCGGGCCCCAAAACTTGGACTGTTGTCCAGCCTGCCTGCACCCCCAAAAAAAAAATGTCAAGCCTAGGTCTTTTTCTTTCTCTCGTCTTTCTCCCTCAACCTTTGCTTGCAAAGAGAGAAACTATGTGCTAAGAGTGGAAACTTTAAAATCTGAATTAGAGTTGTAGAAGTTCGGTTTTACAATGCTAGTCTAATAGAAGAGGGACTAAAAGGAAAAGAAATATATCATAAAGGACCTCTATGTAAAATCCATTTTTAACTTTGAAAAACCCTGTAGGCAGCTTGACAGTAGTTCCTGTTTGCCTAATTTTGAGGCTTGGGAAGCCCAAACTAGGCAAAAGTATTTGAATGAGAGTTGTAGTCCTTTCTCCAAACTTTCGATAGCAAAAATAATCACCCAATTTGGAGTTTTTTTGCTACAGTTTTAGTCTTCGAAAATTGGCTATGCAAATCTGGAAAAAGTAGACAAAACTACCAACATTGTGCATCATTTCTCTTCTTCTCATTTTAGTACCTACAACATAAATAACCAAAAATTAGTCATATTTTAGCATAAAACACTAATGAAAAAACACATTAACACATTGAATTTGAGATGTAAGAATGTATATAATTTCAATCAACCATAGGTTTAATGAGAGTATTTTGCACACGCTTATCTACCTTTTAATTTTACCATTGTTCCATCTAAATTGTAGGATTTGATGTTGAATTGGACTAATTATGACTATTTCATGTTAGAGACCATTTGGAGATGATGATGAGAATTGGAGAAAAAGAGAAGAAAAGTTGAAGAAAAGAAGATGAGAAGAAAATGAAGAACCAACAAACTTTGGAAGACCATAACTTGAGCTACACAGCTCCAAATTGGGTGATTCTTGATGCCATGGAAAGCTCAAACAAAGGGCTACAACGTTTGTGCAGACAGCTTTGGCCAGTTCTTGCTTCCCGAATCTCAAATATTGGTCCCAAGGTGGATAAAAATTATGCCACAAAAGCTGGAGAAAGGCATCAGCCGCGACTAAGCAAAACAAAAGCCACGGCTATCTGGAGCTGCGAGAGAAAGTTGCCAATTTTGCAACTAAAGCCTTGGCCACTCAAATCTTTACTTTTTAGTCCTTTCCCCCAAATCCTACATTACATACATTATGCGTACTATATCCACACTTTAGTTTTAGTTTTAGTCATAAAATACTCTCTCTCTCTCTCTTAGGTTACTGTAGAGTTTACTAGTGGGTCTTTCCTTTTCTTGCTATTTGGTGAAGAAGATTCAAACTTTGCATTGGAATTGTGTTCTTGGTGACAAAGGAGCATAGCCCATGGATGGTAGTCTTTTCTTCCCTCTCTTTTGTTATGTTTTATGATTCTCGTACTATTTATGCTTTTATGATGAATATTAGTTTTAGTAGCTAAACTCCCTTAGGGAAGGGGTAGAATGATGAATTCTTGTTGATTATTGATGAACTCTATAGATATGTGATTGGGTAATTGCTATATTGATGTTTCGATCACTTGCTTCAATTGAATGTGAAATAGGGGTGAAAAACCTTTATGCACATTAGGTGTTTATAGAAACGACTTGATTGCAACTCTTCAAATTGACCACTAGTAATAGGATTTGGATGCTAAATAGATAGGAATATACCAATTGGATTCAAAAGGCTTTTAAGGCAATTAATCCTAATGGCTCAAAACCCAAAAATTACCATGGGAGCATAGGTGATTGAGGGAATTGAGACAATCTAAATGACTTGATTGGGCTTAGATTTACAAGTGTTTGCCGCCTACATTAATTTTATACCTATTGCATATCTATAGAGGAAGTCGATAGGATATTTAGAACTTGAAACCTAACCCGACCCTTGTTCATCTTTGAATTAGATTTAAACCATTCATAATTTGAAAGTCAATTTAGTTTTCTACACAAAGCAATATTTTGGAATTAATTAACGGTTGACACATTTGAATTTGCTACATACATCTTCTTTAGTCCTTGTGGGATCGACCCGTGCTTGCCATGGTATTACTTGTTGCGGCACTGCATACTTGCGGTTCTAATTAATTCGCATCAACTTTTTGGCACCATGGTCGGGGACTTAAGAAACATGTGTGAAGTTGGCTATGCAAATCTGGAAAAATTACGTAGGCAAAATGATGTGAGTTGTGGTGAAATGCCCCACGTTGCAGAAGACTTTGCCAAGGAAAGCCCAAACTTGATGGTCACAAACTTATCCTCTTCGTGCTCGAAATTCTTAAGTTAATTTAAGCGAAACTAAGCCACTTTTATTCTTAAATTAACGATGGAATTAAGAGATGAACAACAAAAATCTAAGCGGCCCAAGTAACCTAAATTCTTCTAAGTTCGAAACTTGTAGAATTATCAATATACTCGAAAATACGCAAGCTCAAAAAGTAAACGATTGAGAATTCTAAAAGTAAAGGATAAACCTCACAATTTTTATACCAAAGAATTTTCCTATTATTTTCAGCTGCACCCCTATTTATAGGAGAGAGGGGAGCACGAAAATAGGGAGTAAAATAAAGAGAGACAATAATTAAAAGCAGAAAGCAATCAGAATTGTTAATTCCTTACACAATTCCAAATCCAAAAGAAGGATGGAATTGGAAACATAAATTCGTCATCTTTATGGTAATGATGATGAACAAAATTCTCTTCAAAAAGGTATTAAAAATAACTCCTAAAACTATCACAAAAAAGAAATCAAGGATTGAGTCATTTTTGGAAACTTTGACTAGGGAAAGAATTAGGAAACATGCACAAATCCTAATTGCTTTCCAAAACCCTTAAATCAACTGGGAAATTTCGTTCATGGGCTTCTTGAATGGCCTGTTCGAAATTAATAGCTGCGGATGCTTGGGTTTCGGCCCATCTTGCTGTAGCATGTGTTTTTGGAAGTGTTGAAAACTTCACGAAATAGTTTGGAGCATTCCGGATCCATTGAGAAGTTTTTGGAATCATTTTGAAATGTTCTAAACCAAGAAAATCAAGATTTATACATTTCTTCACAATTCTTTTATAGTAACAACATGACAGATCGAGAAGTTGTAAATGCATCAAGATCGGTCAAGAAATATTCTAGAAATGTTTCTGGAAACTGCCAAATTTGGATTTGAAGTCGTGGATGGCGGAGAGGCTTGTTGATTGCCTCATTTTACCATTTCCTCCATCTTGCAATGTATTTCGTTATATTGGCCTTTGGATTGACTCGGCAAATGTTGACTTGACTTCTTTGAGCTAGGAATGACCGCATCAATCCCTCCCGGTTGGAAAGGATTCGTCCTTGAATCCATTATGTCAAGAATTAAAATGAAGCAAGTCAGTAATATTAAACACCAAACAGGTTTTGGCACTTACCTTTCAAAGTGTTGTTGCTGCTAGCCTTAGTTCAATCCCTCTATGTGCTGATGTTGGAAGTCACCACTCCCTTTGGCTTGGACACGATTTCATCACAAATGATAGTCACCCTTGATTCTTCAAGAATTTCTCAAGAACCTTCTAGAAGCTTGCAAGAAACTATCTTGAAGGATCTATAATCTCCTGAACTTATCCATACTTCTCAAGAATGATTACATAATAGTTTACGAAATATAGCATCTTAGCCAGGCATATGCAACAAACACACGCTCAACACTTTGACTTAGGACAAATTTATGCATCATATGTATGACATAAAAACTAGCATAATAAGATCCTAAAATGTCACAGATCAGATGTATATATTAAAGCATCACTGCAACAGTATAAAAACCTATCCTACTTGTAAACTAAGGGTAACACATTACATAATAATTCACAAATTTTCAAACAGACAATATGGCATGTTAAATTTAAAACATCCTCATGTTGAAACAGAGGGTATTCACAATTTTATAAGTTGGTATTTCTTAGTCATGCTTATAACAAAAAATAATGGAATCAAAGGAGAACAGTTTAAAGGCATACCTCTTTGAATGATACCCCATACTTATTTAACCTTGATCCCTGGACGCAAGAAAATCCCTTGATTAAAATCGTGGAACTATACTCACTTTGATAGGTGTCCCTTGTAACTTGACCCAAAACTTCAGAGTTCCTGCAAAACACAACAAAACAATGCTGCCCGAAGAATTCCGGCCAATGGGTTAGTTGATGGAAGGAGTCTTCACACATCAAAAAAGTATCCGTGACAATAAACCATTGATCACCCAAGTTTCATCTTTTCTTTGTGCTTACCACTGAAGAAATAACTAAGCTCTTCATGTTGCATCTTTTACCTTTGGTCCTTTATGAATTTAAGACTAAGTAATTAAAGTACAAAATTAGCAATTTGCATGAAGAACATAAGGTTCACACGCATATCAAACCTCTATTTACGTCCCCTTACCAATTAAAGAAATTTCTTGGGACAGTTAATGGTTAAAAGATATTCGCCGGGCCTTGTGGTGTGGATTGGTACGACGGCCTTTTGAAGGAAGTTTCAACTCTGTCAGTCAACGACAAAAGGACACCACATGAGAATTTTCCCAATTTATCGCTGCTTACCATAGTTGGCATTACACTGAGTAGAAAGGGCTATAATAGCATGCATGTCCTGGTCGTTGCGAGAACGAGAGGCATCTTTAATGCACTTTGAAGAAGAATTACCTACTTAAGACAAGCTTAATTTCCTAGGTGATAATAATCTCACCCCCTGTCCCCTAAGTGTATCAACTAAAACTACGCATATCCAAGTGTTTTGCTCTAATTGGCTTTTACTTATTTGAAATCACTCTGCCTTTTACCATTCAATCATTCACAATTAGAAGTTTACAATTTGAACAAGCTATAAACAAGCAGTTCACTCAAGTAAGCAGCAAACTTAGGCAAAGAAGCAAAAATAATTCTCTCAAAATAGGGGCTGAACCTATCTCGGTTTTGAAGCTTTTCAGAAAAAGAAATTTTTAGTAATTAATTCAGATAAGAAGTGTACAAGGAGGAGATTTGGAGATAAGCCCTCAATCTCAACAAATTAATGTAATGTACACGAAGATAAAATCTGAATAAATTTTAAGAGCTAATGTCCAGGTTGTTTGAAAAGATTCAAGCTAGGCAATTTTGCAAGGCAATTCAGATGAATAGAAGTAAAGAACAAGTAGCAGAGTTGAAACAAATGAGGAATGACTACCCGAGAAATAATCACCTACCCAATAGGTAATCAAGAAACCAATCCCTACCTCAAGTAATTAACTTCTCACTTAAACAACAAAGATGGAGTTATGTTTCGGCCAAAATCAGTGCCAACTTAAACCCAGAGACCGCAATTCTCCCCCGAAGGGCAATATAGTAATTTTCAACGTGTTTCGTGTTCTGAAAACTAAAAATTTTACAGCTTAAATAGAAAATTTTGAATCCTTAATTCAATATATTTTCAAGAATCAAGGATAAGAAGATTCCCAACTTAGAACAATTACAGAGGTTTTAAAGTTGTTTTACTGTGGGCAGTAGGGTTTGAAATTGATCGTAGCCCTACCGACGTTGTAAACCCAACTATAATTCTAGAGTAAAAGTCCTGTATTCGAAAAGTCACTTTAAACAAAGCTTGGTTGCTGGGGGCAAATCAGGGGTCCGAAGTTCGTAACCCTAATAACCGTTGCAATCTCAACCTTAGGTATTTAGTGACAATTCAAATAGCTGCAATCAAACTAGATGGTGACAGAAATTTTGACCTATCGCCCTAGCGACACAAAATTTCCAGTCGCAAGGAGCTCGGGTTTTTCTAAAACCCTAATCTGATCAACACTTGCTAGCGACACAATTTTAGTCGCAACAAGGCTGGCGGTTCACCCAACAAACAGCCAAGAAAATTTAATCTAGCAATTTGTGACATAATAGGAGTGTCACTATCACAATTAAGCACAAGAAATTGCAAAAAGGGAAGCAAATCCAAAAACACAATTGATACCATAATTGAAGTACAATCCGATATACAACCCCTTTTAATTTTCCGATTCCTTCTTTTATTTTTTCAACCAATTCTTTTTCTTCATTTTTCCAGCAAGAAAATTTATAAATTCTAGCTCTTAAAATCACATAGGGCCTATTCTTTTTGTTTCGTTTTGAAAACGGTTTTGGTTTCAACAGTAAATTTAATATATTTTAATTATTTTTCATCATTTCCAATACAACTTTTTACTATTTAGCATCTACTTTTTACATTTTCAATACACTTTTTACATTATAAAACTATTTTCCAAAACTTATTTTCAAAATCGTTTTCAAAACGCCCAAAAAGAACAGGCTAATAATTATTTAAGCTGAAATCCGAAAACAAGCATGCAATTCTTTTCACAGTACCATACAATTTTCGAACAAGAAAATTAAAGAGAAAGAAAACACATTTTTGAGCTAAACCTTGTTATTACGGTCTCCCTTCTACCAACAAGCTCACCTTGGCTTTGATACCAAAATTGATGTGAGTTGTCGTGAAACGCCACACGATGCGAAAGACTTTACCAAGGAAAGCCGAAACTTGATGGTCACAAACTTACCCTATTTGTGCTCGAAATTCTTAAGTTAATTTAAATGAGACTCAACTACTTTTATTTTAAAATTAACGATGGAATTAAGAGATGAGCAACAGAAATCTAGGCAAAGCAAGTAGCCTAAATTCTTCTAATTTCAGAACTTGCAGAATTATCAATATACTCGAAAATACACAAGTTCAAAAAGTAAACAGTTGAGAATTCTAAAAGTAAAAGATTAACCTCACAATTTTTAAACCAAAGAATTCTCCATATTATTTTCAGCTGTTCATAGGAGAGAGGGAAGCATGATAATAAGGAGTAAAATAAAGAGAAAAAAAATTAAAAATGGATATCAATCAGAATTGTTAATTCCTTACAATTCCAAATCCAAAAAAAAGCATGTAATTTGAGAGATAAATTCATCATCTTTTTGGTAATGATGATGGACGACGAAATTCTCATCAAAAGGTATTAATAATAACTCCTAAAACTATCACAAAAAGTAAATCAAGAGTTGTCCTTTTTGGAAACTACTCGATCTAATTAAGTTGTAACAAACAAGTAACAACCTTACTAATATGTAATGGATTAGGGAAAAATTAGGAAACATGCACAATTCCTAATTGCTTCCCAAAACCCTTAAATCAAGTGGGAAATTTCGGTCATGGGCTTTTTGAATGGGCTGGCCAAAATTAATAGCTGCGGATGCTCGGGTTTTGGCACATCTTATGGTAGCATGCATTTTTGGAAGTGCTGAAAACTTCACCAAATAGTTCGGAGAATTCCGGATCCATTGAGAAGCTTTTGGAATCATTTTGAAATGTTCTAAACCAAGAAAATCAAGATTTATACATTTCTTCATGATTCTTTGATAGTAACCACATGACAGATCGAGAAGTTGTAAATGCATTAAGATCGGTCAAGAAATGTTCCCAGAAATGTTTCTAAAAACTGCCAAATTTGTATTTGAAGTCGTGGATGGCCAAGAGGATTGTTGATTGCCTCATTTGACCATTTCCTCCTTCTTGCAATGTATTTCTTTGGACGTCGCCTTTGGATTGACTTAGAAAATGCTGACTTGGCTTGTTTGAGCTAGGGATGACCGCATCACAAAACTACCGACCTTGTGCATCATTTCTCTTTTTCTCATTTTAGTACCTACAACATAAATAACCAAAAATTAGTGATCTTTTAGCATTAAAAACTAATGAAAAAACACATTATCACATTGAATTTGGGATGTAAGAATGTATATAATTTCAACCACTCATAGGCTTTCATTGAAAATACGCTACTTCTGTGGTTCTTAAGGAGAAAGCAAGCAAGATCTACATCTAAAGGTATAATCTTTTTTTTTTTTTTTTTTGAGGTTTAGCTTACTGTGTTTAGGTCTAATAGTCATCTCTACAGTGTGATTTGATCTAAAATTTGTGCTTATGTTTGTTGTGTTTTTTTCTTTACCTATTTTTCGGGTACAACATATTTTTAGGGTTTATGTATTATTATTTTTATTTTTAAGATTTTTTTATGTTAATGTGTTTAGATTGAATCAACAGCCTTGGAATCTAATTTGATCTAAAATATTTGTTTCTTTCAATGCATGGTTTTAGTTAGTGACCCCTGTAGTGCGCTTTGGCACCTTCGCCATGGTGATTCGGTGGCATCTTGCAGCAAATTGAAGAGTGGGCATAGGTTAAAAACTACACTTTCCATTATGTCTATAGGTAAGCTAATGCACCAGCATTTTGGTTGGCGAAAATGGCCAGTTCATCACAACATAGAAGAGTCTTTACACTTCAGGATGCGCCACAGGAGTTCAGAGGCCTTTTGTCAGCTAGATAAGCACGGCCTCCCATTTGTGAGGTTGCAGCGCATGGTAGGATTTTCTGCATAGCTTATATTTGTTATTTATCATGGACTTCATCACGGACACACACACACACACAGTTTTTAAACGGATTTGTTATTCGCAGTGATGATTTTACTATTCACAGTAACATTTTTATGTGAAATTTCTAAAATGCCCTTAAGATTTAAAAAAAAATTCATATTAAATAACTCTATAAAAATCTGACTTGCATACCATAAGCTGTATGCTATTGTTTGCCTATTTTCACTATTCACCGTCAGTAATTCATTTTTTATTCACACGTGTATTCAAATATGACCGACAGACAAGAGGACAATCCATATTACATGGTATGTAATAACTGTATACAATTTTTTAAGTGAAATTTATTTTTCCGTAATAAAAAATATCTGTCTGATCTTTGATTTAGACCCGGATCTGCAATTATCCGGTCGGTTTTGGCTGAAAATATAAAATCGGGAAGGGGAGACTGTCTCCTCGTCCAGATTTTGACCTGAAAACCGTCGGTGACCTGCAGTATTTCCGGCGGCGGTAGTGGGAGGGAAAATACCGCCCGGCGAAGGGTGGTATTTTTACCCAGGAGGGCCGCCGGTTACAGGCGGTACTCTCGCTGGGAATACCGCCGGTGACCGGCGTTAGTAGATGGCGAAACACCGCCCGGGGGGCCGCGGTATAAAAACCTAGGAGGACCACCGGTAACAGGGTGATTTTTCAGGCGACAGACTGCCGGATTCTGGCCGTATTTCTGGTCCGGTCGTCTGCCTGAAAAATCGCCGGCTGCGTGGTACTTTTTACGGCGGCGGGCGATAATGTTTTCGATTTCTGAGCCAAAAGGGCCCGATATCCTGCAGGGGGCGAGATTTACAAAATATCCCCCTGTTTTATGTAGAATTTTGTCACATTCTCACTTCTCGTAGATGAGATTATTCAACAATTTACTGGTTCCCACTAAATTTTGGGTTTCAGTATGCTTACCCATCGTTTTGTATTAACAGGATATCCGTTTAGAGAGGAATGACATATTTTCTGACCACACGGAGGTATTTCAAACGGACGAAGAGTTTAGAAGTAAGGAAGATTTGGTTGCATGGGTCAAAGCTACAGCATCTGAAAACAATATGACGGCAAAAATTACATCTTATTCAAAAGCGTTGAGCCTGTTCCTTGCAAGAGGGAGAAAAGGGCGAGTTGAGATAGGGTGCGATAGATCAGGAACAGTTAGAGATAAGCCACCCCTACCTGAAGGGAAGAGCAGGTAGAACAATACCAGTAGCAAGTTGACAAAATGTCCATTTCACCTTGTGGGACACGAAATTGCTGGGAAAAATTGGAAGTTAGAGATAAAAAATGGTAATCACAATCATGAATTACAGCAATTTTGAAATTGGCATTCATCGCACTCACGCCTAACAGAAGCGGAGAAGAAGAAAGTTGCGGAAATGTCAAGTATTAATATCAGGCCGAAGCATATATTGGCCCAGTTGCAAGTGGATGATCCGCAAAATGTCAGCAACATAAGGCAGGTGTACAATGAAGTAGCAAAAGGTAGAAGGAAGGCGAGGGGAGATATGACTAACATGCAGTATTTCTTCAAACTTGTGCACGATCACGAATACTTCTATGTGCACACAGCTGACGATGATAGTAATGCAGTCGGGCACATTTTTTTCGCACACAAGAAGGTCCCTTCTCTACTTGGTTTATTTCCGTACGTTTTGTTTATGGATACGACGTACAAGACAAATAGGTATAACATGCCTCTTCTGCAGATAGTGGCTTATGTCCCCACATCTCAGTATGTTCATATTGCTTTCGTTTTCATGAGGGACGAGACTACCCCAAGCCATTTGTGGGCCATGACTCAATTGAGAAATTTATTCTAGGGCAATAAATACCCACATGTGGTCATCACTGATCGGGAGATTGCCATAATGAATGCTGTAGAAAAAGTATTCCCACATGCTACCCAAATACTGTGCAGGCGACACATTGAAATGGATATAAAGAAACATGTAGTAGCAGGGGGCAACGACAAAACTACAATGGATGTGTTTCTATATCGTTGGGGGCAAGTGGTGAAAGCCTTGACATATGAAAAGTTCACGGAAGCTGTGGAATATATTGATACTAGATATGGAAATAAATCAAAATTTAGGAATGTGATTCCATACTTGAAAAACACATGGTTGGATCCCCACGCAGACAAGTTTGTATCTTGTTGGACGAAATATATAAAGCATTACGGAGGACGCACAACGAACATGTAAGTTTATTGTAGCTTTAATTTATATTTGTTTATGTTGTATAATTTTATGATACTTTGTACAATGCTTTGTATGAGAATTTTATTTTCAATGTTAATTGGCTTTTAGGGTCGAGAGTGCATATGCACAGTTAAAAAGGGCAATTGGGATGGATAGGAAGGCATTTCCAGGTCTGTTTCAAGGGATTAATATTATGATAGAGGTGCACTTTAACAAAATTCAGACTGC
Source organism: Leptodermis oblonga (assembly GCA_016801395.1). Classification (NCBI taxonomy): domain Eukaryota; kingdom Viridiplantae; phylum Streptophyta; class Magnoliopsida; order Gentianales; family Rubiaceae; genus Leptodermis; species Leptodermis oblonga. Next base: position 31,227,522 of record CM028755.1, read on the forward strand.
AATGGAATCTTCTCGCAGTAAAACATACAAGAAGAGCGACTACTTACTGTATATTAGGCTGAATAGTGGACTGTCTTTTGCTGCTATTACAATGGTCGAAGAAGAATATACAAAAAAAGTTGGCCTCATCGGGGAAGATGTTGCGTGGTTGCAAACTCCGAACAATTTACGGCTTGCCATGTGCATATGAGATGCAACAATTGGTGTGAGCATATCGTCCAATTGATCCTGTCAATGTTGACCCCTTCTGGAAGACACTGCACTTGGGAGATACTGATATTCAGGAAACTGTGGACGCAAGGCAAAGCGCTGAAGGGCGACTGCATGAAATGTTTGTTGAGACCATTCTTCGTCCAAGCGCTGACATATACAAGGTGATGGGTGCCGTGCATGCAGCTCTTCATCCGGAAACTATTGATTTAGCTGAGCCAGTAAGTAGGCCACACAGGGGACGGCCGAGATAGAATCCGACCCAGCGAGATCTATCAGGGTACGAGCATGCCGATAGGAATGCATTACAATGAGGGTGCATATATTAATTCTCCTGTACAATCATAATGATTAATTAGCTTTCGATATACTAAATTTAATATAAGTTGCAATCGCAGGTCGAAGATCCACAGGCAGACAGAGGAGAAGAAGGGTTGTGAGGCCCACGCTTCTGAACAGCCTTTTGACATGCCCCTATTTCTGAAGCAGTTAGTGTTCGACTACATTACCGAGCACATTAATGTGAAGGCCGATGGACATTGTGGTTTTAGAGTAATTTCTTATTTTGTACACGATGCAGATGAGGAATATTGGCATCAAGTGCGCAGAGACCTGCACGAAGAACTGCAGGATCAACTACCCTTTGGCGCCACGTTCTTGGGCCAGTTGACTACGAGTTAGCATGCAGGGCAATTTTATGTAGTTCCGGCGTAAGATGAATTTTGGTTTGATTCTCATCTGTGTGGATTACTTGTTGCCACGAAGTATTAGAGGGTTGTTACATTATATGGCCCGCAGAGTAATACTTTCCTTCCGATTGAGTGGCGGGGAGCCGGCGTATCTAATGATTTGATCAGTTTCATCAATATGGGTCTTATAAAGTAAAATCATTTTATTGCTTTGTTAACGACAGGGGAGGTCTTGCTACCCCCAATCTATTCGAAGTGGAGAAACAGGGCCTCAGGACAAATAGAAAACTCACTTGGATCAATGATTGGGTGAATTTGTAAATAAATCCATTGCTGAGTGTTAGTATTACATGCATTTCGTATCCAATAGTTTTCCAATATAAGTAACTTATATGCAAGTTTCATTTGTACGTAACTGTAATATTATTGAACGATCATACACTGCATCAAACAGTATATATACTACATGACAATAATGTAGAAATAGAGAAGATATAAAATTGGCTTAATATTACTAAATATGAAGAGTCAATAATATAGCACACATGATGTTCCCATAAATTATTCTAGTGCGGCCATCAAATCCTCCAAATGTCTAGCCACCTCCTCTATGGCCCTTTCCCGCAGTTCATACTGGAGACGCTGCAGTAGAAAGAAAAATCTGAGGTTTTTAAACTAACAGTGACATAAAAATAATAAATGGACATAAATACACATGAATCACATGTACTTACCACAACCGCTGGTAGCTGTCTAGGGTCTGATGGCTCATCCACTTCCAAGTCGTCCGGACTAACACTAATGTGTGATCGCGCATGGAAGTATTCGAGGTACTCAGGGCATGCCTGATCGGCCCATTGAGCCTTTTGCAGCCCCTTTAACATCCTGCTATTGTACATTTACCAAGCCATGAAATCTGTCTCGTACACACAAGAATACTTACGAATTTCAGGGCCTCTGTTACAGTTCTTTGGCTCACAAACTCTTTCTGGGATCAATTGCGCGTATCCAAATTGGCGCATGAATCGATCAGGCATATAGGGCTTTGTGAATGAAGGGGAATAAATAAGCCCCCTGAACAATGTGATCGGGTGCACGCATTTAGGATTTGACTCGAAAGGAAGCCAATTTACCTAGTTTATTTGCAAGAACGTTAGTGATTAAGCAAAAATTTAGGATATGACACTAATTAACTGTACGAAATTTAAATGATATAAAAATACGGATTATTACCTCATTAGATTTCAATGTATCTTGGGCGCGGCGGTAGGACAACAAATCCCGCCGGATCTCACGCTTCCGCCATGTGCCGATGTGATACTTCGCTGTAGTAGGCAAGGAAACATCCCATTCTCTCATCTTTGGAGGACTAAACATTGGGAAGTACTCGTATATCCAACTCTTTTGTTTGAAGGAAAAAAAATTTTTAATAATGTTAATGAACCAGTATAAAGTATGAAAATAATTTATAATTGATTCGAACAAACTTGTAATAATGTCAGACACCCGCCTAATTGGGCACTGTCCGCCCTAGAGGCCCTTCCAAGATTGCGATAAAGGTTGGCCAGACATGCTCCTCCCCAAGATAGTCCGCTTATTTTATCTGCGTTGCGGAGGAAAGGCAGATAATGCCCAAGCACGTGGGTTTTCTTCTTATCAACGAACAAGGTATTTCCAACGAACCATAACAAATACCCTGGGCCGAATTGGCAGGGTCCATATGTCCACTGACACAATGGGCACGAAGGAGGGACATTTTCACACTTGCAAAATCTCGCTCCCCGAACTCCTCTTCCTCTATCCCCAGCATTTCTAGAAGCAATTCCTTTATTTCCAATGACTTAATTTTCTAATAAAGTGGAAATCCGTCAATCGGAATTCCCAATATGTAGGCCACATCGTGGAGAGTGATACTAATATCTCTAAATGGCATGTGGAATGAATTGGTCTCCGAATGCCATCTTTCAACAAACGCATTGAGGAGTGCAGCGTCTAACTCTGGATGCATGCACCAGACCAAATGTCCCAACCCGGAACGTTCCACTATACTTTTCATTTCACCGTCGACTAAATCCCCCCAGCCGCTCGTGCCCATTATGGCATATCAATATCTCACGTTCCTACGTAATTGAATAAATAAATTAACACATGTTAGGCACCAAGTTATTAAGCATAAATCTAAACAATAGATAATAAGTATTTCACAATAAATAATAAAGAATAATAACATACATGTCGATACCTTATGTAGTAGGCAATATGACCCTTAAAGCTTTTTAACAACTCTGGATTTGAAGGTTCACCGTCAATTGGACCATCCAGAGGCCGATATTCCTTCCACCCGGCATCCCTTCTGGACCCGGACCCTGTCCCTGAAACCGACCTACGTGAAGAGAGCATTAAGCCTTTTCCACTCCGCCTGCGTTGGTTGGGGTCATTTGCCCATTCGTTTTCATCCTCCATTTGCCCCGAATTAAATTCTATGTACCCCTGCGACATAGGCATCTCCCTCTCATGTCGTTCAGCATTTTCCTGAGCTACCTCCTCCTCTGCATCTCCAGTGTATCGCGGTGCAAATTCCACTTCACCGTAATCACTGCTACTTGCCGCCGCCCCGGCATTTGACAATCGAGAAGAACTATGCGCTCTTCCTAGGACCCTTCTCTAGCGTTCGGATGCAGTGAGAGGTATTCGGCCAACTATTTCCTCTGAGGCAGAGTTTGTTACCTCATTGGCTTCATTAATTTGCAAACTATCATCCTTTTTACTTCTGATTAATTTTAATTTCAATTTCTTGAATGCTTCTACCATCTACAAAACACAATTGAAGATTAGAAAATTAAAAATACATAAGGAACATAAATAATTATAACTACAAAAATAATTGCTAATATTTAAGGAACAATAACACAATTGATAATTAAAAACTTAAAAATATTGTCGGGTAAAATTCAACGGAAAAAAAATTGATAATATACAATTGCCCACGCAATTATAAATACAAAAATAATTGATAATATATAAGGAACAATAACACAATTGAAGATTAAAAAATTTAAAATATTGTCGGCAAAAAATCAGCAGGAAAAAACGGCCGCCCGCCGGAAATAACCGCCGGAGTGTGGCGCCGGCGGTTTTCTTTTTTCAGAAAAAGGACCACCGGCAGTAGTCCCAGAGCCGCCGGCGGTCCTTTTTCCAAAAAAAATTACGCAGCAGCGAAATTTTTGGGAAAAAGGACCGCCGAAATAACTACCACCGGCGGTCGGCGGTAGTCCCACAAATACTATCGCCGGAGGCCGGCGGTAGTATTTTCCAAAAAGACCGCCAGAGATCGGCGGTCATTTTGCCGGTCTTTTTTTCCAAAAAGACCGCCGGATTCCCACGGTCTTTTTTCCAAAAAGGCCACAAAGACCGTAGGAGGGAACAAATACCGCGTATGTGGTATTTGTTTCCCTGACTACTGCCGGTGTCCGACGGTTTTTTCCGGAAAAAAATTGCCGGATGGCGGCGATTTTCCACCCCCTTTTTCCAGTCCAGTCCGGTGTCTCCTTGGACGGTATTTCACAGATCCGCCCATAAAATGGCCTTAATCGCAGATCCGGGCAAAAACATAACAAATCCAGCCAAATTATACACTAATTTATCAAAACAACGACCAAAACATGAAAGAAAGAATTATTAATTTTAGTAACTCACCTTTGCCGATCCGGTTCGTCTAGACTTGTATCTAATTTGGCTGAGTTTGTGCTTCCACTAGTCTGCACACAGCATAGAAGAGAAATGGGAGAAATAGAAGGAAGGGCTAATTTTGTGCTTCAGCCCAATTCCTCCCACTGATATTTATAAAGGTTTTTTTAGCTTAAAGGGCAAAAAAGACATTTTACATAAAATTGTTACTGTAAACAGTAAAACTGTCACTGTAAAAGTATGCCCTTTTTTAAAATGAGGGTAAGGCGCATTTTGTCCCCCCCCCCCCCCCCCCCCCCCCCCCCCCCTTTTTTGTGTGCTGATTTCTCTTAGATTAATAATAAGGTATCCAATCCCATCAGCAACTTAATTGGCTGTTCTAAAAAAAGAAAGAAAGATTGAATCGACACCCATGCAGTGCAATTCGATCTAAAAATCTGTATTTATTTGAGTTTTTTTCATTGCATGTTCTTAGTTAGTGCTGTTAATGTGTTTAGATCGAATCAGTACACCTGTAGTACAATTCGATCTAAATTTTGTTAATGTATTTTTGTATTTTATATCTTACAGGGCACAATCTTGTTTTTCCCCCTTATCCATTTTGCGTATGTTTGGACTAAATGGTAGTTGGTGTTGATTGAAAATTTGGAGAAATTGAGTTTAGAACAGGCACTTGTTTTAAACTCTCTGAAGTTTCTTACTATATATTGCCTGGTTAATTGTTAAGTGGGTTGCCGAGTTGGTGGGAAAATTATTTGCTCGCCCTGAGGTTCTTAGGCACAGTTTTACTGTAATTCTTCTGGTATCCTAACAGAACGACTTAAGGAAAATATGGAAGCGTGAACAAAAATTTAAGGCTAGACTAGGGAATGGGGTGTGTTGTGGTAAATAGGGCCATGAGAGCAATCTAAGGCCAAATGGGAGGAAGATTTCAACCTGAAAAGTTCGTGAACGAACCTGAAAATCTGAATAAAAACCTTATAAAGTTGAGTTGCATTCATAAACTATTTGTATTTAGTTAACAGCTTTTAATAATTTTTAACTAGCTTTGTAATTAGTATATAGATGCATAAATTTTTCTATTTTACAAAGTTTGTGCATATTTTAGTTAATAATCAGGGTAAGCTTTTTAACACTGGTTTCAAAATAACCTGTGTTAAAGATCCAAAATTTTTAGCATCGCACATCTCTCGAACTGGCAAAAAAAAGCGTAAATCAGGTGCGGAAAGGGTTAAAAAAAACTTGGGTCAAAGACCCGAAGTGTGGTAGTGAATACTATTAAATTTAAGAATATTTCCAGGCAATTAGCCATAAAACAATCGTTCAACCCCCAAGGATTACCGAAAATTTGGAAGAAAATGTAAGCGACTAGAATGTTATGCCTTAGTGGTACGTACGGTAAGTATTCAACACGAGGTCATGGATTTAAAGTGGGTTGGTATTACTGAGGGATACGCGAATTATTTGATGGATCATATTTAATTTTATGGATTATTTTGAAGAAATTTTTTTTCTTCAAATTATTATTTTTCCTTTTTTCACAATATCTTGAAATGTGTTTTGGGTTGAACGTTGAAATGTATTTTGGACTGAACTGCAGAAGTTTGTTTCCCCATTTTATTCTTAGAACACATTTTAACTTTGAAGAGGTGAAAACTGAAAATTACAAACCATACATTGTTTTGATATAGAGCCCACAATTTTTAGTCCGAAACACATTTTAAGGGGAGTAAATATACAGGCCCCTAATAACATGGAGACAAAGTACACATGCAACGCAAAGAATCCATTTCCATTCAGGGGAGAATGCAGAATTAATCTTCTGGGATTTAAGAGCTTCCCGTATGATTTCAGGAGTTCCCAAATTCTCAAAAGGAGGGAGACGCATATGGGACTGAAATTTAATAATTTCTTTTATTCAATCTAAGCCTAATTTTTTGGAAATTTTATTGTGAGAGGAGTTTGTGTTGCTAAATACTTAGTTTCCCTTCTTCTAGCTAGTCACGTTATGAATTAGGTACAAAGACCCCGGCACACCTATAAATAGGGGTAGCAAGAAAATATGTCCATGGAGTGACACTTTGGATTAAGTTTTTACGTAAAAACTCATAAGGACTATTCTTTTTTATAAGTTTGAAAACAGTTTTAAAAACTGATTTTTAAAAAATTATTTTATAATGTAAAAAGTGTAATGAAAATGTAAAAATGTATAACTAAATAGTAAAAAGTTATTTTGGAAATGATGAAAACTAATTATAATATATTAAATTTACTCTTGAAACCAAAACAAAGCCAAAACGTAAAGAACATGCCCATATAAAACGATTTTATACATGCAACGGAGTTTATATGTGTGACGTCCAGTCATCCACACACGTCTCTTTTTTTTTTCTTTTTTTTTTCCTTCACCGACATATTTGCGAATCATTTTGCTATTGACAAACTAGCAATTAGAGCTAATTCATACTCGATGAAGAGAACTCACACATCCCTTTGGAATTGACAAAGTAGCATTAGGTCTAGCTCTTACTCGATGAAGAGAAGTGGCTTATCACTTTTTGTTGACAAAATAGTAGTTAGAGCTTTCTTTCTTTTTTTTTTTCCTGTAAACTCTCATATCACTTTGTCGTTGACGAAATAGCAGTTAGACCTAACTCATACTCGATGAAGAGAACGCACGTATCACTTTGCTGTTGACGAATTCACAATTAGATCTAGCTCATACTCGATGAAGAAAACTCACGTATCACTTTGCGATTGACGAATTAACAGTTAGAGTTAACTCATACTCCATGAAGAAAACTTGCGTATCACTTCGTCGTTGACGAAGTAGAATGCTACTGTTGAAGCAGTAGCACTAGATGTTACATTTTTTTTTCCCCTTTATTTCATTTTCTTCTTAATTAGTACTATTCCTAAAGAGTAGTACTTATACCCTTTTAAAGTTTCATTACCACTCTTCTGAGCTAACAGTTTCAATTTCTTTAAAAAATAATTTTTAAAATTTACTTTTTAGTGCTACTTCTCAAGAGTAGTTGTGTTACTTTCTAAGACTAGCACTTGTACTCTTTTAGAGCATGACTGCTATCTTTCTAAAGTAGCACTTTCATTTTTTTTTCTTCTTCTTAATGCTACTTGTAAAAAAGCATTTGTACTCTTCTAAATAACAATTTTAGCTTTTTTTTTTGTCTCAATTGCTTCATTATTTTCTCTTAGTGCTACTTCTAAAGAGTACCATTTTTACTCTTCTCAAGTAGCACTTTCAATTTTTTTTTCCTTCATTTTTTCATTTGTTTTTTGTTTCTGCTTTGTTTTTGTTCACAATTAAAATTATACTTGAGGATAGTATTATTGTAGTTCACAAATATCAGTTTATATATATATATATATATGTGTGTGTATATATATATATATATGTATATATATATATATATAGATATATTGCTTTGTTTTTGTTCACCATTTAAAAGATAGCTATTTACAATTATCAGTTTACTTTTGGTCAAGTATTAGTCTTAAAGAAGAATTAAAAAAAAAAAAATTTGCATGTAGTTCATATAAGCAGTGTCGCATACTTATCACAAAACTAACTTCCCTTTTTGTTATGCTTTAACTCATCTTCTTCATTTTTTTTTAATTTATTAGCTTAAGTTTATCCAAGTTAACGATTAATTAAAAGTTCATGCTAAACAATTTCGAGATCTAATTGTTATATATTGTAGTGCGTGTATTAGGTTATTCAGGTTGATGATTCAATAATAATGGTTAAATCACTCTATTGGTCCCTTAAGTTGAGATGTTGTCTCTATTTGGTCCCCTAACTTAAAATTATTTCATTTGATCCCTTAATTTGAATTTTTTTTTTAAATGTCCCTAAATCCAAATTTCAACAATATTTGAGTTATTTTGACTAACACGTGAGTTATTTCAAGTTAAATTAAAGGTAAACAAAATCATTTAATATTTATTTTCTGCTTTTTGTCCTTATTATGTGTAAATCTTACATGTTAGTCGAAAATTGCTCAAATATTGTTGACATTCAGATTTGGGGACCATTTTGATACAAAATTTCAAGTGAAGGGACTAACATGAAACAATTTTAAGTTAAGGATCCAAATAGAAACAACATCTCAACTTAAGGGACCAATGGAGTGATTTAACCATTTATAATGTTTCATTGAATTTATTTTGGATTAGTTTGATATTTCACTAAAAAGGAAAATAAGATTAGTATCCGTTTCATTGAATAAGATTAGTTTGATATTCCATTTATATTGTACCTCTTGTAGCAAAGAGGATCTCCACTCGCATGTAAGAACTAATTATAGGGATTCTGCTGAATGTTTAGTTAGGTAGAATGTAGAAAAGATTCAGAAAGAAAGGGTAAATTTGATTATGAGGCTTTATATTTGTGAGAATACTATTTACTCTATTATATTAGAAGAGTCCACTAATACAAAGTGGACTTTTCTAATGGAACGAAGAAAGTACTCATCCGTCCCATTCAAAGAGTCCGTTTCTAATACTGTTTTCAGTATTACAAATATGACTATTTAAATGGGATAGAGAGAGTATTAAATTTAAAATTTGGACTTATTTTTCTTTTTATCTTTCATAGGATGGAGTACTTACTATATATCTTTTACCTATTTAAAATCAGTAATGATGCTAACTGCTAAAGTATATAAGTGGTTCGGTAAAAATAATTAAAATAATCAATTAAGTTGAACTAATTATAATTATTTTTCAAATTAGAAAGAAATAAAAATTAGTGGACTCTATAAAGAAACATATAGATGTATATCATTAAGAAAAAACACATTATTTTCTTGATTTCAGCCAAACTTAGTTGTATAGGCTTTACCGGTTTTTACCAAACTACAAAAGTAGGGTAGAAGAAGCTTGAATGCATTCCTTTAATGTAGAAAGAGCTCTACTCGTAATATATGTTTGCATAATGATGCTATATATAGTGTATCTTGATCGATCTAAGCTGCAAGTGCAATCTTTAGAATTATTATTGGTTTTTACACATTAGTATGGGAGCTATGGGTAACCAAATTGCTCCCATAGTACTGCACTATTCTTTTTTTCCATTTTAGTGTTCGAAGCAGAGTCGGACTTAATTAATCTTCCACCCAAACTAGTGCTTCCACCCAAACCTGTGCTTCCACCCCTTCCTACTCTCCCACCCAAACCTGTGCTTCCACCCCTTCCTACTCTCCCACCCTTCCCTTTCTTAAGATCTCCCCCACCACCGCCACCGCAGCGATCTCCCCCACCACCACCATCCCCACCACCGCCGCAATCATCTCCCCCACCGCCACCTTCTCCCTCACCACCACTGCCATCTCCTCCACCGCCACCGCAGCGATCTCCCCCACCACCACCGCAGCGATCTCCCTCACCACCACCATCCCCACCACCGCCGCAATCATCTCCCCCACCGCCACCTTCTCCCTCACCACCACCGCCACCGTCTCCCCCACCGCCACCGTCCCACCACCGCCGCAATCATCTTCCCCACCGACACCTTCTCCCTCACCACCACTGTCACCATCTCCCCCACCGCCACCGTCCCCACCACCGCCGCAATCATCTCCCCCACCACTGCCGCAACCCTCTCCCCCACCATCAGCACCACGATCTTCCTCACCGCCACCACCATCCCCCCAGCCACCGCCACCATCACTTCCAATACTACGGCCACCACCTCCAACCCCGCCAATGTCGCCACCACCGCCGCAAGCATCTCCCCCACCACTGCCGCAACCCTCTCCCCCACTGCCCGCACCACGATCTTCCTCACCGCCACCACCATCTCCCCAGCCACCGCCACCATCTCTTCCAATACCACAGCCACCACCTCCAACCCCATTTCCACCAATAACATTATCTCCTCCTGTGCCGACGATTCCAAACCAATCTCCACCATCCCCTCCGACTGGATCTCCACCACCATCGGTTCCTCCGACCAGATCTCCACCACTATCTGTTCCTCCAACTGGAGATCCACCACCATCGCTTCCTACGACCAGATCTTCACCACCATTGATTCCTCCGAACGGATCTCCACCACCATCGGTTTCTCTAACCGGATCTCCACCACCATATGTTCCTCCGACCCGATCTCCGCTACCATTGGTTCCTCCGACAGAATCTCTGCCACCATCTTCTCCACTACTACGGCCACCACCTCCAACCCCATTTCCACCAATAACATTATCTCCTCCTGTGCCAACGATTCCAAACCCATCTCCACAACTATCAGCATCCCCAATTTTGACATTTCTAGCTCCGCCACCACAAGTTCTAACCCCATTTTCACCAACACCATTGTCCCCAGTACAGACATCTCCAGCCCCGTCTCCAATATCGACAGTTCCAACCCCATCACCATCAGTTTCGAATCCATTTTCACCGACACCACCATCTCTTATAGTGACACTTCCAACCCCATTTTCACCACCATTGTCTCTTGGACTGACATCGCCAACCCCGTCTCCAGCAACTCCGACCCTATTTTCACCAACACCACTGTCTCCGGTATCGACTGTTCCAACCCCATCGCCACCAGATCTAACTCCATTTTCACCGACACCACCATCTCTTATAGTGACACTTCCAACCATATTTTCACCATCACGGTCTCTAGTACCAATATCTCCAACTACACCACCAGCAGATCTAACCCTATTTTCAACATCTCCCCTATCTCTTCTGACCGGATCTCCACCACCATCGGTTCCTCCGACCGAATCTCGGCCACCACCTCCAACCCTATTTCTACCAATAACATTATCTCCTCCTGTGCCAACAATTCCAGACCCATCTCCACCACTATCACCATCCCCAGTTTTGACATTTCCAGCTCCGCCACAACAAGTTCTAACCCCATTTTCACCAACACCATTGTCCCCATTACAGACATCTCCAGCCCCGTCTCCAATATTGACAGTTCCAACCCCATCACCATCAGTTCCGACTCCATTTTCATCGACACCACCATTTTCTATAGTGACACTTCCAACCCCATTTTCACCACCATTGTCTCTAGGACCGACATCGCCAATCTCGTCTCCAGCAACTCCAACCCTATTTTCACCAACACCACTGTCTCCGGTATCGACAGTTCCAACCCCATCGCCACCAGTTCCAACTCCATTTTCACCGACACCACTATCTCTTATAGTGACACTTCCAACCATATTTTCACCACCACGGTCTCCAGTACCGATATCTCCAACTACACCACCAGCAGATCTAACCCTATTTTCACCATCTCTACTATCTCCTCTGACTGCATCTCCACCACCATCGGTTCCTTCAACCGAATCTCCAGCACCATCGGTTCCTCCGACCCGATCTCCATCACCATTGGTTCCTTTGGCAGGATCTACGCCACCATCGGTTCCTCCGACCGGAGATCCACCACCATCGGTTTCTTTGACCGAAGATCCATCACCATCGGTTTCTCAGACCCGATCTCCACCACCATCGATGCCTCAGACCAGATCTCCACCCCCATCTGTTCCTCCAACTGAATCTCTACCACCATCGATTACTCTGACAGGATCTCCACCACCATCCTTTCCTCCCACCCGATCTTCACCACCATTGGTTCCTCCGACAGGATCTACACCACCATATGTTTCTCCAACCAGATATCCACCACCATCGGTTCCTCCGACTAGAGATCCACCCCTATCGGTTCCTCCGACCCGATCTCCATCTCCATTAGTTCCTCCGACCCGATCTCCCCCCCCATCGGTGACTCCGACCCGATCTCCACCTCCATCGGTGACACCAACCCGATCTCCACCACCTTCAGTGACTCCGATCCGATCTCCATCCCCATCGGTGCCTCCGACCCGATCTTCACCCCCATCGGTGCCTCCGACCCGATCTCCACCCCCATCGGTGCCTCCGACCCGATCTCCACCCCCATCGGTGCCTCCGACCCGATCTCCACCCCCATCGGTGCCTCCGACCCGATCTCCACCCCCATCGGTGCCTCCGACCCGATCTCCACCACCATCGGTGCCTCCGACCCGATCTCCACCACCATCGGTGCGTCCGACCCGATCTCCATCACCATCGGTGCCTCCGACCCGATCTCCACCACGATTTGTACCCCTGATCCGATATCCACCACGACGGGTGCCCCCAACCCGATATCCATCACGGCAGGTGCCCCCAACCCGATATCCACCACGACAGGTGCCTTCACTCTGATATCTACCACCACTTCCACAACCATCAATGCTTTCAACTCGACCTCTAATAGCGTTACCTCCGACACCACCCACTAAAGGACTTCAACTTTTAATTTCAGATAAATAAAGTTTGATTATTAAAGTCATTACAAATGGCAAATATTGTTAAGATTCTCTAATACTAAGGTTGTAAATTAATACATTACTCTAATAAGCATTGTGCTACATAAGCGCAATTTATGTATGCCATCTACCACATCCTTGTTGAATGAATTTCATTACCATTGGAATTCATGATAGGATATAGATGTATTCCATGTTCTTTTACTTCATTTCTATAAATTGAATAAAATTGAGTTAGCATATTTAATCATTTCGCTTTCATTTTCATGTGTTCATGCATGTATGTTACTCGTAGTACAATATACTTTGTACCATTTCTGGAGCTTGGCTTATTACTACTAATTCTTTACAGCGGTGAACGAACAAAATATAAGAAGGGGTGGCTGTAGTAGGAAACTTTTTTTTTCTCGGCGTCGTTAAATAAAATACATACTACTAAAGTATAAAAATAACCAACGATGTAGCAGAACAAAATATAAGGAGTGAGTTTAAAGCCAATTTTTTTTTAGTATCATTATAAGATACATAACTATTAATGTAGAAAAATAACCATAATGATATCTGTAAAAAAAAAAAACATTAGTGTTAATAGTAAAGTAGATACAAACTAATAAAACAACTATTATTTTGAAGCTTGGACAATCAGTACTCGGTAAGCGACTAAGAAGAAATAACTATACTCTATGATCACTCATATATTGAAAATGTTGCAAAATTTCTTCATTTTTAATCTTGGCAAAAATTTCCTTATCATTATATACTATCAAACAACAGCAGCAAAAAATAAATAAAATTAGGGCAGGGTGCTTGATTTGTTAATTGGGTTGTAGGGATTAAAAGCAAAAGGGAAAGGGAGGAATTAGAATTTGAATTGAATGAGGGGTCTAATTTGTGAATTGGGTTTTTCAAAACTTACCCTTTACCTTTATTTTATATTTTTCCCCCTTAAGTAAAATGGCATCATTTTATTTAAGGGTAAAAAATATGAAAAAATAGAATAAGAAGAACTTCTTCTTCTTCACAGCAGCGGGTCATCTTTGCCCTAATTTTTAGTAGCTGCGGCGGTGGGGCAGAGCTAAGGGGTTGTATTACTACAACCCTGATAGGTGTCCTTTAATTGTTGGATTTTAGAGTATAATTGTGGCAAATCTTACGGGTATATGCTAGTTTTTGTGAGATAAGTACAGGTTTTGGAGAAAGAACAAGTGGAGAAAAGAAAGTGCAAAAAGGGTGAAAAATATGGGTCATATGCTTAATTGAGCAAAGATGAAGCAAATTGATGAAAGAGGCATGGGCCTTACACGTAGTCATGCAAAAGCAAGCAAGTGGGCTAATGCTCAAAAGTGTGGATAGCCCAACCCAAGAGATGTGGTCCAACAAGTGCAGAAAATGGCTAAAGGAAGAATTAGGCAAATTGCCTAATTAATTGATGCCACGCAGGAAGCAATATGAATGGAATTTGGATTCCTATTTTGTCAACATGCGTCACATGCAAGAAAGAGTTGTTTCCTGATACATTAATCCTTTTTTGTTTTGGATAGTGTTTTTAGTAGTTTCCCAGTTGAAATTTAGCTATAGTAATTTCCAATTTTGATTAGTAGTTTATTTTCTACTCTCCATTCTACACCTATATATAGGGATGGAATTGAGGGGAGAAAGACATGTTTAACAGTAGAGTTTTATCTCATATTTTCGTAATTAGTTCAGAGCAAGTAGCTATAGTTTTCAGTTTCTGCGATTTGAGGATTTCTGTCCAGAAGAGGTTCTATTAGCCCTAACGGGCGGTAGCCTTATCAGGGGATTATTTTCATATTGTAATTCAAGTATTTATTTCTTCTTTATTATATTCTTTTCGTTTAAATACAATATGAATGCTAAGATAATTAGTTGTGTAGTTAATTTAAACATGAGTAGCTAAATTTTATGTTCCAGCATAATGTAAAAGCAATTAATCCGGGCATGTTATGAAACCAAATTGTTTTTAATTAAATTGCATGTGTTCCTTCTTTTTCTCTGCTCATAACTTTGATTACTAATATTTAATTGAGATTGATCACCTTAGTTAAATTAGGTAGAGCCAATTAATTCCCAATTAAATAACATAATATTTATTGGGCAAGATTAATTATTGGTAAAGTTACCTTTAGGTAATAGAGAATAAGAGGTTAGTAATTCTTAGATGTTAATTCAATAAGAATAACTAAAATCGGGTTTCCCTAAACCTTAAGGCTGTTAACTTGGTTAATAGCTGTCGATGCCTTACGGCCTGTTCCTTGTTAATTAGAGTAGCAATTATGTCTGTGCGGATTCACGGTAATTATCGATAAAGTAAGGGGAGATTGGGTTATATCTGTGTAGATTCACAATAATCTATAACTGGTTGATGACATGCTATTTAACATATTATTGCGTTAATGATTAACATGCACGTGATTATTGTGATTTACACATTGCTGGAATACTTCATTAAATTTGATTTATATTCTTCTTTAAGTTTTAGTAGTTTCTATACTCAATCACTTTTTAAGTCTCTCTGAGCAAAGAAAAGGTGGTTGCTAACCAAAATAGTTTGGATTTAATAGGCTTTGTGATTTTAAGCATTCCATTCCCTGTGGGATCGATCCTGTTATCATTGTGCTACTTTTAGCTATTTGTTGCAGATTTATACAGTACTTTTACTGTATTTAATAGGACTAAGACGGTCTTATCAAATTGGTGCCATTGCCGGGGAATGGTTTTACGTTTTAAAATCACTTTTCCCTATTAATTTGTGCTTTTGAGTGTTTTAAGAGCAGGTCTTCGAAACTTGAATTGCTGTACGATCCAAAAATTGAAAAAACTGGAAGAGGACTTGCAAAAGAAGCACGACAAAGGTGAGAAGCTGTTGTTTCAGATTCTGACAAGGTCCTGTTAGCCTTAACGGAAGCTAGAACAAAAACACAGTTTGAACATAAATCTGTCCCCATGCCTAATTCTGAGATGGGGGACAGACAGGAAGAAAGAAGAGACGAGCGGCAAGAGTAAGAAAGAAGAGATGAGCGGCATGAGGAAGCTCTTGTGGCCGAACCAACTCTGATTGACCTAAGCAGCCATAAAGTTGCAGACAGGGCTTCGGCTATTTTCACTCCAAGATTGCCTAACGGCTTCCCTCTGAAATCAAGCTGGTTATAGAGAATACCAAAATGTCATGGTAGTATGAGGGAAGATCCACATAACTTCCTAGATGAGTATATCAAGAATTGTAATGTGGGAAGGTTGCCAACCGGAGCAAACGAGGAACAACTCAAGCTTGTTGCTTTCCCTTATGTGCTTACTGGGCAAGTAAACCGTTGGTTTAAATCCTTGCCAAGCGGTTCCATCACTACATGGGAACAGATGAAGGAACTCTTCCTCCAGAAATATTTCCCTGCTACTAAAACCAATGTTGTAATGAAAGAGAATAGTAGCATCAAACACGACTATGACGAGTCCTTAGGCAACTACTGGCTCCGCTTTAATGAATTAGTCAAAATCTACCCCAATCATAAATATACTGAGGGCCAATTGCTATAATTTTTTTACCTGGGGATGATGGCTGAGGAGAGGTGACATATGGATTCCTCTAGTGGGGGAGCGTTTTTGAATAATACTGTCACTGCTGCTCGTAAGAAGATAGAAGACACCGTCGAAGAACCTAGTGTCCGTTTGACCAAACGGACCGCTGAAGTTCTTATTGTCGATGATCTAGGAGAGGACCGAATCGACAGGATAGAACAGATGTTTGGCAAGTTAATGAAGCATTTGGACAATAGGGGTAATAGCAGTCGAGTGGAAGAGGTCTGCGGAATATGTGGGAATGAAGGGCATTTGACCCACAGGTGTAAACTAGCACCTAATGATCCACTGGCTCAAGCACACGCAGCAGGAAGTTGGAATGGGCCACAAAGGGATCCTTACTCAAACGCCTACAATCAAGGGTGGAAGGATCACCCAAGTTTTAGATGGGCTAAGCCAGGCAATTAAATTTCTGTGTTTTTCTCACAAAAACTAGCATATACCCATAAGATTTGCCACAATTAGACTCTAAAATCCAAAAATTAAAGGACACCTATCAAAACCTTTGCTCTGGGTGGAAGGTGGGGCGTCGGTACACCCTCAGCTCGCCCTGTGTCTGCCGATGTTTCTTTGCCATTTCCTTCTGCCTCTTGGGTTACTCATTTTTCCATGGCTTCATCAAATTCTCTAGGGCTAAGGTGCAATTTGACCCATGTGGTTTAGGGGTGGTCCAAAAAATCCCCTCAAGTTTGTTTGGGGGCAATACAAGCCTCATGCTTTCAAAAGTGGCTTAAAAAGTGCTTCTGTCAAATTTTCACTTAACTGTTGTTAGTGTTGTCTGACCCTGCTTTGATGATGTGGATTTGAACAACTATAATCTAACACATGGCAGTGAGGTGGAAAAAAGCTCAAAAGCAGCAAAAAGGGAAAAAAATTCTGTGCCTCTCCGATATCGCTACTGCTTATAAATAACTATAGTAGCTAGACTACAGAGTACATGAACCACTAGAGGGTGTGAAAGAAAATTGAAAGGCAAAAGGTAAAAACGTTTGGTGCATTGGCTCTGTCTCCCTCTGAAATTGGGATAACTCAGAAAATGGCAAGAGAGATAACAAGGCTTCAATTGATCAACATCCCTCCTTTAATTGACTTGAATCGTACGAGCCCAGATTGGTTATTTACACAAGCTTTGGAATCCTATCTAGGCTATTGCTACCTCAGATGATGGAGCTCGCCCTAGCCCTAGAAGCTTTGAACAAAGCCTTCATTTTGGGCATTCGGAGTAGTGATATATTGGAGAGAGGTAGCAAAATTTTCCCCTTTTTACCGGCTAATTTTTTTTAGTTTTTTCCCCCCTCACTGCCACTTGTCTGATTATAGTTGGTGAAATTCACATCAACAGAGTTGGGTTGGACAACACTAAAGGTAGTTAAGTGGAAATTTGACAGAAGGGCTTTTTTAAAATCACTTTTGAAAGCTCGAGGGCTATATTGCCCCTAAACAAACTTGAGGGGCTTATTTGGACCACCCCTAAAACCACACGGTCAAATTGCACCTTAACCCATTCTTTATGTTCTTTAAGCTTTCCGTCGGAAGATTTAACACCAATTGTTTCTAGGTTAGAAGCATTATTAAGATTCTTGATCCTTTGTTTCACTGGTCCCAGGTCAATTAGTCACTCCCTTATTAGGGGATTACCCTATCTTTTGTATCTCAAACACTGCTGGACGATTTCTAGCGCTATTAATATAATGCACGATTTTTGCCTCAAAACAAAAACTTATACCTTAGCTATACACTTAATTCCTGCACCCAAAATACCCTTTCAAGTGCACACAATCCATTAAAACTCACAGAAATCAGCCCAAAATATTAGTTAAAATGTTCCTCAATCATCTCCTCACACTTCAATCATACTTGCCCTTAAGCATGTAAAACACCAGAACAATAACTATGACAAGAAAAAAGACACAACATGAATCTTCACAAAAAACAACATAAGAGACAATGTAGAACACTCCACTTGCAATCTAAATTGCCAACACAAGTAAGGATAGAAAAAACTTCCTTTGCAAACCATAAACCAGTAATCAATGGAAAATATCTATACACACCCATTAGTTAAGTCAAAACATGCCAAACCAACCATTTTCTCACAAAATAGGGTTCAGTCCCACTCATTTTAAAAACATAGGATAGTTGCCACAAGTCATAAGTGTCACAGTGTGCCACAGACGTCTAGGCTTGATTATATGTCACCTACATGAACTCATACACCAAATCACAAGGTCTTCATAAGGGTGTAACGGGGTTTTGGTGAAAGGTAGGATAAAGAAAAATCAATTTTAATTTAATAGTTAGTTTATATTTATACATACTTTAATTTAATTTAATAATTACTTTTATTAATATAAGTAAGGTAAATTACACCATGAGTTTATATATTATTATAGTATATAATATCAAATAACTGTAATATATGTAGTATAAAATAATTATGTATTTTATATGTAAATAAACATATGATAATAATAATAAAGAAATAAAAATAGAGAAAATAGCTAGAGTGGTTATTTAGTCTTCCTCAAGACTTAGTATTAAGTTGAGGGTATGGGTTTGAATTCTTCCTTGCAACATTTAAGTGCTATAAATTGTTGGCACTTTAAATCGGGAATCGTCGATTTTTGGTTCTGGCCGGTTCTAGAACTAGCGGTTCCCAATTTTCCGAAAGATGGAACCAGAAGTGGAATCTTCTGAGGCCATTCTAATTCTGGAACCGTGGGCCACGATTCCGGTTCCTGTATCAAAATCGGTGATCCAATTCTGGGTTAGTTCTGGTTTGAACCTGAACCGTGGCCATCTCTAGTGACAGCAACTTTAAGATTTAGAGAAAACCAGTGCTAACCAATGATTCTCGGAACCGCTGGAATGATACAATTAGACTCTTGTTTCCTTTGACGTGGAGCTACATGGAATTAATGGCATGATCTCGTCAACGTGCCCTTATCAAGTCCTGGCCAACAATTACAGATTGGTGGACTTGATGGGTACTAGGATATTTAACTCAATTTAGCAATTGGCCTTATCACTAAATGAAATTAAATAACCATAAACTTTACATGCCGAAAACAACAAATATATGCAATGTATTGAAAGATAAAGTGCACTGAGATCTCACGAGAGTAGAGACTAGTACTTCATTACAGCTCTATCATGAATACTTCTTTTATTGAAATGAAAAGAATAAAAACAAAGAAAAAACCTCAGAGATAGGGAAAGAAACTAATGTATAACTTCAGCCAAGAAAAGATGATTAATCACCCCTAAGAGCCTCTATTTGTAGGAGATTCTCTAACTAACAAGTCTAAAAATTAGCCAAGAAGGCTCTAGAAGTTTCTATGATAATATCAAGAAACCTACCACTTAATTATCCAGTAAATCTGATATTAACCCAGTTACAATAAGATAAAATCGTATATGAGTATAAAGTGGGGCCTGTCCCAACAATTTAGCATTTCAGTTGCTTCTTCCGTCAGCTCCCTATATGCTCATATGGCTCTCTGATGTGTTCTATATACCCATCTTGCGCGCCATACAGTTTATAACCAAAACAATGGAATAGGAGAAAGGATGGTCACAAAGGTGTGAGAGAATGTATGATTAGCATGAAAGATTAATGCCAAGAGATTTCAGTAATGTGGGGTGTTATTATTGTGGAGAGAAAGGTCATATTCAAGTAAGATGCTCTAAAATGATAGAGGATTTGAAGAATTTAAGGGAGATAAAGGAAAAGGGAATTGAAAAGACTGACCAGAGAACTGAGTGCAACAATCTTGCATATGAAGATAACTATGTAGAGGGAGTTCTAATAATGAATGGTACTGTTGAGAAAAGGTCAGGATGGGTGATGGATTGTGCTGCTTCTATGCATATATGTAGAGATAAATCTTCTTTTGATACATTGCAAGTTGGCAAAAATTTTGGAGATGTCACAATGGGTAATGCTCAAAAGATGAGAGTAGAGGGTGTTGGTACCGCACTGTTCAAAACTCACAATGGCATTGTGAGAACATTATCTAATGTGAGGTATGTGCCTACGTGTAGTGATAACATAATTTCATTGGGAAAATTATGCTGTAATGGGTACAGATTTACTGACGAAGGAAAGTCTTGCAAAGTGTTTAAAGGAACTGATTTAATTTTTCAAGGAGTTAGAAGTGATCATTATATCTTTTACGCAGTGGTTCAAAAAATTGAAGAGTTGAAGAGGTGCTTGATGATCTGACCAGTTTTGGACTATTATTTTAGCATCTTTGAAGGCAGTTCTCACGAGCTTTTGCCCAAGTTGTTGGTGTTTTATGGCAGGTTTAGAGAACAGCCCAAATAAGGAGGAAAGACTCTAAAACAAGGATTTTGGAGCAAGAGATGTTCGGGTAGAATGTCACACGGGTTGTGGCCCAAAAAGAAGGAGAAATCTGAAGCCCAGTAGAGCAGCTAAAGTTCTAGAAGGTTTCAAAAATTACTGCAGTAGAAGTAAAAGATAAATTTCTAGAAGGTTTCAGAAATTACTGCAGTGAAAGTTAAAAGCAGAAGCTCCAGAAGAATCTCTAGAAAATCAATCGGTTGTTTCCTTCATCTGAGTGATGTGCTGACTTTGTCAAAGATTGCTTTACTCCTTAACTGATGGGATATTTTTACTGAGAGATGATTGTGTTCCTCTCTATAAATAGGGGTGCTCTCTAGGTAGAAGGCATTCAGATTTGCATTCAGTATTCATTTTAGTTTCTCATTCTTTATTCACGTAGAGTTCTTTCTTTAGTTCTGATAGAGTTAGAATTTCACGATACATTATTCTAGCAGTAGTTCTATTTTATTTGAGAGTTCCTTCCGGCAAGCTACCCATTGCCCAAACGGGAAGAGTCTCTAGTAGCAATTTTCAGTAAAGTATCTCTTTTTCATATTCCATCCTTTCCTTCATTTCATGGCTGCTTTAATCTTATTTCTTGAGATGTTTAATTCTATGAGTAGCTAAATTCTCTTATTCTAGTATTATGTGAGAAACCTTAACCATTGCATGTATGAAACCAAAGCATGAATTCCAGTCTAATTAACTAGTTCCATAATTGCCTGTGTTTATATGTCTAAAAACTAAGGTCGTATTAAGTCTGATCACCTTAATATAGATCTGGTAGGGCCAGTGAGTGGTACAACTACCGGCCAAGTAGTACAGGTTTAATTGGGTAGTAATCTCTTGAGCATCGTCGAGGGGGTTACTGGTTTTGGGTTCTTCTTATTCTTAATGCTTCTAGCTTAGTTAATACAGTGATTGAGGGGACTCACGGCCTGTTAATTAAACTAGATAGCGAAATAACCTTGACTGTGGGGACTCACGGGGTTTATCGATTCATTAAGGGAGAATTGGATTATGATTGCGGGGACTCGCGGTAATCTATAACTGAAACGACATAGGATAATTAGACAGTAAAAGGGGTTTATGATTACATGCATACGGTTAAGGTGGATTGCATAATGCTAGGATATTCTTCTTAATTGATTCTTAATCTGTTTTGCACATTTGGTTTTGTTTATTTCACATTTCTACAAATTCAAGGTCTCTAGAAGACACAAAAGGTGACTGCTAGTCAAGTTTGGTTAATTTGCATATTAATTGGAAATTGTGTTGAATTTGCCGTCTCTGTGGATCGACCCTGTACTCTGCTGTGCTACCTTTTATTTAGCTAAATTGGTGTAGGTTTTTAACAGTATTTTTACTGCATTTGATAGTTCTACGACGGGTTTATCAAATTGGCGCCGTTGCCGGGGACGGTTACAATTTTAATTTCTTTTTTCTATTAATGTGCTTGCTGTTTTCTTGTGCTGTGTATGAGCAGGTCTTCAAAACCTGTATTACTGAGTGATCCAGAGATTGAAAAGACTTGTAAACGCTTAGCCAAGGAAGCACGGTTTCGTAAGCTCGCAGAATTAGAATCTATCAACCGACTGAGAGAACAAACGGTCAACCGACCGGGTGAGCAAACAGACGGTAGCTTTGAGGCAGAGTCTGTCAATCGACTGATTGAACAAATGGACGGTAGTTTTGAAGCAGAATATTTAAGTTCTGAACTTGAATTTGATATCATGGGAGATAGACAAGAAGACAGACAAAGGAATGGGGGTGAAGAACAACAAAGAGGGCCACCACCAGAACCCACATTGAAGGAATTGAGCAATCAAGACATTGACGACAGAGCCTCTGCGGTAGTCACTCCAGAACAGGCCAAATGGCTTTCCACTCAAGAATGGCTGGCTTAATGGCATCCCAAAATTCCATGGGGGTGCTAGAGATGATCCTCACAATTTCCTTGCCGAGTACGTGAAGAACTATAAGGTGGGGCGCCTACCAACTGGAGCCACCATCGATCAACTAAAGTTGGTGGCTTTTCCCTATGTCCTGACAGGTCCAGCAAATCGGTGGTTTTCCTCACTACCACCAAATTCCATTACCACTTGGAAGCAGATGAAGGAGCTGTTCCTGAAGAAGTATTTTCCTTCGACCAAAACCAATCTGGTCATGAAGGAAATAAGCAGCATTCAACAAGAAGCTGATGAGTCTCTTGGCAATTACTGGATACGATTCAATGAACTGGTGGAGAGTTGCCCAAATCACAAGTACTCAGAAGCATAACTACTTCAGTATTTTTACCAAGGGATGACCACCAATGACTAGAACCATATGGACTCAGCCAGCAATGGAGCATTCCAGAACAACACAGTAACCAAGGCCAAGAAACTGATCGAGGATACTATTGAGTCAAGGAGTCAGTTTGGGGAACCCTCCCGATCGACCAGACGGCAGGCTGAAGTGAGATTTGTGGATGATTCTAGTGACGAGAAGCTGAACCAGATTGCTTCCACTAAGGAGAAATTGACGACTTTGGTAGTCCAGCAATCTGCTCTGGTAGCACAACTTGCAACCCCATCCAGTAGCAGCCAGGAAGAAATTGTTTGTGGGTGTTGTGGGAAACAAGGGCATTTTTCACAAAATTGCAACCTTGTGCAGGAGGAGTCCGTCAATGCTGCCAAAAGTTGGAATAACAATGGGAATTGGAATCAAAATCAGCCAAGGAGGGA
This sequence comes from Leptodermis oblonga, assembly GCA_016801395.1. Classification (NCBI taxonomy): domain Eukaryota; kingdom Viridiplantae; phylum Streptophyta; class Magnoliopsida; order Gentianales; family Rubiaceae; genus Leptodermis; species Leptodermis oblonga. Next base: position 31,251,112 of record CM028755.1, read on the forward strand.
CCCCTACTCTAACACCTACAATGCAGGATGGAAGGACAATCCAGCTTTTGGTTGGAAGAATCCAGAGGAAGGAGTTCAGGTGCCTTTCAAGTCAGAAGCCAATCAGAAAGCTCCATTTCCAAATGCGGGGAATAATCAGAATGTCAGAAATACTGGACCAGTGTACAGGCCATCCCAACAAAGGAATTTTTAGAATCAGAATAATCAACCAAGGGGTAGCAGAACCATAGAGGAAGCAGTGGGAGATCTTTTTGAGCAGCAGAAGGTACAATCAACTGCCCTCGATGGAATTACAGGAATTCTATCTCAACTGTCAAGTTCCATACAGGAGTTGAAGGGAAACCAAGGGAAATTACCTTCTCAAGTGCAGGTTTCGCGTATGGAGAATATAAGTGCAATAAGTTTAGGAATAACAAAGGTACGGGAACCAGAACTGGAAAATTCAGTATCTAGACTGAGTTTGAATCAAGGTGCACCATACCAACCACCCCAGCAGCGGAATTTTCAGAATCCAAGTCAGAATCAACCACAAAGGAGGGGCAGGATGGTGGAAGATGCCATCGGAGAGTTGTTAGAGCAACAGAAGGAGCAAAGAACTACTATGGAAAGGATAACAGGAATTTTGTCCCAACTATCGGCATCCATGCAGGAGTTGAAGGGGAACCAAGGTCATTTGCTTTTCCCAGTACATGTTCCTCCCAATGAGAACGTGAATGAAATCCAGTTGAGAAGTGGAAAAATTTTGGAGCCTGTAATTAAGAAATCACAGTTAGCAGGGGCCAGTTTTCCTAAACCGATTGGTGTTCAGGATGCTGGAAATTCAAATACAGTAGAATCTGAGGAGCCGATCATTGTAGACTCCGATCCTGAACCTGAGAAGAGCCCCGCTCCAGTTACAATGAGTAAGGATGTGTATAAACCTGTGCCGCCATTCCCAAATAGCTTACGACCCAAGGCAAGGAAAATAAAGGAGGACTTGATTGACTACTTGGAGGTTTTTGAAAAAATGGAGGTCAACCTTCCATTCATTAAGGCAATTAAGCTTCCCACAGTCAGGAAATTTCTGAAGGAATTCATGGCAGGGAAGCCAAGAGGGGCGAGCAAGGTGGTGTTAGGAGAGAATGTCTCGGCAGTTATTCAGAAAAAGCTCCCCCCAAAATGCAAGGATCCAGGTATGTTCTCTTTACCTTGCATAATTGGAAATAGAAAAATAAAGCATGCTATGTGTGACCTTGGTGCTGCCATTAATGTTATGCCTTTGTCAATTTATAAGACTTTATCTGGTGTTAAGCGTGTGGATACAAAGGTAGGAATACAACTAGCAGATAGGTCATGTGTGCACCCTGAAGGTGTACTTGAGAATGTTTTGGTGAGCGTAAATTCCTTTGTTTATCCTGCTGACTTTTATGTGATTAAGATGCATAATGATCCGGCCAAAGAATCTGCTGGTGTATTGTTGGGTCGCCCATTTTTGAAAACTGCTAAGGCAGTAATTGATGTGTATAATGGCTCTATCTGTTTGGATCATTGTGGTGAAAAGCATACTTTTAGCATCGATGATACCATGAAAAGTCCACAAACGGTTGTGAATAGTGTTGAGCTGTATAACCCTCTTGTCCAAGAATCTCTTGAGATCAACTTTTTGCAGGACAAGGAAGAGAAGATTCTCCCTCGGGGTTTGACTGATTTCAAGAGACAGAATATAAGTGATGGAAAGGCCTTAACGCTTAACTTGGAGGAACCTCCAGGTTATCAAAAGGACCAAAATTCTGCAAAAAGGTGTGTCAAAGCCAAGGTGTGAAAAAGAAGTAATACAAAGACATGGCTTAGTACACCCACCAAAGTTGATAAAGTGAAGTTACTAGGCGAGGGGCCAGATTCGAACAGTGGAAGAAACTTCACTGTGGAGCTGTCCTAATTAATAATGAGAAGCTGAGCTGAGTCTAGCCAAAGACTTAAAAGAAATGCGCTAGTGGGAGGCAACCCAATTTGTTTTTCTTTTCATTTTTATTTCGGTTTTCTTTAGTTTTTTTATTTTATTATTATTTTTATTTTTATTTATTTATTTATTTTCATTAGTTTGTTTTCTAGTCACACTTTTCTGGCTGAATTATTTTGCAGAATATGCAGGTACTTGTCGGAATTTTTTTTGCTTTCTGGACAATGTTGGACTACCTAGTCCAATAATCTGCCCAGGTAAGTTTTAGTTCCCCTGCATCATCTTTGAAAGTTTGATTGTGTTTGTTATATGTGTTAGTCGGTCTGTCAGTCATTTTCCCTACTCTTATTGTAGTTGCTTGCGGACAAGCAATTGTTTAAGTGTGGGGATATTTTATGTGTTTTTGAAATTTTATTTTCTTATTTTTATTTTTATTTTTTGAATATGAATTTGGTGAGAGTCTCTGCCTTGTGACTGAACTGGATTTGAAATAAGCAACATAAGTGAGGTGTTACATAAGGTGTGCATGCTGAATTTTGAAGTGTTAAATTGAGAAATCCTTCGCTAGCTAATCAAAATATGCATGTATTCCCTTTTTCTTAAGCCACTGTACTGAGCCTGAATGTTCTGTGAGAATCATTTGTTTGCCGGCCTGACGGTCAAGATGGTATGAATAGTGTATGGCGGGAGGATGGGGAACCTTCTTAGGATTAACCCTTTTTGGCTTAAATTCTGAACCTACCAGTTTATATCCTTAGAAGCCAAGTTGAAGCCTTGTCTACAAGTTCGTTTGAAGTCACTAAAAGAGCCTAGCCAATTCGTGATTAAGCTTCTTTTTCACCCCACCCAGTGTGTATGTTTTGCTGTAATGTTTAAGTGTGTTTATTAAAGAAGGTGGCATGTTCTGTATTGTGAAGTCATTTGAAGAGTATAAATGTGTACTGGAACTTGAAAAGAAGCTCTGAAAAAAAAAATGCAATTTCTCAGTTCTGAAGTTTAAAAGCAAAAATGCATGAACTGAGAGGAATTAAGTGGAAAGAGCTGAATAAAGGGTTCTAGTATTTATTATTGTGAGCTGTTTGACTGAGATGCAGGATATGCCATGAAGTAGTGAAATTCTGAGAACAGGGCAGGTAACCAATTCCCCAAACAGAGACGGGGCAATAATCTGGAAAAGAGTGCAGGAGTAATTGTTCTTTTTTGTTAAACACACTGGGTTTAATGTTTTTTACAGGTGGCTTAGAACCCTTAGGATCTGTCCAAGTGTTCGAACCCTAGCTTTACATTGCATCCCATGATTTGAAGGTTGTTTCTTAACTGCCGTGTGTCTATTCCTCTTATACTGTGGCGATGGTCGGCTGTCAAGCATGTATGATTCTGGCTAGATTAGGATTTAATTTTATCCTGAATTTTTTTTCTTGTGAAAAAGTGAGGGTGTGAATTACAGACCATAGAGTGCAGTTGTGGGAATTATTGCATATTTTGTGTTGGGCTTCTGAAGGATGATTTTTGGAAAGTGTTAAATTGCGTGCACCTGAATGTGATACTGAATTTTGTGATGTGAGTAGGATCCAGCAGAAGGAATGAGGCAGAAGTTTGTGTGTCAAGTCATAGAGTTAGTTTGTCTTTTATTCCGTTCTTGTTCTTTGTGAGTCGTGTTGGCTGTTTTGTTTTTTTTCTTTCTTTCGTGGAACTATTGTGAGATGAATGCTTAAGGGAGGAGCTATGTTCTATTCTTCACTTCACACTTGAGGGCAAGTGTCATTCAAGTGTGGGGATATGATCTGACCAATTTTGGACTATTATTTTAGCATCTTTGAAGGCAGTTCTCACGGGCTTTTGCCCAAGTTGTTGGTGTTTTATGGCAGGTTTAGAGAACAGCCCAAATAAGGAGGACAAACTCTAAAACAAGGATTTTGGAGCAAGAGATGTTCGGGTAGAATGTCACACGGGTTGTGGCCCAAAAAGAAAGAGAAAACTGAAGCCCAGTAGAGCAGCTAAAGTTCTAGAAGGTTTCAAAAATTACTGCAGTAGAAGTAAAAGCTAAATTTCTAGAAGGTTTCAGAAATTACTGCAGTGAAAGTTAAAAGCAGAAGCTCCAGAAGAATCTCCAGAAAATCAATCGGTTGTTTCCTTCATCTGAGTGATGTGCTGACTTTGTCAAAGATTGCTTTACTCCTTAACTGATGGGATATTTTTACTGAGAGATGATTGTGTTCCTCTCTATAAATAGGGGTGCTCTCTAGGTAGAAGGCATTCAGATTTGCATTCAGTATTCATTTTAGTTTCTCATTCTTTATTCACGTAGAGTTCTTTCTTTAGTTCTGATAGAGTTAGAATTTCACGATACATTATTCTAGCAGTAGTTCTATTTTATTTGAGAGTTCCTTCCGGCAGGCTACCCATTGCCCAAACGGGAAGAGTCTCTAGTAGCAATTTTCAGTAAAGTATCTCTTTTTCATATTCCATCCTTTCCTTCATTTCATGGCTGCTTTAATCTTATTTCGTGAGATGTTTAATTCTATGAGTAGCTAAATTCTCTTATTCTAGTATTATGTGAGAAACCTTAACCATTGCATGTATGAAACCAAAGCATGAATTCCAGTCTAATTAACTAGTTCCATAATTGCCTGTGTTTATATGTCTAAAAACTAAGGTCGTATTAAGTCTGATCACCTTAATATAGATCTGGTAGGGCCAGTGAGTGGCACAACTACCGGCCAAGTAGTACAGGTTTAATTGGGTAGTAATCTCTTGAGCATCGTCGAGGGGGTTACTGGTTTTGGGTTCTTCTTATTCTTAATGCTTCTAGCTTAGTTAATACAGTGATTGAGGGGACTCACGGCCTGTTAATTAAACTAGATAGGGAAATAACCTTGACTGTGGGGACTCACGGGGGTTATCGATTCATTAAGGGAGAATTGGATTATGATTGCGGGGACTCGCGGTAATCTATAACTGAAACGACATAGGATAATTAGACAGTAAAAGGGGTTTATGATTACATGCATACGGTTAAGGTGGATTGCATAATGCTAGGATATTCTTCTTAATTGATTCTTAATCTGTTTTGCATATTTGGTTTTGTTTATTTCACATTTCTACAAATTCAAGGTCTCTAGGAGACACAAAAGGTGACTGCTAGTCAAGTTTGGTTAATTTGCATATTAATTGGAAATTGTGTTGAATTTGCCGTCTCTGTGGATCGACCCTGTACTCTGCTGTGCTACCTTTTATTTAGCTAAATTGGTGCAGGTTTTTAACAGTATTTTTACTGCATTTGATAGTCCTACGACGGGTTTATCACTTGACATGGTGGATGAAAAAGACTTAGTTTAAGAGAGGGTATGTTGGGAAATTAAACTAATTAAGTTTCTTAATTAGTTGTTTCCTATTTAATTTTGTATTTGTTTTGGGTAATGGAATAGTATTTGGTAATAAAGGAAATTGAAAACATAATAGATTTTGGGGTGGTTTTGTATCTATAAATATAGGCATTGGATATGATTTGTAAGGTGTGGGTGAGTAAGAAACTCCTTTCGGTTAAGGAAAAGTGTTGGGAAGAGGTTTTTGAGTTAGTTTTATTTCGTAGCTTTGTTTGGTTCATTAATATAAATTGGTGATTTGGTTTCGGCAGTAGCTTTTATTAATTGGAAAAAATGCAAAAGTGGTCCATAATCTTTACCCCTGTTGCAAATATAGTCCATAATCTTTAGTAAGTAGCAAATGTAGTCCACAATGTATCCATTTTGTTGCAATTTTAGTCCAAAAACGGAAAATTGACCTTGACTAACGGTCGACGGGTTTGACCGTCAGTCAAACCCGGGTTTGACCGTCTAAAACCACCCCACCCCTTCCTTCCAAAACCATTTCTCCACATCAGCACCACAATTCGCCACGTCACCAGCGCCACGTCACCTTCTGCTGAAAATGAAAGGAGAGGCTAAAAACTTCAAAATTTGCTCCAGTGGGGTTTCGAACCTGTGACCTTCCCTCTGCGCGCGCGAGAGACAACCACTAAGCTGCAATCATTTGTTTGTCTTTAGTTGCTGTTCCATTTAGTCATATAGAATCACACTTTTCTTTCATACTTTATACACAAGGCCGTATTAAGACTTTCAAATTCCTTTCCATTCCGTCAAATTAATTAACTTATTTAATTAAAATTACTATTCTAACCTTATTAAATAATGTCAAACATATAATTACCTCTAATATATATTTTTAACTCTTTCAAAAATCTCATACGAATTAATTCAACATCAACTATAATATATTTTTAACTCTTCCCCTTCTATTTTTGGGAGATTCCTATTTGGAAAGATATTTCACCAAGGCAACGCTGCTTTGATTTACCTTACAGACACTGGTGAAATATCTTTCCAAATAGGAATCTCCCAAAAATGGAAGGGGAAGAGTTAAAAATATATTATAGTTGATGTTGAATTAATTTGTATGAGATTTTTGAAAGAGTTAAAAATATATATTAGAGGTAATTATATGTTTGACATTATTTAATAAGGTTAGAATAGTAATTTTAATTAAATAAGTTAATTAATTTGACGGTATGGAAAGGAATTTGAAAGTCTTAATACGGCCTTGTGTATAAAGTATGAAAGAAAAGTGTGATTCTATATGACTAAATGGAACAGCAACTAAAGACAAACAAACGACTGCAGCTTAGTGGTTGTCTCTCGCGCGCGCAGAGGGAAGGTCACAGGTTCGAAACCCCACTGGAGCAAATTTTGAAGTTTTTAGCCTCTCCTTTCATTTTCAGCAGAAGGTGACGTGGCGCGGGTGACGTGGCGAATTGTGGTGCTGATGTGGAGAAATGGTTTTGGAAGGAAGGGATGGGGTGGTTTTAGATGGTCAAACCCGGGTTTGACTGACGGTCAAACCCGTTGACCGTTAGTCAATGTCAATTTTCCGTTTTTGGACTAAAATTGCAACAAAATGGATACATTGTGGACTACATTTGCTACTTACTAAAGATTGTGGACTACATTTGCAACAGGGGTAAAGATTGTGGACCACTTTTGCATTTTTTCCTTTATTAATTTGCTTGAGTTTTGATTTCCTCGAATTGCGTTCAGTTACTTTGTGATCTTAACAAATTAATTGTGTTGGCGACCGTTTCTAAGCTTTGTGTTTTCGACTTTTTCTTCGATCCGGGTTCGTTTGATTCTTATGGGTTTAATTAAAATTTGGGTCCTACAGTTGGAAAGGGTTATTGATGGATCCAGAATAAGGTAGACTTTGTTGAATCCATTTCACTGCAATTTATAGCAAGTTCTTGGAAGAAAATGAATACTATCTTCAATCAGTTAACTGATGTTTGTGTTCTTTTCTAATGGAGCCTGAAAGATGCATAGGCTTGTGAAGTCAGTAGATCTGAATCAAGTTTCTAACATAGGCTTCTGGATGAGACAAGGGAGATAATCAACGGAGAAGAAAGGAGAATTGGGAGAATTTTTTTTTCCTTTTTAACTAAAATTATTGCTTTGACTCAGTATAAGGCTAATTTAGGTAATATAATTATTTTTTGCTCCTAAAAGTTGTTCTGGCATTAAATTAAACATTTTTTATTCTTGTAATAATAACCTCTGAGTCTCCAAGTCTCCTTCCTTAAACCACCTTGATCACCCATAAACTCTGCAACTTCCCAGAATCTCGAACCCCTGGTTACGTACCTTTTCATCTCACTTCTTTTTAGATAAATGTGTATCGTTTTTATTCTATTCCTGTCACTCTCTCATTTGTGGCGCCCTGCCTGATCTTTTAATGACTTCATTCTCCCACTACACATCCGCTACCGCCACTTCCATATATCATTGGTGGCTATGTTTTTTTGTTATGACAATCGAGCAAACCGAATCAATTGATTCTCAAAGGTAGGGATCACAGAGAGCAACGATGTAGTAGTAACAAAGTGCTGGATGATAAAGGCGTGGAGGGAAAGAGGAAGAGGAAAAGGAAGGTTTGGGTTTGGGTGGGAAAGCCTTCTTTTTTTCTACTTTTATTTTATAAAGAAAAAAAGGCAAAATAGAAAAACAATATTGATAAAATAAGGGTAAAATTATAGTCCATTCAAAGACCATTCAGCCATTAAAATATGTAGAATAATTAAATTAAGTTTCCTATTAATTTCTATTTCCTATTCGGTTTATGTTTCCTATTTCGTTTGTTTCCTGTTTGGTTTCGTATTTGTTTTAGGAAACCTAATTGTTTTATGAAATAGTTGTAATCTGAATCAGTGTAAAATTTAGTGATAGTTTAGCTTATAAATACATGAATTGGGTTTCCATTGTAAACACAAAGAAAACTACAAAGATTAAAGAAAGCCTTGCGGCTGGTTTGTTTCGGACGGTGAAGTCTTGTTTAGCTTCAGTTCTGCGTCTGTTTATTATATAAGGCACCACTATAAGAAAAGTGACCTATTGTGACAAATTTACATGCGACATTACATGTAGGGGTCGCGAATATACCACACTTACGAATTTTTGTCTTATATTTGGGACATCTTTGTGTCATTTAATTATTGCGTCGCACTTTTGTGACATAGATTCGACACCTTTTTTGGTCTCTAAATTGTGACATTTTATTTGCGACACTTGAATAAAATATTGCAGTTAGATAACACAATTATAACTGTGCCGCAAAATTGGGGCACAGTTGCGTCATATTATTAGCATGTCACGAATTTGCGGCCTAATTTGAGTCATTTTAGTTATTGTGTCACACTTCTGTGACATAGATTCAATGCTTATTTGTTTATCTCAAAATTGCGACAATTTATTTGCAACACTTCAATTAAATGCCAACATTAAACAACACAATTATAATTTTGCCCCAAACTTGGGGCACAATTGCATCATATTATTAGCATGTCTCAAATTTGCGTCATAATTTGTGTCATTTTAATTTTATGACTTAAATATGTGACAAAAGCTTTGCGGCACTATCATAGATGCCATAAAGTAGCCACACAAATTTGTTTATGATGCAAAATTGGCTCACACTATAAGTATGTTACAAATTTGTGACAATTTTCGTTATTCAAATTAATTGTTACAAATTTTGAGACACTTTTTTTAAACACTTGACACATTAGAGAAAATTTTGATTATGGGAGTAGGAAAAATGAAAATTATTAAAAATTACGTAACTTTTTTATATTTATTGTTATGGGCAGTAAAATACTTTTAATACTTTTACAAGTTTTGCAAAATTGTTTAATACTTGGGTCCTGTCGGCTCTAGATAATGATGCTATCCTGCTCTCTAGGGTTGCTTTCAGTGTTTTATGGTTTTTAATGTTCCAAGAGCAGAGGTGGACTATTCACACCAGCATGTCACTTCTCTTTTGTCTATGATGTACTAAGTTTTCCAGTCTAATAAAGTGCAGTTTTATCCACACCAAAAAAAAAAGAAAAAAAGAAAAAATACACACATTCATTTTTAAAGTTGCAATAATGTTGAAAGCAAGACCTAAGAAACACTAGATCAACAAAAAGAGCCTAAAATTGAAGAGGTAGACTATGCACACCAGCAAGCCACCTTTCTTTTGTCCATGATGTACTAAAATTTTGAATCTAATCGAGTGCAGTTTTATCTATAAAAAACAAAAAACAATTCCACACATTCATCTTCTAAATCTTCTATATATTAAGTTTGCAAAATCTAAGCCTTTCACATTCATAAATATATGGTACATATTTGCTGCTCTTATAGTACATAAATTGTACTAACTTTAGCATTAAGAGTTAGAGGAATTATGAAAGCTCATAAACAATTCCAAACATGCTCAATAAAATTAAGAAACTAAGACCCCCAGGAGTCTTACTGTAGTATATCATGAAACCATTTAAAAGCACTAATCCATGGGGTTAGGTGAAGTCAGAGTTGTTACAAAGGTCAGACTTGTCAAGATCATCGAAATTATGGATGCGCCAATGCTTTCTTTGCTGAAATCCCCTTTGATGGTTCTTAGTGCAACATTTCCTACATAAAATGGAATGAAGTTCTGAAACTTAGATGTAAACATTGTTTAGACATGATGTAGTTAGTGACTGAAAAAGTGAAATGAAGTTCTCAAACTTATAGCTAATAGGTCCACCCATTTCTCATCTTAATTACGAGCAAAAGATGAAAGTTACTGAGGGCTCCATTGAGAAAACTCACACTACTACAAAACAGCACAAAGCCACCCGTTTAAAAGGCTAAAAGCCACCTATTCTTTAAAATTCGCTACAGGTGGTGGCTCTGTGCTGTTATTGCCATAGGTATAAACAATCAGTGGCTATGACTCAAATGCGCGAAACAAAGCCACCGGTTCAAACCGGTGACTTTTCAATAACTAGCATGGTGGCTATATTGGAAAATAATATGATGCATAGCCACTAGTTTGTGTTTTCAGGGGTGGATTTATTCACAAAAAATTTGCAAAGCCAACTATATTTGGCCACATGATACATTCAAACAAAAATAGTTTCAATTACAATGCAAAAAAGGCATATTTGTATATCAAAAAGGGTATTAATCATGTATTAATATTAAATACAAACATTCTTAAGATAATTACAGGATACTAGCTAGCCATACTTTTGGATACTAAATAAAATCAAGCTTACAGAAAAGCTGAGAATCTAGCATCATCTAGCCATTCATTAATGAAATTGGAAATAACATATTTTCCCCACATATCTAGAACGGCATCCAATCTCGAACGGAGTCCTCTGGGATTGTATAATGGCCAAGCCTAGTGGAATAAAAGAGCAAAAGTCAGTTTTACAAGGAATACAAAAAACTTAACATTTTTTATTCCAGAAGAAAGAACAACATACCCACTGTAGGTTTTGAATGTCACATCTTGAAATCCATTTCCAACTATCTGTTGTAAAAACTTCTCACCGAATTTGACAGGTACAACGTCATTGTTTGGATGAAGTCAAACTATATTATTACCACGTGAAAGAACAGATGATTTAAACCTTAACCTAAAGCGTAGCCAAAGTGATAGTTACTCCCTGAAAATTGTATAGTGAAAAGACTTCAGGGGAAATAGATTAGTCCCATTAAAGAGACTTCCCTTTCAACCAATCAGCTTTACAATTGATAAACTAGCTAGAGATGACCAATTCTATTTCATGTAATCAACTCTAATTTTACTAAAACAGACTATAAAACCTTCAAATTTCATCATAAAGAACAGAAGTACCTCTCCCATGGTAGAGTAAGATGGGTAAGGATGCACCACGACTGGCAGCCTCATCTATCCCTTAGGTGTAAAGAGTAAGGGTTCTAGGAGTAATCTTATATAAATTTTCAGTCTTCCTACACTTTTATCTTAGCTTTCAGTTTTCTTATACTTAAAACTACAGTTGTCGGCATTTTTCATACCCTTTAAAGAGTTTCTAACATCTGTTTGGTTAGATCATGTGCTTGTGCTGCATGATTAATATATGCAAAAGGATCATACGAAAGTTGATGATGATCAAAATCCCTACCATTTCACCACAAACAGATTGTTTACTAGTTTGTAATAACGAAAAAGTGAAATTTGCATTGCTATTCTGTGTAAATAGTGTATTATAAATGTATCAATAGAACAAAAGTTATTTAAGCAATGACTACGAGAGAAAAAATTAATTAGCACAGATAGGAAGTCAAAAAAATTGCAAATGACCAGCTAAATGAAACACTTCCTTAGCTGTAGGAAACTAAAAATTCTTTAAAAGTATTTACAAAACAAATCTGTAAAGTAATTCTAGATTAATTATGGACTAAAAAGAACAGGGAATAAAAGGTTCATTCCTATCAGCACCTTAAAAGCTAGAAGTACCTTATGTATTGAAGTAAGCTTTTCGCAGCTGAAGCCTCTTGCACTGCCTCAATTGCAGCTACCTGTGCAGTGTCTCTGTGCTTCAAGGCTTCCTGTTAAACATAAACAACAAATTTAGTTTCAACATACAATTCTTGGGTAGTGCCTAGCAAAGTTTCCAATCTATGGATCTCAGAGAAAGAACAAATGGAAGCTCCATGCAACGTGACATGTAAGTCCCAGACAAAGGAACACCAATCAGTTGCAAAAACTCAACTACAAGTTTGCCTAGGGTTAGAGAAAGAGTTCAGTCATGTATTATCAGTTTAGAAAAAAATGTATAACCACAAACCAAAATAACTTATACAAAACCTAAGGCGAAGCTTACAAAGCACATTTTCATTCCATGACCATAGCATGTCTAAGGACACAAACAACAAATTTGAATCACCACCTAAGTAGATACTGGACAAAGTTAAATGAAATTTGATATTCCCATTGGCAAGGAGGAAAGGGCCTTGTAACCCCAATGTCATGGGTTCGATTCCTGAACTTCAAATTGTTTTTTCTCCAACCCTCAAACTGGCCTCATGTTACACTTTCGTCTTGAAATTGTTTCTCTCTAGTCCCCATACTAGTCTCATGTCACACTTTCGTTCACATATTTAAAAGGTACATACTATTTGCAGGTACAATTTTACTATTTACAAGCACATTTTCCTGTGAGTATTATATTTTGCCCTTTAGGTAAAAAAAATAAAAATAAAAATAAAAACTAATTAACCCTATATAAAGCATTCCTTTTCAGTGTGGAGACATCTCCCACTCACATTTTACACATTTCCAATTACACTAATTCATTTTTCACTGACACGTGTATCTAAATATGGCCGATAGTCACGTAGACTATCTAGATTACACGGTAAGTAAACAATTCCGTATATTTTTTTCTTTCTTTTTGAGCTGAATTTTTTTTTCCAAAAAACGGCCCATTCTGAACGGTATTTTTCCAAAATACCGCCCTGTATGAGTGATATTTTAGGAAAATACCGTTCACGGAAGGCAGTATTTTTCAAAACAGCGCCAATCCGGGGCGGTATTCGGGGTGATATTTTTCCAAACACCGCTCATGCATTGGCGGTATTTTGCCAAATACCGCCCATGCATTGGCGGTATTTTGCCAAATACCATCGAAAATTCCACCTGGAATGGGCGGTATTTTAGTGAAATACGACCCATCTGGAGCCATCTGTATTTAAGTAGAAGTTTAATAATTTTGTACTAAATAGCCAAATGAGTTTAGTGTTTAATTATGCCCACCCATCTTTTTCTATTATCAGGATATCCGTATGGAGATGAATTAAATATTTGCTGACCACTCCGATATATTTCAGACGGACGAAGAGTTCAGAAGTAAGAAAGATTTGCTTGTTTGGGTTCAAGCTAGAGCCACCAAAAACAATATGACTACGAAAATTATTTCAAGTTCCAAAATTTTGGGACTTTTCCTTACAAGAGAGAGAAAAGAGTGAGTTCTAATAGGGTGCGACATATCAAGACAAGTTATAGAGAAGCCACTCCAACCTTAACGAAAAGCAGGCGGACCAATACAAGCAGCAAGTTGACAAAATATCCATTTTAGCTGACGAGAAATTATCGGGGAAAATTGGAGGTTAGATGCCAAAAATTGTATGCACAATCATGATTACAAGAAGTTTGGAACTGGCATTCATGGTACTCACGGCTAACAGAACCGGAGAAGTAGAAGATTGCAGAAATGACAAATATTAACATCCGGCCGAAGAATATCTTGGCCAGTTGCGATCGGATGATCCTCAAAATGTCAGCAACATCAGACAAGTGTATAATGAATCTGCAAAGGTTAAAAGGGTGGCGAGGGGAGATTTAACTGTACCTTCCATCACTGTACCTTGTAGTTTTTATCTGTCATAATGAAAGCATTAAGCAACGAACTAGTAGCCTTTTCAACAGCAACACCCTATCTACCACCACTGTCCAAGGTCTGCAAGCCACATTCATAAAAAATTAGCAAAAGTTATTATCTTATCTCTAAAACATATATAAACAAAATGTCAGTAAATGCATTTAAGGATTAAAGAAAAAATCACAGCAGCTATTACTCCTAGATTATATCACAACTAACAGTTGAAGGGAAAAACCAGCAAGTATAAGTAAAGCAAATTGACTATTCTAAAGAGCATTAAAGTTACCAGAAGAGGAGTTTAAGGCAAAAATAGCCACTCTGAAGAGCAAAGTTTTCTCCTATTAGGTAGTAGCTACCACAGTAATAATTAGAAAGAGGGGAAAATGCAATGTGTAATAGATAGAAGACCGAAATGGATTGAAGGACCTGAAATTGTTTTCTGCCACCTGTTCGGTGACTCACTCCATCTCGTTGTATAATTCAAAGAACAAACATTTCTGGGAAAAAATATTCTGCATACTGAGTCTGCAGTATGAGTTAGCCATCAAACCAAAGCTAACATCACCAACGGGAAAAAAGAAATGAGAAGCACAGTTTAAAGGCAGAAGCAATAGATATGAACCATGTCTCGTTTGTGTAAGCGTACCGTCAGACTTGTGCTTTGAGAAACAAATTCCAGATTAAAAAACAAGATTGTAATTGTACAAATGAAAGATCAATTATCATAGAAACCAGATTCTAAAATGTAACATCAAGAGGGAGAACTTGTAGATGCATTAGAGAATTCAGACCATAAGGGAGTGCAAATGTACCCCAATTGTTTTCCAAGATTCGTCAATACTATATTCTGTTGCTTTCAATATAAACTCTTTGTTACCTTTGTAATTTGAATAAAGGGTGTGAATCATGATGGTCTCAGTATATGCCCTTGTTATGTCATGTTGCACAAGGAACAACTACTGGATTGATTTGTGATTTTCAAATTGTAAGTTTGATTTTTAGTTTTGAAAATGTTCGATTGATTATTGGTTTGAGAATGTTTTATGGTTTTGGGTGATATTTAAAAAATTTTGGATTTATACTTGGTTTTCAATGAGTTGGCGTAACATTTTTTCCATTAACTATGTTTTTTTTTCTTCTTTTTGTCATAGCACTATACTAGGGATATGACGTCATTACTATAAAGTCAATTGGATGCCGTTCGATCTATGTGCGGGAGAATATGTAGTGTCCAACTTACGTAAAGAATGGCTGGATTATCCCAATTTTGTAGTTTTTTTTTGAAGACTTGATCGATTTTATTTAGTGAATATGTTTGAATTTAATATTGATATATGCTTGTAATAGTTTTTTTAGATATAAATGTGTTTTCTGCATTGTTATTAAAATTAGTTTTATTTAAGTATCCTGTACTGTTGAAAGAAATTAAAAATAAATATTCAAAATTTGTTGCCGAGAAAAAAATAGTGGCTTTTATATCTAAAAAATGTGTGGGTTTTGGAAATCAGATTTTCTGCTTGTCTTGTTTTGATCAAAATAGGACCCGCTTATAACGGAGATTGGAATTCACATTTCATATCATGAATTTCACTTATTTATTGTACGTGAGAGGGTAGATAAAAAAAATATGAGTAGAGCAGACAAAAGATATCATGAGTTTATTTATATCAAAATTTTATAAAAGGCGACCACCTTAATTTTTGTACTTTATGAAACACTTAATGTTGCCTGGAAACACTTATTTTAACGTGTTTCATCTTCTTTTTAAAAAATCACATATATTAACACTTCACAGAAGTGTTTCCTACCTTCAAAGTGCTGCTATAGGCTCAATTTGTTGTACGTAGACGCACTTGTGGAAAATGCGGTGTCGCATGTATATACTCCTTTGTATGTATAAACTCATTTTGTACGAATTTTTTGGATTAAGGTAAGAAAATTTTGCGCAAAAGGAAAAGAAAAAGAAAGTCCAATTTTTACACCCAAAAAAAAAAAGGTGAAGCTGTACGTAATTGCTATGACATGGAGACAAAAAAGAACAAATTAAGGAATCCAATTAATCTTCCGGGATTTAAGAGCTTCCCCAAAGGATTTCAGGAGCATCGAAATTCTCAAAAGGAGGGAGACGCATATGGGGCTTAAATATAACAGTTTTCTTTTTTATTTTATTCTGAAAGCCCATTTGATAACAATTAATGCTTATATTTGAATGTTTGATACTGAAATATATTTTTCAAACCTCAGAATAAGAACGTTTAATCACTCGATCTTATTTGATAAATGTGTTGATCTTAATGCTGAAATCTTAAAAATGAACCATTTTACCTAAGTTGATTTTTTACATTTTATATGTGCGAAATATCAATTTTAGAATAAAATATAAATTATGATTAGTGAAAACATAAAGAAATAAAACAAAATAAAACACATTAAATTGAATGATTAAAATACACAAAAATAATAATTTATTACAATTTATTAAATTTCCTAAAAATAAGAATTGAATCCACTATTGCAATCTAAAAATAATTAAAAATTTTACAGCAAAACTCATATATAATTAAAACAATAAATTATTAATATAAAGCATATCATACAAATGAGATTTATAAAAACAGGTAAATGGTATAAGTTATTAATTAAATTTTTAATTCCAAAATACAATAATAAAAAAAATTAAAATTTTATTTGAAGATATCATGATGAGAAAAATTAAAATACGTGGAAAAAAATAAGATAATAATTTATTCAAAAATAAATAGTTATAATTAAATTAATATAAATAAAATAAAAGGGATAGTTTTATAAATGAAATATGAATTATTTAAATAATTATTATATGGATCGTTAAAAGATAAGCAAAAAACTGATTTTTATAGCTTAATTTTTTTTAAGGAAATAAAAAGTGCTTAAACAATTAAAATATTTAAATTTGTGTTATTAAACACACTAAAATTATTATCTTTGTTATTAAATCATTTTAAATATTAAGTTACACGCATCCTAAACCTAATTTTGGAAATTTTATAGTGAGAGGAGATTGTATTCCTAAGCAATTAGTTTCCGTATTTCTAGTCACATGGGAATTAAGGAGAAGGCCCCATCTATAAATAGGGGTAGCCGGAAGGAAGAAAATCCATCTTTAGAGTGACACATTGGACAGATTAATCAATGGTTGGTTCCAAACGATTTCGAAATCAATGTTACTATTGTACGACATGTATTAGCTAGGTTTCCTTTCTTTAGCTAGGTTGGTGATTCATAATGTTCACTGAATTTATTCAAGATTAGTTTGATATTTCATACATTATTGACACATCTAATCAATAGTTGAATTTAAGTCTCAAGCAAACCTTGAACTAATTGATTCAGTTTTTTGCATGAATTATCTTTGTATGGATGGCCAATTGCTTAAATCCATACACAAGGGAACACGATCATTACTATAAAAAGGGGCTTTAATGGTGGTTATTTAGCACATTTAACGGCAATTTTCGTTCATTTTGAACCGCCATCTATCCGGCAGCCGTAGAAAGGTTATGGACTTTCTACGGCGGTTCGCTTAGGAACCGCCCTAGAAAGTCCGACTTTTTACGGCGGTTCCTAAGCGAACCACCGTAGAAAGTTAGGCTTTCTATGGCGTCTTTTTTCAAAACCGCCGTAGAAAAGACTTTCTACGGCGGTTCCTAAGCGAACCGCCGTAGAAAGTTAGGCTTTCTATGGCGTCTTTGAAAAAAACCGCCGTAGAAAGTACCAAATTTGTAAAAAAAAATTTTAATATTTCATTTTTTTTATCTCTGCATTCAAAATATATATATCAAAAACAACAAGAACAGTCGTAGAAAGTTTTTGATATATATATATATATATATTTCAACTTTATTCAATATATATATATCAAAAACTTCCATGCTAATAAACCGAACAACCACCAAAACTTCACAAAATTTTTGCGGGCATCCATCAAATTCTAATTAATTTAATCATTAACAGCAAGAACAATACAATAATAACATAATCCTGTAGTAAACAAGCAATATATATATATATACAAAAATCCAATCTCAACTTAATCAATTTTGATAATAAATCAAACCAAAATAGTAGGAAAATTATAAAATGGAACACACAATAAACTACCGATTTAACACTAATCAAACCCAAATTTAATCATTCATCATCTCACCAAACCCGAATTTAACACTAATAATAAACCCTAGTCCAATCGCAATAATCAAGTAACAATAAAATTTGTAAAGCTTAAATAAAGTTGAAACTATTCAATATAACCTTTTTTATGATTTGAAGCCCACAACAAGGACCGTTGTGGTGAAATTATGATGGGGAATTAACTCCAAGTGGTGGGTGATGGCCGATTAAGAAACCATCTCCGGCGTTGGGTGACGGCAGATCTTGTTATCAACGCCGCCGGAAGAACGGCCTCAGGGGAAGACAAGAGAAAAAACCGGCGGTGAGAGGATGGGCGAGAGAATGGCTTCGGTTTGCAGGAGATGGAAACAGGGGGAAGCCGCGGTTGGCTGGAGATGGAAACAAAGGGAAACCCTTAAAATTCAAACAAAATCAAGTTTCTATGGCGGTTTTTATTAAAACTGTAAAAACCGCCGTAGAAATGGACTTTCTAAGACGGTTGTAATTAAAACCGCCATAGAAACTTGATTTCTATGGCGGTTATGAAGAAACCGCTATAGAAAGTAACCGCCATAGAAAGTAACTTTCTATGGCGGTTTTAATTACAATAGTCGTAGAAAGCCCGTAATTGTGAATTCCTGCCCATTCCTCTATTCTTATTAATTTCTAGTTTTTCTTTTTTTTGTAAATTAACCCCCAAATTTTTTTAAATTCAATAATAAATATGTAATTTACTATTTATCAATTTTTATAGTAAAATTCAACATATTTATTAATTATATACAAACTCCTACCTTTATGTTATGATAAACAATCATTAAATTTCAAATTTTTAGTTAACTAATCAATATTTTAGGCCCTCAAAAATTTTTGAAATATTGTTACATAATAATTATAAGAAAACTTTAAAAATATTAATTTTCATTGAATTACTAATAAGATTTTTGAAACACACTTTTTAAAAAAACCGCCGTAGTAAGTAACTTTATATGGTGGTTATCAAATAAATGTTGTAGACAATGTCTTTTATATAGAACCGCCGTAGAAAGTCTGTACTTTCTTTTTAATAGTGGTTTTGGCTTTCCGCCGTTAAAGCACAGCCATTAAAAGTCCATTCTGTAGTAGTGGATGGAAGAAGCCAGGGGACAACGAATCTGATACTGAGGCAGCCTGCCACACAGAACATATCTTACAATCCTTCCAAGCCCTTGACCTTGACGGAGAGGGTGAGGAGGAAAAGAGAACTGAGGGGGAAAGAGAATCAGATGAAGGTGGTGAAGGCCAGGGGGAGTCTGACCCTACAAAAATGAATCAGTAAAAGCCCCAACAAAGCGCAAGATTCGTGAGAAGAAACCAATGCCGCCTTATACAGTCACCACGAGGCAGCTCCACAAATCGACCTCTACATCAAATGTTTCCATATGACGTGGCTCGTATGGAATGTTAGGGTCATCAAATCGAAGACCTCTTTAAGATGATTGAAATCAATGAAGAAGGAATACAATATTACGTTACTAGTGGTGCTCGAGCCTATGGTTGCATCGAATAGCTTGGAGGAGTTTAGGATGGGTTTGGGATACAACACTGCTTTTTTGTCTACTAATGATAAGATCTGGGTCTTTTGCACTATCGACTATAGATTAAATTTGTTGTTGAATACGGAACAATTGCTAGCATTTGAACTCGCTAATCTTCACCATATCGGGTTCCTGCATGGTGGGTTGCGTCTATGGTCTCCATTGGACGCCGACCCGTAGAACTCTGTGGGATAATCTGATCTCGCTACAGGGTCCTCTGCCTTTTCTGCGTATTGGGGACTTTAATGTAATAGTGGCAATTGATGAATGTAAAGGTAGTGCCGTGGTTGATTTAGAAGCACTGGGGGAGTTTTTGAATTTCATTAGCATGGCCAGACTGGTGGAGGTAGTTACTACAGGTTCAAAATTCACGTGGTCTAGCTATCAGAACACAAGTGGCCGACGGGTTATGGTTCAAAAGAAGTTGGATAGGGGCTGGTGATGCGGAATCTCTATTGAGAATTGCAGTGTGCAAAAAGTAACCCAAATCTCCAATTAAAAGAATACAGTATAATGTCTTGAAAACCCAATCACTACTTGCATTCGATAGAACAATCAAGTTATTTTTAAAATATAAACCACGCAACGAATTGAAACGAAAATCTATTTTAATTAGGTGACACTATAAACTTAATGAATATGCAATTCTATAAACTAATAGGTCAAAATCATCAAGATTGACTACAGTTCAATGAGTAGAATTCAAAAATAAAAAAATGGTTATTAACCTTACACCTAATTATATCAATTGTGAATTCTCTAATTTATTGATTTTACCAAAGCCCCTTTAAATAGAGGGAGTTGTGCGTCTTTTACAAGTTGAAAAATGAACCAGAAATATAAGTGGAATCCAGTCAGAATTGCAAACTTTACAAAAACCAGAAACCTAAAGGAACTAGGTTTGCTGGGAGGAATTCGGCTCTCCCTAGGAAACTAGGTGTGAACGAAATTCCTTTGAAAATAATAAGGAAAAAACATTAAAAAGGTAATTCTAATTCTTAAAAGAAATCATGCAAAAATTCTTTTCAAGAAACTACCAATTAAGTAATTACCTAAAACAGCAATACTATAAGTATATGGAGTGTAACAAATCAAGAACTCTGAAGATTTTCAAGACTTGTAAGATTCACTCCAATTAATACTTTTAA
The DNA here is from genome assembly GCA_016801395.1 of Leptodermis oblonga. Lineage (NCBI taxonomy): Eukaryota > Viridiplantae > Streptophyta > Magnoliopsida > Gentianales > Rubiaceae > Leptodermis > Leptodermis oblonga. The sequence goes on from CM028755.1 coordinate 31,271,689, forward strand.
TATTTAGTCCAGAACTCTCCAAAATAAATAACCTTTGGCTGAGCTGGAGGTGAAATTACTCTTTTACCCTTGTAGGCCACTTGTTTTTCTTTTGGCTTGTTCATAGCTTTCATAACCTTTGGAATGCCTCTTGACTTAGCCCATCTAAGGTAACCCTTGTATAATTCTTGTGAACTAGGATTAACTCTCATTCTAGGATTTATAGCTCAAACATTCCTTCTATGACCATTTTGAACACTTAGATCAGATCCACATCTTTGACATAGTGGATACTTGCGTTCAACAGTAGGGATGACCTCATCAGCTTGGTAAATCAGGAATACATTCAACAGTTCTCGGGGGTTGCTATAAAGGTGCTCAGTAGGGCTACTTTAGGTCATGCGACTTTGCTCCTGACACCGCCAACATCCTTGTCTTTGGTTAAAAAATCTTTTAGCTATCAGTGTATGTGGGAGAAGCCACAAGATTTCTTAAGGTTATTTATGATAGTTAGGAGCTGAATATTCAGGGGTACAACATGTTGCGGTTCTCTCTGAAATTGCGGCGGTTAAAAAAGGATGTAAGGGAGTGGAATAAATTGGATTTCGGCAATGTCTTTTCTAATGTCCAGGAGGCCAAAGGTGAGAGGGAATGGCTCCATAACATCTATGACGCCAATGGTATGGAATCGAAGCTCGTCACCTTGCACCGAGGGGAGGCAGCCCTAGCTCATTGGCTGCTAGAGAAGGAAACTTTTTGGCTGTAAAAGTCCCGTGTCAGATGGCTTAAAGAAGGGGAAAAGAACACGAAGTTCTTTCATAGCACTCTGCGAAATTGGCTACTCCGAGCTAGAATTTTCCAGATCTGCACACCGACAGGGGATGTATTGAGTGGTCAGGATGCCATTGGCCATGAGGGTATTCTTCGAGGACTTATTCAGGGGAGAGGCAGAAGATAGGGTTGTGATAGAAGAGCTTCTGGGCAACATGCCCCGTCCTTGCTAATTGTTGGGGGTTGGAATCGATGAATTAAAGGTGTTGGTTTGGGACTTAGACACGAATAGTGCCCCGGGCAGTAATGGATACCCTTGGAGTTTATACAGGTTTGCATGAGGGGTCATTTGTGTGGATTTAAAGGTGACAGTTGAGGAATTTACATCAGGAGTCCCGGTGCCAAGGGCTATCGCCAGTACCTAGATGGCTCTTCTGCCTAAGAAGGATGCTCCAGAAACATTTGCTGATTATTGCCCTATAAGCTTATGCAATTTTTTAAACAAGGTTTTCACAAAGGTTCTATGTGTTCACTTAAAGCTGATCATTTCAACTCTTATTTTGCCAAAGCAGTCTGCACTTCTACTCGAGAAATAGCGGATAATGTCCTCTTATAAACTCGAAATTCCCTACTTAGCCTAGGTGAGACTAGCTCTTTTATTCCTAACTAGATAGAAGAATTAAGAGGTGAACCAACTAAAATCTAGGTAGAGCAAGTAATCTAGATACCCTAAGTTAAAGAACTTGCAGAGTTATCAATACATAATAAACACACAAGCTCAAAACAATAAAGTGGAGAACCCAAAGTAAAGGATAAACCTCACAATTATACTATGAATTCTGAAGTGTTATGTTTTCGGCTGCCTCCTATTTATAGAAATAGGAGTATTCAAAACTTATAAGGAAAGAACTAGAAAAGGAAACAAATCTAAAGTGGAAACCAATGAGAGTTGGAATTGGATTACAAACCAAATATGAAAAGGAAACTCGAATAAGGTAGGGAAGAATTTCGGTTGTCCTCTTTAGAAAGGAAACCCAAAATTCTCCTAGAAATAAAATAGGGAAAAGGAAAGCTTGAATTTGGTATCTTGAAGAGAAAATCCAAATTCAATTTGGAAAGAAAATCTACTTTGAAAAGGAAACTAATAATTAAGTCAAGTGTTATGCTCATTTTTTGTTTGATATTCTCTCGGACCTTCTTATGCAACTTCTTAACAACCTTAGCATGCTTAGCAGCATCCAAATTAGTTTGTTCTACAAAAGGCAAAGGAACTAAATCAAGAGGTGTTAATGGGTTGAAACCGTATACTACCTCAAAAGGGGAGTATCCGGTTGTTGAATGCCGAGTTCGGTTGTAGGCGAACTCTGTGACAGGAATCATGTCTTCCTAACTTTTTAGAATTTTCTTGATCAAGGCTCAGGGAAGAGTTCCCACGGTACAACTCGCCACTTCGGTTTGACCATCCTTTTGGGGGTGTGCTATAGTGGAAAACAACAGCCTTGTCCTAAGATGACTCCAAAGGGTATTCCAAAAGTAACTTAAAAATCTAATGTCGCGATCTGAGACAATGGTGCGAGGAATGCCATGAAGGCAAACGAATCCAATGAAGAAGAGGTCAGCGACATGCTTGGCATTGTCAGTCTTCATTCAATACATCGGCTACAAATAAACTCCAGAGAGTGTCGTATTCCAGGCCAAAAGAAAAGTACAGATAAAATATCTAACATTTTCATGACTTCGAAATGCCCCATCATTCCCCCATTATGTGTTTCTCTAATGAGTAGTTCCCTACAAGAACTACGAGGGATGCACAACCTATTTTCCTTAAATAGATATCCATCTTTCCTAAAGAATTTATTATGTGCCTAGGATGAGCATGCTTTATAGATGTTAGCGAAATCAACATCAGAAGCATACAAATCTTTTAGGTAAGCAAATCCTAGTGCAGTATGATCTAGCATAACCAATGATTCATACCTATATGACAATGCATCGGCAACCACATTGTCCTTACCCTTTTTGTATTTCAATAGATAAGGAAAAAATTCGAGGAAGTTTACCCACTTGGCATATATTTTGTTCAACTTACCTTGTCCCTTGAGATATTTCAGGGACTCATGATCCGTATGGATTATAAACTCCTTGCCCATGAGATAATGCTACCAAGTCTTTAATGCACGGATCATGCCGTAGAGCTCCTTGTCATAAGTCAGGTAGTTCAAGGCAGCTCCTTTCAGCTTCTTGCTAAAGTAGGTGATGGGCCTACTTTCCTGCATTAGTACCTCTCCAATCCCTATACCTGAAGCATCACATTCAAGCTCAAAATTTTATCAAAGTCAGGTAAAAAGAGGACAGACGCGTGTGTCAGGTCACGCTTAAGTTGTGCAAAGGCTTCTTCTTGGGCAGCGCCCTAGACGAATGGTACATTTTTCTTGACTAGATCATTCAAGGGAGCATCTTTTGTCAAAAAGTCTAGCACGAAGCATCGATAGAAACTGGCTAAGCCATGGAAAGATCTTACCTTAGACACTAGTTCAGGTGTCAGCCAATCTCGGATTGCCTGCACTTTGGAGTCATCTACTTTGACCCCACTTTTAGACACAACAAAACAAAGATATACAACTTGTTCCACACAAAAAGTACACTTTTTAAAGTTAGCATACAATTTATGTTCACAGAGCACAAGTAGTACCATTTTAACATGTATAGCGTGTGTCTCTTCATTAGGGCTGCAAATCAGTATATCATTAAAGTACACAATGACAAAGTGACCTATGAACTTGCGCAAAACATGATTCATAAGCCTCATGAAAGTACTAGGAGCATTGGAGAGGCCGAAAACATGACTAACCACTCATATAAACCAAATTCAATTTTAAAAGCAGTTTTCCACTCATCCCTCTCCCTCATGCGAATTTGATGATACCCTTATGTTAAGTCAATTTTCAAAAATATGCATGCACCATGTAAATCTTTTAACATGTCATCAAACCTAGGTATTGAATGCCTATACTTAATTGTTATTTTATTTATGGCCCTACAATCCATACACATTCTCCATTTATTATCCTTTTTAGGGACAAGAATAACAGGGACAACACAAGGACTTAAAGATTCCCTTACCCGACCGTCGGCCAGTAGTTGATCTACATGTCATTGCAATTCCTTCATTTCCTCGGGGTTTGCTTTGTAGGTAGGTTAATTGGGTATGAATGCCCCTAGAACTAAGTTGATTTGGTGTTCGATTCCTTGAATTGGTGGAACTCTGGGTGGGAGTTCGTTGGGGAACACATCTCCAAATTCGACAATTACCATTTTAAGAACTTCTAGAATTTCTTGCAGTTTTTCGAGTTGGGGTTCTGAAGAGTCAATGTTGACCAAAACAAATAATAACTCTCCCTTCTTAAGAACCTTACTGATATTCAGAGCACGAGCATACAGATTGGAGTGCTTACTTGACGGATCAGGGTACGCCAAGCTGGGTCCTTCGTCGAGCGACTACCCCATTGCGCAAAAGCCTCTTTGATTTGGGCTCGTTTAGATATTACCTCAGCTTGGGGTATGGGCTTGAGAAGGATAGTTTTGTCATGTTACCAGATGGTGTAGCTATTGCGACATAATCATAACATGCCTTGACGTCATAGAACCAGGGGCGTCCCAATAGAAGGTGATAAGTTCGCAGAGGAACGATGTCACAAACAACGTTGGCTTGGAGATTCCCCACTTATATGACTACTGTTACTTGTTTTTGAATGTGGATGGCGTCCACATTGCTAAATCATTGAAGCTCGTACAGTTGAGGATGATCGATTGGAGGCCGCGACATTTTGTCTACTATGAAATCGTTTATCAAATTGGATCAGCTTCCTACATTGATTATCAAGATGGCCACCTTTCCATTTACCTTAACCCTAGTATGGAAAGCGAGACTAAGCCATGAATGCTATTGGTTGTGGAAAATTACCTACTTTAGACAAGTTTCAATAGGTGATATTAACCTCACCCCCTGTTCCCTAAGTGTTTCAACTAAAACTACACACTTCCCATTGTTTCGTTCTAATTTACTTTTTCAAGACTTGTTGAAAGTCACTCTACCTTTTACCTCTCACTCCTTTATAGTGGCCTTATTTCAATTTTGAGCAAGAATGTAAATAAGCAGATTCACTCAAACAAGCAACAAACTTAGGCAAAAACGCAAAGTAATTCTCGAAATAGGGGCTGAACCTATTTCAATTTTGAAGTATAGAAAAAGATATTTTAGATCTAACTTCCAGGTCGCTTGAAAAGAAGCCAGGAACATATAGCAAAGCTGAAAACAAATCAAGAAAACTACCCGAGACATGATCATCTTCCCAATAGGTAATCAAAGAAACTAATCCCTACTATAATTAATTAACTTCACAAATTAAGCACATAGATTTTGAGTCAAGTCTCAGTGGAGAATAACCAGTGCCAACTTAAACTTTGAAATCACAATTCTGCCCCGGAGGATAAAATCATAATTTCGCTTTTAGGGTGTCAAGGTCTGATTAAAATCGAAACTCTTGCAACCAAGAGAATCCAAATTCCTTGTGGGAAATAAGAAAACTCCCAATTCAGGATCGTTACTTAGGTTTTAAAAATCATTTTCTATGGGCGGTAGGGGTTCGAAAAGGATCATAGCCCTACCGACGTTGCAAAGCTGATTTAAAATTCTAATGTAAATATCTAACCTTAGAAAGGTTACTGCAATTAAACCAAGGGTATCTGAAAAGAGAACTAGGTCCCTAACGACACAAAAAGAGTCGTAACAACCTAGGGTTTTTTGAAAGCGCTAGAACTGAAAAGAGATCAACCTTTGGTGATACAAAATTTTAAACCACTTTTTAAGTCACAAAGGTGAAATCTTTCAGAACTATTCAACCAACAAATTATTCTAGCAATTTGTAACACAACAGGAGTGTTACTATCACACTAAAGCATAAAAATCGCAAAAAGAGAGGAAGAAGAAAGCCCGGAGAGAAAAATCGCAAATCACAATATTTGATGCTTTTTTATTTTCCAACTTTTGTTTTCTTTATCTTTTTCCGATTTCTTCTTTTATTTTAACCAAACTCTTTTTCTTAATTTTCCGAGAAGAAAATTTTGTCTAGGATTTAGCTTAAGATAAAATCAATTTTTATGGCTAAATCCGAACATGATGCAATGCTTCCCTTTTTTTTTAATTGATGTTCAAAAAAAAATTCCAGCATGCAATATGTCGTCTTTATTCTCAATTAAATTTTTGAGAAACCATGTAAGATACCAAGTTTGATATGCAAACAATTTTCATGCAAGAAAAATAAGAGAGAGAAAACACCTTATGAGTTCAACCTAGTTATTCCGGTATTCCTCCTACCAAACAAGCTCACCTTGGCTCTGATTCCAAATTTGATGTGAGTTGTTATGAAACGCCCCACGTTGCAAAGTTGACTGCCAAGGAAGGTTCAAACTTGAAAGGTCACGAACTTACTCTCTTATAAACTCGAAATTCCCTACTTAGCCTAGGTGAGACTAGCTCTTTTATTCCAAACTAGCTAGAAGAATTAAGAGGTGAACCAACTGAAATCTAGATGGAGCAAGTAACCTAGATACCCTAAGTTCTAGAACTTGCGAAGTTATCAATACATAATAAACACACAAGCTCAAAACAATAAAGTGGATAACCAAAAGTAAAGGATTAACCTCACAATTATACTATAAATTCTAAAGTGTTATGTTTTTGGCTGCATCCTATTTGTAGGGATAAAAGTAGTCGAAACTTACAAGGAAAGAAACTAGAAAAGGAAACAAATCAAAAGTGGAAACCAACGAGAGTTGGAATCGGATTACAAACCAAATTCGAAAAGAAAACTTGAATAAAGGTAAGGAAGAATTTCGGTTGTCTCCTTTAAAAAGGAGACCCGAAATTCTCTTAGAAATAAAATAGGAAAAAGGAAAGCTTGAATTTGGTATCTTGAAGCAAATTCGAGTTGGAAAGAAAATCTACTTTGAAAAAGAAACTAATAATTAAGTCGAGTTGTAACCAATTAAGATAACTTAACTTAATTATAATTATGATTGGAAAAGGAAAGGAAAACACGCACTTTCCAAATCCTTCTCGGATTTTAGAAGCAAGCAACTTACGAAAATTCATAAGAAGCCTGAAGGCCTTGCGCACGGATTTGTGAGGAGGCGGGCTGCAATGGGCTGTGGCGTGGGTTTGCAATTTGCAGACTTGCACTGCAGGCTTTTTTGCAGTCTACTTTTGATATCTGCTGGGTCAACTTGAGAAGCTTGGATGCTGTATGGATTGGCCCAAAGTGATATTAAACTTGAGTTGTGAATGAGAGGTTTCGCATAGTCAACAGACTCAACGAAACAGGTCGTCATTCTTGTCGCATGACTAGGGGTTACGTTTCTTCAAGGATTGAAAAGATGTGGGCCACCTTGGCCTTCTTGTATCGGGGATCTAGCATATGGCCTTCTTCTATTTTGTGGGATTGATCGGAGCTAGAGATGAGAAGGTTCTGAAAAGCTTTATCAGAGGATCGCTTTGATAAGGACTTGGGTCTTTTAGGAATGTTGGGCCACGATGTAGAACTTGTGGTTCCCTGCTCTCAAATTGATCATGCTGTCTTGTCTCTATTGTGTTGCTAGGGATGTCCTCATTAATTGGGCTTCTTCTAGGCTTCGAAGCTAGGGGATCCTCTGTCACCATATCTCTTTATCTTTATTGGCGAGGCTTTCTCTCGAGGATTAAATGCATGGGTGTAGGGGGCGGATTCGGCCATACACAACTCCTGGGGGGTCTCCAGGGTAACATATTTGTGTTTTTTCAATGACCTATTGGTTTCCTTAAGTGCTGAGCGGGAGTCGATTAAAGGATTTATGGAAATTTTGCAACTTTATGATGGAGCGATTGGGCAAAAGGTTAGCTTACCTGAGTCAGCTTTTTTCTTACCTCGTATGATGTCAGATCGAGAGCCTCTCCTTCGGGCTCTTACAGGGATTCAGCCAAGGGCCTTCCCTTCACTTAGCTGGGGTGTCCTATTTTTAAGGGTAGATGTGTCAGGAACTTGTTCCAGCCGATCATTGATAAATTAAAACAAAAGTTAGCTGGATGGAAAAAATGATTTCTCTCTCAGGAAGGTCACGTAATACTTATAAAACATGTTCTATCAGTAATACCTATACACTACTGGGTGGCATTGTCCTCGCCTAAAGGGGTTATGGCAGAAATAGAGTCAATCTTTGCTAAGTTCTTTTGGGGAGCAAATGAAGGAGGGGGAAAATGACATTGGAAGGTCTAGCAAAAGATTACAATGCATGTGGAGGAAATGGTTTAGGAGTCAGAAGTGTTGCATCGATTGTGTGGCCCTTCTCGTGTAAATTATAGTGGAAATTGCACCAATCTGAGGTACTTTGGGCAAGATATATGTGGGCTTTGACCCCCTCTGCACTCACATCTAGGGATATACTGCGTGGGAGATGGTATGTCCCTTTTCTGGTATACAAATTGGTCAGGGAAAGGTTTCCTAGTAGACTTAGTGGAGGATTCAGATATAAAAGACCCTCTCCTAACATTGCGGGGTTTTTACTCAAGGAAAAATGAGGTGATGACGCAGCTACAGCTAGTCCTTAAAGCCGATATCCTATGGGTAATCAAGGATTTTCATTTTAGTTTCCTTCCGACTAAGAATAGTCAAGTATGGAAGCTTGACTCCAGGGGTGAGTTTTCAGTTAGCTCTGCATATACGCTGGTTTGTCCACGTGGCTAGAGGTGTTTCTCAACGACCCTATCGAATAGTCCACTACAGACTAAGATGTCTGTATTTGTGGGGTGTGGTGAATCAGATTGTGCCATGGGATGATGTGTTGTGCAGAATCGTTTTTCGCTTGCCTCGAATGTCCTTTTTGAGACATGAAATGGGGGGCGGGAACATCTCTTCTTCACCTGCGAGGGCTATTGAGGTATGAGGCTTCGAGTTCGGCGCCCTACGCCTTGATGAGCCTGGATTCTCAATGCTTGATGAGTTGTTAAATTGGTTATAGGATCGGGAGAATGAAGATTTCTAGCCAGTACCTAGGGAAGGATGGTATTCGGCGCCCTACCATTGGTGATCTACTAGGAGCTGTGGATAGGGTATTGCAGGATGGTTTTCAGCTAGGAGAAAGAAATAGTGGATCATGTACTTTTTAGTGATCGAAAGCTCGTTTGGGAACTATGTTTAGTTCGCCCTCAGTACAACTGGGGAGCGCAATTCTAGGTGGGTACAATTATACCCCGCTAGGCATATCGGAAGAAGAAAGTAGCAAAGGTAGTTGCATGGGAAGGACCACGGTACACGCAGTATAAGTTGAACGTACATGGATCATCTGAGGGGAACCCGGACCTGCAAGCGTGGGAGCTGTTCTGTGAACTATTACAGGGGAGGTAGTATTTGCAGCTAGTGTCTTCTTGGGCCTCGTCACGACTTTCTAGGTGGAGGCATTAGCTTTATTGTATGGTCTTATGACTTGTCGTCAGCTGGGAATTTCAAATATGGAGACAAAAGCTGACTCACAAGTACTTGAACATGCGATAAAGATAGGAAAGTGTCCCTGGCACTCGGCAAGTGTTTTGTTTCGAACAGGGGAACTCATCGAGAACTATCCGTTCAGCACATCTACAGGGAAAGGAGCACAGTTGCAACTGCACTTGCCACAGGGGCAAGTGCTATAGGATCGACAACCTTTTATCTAATGGGGAGCCTCGGCATTTGAAGGGGTTTGTGCTTCTAGATGCTAGCAGCTTTCTATATATTCGAGTATAGACATGCTTTGAGGTAGGGTTAGGCTACATGTCCCCCCTATTTGTAGCTATCCTTTTTTTGGATAAAAGGAAAAGGCTACGGCCTCCCACTTCGACTGTTTTACCAAAAAAAAACCGATACACAAATTGTTCCTTCAATTTAGTGTTTTATTTTATTTTATTTATTTTGTGGGAGATATATGTACCCGTCCCTACTCTCTGTTGTAAAATTACTTGTTTGGGTTGGTTTTCTAATTTTTTTTTAGGTAATGTGACGAGGGGAAAATTGCATATTAGGTCCCTATTCTTACCCACACTATGAGTTTGGTCCCTCTTTTTAGTGTTGTTGCTCATGTTCAATACTGTTTTGGCACTTTGGGTCCCTATGTCAACCGACTTCAGAAGGTTTTGTAAGTCATTTGGAAGGTGATTATGAAAAATTCAAAAATATTGTTAACTTATAAAATTAATGAACAAAAACCTTCTGTAACAAATCATAAGGACCAAAAAGGCCAAAACAGTAGAGAACAGGGTCCACTAGTACAATGACTGTAAAAAGATGGACAAAAAATGCAACAAGCAGGGCAAAAAAATAGAGACTAAAAGTACGATTTTCCCACTCCAAATAGGCAAGAATAGTCTCGGCCAAGCTCGCCAGACCTTTTTCCCCTCAGTTTCTGTACTACACGTACCCCCTAAATAAGTTTGAAAAGAGTAGTGTGTTTATTTCCACAATGACTCTTTTGGCAGGTTTCAGCGCAGCCCATATAAATGATAAATAGTGATTCAAGATAATATACGCTTCATCAAAAATAGCCGCTTGCTTGCGATAGCCACTTATTTCACAATTCTTCAATCACATGGATCTGCTTCAATATCGGATAAAATAAACCTTCTCTCACATATTGGAAGGCCTTAAAATATTGCAGTCGTTTCAGTTTCCCTTGCCTAAGAACTTGATGGCTTTCTTGGTTTCGGTTTGTTTATCAAATCTTTGTTGAGCTCAAGTACTGCCAGCCTAGGTCTTTAAGCTTAAGGCTATGTTCTTATTCATTCTATTAGAGGAAAATAATCACTTTTTCCTTCCAAAATTTTACACAAAAAACAACCACATTTTCTACTAAATTTAAATTCAAAATTTAAAATGTTCTCATAATCTTTACTCTCATAAATTTTTTTCTCTTTCATACACAAATTTCCAAAAGAAATTTTCTCCAAAAAAATATTTTTTCTCTAAAACAAAAATTTATTAATTGGGTCACAAAGATAACGGAGCCCCAAGGCAAAATTACAATAAAAGGCCCCAATTATGGTTTAATAAAGTAAGATTATATCGTCTATAAATTATAATGGCAATTTAAGTTTTCCCTAAGAAAAATATTCTATAATAGTATTAGTTTTAATTTTTTTTGGCTTGAACAAATTTTGAGAAAAAGAAGAACAAAACATATAAATAAAAGGAAAAAAATTCAGTATTAAGTTTAAGTAGAAATTGGAAAAAATAAGGAGAAATAATTATTAAAACAAAAGAAAAAAGAAAATCTAAGCAAATAAAATAAAGAAAAAAGAATGGGTGAAAATGAGAAAAAAATTAATTTAATAAGAATACAATTATTGTGAAAAGGAAAGAGAAAAAATGAATGATGAAAAAAAAATTATTACTAAAAATAAAAAGAAAATATGGGAAAGAAAAAGAAAATTAAAACTTCTAAACATAAGTAAAAAATAATAAGAAGAAGAAACTAACGAAAAAGTAAGTAAAAAGGAAAAGATAAGTATTTTTCCTAAAACTTAAACATTAAGTAAATTTGATAATAAAAAAATTTAATAAATTTTGCCGAGGTTTTAGGTTTAAGATTTAGGGTCTCAATTCAAATTATTCATGCCTTGTTAGTCCAGAGATATTTAATATAAGCATTGAATTGTATAATATTAAAAAATTACAACTCAAACTCAAGTAATATGGATATTGAGATGAAAACCACTATAAAAATTATAATTTTATTGCTTTAAATAAATCATTATATTATAATGTAACAATATAGAATGGGCAAATCACACCAGTGGCCATCCAATTATTTGGGACAAACACCTCATAACCCCCTTATGGTTTGCTAGAAAGAAAAGGGAAAATTAAGGAAAGAAATGACATTTCTAGAAAGCTTTTGCAAAAGCATACTCAAAGGCTCTTCTTTAACAACAGAACCCAGAACCCAGAAAGAAAGCTTTTGCAAAACCATAATCAAAGGCTCTGCTTCAATCCAATGCCTAAATGACAGAACCCAGATAGAGCAACAACAACAACGGAACCCAGAAAGAAGAGGGGAAATTCAGCAAAGAAAAGGGAAAATTAAGCAAAGAAACGAGAAGGCAATCGACTCTGCTACATTTTCCATTTCATAGATCGATTCAATGTTGAATGAATTTTAGACCCAGACCTGCCTTCATCAATTACCATCGTAAACGCTGCAACGAAACCTATACCGGCGGCGAGAGGGAGTTGATGGAAATAATTTATTATTGTTACCGCCGCCGCCGCCTCCATCACCTCTTCCTCGAGCAGCAGCCTCGCCGGAGCTATTGATGGTATTGACGAAGCCGGTTTTGGTTTATGGTGGTGATGGTGATGATGAAGCCAGCGCATCTGGGTAGTAATTACGACGAATTTGCACTACTACAAAAAGGGCTTTTAATGGAGATTTTTAAGGGCTTTTAACAGCAATTCTTGGCCTTTTTGAACCGCCATCTATCTGGCAGCCGTAGTAAGTTAGCGGACTTGCTACGACAGTTAGAACCGCCATAGAAAGTGCTCACTTTCTACGGTGGTTCAAGGTTGAACCGCCGTAGAAAGTGGTCACTTTCTACGGCTGTTCAGAACCAAACAGCCGTAGAAAGTGGCACTTTCTACGGCGGTTTTAGTTCTAAACCGCCGTAGAAAGTTGCCACTTTTTCAGACCCAAACCGCGATAAAAAGAGAAAATTAATCTGGTTTAAAGCAAAACCTACTGCTAATTGTTGAAATTTAATACAAATATCACCAATATACAAATTGAAATCACTATTATATTACAGGGGCATATCCAAAAATATTTGTACAACTATAATATGAACAAGTTTCATTAGTATCCTTCAACTACGACGAATGCTCCACAATATAACTAGCGCATATTTTTCTCACTGCATCTATATCCACATTGCTTAATGGAGTGCGGTCGAGCTTGAAGTGCTGCAACAGAGTTTTTGAAATTAAAAAGTAACTGAGTAGCAAAATGAAATACAGTCAATTAAGTAAGTTATGAGAAATCAAATACCTTTTCGAGTGCCAATGTGTCGGATTTCATTGCGATTTGGTACATGTAGTGCATGACATAGTACCCACACTCCCAGTTAGACGTTTGCTTTTTATGCTAATGAATATTAATATACGAGTTAGAAGATCATACAATTGTATACAACACAACGTTGAGTAAAAAATTTAATAAGAACCAATTTTACCTTAACTACTATCCACTCAGGTTGCATATGCACATTTCTGGGCAATCCTAAGAAGGCTTGAAAATTAAACATCACCCTATAAAAATGAAAGCGGAACAAAAATAATTAGCAACATATGTATATATATATGATTGGCATTAAGCATTATATAGGCATTCTAACAGTAGTTAATATATATAACTCACTCGTCTATAAGCATTACTGCCTCCTCTTTTGTGGGTTTTGTAAAGAATCAAACCAGTAGACAACCTTTTCAATCGGTCTAATGGCTATAAGCATCCAATGTTCACTGCAAACGAAAAATTTAATGACCTCAGATCTTTAAATCAGTGTTTCTTAAATATTAGAGAAGCGCTTACAGTGTCACTTACCCCTAAAGATACGGCACCAGATAAATTTCTTTATTCTGATCCTTCAAGTTTCGTGCAATGTAGTGTACCCTATCTTCATATGTGTTTCCTAGGGCCGTGACATGATCAGCTGAGAGAAACCCTATCCCCTTCCGGTCATTCCTTTCAACTAAATCATGTAAAGCTCTAAAGAATTTACATTATCATGCATATGGTTAGTCTAGGCACATGGAATGCATACTATATATAACAATAATCTGAAATAGGTTATAAAATTAAGTGGAAACTCACTTGGTGAACAATTGCATCAAACAGTTTGAGACCATGCTTTCTCTTGACAATAATTCTACGACATCATCTCGATCCATCAAAATATGAAGCTCCACACCTATGACATCTCTTGTCATTTGAAACAAGAAGCCATTGAAGTCCGAATCTTTCTCCATTCGGAGCTGTAGCTCGTGCAGTGGATCAGATGTCGATGAGAATGACATTTCAATCGGAACCGTCGCCGAAGGAGATTTTATATCATCCATAGAATTCACCCGACCTTTTTTATTTTTCAAACTTTTATCCACGTAACAACATTTGAAATAACATTAAATAATCAAAATGGTATTAAGTAATTCACAAATAAATGTAAGAATATACCTGTGTTACTGGATCCAGCCGAATAATTTCAATCAACTGTATAGGCCATTCCACGAAAAAGGATCGGGCCATTCCCACAGTTGCAGCCTCTTCCTCAGGAAATGGTAGTGGGGCAAAGTCATCATATGAAATTTTAATTGTAACCCTCGCGCAACCTTTCCTTACCTCACGACCGTGGTGCTTTCTTTGCTTATAAACATTTCCCTTGGCCACAAGCTTACGCCTCTTTTGCGTATCCTCAGAGATGAACAAATGGCATTCACACCCGTCCTGAGATAATAGGCAAGCGAATGAACATTAATCAACTATTTCCGCTAACTTAACAAACCAAGTGTAATCATGAAACCAAAGTCAAGCGTCTTTAATTAGAAGTGACAATATGAAAGAAATTATACATTCAAATTTAATAATTAAATAAAAACCAAAATATAAATGTAAGATTTCATTATTGTAAAATAAAAATAAAAGAAAGATGTTTAATATATTAAAAAAATTGATAGTTTTTTTAATTGCAGTATTATATTTTTAAAAAGAAAATATAAAATTTATTTTAAAAAAAAATATAAAGTGTTTGAATACTTGAATACATATGCAAAAAAATAAATAATAAAAAGAATTTAAAAGAAAAATAGAAAAATAGCAGTGATACTCTATAGAAAAATGAAAGACATAAATGTATTTTAGGTACCTTGTATTCGCCTAAAGAACCCCCATCTTCCAAGTTTGTTGCAATAGGGCTAGTCTGAACCTCAGAGGCTTTGATCGGGTCCGTAGATGAAATAGGAGTCATATCTAACTCAGGCAAACTTGTAGGGATAAGAGGAGAAAAATCTTGCCTACGAGTTTCTTTAGGGTGTAGTGTCGGACTCACAGGGGAAACATTGCTACCATAGACCTCAAACATCTCTGGGGCCATTCCAGAGGTTTCTGGGTCCAAGCTCTGAGCTTTGGCACTATTGATGACAGTGGCTCTTAATGTATCATAGTCAGTCCCCATCTGACCACATATAAACCCAACCATCATCTTCAGATGTGTTTGACATTCATCGAGCTGGGCAGTGGTTTTCTGAAGCTGTCTCTTAGTTAAATCTAGTTCATCTTTAAGCGACGGCCTTGTTTTCGAGAAACCACTGTGATACGTGCCCTGGTAGAATGGCCGCGATAACGACCGGGGTGATCGGTCTTTCCCGTTGCAATGACAAGAATGCTTGTAATGTTGAAATATAAAAGGCAATGTACATTCACAAAATTTACTCCTAAAAATACTCTCCTTCCCTAAAACAAGAGAAATACTTTGTGCTTTTGCAATATTTCACGCTTTTGAAACAAATATAAGGGAAAGCGAAGAGGACATAGTGATATTTGCAATACACAAGTCCCATTATCCAAATTAAACCTAAGGAAGCCCAAAAAAATGGAATTATAAAGGGTACCATTGATAAAGTACTTCACATTTCACAACCACCAACTAATAAGAACAAGCATTAATTTCTACTAAAGGAAAAAATCAAAATTTAGTGAGGAAGGTAAAAGCTTCAAGGAGGAGTACTTCACTCCTAAAAAATACTCTCCTTCCCTAAAGCAAGAGATTTCGCAATAAAGAAGCTTTACATTGATGCAAAGATAGCCTCACTTTCAATATATTAGTTGCATTCATGACATTAAACCAAGGGAGGAACACACCTTCAACTCAACCACAAAGCATTACCCTCCTTTCCACTAAAGAAGAAACACTACATTGCAAAAGGTAAAACATTTAAGGAGAAGTGATATTTCAAACTCTACATTCATGAAAAAAAATCCCCTTCATCAAGGAGAACCCTCACAAAGCATATTTCACGCTTTTGAAACAAAGATAAGGGAAAGCGAAGAGGACATAGTGATATTTGCAATACACAAGTCCCATTATCCAAATTAAACCTAAGGAAGCCCAAAAAAGTGGACTTATAAAGGGTACCATTGATAAAGTACTTCACATTTCACAACCACCAACTAATGAGAACAAGCATTAATTTCTACTAAAGCAAAAAACCAAAATTTAGTGAGGAAGGTAAAAGCTTCAAGGAGGAGTACTTCACTCCTAAAAAATACTCTCCTTCCCTAAAGGTACTTAGTGCTTGTGCAATAAAAAATGCTTCACATTCATGCAAAGATATCTTTACTTTCAACATATAAGGGGCTTTGAAGACATTGAAACAAGGGATCCCTAAAGAAAGAACCCTATAAAGATTAAATTCCACATAGTGGAATCAACAACAAAGCATTTTCCTCATTATCACTAAAGGAGGAACACTAAATCGCATAAGAACCGAAATCAAACACCAATATTCTAAAATTACTCAAGCAAAACCGAAATCAACATTTGAGTTTCTCATATTCATACACTAAACCCGAATTGAAAGGGTACCGAATTGAAATCCCAATCAAAACCCTAGGTTCTCAACTTATGTAGGACAAAACACGAAATTCAACAACCAAACCAATGCAACCAACAATCAATAAATCCAAAATCATTCCAATCATTTATCACAAGCATTAAAACCGAAATGAATATTATATCAACCACAAAAACCCTAGTGCAATGGGAAGCAATTACAAAATGGAAGGTAACATTGCAAAAGTTTTAAAATGCAAGCATAGAAGGTGGATAACCTTTTGTGTGCACTCCTACAACCAAGCCCGAACTATTGGAGGGGGGAAATGGAGAAATGTTGGCCGGTTGAATGTAACCCACACAAACCGATCTGCTTGGGCGGGTCCATCCGTACAATCGGCCCTTGCTGCAGCCGACGGGGAGAGCGCAAACGTGGCCGAGCTCGCCCGGTTGCACCTGCGACGGGAGAAGAAGAGAAGAGGCCGAACAGCCGCGAGAGAAGGGAGAGGGAAACAGGGGAGAAGCTGGGGAAAAAAGGGGAGAAGAAGGGGAAGAGAATGAGGGAAAAGGAAAGGAAAAATTCTAATTTCAAATTTGATTTGAACTTAGACCGGCTCGTTGGTTCAACGGCGGTTCAACCGCGAACCGCCGTTGAACCAACTTTCTACTGCGGTTCACTCGTGAACCGTCGTTGAAAGTATACTTTCAACGGCGGTTCAACCTTGAACCGCCGTAGAAAGTTGTTTCAACGGCGGTTTGCGGTTGAACCGCCGTTGAATGGTCTCGGTTTTCTCGGTTTAGAATAGGGGAAAACATTGGAGCCAATTCCCGCGCGGGCATATTTTATTTTTTTTTTTTCCATTTTCAAAAAACTAACCCCACAATTTTGTAAATATAATATTACATACCCAATTTACATTATATTTATTAATTATGTACACAATCTCGACTTTTATGAACTATTTCATAATTAAATTTCAAATTTTCCATTGGACCATTTGCATTTAAATCGCCCGTGCTATTACACAATAATTATAGGTCAAAGATAAAAATTAATAAATTTCGTAGATTTACATGTAAGCGTCGATAAAGTAATAAGCTTCATTATCTTCCCTAAAATTTCTACTTTTTTGACTTGGGCGAACGGGATAAAATAATCAAATGCATAATTGCATTACATACGTACGTAGTAATATAAACATTAATGGTTACGTGGCCGAAATAAAAAATTAAATACTTACTGGGGATTTCATTACCTTACATACATACATATATATATATATATATATAAACATCTTCCTCTTTTGTCCTTTCCCCTCTTGTACCATTTGCATTTAAATTTCCCGTGCTATTACACAATAATTATAGGTCAAAGATAAAAATTAATAAATTTCGTAGATTTACATGTAAGCATCGATAAAGTAATAAGCTTCATTATCTTCCCTAAAATTTCTACTTTTTCGACTTGGGCGAACGGGATAAAATAATCAAATCCATAATTGCATTAGGTACGTACATAGTAATATAAACATTAATGGTTACGTGGCAGAAATAAAAAATTAAATACTTACTGGATTTCATTACCTTACATACATATATATATATATATATATATATAAACATCTTCGTCTTTTCTCCTTTCCCCTCTTGTACATCATCCAACTCTCTTCTCTCTGCTCTCTCTTGTAAATTTCTACTACATATATAAAATGTTTTCATTTGAAGGATTGAAGACTTGAAGACAACTTTATAACTAAGTCTTCTATATATATATATATATTTGCAATTACGATAATATTAATCAAATATGTTTAGTGAAAAACATTAAATTAGATATTATACCAGTAGTGTTAAACCCTAAAACCTAAACCCTAAACCCTAGGCCAACAAATTTGAATTTAGACCGTAGCTTTATTTTGTAGCAGTTCAAAAATTACCCCCCGTATAAAATACTTTCTACGGCGGTTCAAAAATAAACCGCCGTAGAAAATACTTTCTAATGCAGTTCAAAAATGAACCGCCGTAGAAAGTATTTTCTACGGCGGTTTATTTTTGAACCGCCGTAGAAAAGTAGTTTTTTGAGCCAATTCCCGCGCACGCATAAATTTTCTTTTTTTATATCATTTTCTAAACCCTACACCCTATTAAGTTTTTTTCCCATTTTGATAAATTAACCCCAAAACTTTGTGAATATAATATTACATAACCAATTTACATTGTATTTATTAATTACAGAAGCTCGCCTTTTATGAAACATTTAATAAGTACATTTCAAATTTTCCCGTGCACCAATATTCCACCGAAACATTTCATGTACTATTACACAATAATTTTAGGTATAAGTTAAAATTAGTAAATTTCGTAAAATTACATATAAGCTGTGAAAAAGTAATAAGCTTCATTATCAGACCTAAATTTTCCCCATTCTCGACTTGGGCGAACGACCGGAAGAAAACAGTTTCAAATCGATAAATGCATTACGTACGTAGTATAAGAAAAAATAATGCTTAATGGCCCAATTAAAAAAAATACTTACTGGATTTCATATATATATATATATATATTTGGAATTACGGACGATAACAGTAATCAATTGTGTATAGTGAAATACATTAAATTGAGTGTGAATCAAAATATAATGTATTTTATTTACTTGCACATGTTGATCGTTATGAAATTGCATATCTAATATTACAGGGGAATGCAGGGGAAATGTTTAGGGGCTATGCTTCATAAAATGAAATAAAAATAGAAATTGATGTGCGACGGGAATTGGATTCAATTTCAACTTTTCAACTTTTCATGTTGAACCGCCGTAGAAAGTCATCTTTCTACCACGGTTCTTCAGTGAACCACCGTAGAAAATACTTTCTAAGGCGGTTCAATGAAGAACCGCGGTAGAAAGTTTTTTCTACGGCGGTTTGTTTTAGAACCGCCGTAGAAAAGTGGGAACAAATTCGGGCAATTAATTCCCGCGCGCTCATAAATTTCTATTTTCATTTCATGTTATGAAGCATAGACCCTAAACATATTTCTAGTTTTTTTTATGTTCATAAATTAACCCCATGTAAATTTTACCAAAAGTACTACTCCTTGGAAAAAAAAATTAAATAATACATGAGACATTTACTCATAAATAAAAAACAAGGAAATCAATTTCGCCTGAAAATTCGAAAAAGTCTCCCCTATAAATGTAACATACTCCTTGTCAAGGATATACACATACTTAAATACTTCATTAAGATACCCAATCTCAAATAATACGGAATTCAGTTTCAAATCAATTCAGACAAAATCTCCCATGCTTGTTTTTGACCAAAACACAAGTGCATCATAACATCAACACAGAAGCTTCACACAATTTCCAACAATAACATATTCATTTATAAACATTTCGCTATATGAAGTCCCTGGAAATTTTGTCCCTTGATTGCGCGGCTTCATCCAAGTTGTGACCTGTTTCAATCATACAGGACGAAGGATAAAAATAAATGTTGTTATAAATTTATGTCCACCTCGTTTCATTAAAATCAAAGAAACATATACAAATACACACACACAACATACACACCCACAGAAAAATAATTAATAAAAACAAACAATATACCTGAAAATGATTCTTAACTTATTCTCTTTCTCTTATGGGACACTTGATCCTCGAACCATATTCCTTCGCTGTGGTCATCACGAAGTATGTATTTATCAAGTTCCCTATCTTCCTCATCTGCTCTCGATTCAGGTAACCCACTAGAGAAAGGGCCAGCCTCATAAAGCCCTTCTTCTGTATCAATCCCTTCCACTCCGTGATGTGGTTTACCATGAAGAACAACAGATCAATGTTCGTCGCAAGAATCGGTGATATAAGAAACTTGTTTCGCCTGTGATGCAAGTATAAATGGTTCCCCCTTGAAACCCTCCCGATTAAGGTTCACCAAGGTAAAACCCAATGGATCATCAGTTCGAACCCCACTATTGTTATCAACCCATTTGCAGCGAAATACAGCTAATTTGAAACAAACATAGTCAAGCTCCCAAATATCTTCGATCACCCCGTAATAAGCCATGGTTGCATACAATGGATTTTTATCCTTCCTGCTGGAAACATGTAAAGCCTCTGAGATTAATGTATCACCACTGTTTTGTGCCGTACTCTTCTCATCTTGTCTCTTAGTAGCAAATGAATATCCATTTATGTCATAGCATGAAAATGCTCGTACCGTAGGGCTGGGCCTAAACGCCAACAATTTCAATGTCTCCGAAACGTCTTTGCCCATGACAGCATTACCAAACCAATAGACAAATGTCCGAATATGTTCATTGAGCACATGTTGATCCGTCCAAGAAGGATAAGACTTTCTTATTGAACGGATATGGTCTGTCACATGGGCATAACTTCTTCAGAATTGCGCAGTATGTAGAGATGCGCCTTCATCAATTTAACATTAGACGGCAAAAACATTTTTCCTCCCCTTGTGCCCATACCTGTAATCCTCCCATCGTGCTGATTCTTAGATATTCCAATGGATGCGGTATCGGCCAAGTACTCAGTGCAGAACTCAATTACCTCCTCAGCTATATAACCTTCAACAATACTAGCATCAAGACGATAACGATTCTTAACATACCCCTTAAATACTTTCATATATTGCTCAAATGGGTACATCCATCGCAAATGAACAGGCTCGCAGATTTTTATCTCTCTAACCAAATGAATCACCAAATGCACCATAATATCAAAGAAGGCGGGTGAAAAATACATTTCTAATTGACAAAGGACAACAGTTATTTCATCTTGTAACCGATCAAGTCTTTCGCGCGCGATAACCTTGCTACATATAGCATTGAAGAAGAAACAAAGTCTTGTTATACTGGACTTAACATGCTTGGGCAATATCGAGCGAATAACTATAGGCAACAATTGTTGCATTAAGGCATGGCAATCATGAGGCTTCAAACCAACCAGTTTTAAATCTTTCAAGGAAACAAGTCTGCTTACATTTGAAGAATATTCGGATGGAACTTTGATGCTACGCAAACTTGAACACAATTGTTTTTTCTCTTTTCTGGACAAAGTGTGACAAGCAGGGGGTAGATATGTGCGTTGTCCTCGAACTACCGGTGCTAAATTTGATCTTATGTTCATATCAACCATATCAAGTCTCGCGTTATAACCATCCTTAGTTTTACTAGGGATGTTCAAGAGCGTACCTAACAGGCTTTCACAAATATTTTTCTCAATATGCATAACGCCGAGACAATGTCTGACATCCAAGTTCTCCCAGTATGAAAGTTCAAAAACTATGGATTTTTTCTTCCAACAACCTGTATCATTATTGCTGGACTCCGAAGGTTTACCAAACACCACATTAATGTCCGTCACACGAGCTTTCACCTCTAGCCCGCTCAAGGGTTCTGGAGCTTTTCTGAACTCTTGAAATCCATTGAATGCTCTTTTCATACGGCAATACGGATGAGTCTCGGGAAGAAATCTGCGATGCCCAAGGTATACTGTCTTCCTCCCATGTGCAAGCTGACAAAAATCTGTACTCTGCTCACATATTGGACATGCTTTATGCCCTTTAACAGAGTACCCAGACAAGTTTCCATAAGCAGGAAAATCATTAATGGTATAGAACAACATGGCACGTAATGTGAATATTTCTTCACGGTATGCATCAAACACAGGTGCGCCTTCATCCCATAACTTTTTCAAGTCTTCAATAAGAGGAGCAAGATACACATCGATGTCATTTCCTGGTTGTCGTGGGCCTGAAATCATTAGAGACATAAGTATGTACTTGCGCTTCATAGATAAGTAAGGCGGCAAATTGTAAATAACCAACATCATAGGCATGAGCTATGTGTGCTACTCAGACTGCCAAACGGGTTCATTCCATCAATACACAAACTAAGCCTCAAATTTCTGGCCTCTCCCCCAAAAGAAGGATACATTGAATCAATTTTTTTCCACTGATCTGAGTCTGATGTATGCATTATCACCTTGTCATCATCACTGGGAATACACCGATCTAAATGCCATGCCATTAGTTTTGCATCTTTTGCATTAGCGAACAACCGTTTAAATCTCGGTATTATAGAGGACGACCCTTAGCCGGTGACCCCTTCTTTTGTGCATCAGAACTGTCTTCAACCTCATCACACAGCTGCTTGTTTTTGTACCGTGAAGTTTTACACTTAGGACAAAGCAATAAATCCTTATACTCATTCCTGTAGAGGACGCAATCGTTTGGGCAAGCGTGGATCTTCTTATACTCCATACCCATTGGACACAATATTTTTTTCACCTCGTAAATTCGATCTGGAAGTTCATTATCTTCTGGAAGCATTTCTTTCAATACCCTCAATAAGGCTGTAAAACTAGTATCTGACCACCCATTTGCCGCTTTAAAATTAAACAACTTCAAAACACTAGACAAGAGTGTATATTTAGTGTAACCATTGTATAGAGGCTTCTCATTGTCACCCAAAATGGAAGTAAGAACTTCCGGTTTATCAGCAAAATCCTCGGCCACATCCTCAATCATGTCATCTAATCAATCTCTAGTAATCCCATCATCTCCTTTTGCATGAGATTTTCTTTGCTCTGGTAAATTATCAATACTTTCACCATGCCAAATCCACAGTTTATAAGAAGGATCAAATCCGTTCCGATATAAATGGAATCTTATTGTATCTGAGTTATCAAACCGCGCACCATTTTTACAAGCTTTACATGGACAATGGACGTACTTTGTATTCTTATAAGCGAATTCAATGAAATTCTCAACTTCTTTCGCATAAGAATCGGAGGTCCGATCACCATAAACAAGATATTTCGATCCATGTGTAACTAACCCCTTGAAATAATTAAAAAAACCAAAAAATAATTCAATAAACAATGTACAAAGTATCAAGTTGCATGCTTGTCTTAGCACATGTCATACTAATGTTACTCATATAATCAAAACTAATATAATACCTCAATGAAAAAAATAATGCATAACCAACACATGCGCAATAGACATAATCAAATGAAGAAGAACCCATAAGTTTTTCATTTATGCATTTCGTCAAACACATGAAATGCATAAAAAAATAATACACACTCTAAGTAGTGCTAATTATATGAACATCCTCCATTAAAAATCAAACACTATAAATCAAATCACATCACCAAGAAACTACATAGTATAACTAAATAGGGTTCCACGATACTAAGGTTCACAATATACATGGAATGCAACTTTAATTTTCAACCCTCTACCATAAATAAAAATAAATTCTATAGGATGACATATCTAAAGTACAAGCATAAGCAATTACTGAGAAATTTTAGAAGTTTCTAACCTTAAGGTGGTAAATTTTAGCTCCAAATGATGATTCTTTACATCAAACGTGCAAAACCGTAGTTGAAATTTGGAGAAGAACACTTTCGGCCGCGATATGGAGATACACGTTGTTATTTAGGGTTAAATACGTCAATACAACGGCGGTTATAATTAAACCGCCGTAGAAAGGACCTTCTACGGCGGTTAATTGTTAAACCGCCGTAGAAAGCCCCCTTTCTACGGCGGTTCGTCCCAACCGCCGTAGAAAATCTCTTTCTACGGCAGTTTATTTTAAAACCACCGTAGAAAGTCCTGTTCTACGACGGTTTATTTTTAGACCGCCGTAGAAAGTCCGTATTTCTTTTATAACGGCGGTTTTCTATTTTTCGCCGTTAATCCGCAGCCGTTAAAGCTCTATTTTGTAGTAGTGTTGGGAATATGAATATGAAGTCATTGAAGTTGTTTTTTTTTGTTTTTCTTCTTTTTGGTGCATTACTGAGATATGTTCTAAGGTGATGGCGGCAATAAGAGGTGTAGGAGGCGATGGAGGCGAGGGCGGCAGTGCGAGGTGAAGGAGACAATGGAGGAGATGACTGCAACGAGAGGTGAAAGGGACGGTGAAGAGACAGAGTGTGAGGAGGTTCTTTTAATTTAAGTGATTTCCGTCACTTTACAGACTTCGAAAAAGCAGAAGGGGGTCATTCGAAGCTTTATTTTTAATAGGGGGGTGATACGTAACTTTAGCAAGCCACAGGGGGTTATGAGGTGTTTGCCCAACTATTTGCACTGTTCAGTTTTGGTCACTCATCCTTTTTGTGTGCGCGTTTGGCCACTCATCTTTCTAAAACGTGTCTCTGAACCCATTCTGTCAAAATTGCTCTCATATTTGACGGAATCCGTCCAAACGTGCAGCCCACATGAGTTTTATAAGATTAAAATTGTCCATGAAGTTTAAAGCAGTCAATACAAGGATGAACCATGCCATAGCATCATCTTAATTGCAGCTAAAGTTCCATCACTCAAAGTCCCTTTGTACACAATTCCATACCCTCCATTTCCGATCACATTTGCTGCACTAAATTTGTCAGTAGCCATCTCCAACTCTTTGTAAGTAAATACTTGTACTCCCCTTTATTTTTTTTTTGAACCATTCTACTTGAAGCGCTTCAATAAACATGCACCTTTCACAGCTAAGCATCAATTAAAATCTAAATGCGCCAATATATGTATATATAAAAGCAATGGAAAATCAATCAGTTAGTTAATTACCTGGACTAGAACCCATGTTTTTGGAAGTAATATGAGCAATGAACATGCACGTTTGGACGGATTCCGTTAAACTTGAGAATAATTTTGCCAGAATGGACTTAGAGGTATGTTTTAGAAATATGAGTGGCCAAACGCGCACAAAAAAAAGAAAAATAAGTGATCAAAATTGAACAGTGCAAATTGTGAGGCGACCACTGGTGTCATTTTGCCCATATGAAATTGGATCCTCAAA
Organism: Leptodermis oblonga; assembly: GCA_016801395.1. NCBI lineage: Eukaryota > Viridiplantae > Streptophyta > Magnoliopsida > Gentianales > Rubiaceae > Leptodermis > Leptodermis oblonga. The sequence goes on from CM028755.1 coordinate 31,296,929, forward strand.
ATTTATAGGCCCTAAATACAAATGTATTGTTGAATTGTTAGCCCAATGTCATAAATCATATATCCCACATGAAAGATATCAGACTTTCATGTGTTCTATAAATTGAATTTGAAACTCTTTCCCTCATAAGCTAGCTTTTGAGAGGGATTCTCCCTAGGTTCATGACACCTAAACACAATTAATATAAAAACCTATGCAATAATTACAACCTAAACACAAGTCCATATCACAGGTAATATGGACCTTAACAGTCAAAATCTTGAAGATGAAGAGGAAGAAAATGAAGATAAATCCTACACTGGATCCATAGTTGAGTAAATTTTGTAGGGGAAAAAAATTAATGTGGGCTCTCATCTGAATAAAAATTATTTTCTTACATTAATGGATATTCAGTAAATTTCATAGGGAAAAAAAAATCAATTCGGGCTCTCATTTGTCCTTTCATATAAAAATCATTTCGGGTCTAAAACTAATTTTTTTTATAAATTAAAACTGATACTACAGATATAATAGTATACTTTGGATAGTAAAATCTTTATTTTTGATATCAAATTTCAGTTCAAAAGTAATACTATCAAATATATAAGTACTACAAATGTTAATTTACATAATAATAATTTTTTTCGAAAAAAAGAAAAGAAAGTTCAATAGTAAAAAAATATAAAATATATAAAATATAAAAAAATTGGATGTCAATAGAAGACACACGCATGGGCGTATGTTGGGTGGGCCACGGGTTCATGTGTATGACGTCGACTCCCATAAGAATGTTTGCCTTTCAAATATTTTGGACATGATCTCGGTTTTAAAATTCTCGTTTCTTGATTTTGATTTCGATTATGGTTCTAGTTCTGGTTCTGATTTTGATTTCAGTTTTGAATTTTAGTTGCTTTTCTTCTTTTAAATTTTTTTTGTTATTCTTTTTATTTTATTCTAAATATTAAAAATTAATTTCTCAATATTTTGAACGTATTGTAATTTGGAAATTCATAAAATGTTTTAACATTTTTAATTCATAAATATTATTTTTATATTCTCTCTTTAACCCCATGAGCCATCTATCCTATAAATTTTTTACGTTTTTTTAAAATAATACTTTATTTTATTATATATATGTCATATATCATAAATTATATTATATATATTTATAATATATATATATAATGTAAATTAGGTAATTAGTTTATAGATTATTAGAATATCTGTAATTATTCTATACTATTAGTTTACATATATTTGCTCCGATTCCTAATGCTTGAAACCGGTGGTTTCATGGAAATGCTGGTTTCAGAACCAAATCATTTGAGGCTGGTTCCAGTTTCGAAACTCTTGGATACGGTTCCGGTACACATGTCTACTTATGTTATTCCATTGAAATAAATCAATTTTATAATACTGTTTTAATTATTACAAATTAAAATGGATTCTTCTACTAGTACGGATGGAGTAGTAAACAAGTTGGGGTTCATGCTAACTCCCCAACTAAAACAGGTGATTTCACTAAAGAGGAAATTAAGATTAGTTTCAATAAATAGTAAAGTACACGTACCTCTTGTAGTATAGACTAGAGGATGCAAATGCATTCGTCTGTAGGAACAAATAGGAATTCAACAATATAGGACCACGTGCAGGCGTTGTCATCAAATTAAACCTGGATTCTGCTTAATGTTTTAGTTAGGTAGAATGTAGAAAAGATTTGGAAAGAAAGCGTTAAATTTGATTCTGAATTTTTCTTTTTCTAATTATCTTGCATGCATATCCTTTACTTATTTAAAAATCAATAATGATACAAAGTCTATAAGTGGTTCGCTAATTAATATAATTAAAATAATCAGTAAGTTGAACTCTAATTATTTTCATATAAGAAAGAAATGAAAATTATTTTACATATATATATATATATTTATGTATGTGTAGATCAGTATATGTAAATAATTTAGAAAAGAAACATTACTTTCTTGCACTCAGGTAACCAAACTTAGTTGTATAGGCTTTACCGGTTTTTACCAAACTACAAAAGTCGGCTAGAAGAAACTTGAATGTATTTCTTTAATGTTGAATATATGTTTGCATATGAGGCTATATATACTGTGTGGACATAACCATAATTTTATGTATCTCAGCAAGTGAAACGTTTAGAATTAATAGCTTATGGGAGCTATGGGTAACCAAATTACTCCCGTATTGGCAGTGTTCTTCTTCTCTATTTTACTGTTCAAAGCGGAGGCGAACTTCTTCCCATGGCCACCATTCACTTTCCCACCGTTCCGATGGCCACCATTCACTTTCCCACCGTTCGTTAAGCCACCACCTTTCACTCTCCCACCCTTTCCCATATTTAAATCTCCTCCACCACCGCTGCCACCATCTCCCCCACCGCCGCCATCTCTCTCGCTGCCCCCATCTCTCGCACCACCACCGCCGCAATTATCTCCCCCACCGCCACCTTCTCCCTCACCACCACCGCCACTATCTCCCCCACCGCCACCTTCTCCCTCACCACCACCGCCACCATTTCCCCCGCCGCCACCGTCTCCACCACCACCACAATCATCTTCCCCACCGCCACAATCATCTTCCCCACCGCCACCGTCCCCACCACCGCAGCAATCATCTGCCCCACCGCCACAATCATCTCCCCCACCGCCACCACCGCCGCAATCATCTCCCCCACCACTGCCGCAACCCTTTACCCCACCACCAGCACCACGATCTTCCTCACCGCCACCACCATCTCCCCAGCCACCGCCACCATCTCTTCCAATACTACGGCCACCACCTCCAACCCCATTTCCACCAATAACATTATCTCCTCCTATGCTGACGATTCCAAACCCCTCTCCACCATCCCCTCCGACCGGATCTCCACCACCATCAGTTCCTCCGACCAGATCTCCACTACCATCTATTCCTCCGACCGGAGATCCACCACCATCAGTTCCTGTGACCATATCTCCACCGCCATTGATTCCTTCGACCGGATCTCCACCACCATCGGTTCCTCCGACAGAATCTCCGCCACCATCTCCTCCACTACTATGGCCATCACCTGCAACCCCATTTCCACCAATACCATTATCTCCTCCTTCGCCAACTAGTCAAAACCCATATCCACCACCATCACCATCCCCAGCTTTGACATTTCCAACTCTGCCACCACAAGTTCTAACCCCATTTTCACCAACACCATTGTCCCCAGTACCGATATCTCCAACCCCGTCTCCAATATCGACAGTTCCAACCCCATCACCACCAGTTTTGCCTTCATTTTCACCGACACCACCATCTCCTATAATGACACTTCTAACCCCATTTTCACCACCATTGTCTCCAATACCGAAATCTCCAACCCCGTCTCCAGCAACTCCAACCCTATTTTCACCAACACCACCATCTTCGGTATCGACAGTTCCAACCCCATCACCACCAATTCCAACTCCATTATCACCAACACCACCATCTCTTATAGTGACACTTCCAATCATATTTTCATCACCACGGTCTCCAGTACCGATATCTCCAACTACACCACCACCGGATCCGACCCTATTTTCACCAAAATCACCATTTCCACCATCTCCTCATACCGGATCTCCATCACCATCGATACCTCCGACCGGATCTCTACCACCTTCGGTTCCTCCAACCGGATTTCCACCACCATCGGTTCCTCTGACCGGATCTCCGCCACCACCTCCTCCACTACTACGGCCACCGCCTCTAACCCCATTTTCACCAATAACATTATCTCCTCCCGTGCCAACGATTCAAAACCCATCTCCACCACTATCACCATTCCCAGTTTTGACATTTCCAACTCCGCCATCACAAGTTTTAACCCCATTTTCACCAACACCATTGTCCCCAGTATCGACATCTCCAACCCCATCTCTAATATCGACAATTCCAACCCCATCACCACCAGTTTCGACTCCATTTTCACCGACGCCGCCATCTCCTATAGTGACACTTCCAACACCATTTTCACCACCATTGTCTCAAGTACCGACATCTTCAACCCTATTTTCACCAACACCACCGTCTTCAGTATCGATAGTTCCAAACCCATCACCACCAGTTCCAACTCCATTTTCATCGACACCACCATTTCTTATAGTGACACTTCCAACCATATTTTCATCACCACGGTCTCCAGTGATGACATCTCCCACTACACCACCACCATATCCGACCATATTTTCACCAAAATCACCATCTCCACTGTATCTTCCGACCGGATCTCCACCACCATTGGTTCCTCTGGCCAGATCTCCACCACCATCGATTCCTCCGACCGGATATCTACCACCATCGATTCCTCCAACCGGATCTTTACCACCATCGGTTCCTCTGACTGGATCTCCGCCACCATCTCCTCCACTACTACGGCCACCACCTCAAGCCCCATTTCCACCAATAACATTATCTCCTCCTGTGCCAACGATTCAAAACCCATCTCCCCCATCACAAGTTCTAACCCCGTTTTCACCAACACCATTGTCTCCAGTACCGATATCTCCAACTTCGTCTCCAATATCGACAGTTCCAATCTCATCACCACCAGTTCCGACTCCATTTTCACCGACACCACCATCTCCTATAGTGACACTTCCAAACCCATTCTCACCACCATTGTCTCCGCTACAGACATCTCCAACCCCGTCTCCAGCAACTCCAACCCTATTTTCACCAACACCACCGTCTCCGGTATCAACAGTTCCAACCGCATCACCACCAGTTCCAACTCCATTTTCACCGACACCACCATCTCTTATAGTGACACTTCCAACCATATTTTCACCACCACAGTCTCCAGTACCCACATCTCCAACACCACCAGATCCGGCCTTATTTTTACCATCTCCACCACCTCTTCTGACCGAATCTCCACCATTATCGGTTCCTTCGACCGAATCTCCACCACCATCGGTTCCTTGGACCCAATCTCTACCACCATCGGTTCCTCCAACCCGATCTCCACCACTATCAGTTCCTCCGACAGGATCTACACCATCATCGGTTCCTTCGACCGGAGATCCACCACCATCGATTCCTCCGATTGGAGATCCACCACCATCGATTCCTCTGACCAGAGATCCATCACTATCGGTTCCTCCAACCGGAGATTCACCACCATTGGTTCCTCCAACCCGATCTCCACCACCATCGGTGCCTCTGACCCGATCTCCACCACCATCGGAGCCTCCTACCCGATCGCCACCACCATCAGTGCCTCCTACCCGATCACCACCCCTATCGGTGCCTCTGATCCGATCTCCACCCCCATCGGTGCCTCCGACCCGATTTCCACCACCGTTGGTACCCCGATATCCACCGCGATTGGTGCCCCCAACCCGATACCCACCACGATGGGTACCCCCAACGCGATATCCACCACGACGGGTGCCCCCAACCCGATATCCACCAAGACGGGTGCCCCCAACCTGATATCCACCAAGACGGGTGCCCCCAACCCGATATCCCCCACGACGGGTGCCCCCAACCCGATATCCACCACGACGGGTGCCTTCACTCTGATATCTACCACCACTTCCACAACCATCAATGCCTTCAACCCGACCTCTAATAGCGGTACCTCTGACACCACCCACTAAGCGACTTCAACTTTTAATTTCAGATAAATAAAGTTTGATTATTAAAATCATTACAAATGGCCATATTGTTAAGATTTTCTAATACTAAAGTTGAAAAATAATACATTACTCTAATGAGCATTATTGTACATTAGCGCAATTTATGTATGCCATCTACCACGTCCTTGTTGAATTTCATTATCATTGGAATTCATTGCTGGATATAGATGTATTCCATGTTATTTTACTCCATTTCTATAAATTGAATAAAGTTGAGTGTGCATATTTAATCATTTCTCTTTCATTTTCATGTGTTCATGCATGCATGTTACGCTTAGTACAATCTACTTGGTACCATTTCTGGAGTTTGGCCTATTACTACTGATTCTTTGCAGCAGCGAACGAACAAATTATAAGAAGGGCGACTATAGTAGCAAACTTTTTTTTTCAGTGTCATTAAATAAAATACATACTACTAAAGTATAAAAATAACCAACAACGGTACCAGAACAAAATATGAGGAGTGAGTTTATTGCCAATTATTTTTTAGTGTTACTATAAGATGCATAACTATTAACGTAGAAAAATAACCATAATGATATCTATAAAAAAAGGAAAAAAATAGTTTTAAAAGTAAAATCAAATACATACTAATAAAATAACTATTTTTTGATGCTTGGACAATCAGTACTAGGCAGGCGAGTAAGAAGAAATAACTATGCTCTATGATCACTCATCAGTTGAAAATTATGCAAAATTTCTTCATTTTTAATCTTGGCAAAAATTTTCTTATCATTATATACTGTCAAATAGTAGCAGCAAAAAATAAATAAAATTAGGGGAGGGGTTTGATTTGTTAATTGGGTTTTAGGGATTAGAAGCAAAAAGAAAAAGGAGGAATTAGAATTACAATTGAATGAGGGGGTCTAATTTGTGAATTGGGTTTTTCAAAACTTAACCTTTACCTTTATTTGATATTTTTTCCCCCTTAACTAAACAGGCATCTTTTTTCCATAAGGGGTAAAAAATATGAAAAAAATAGAAGAAGAAGAACTTCTTCTTCTTCACAGCAGTGGGCGCATCTTTGCCCTTACTTTTAGTAGCTGCGGCGGTGGGGTGAAGCTAAGGGGTTGTATTACTACAACCCTTAGCTCCTAGTGGAATGTGAGGCATCAGCACACATTTGCCTTTCCTGTGTCCGCCGATGTTTCTTTGCCATTTCCTTCTGCATCTTGGATTACTCATTTTTCCATGGCTTTATCAAATTCTCTAGGGTTAAGGTGCAATTTGACCCCTGTAGTTTTAGGGGTGGTCCAAATAAGCCCCTCAAGTTTGTTTAGAGGCAATATAGCCCTTATGTTTTCAAAAGTGGCTTAAAAAGTCCTTTTGTCAAATTTCCACTTAACTGTTGTTAGTGTTGTCCGACCCAGCTTTGATGATGTAGATTTGAACAATTATAATCTGACATGTGGCAGTGAGGTGGAAAAAAGCTCAAAAAATGAGGCAGCAATGAGGTGAAAGATTTTTTGCGCCTCTCCGATATCGCTACTGCTTGTAAATAACCATAGTAGCTAGACTGGAGAGTACGTGAGCCACCAGAGAACATGAAGGAATATCAAAAGGAAAAAGGTAAAAAACAGTTTGGTGCATCGGCTCTGTCTCCCTTTGAAATTGGGATAACTCAAAAAAAGCCGAGAGAGGTAACAAGGCTTCAATTGATCAACATCCCTCCTTTAACTGACTTGATTCTCGTGAGCCCAGATCAGTTATTTACGCAAGCTTTGGAATCCTATCTCGGCTATCGCTACCTCAGATGATGGAGCTTGCCCTGGCCCTAGAAGTTTTGAACAAACCCTTCATTTTGGGTATTCGGAGTAGTGATATATCAGAGGAGGACAGCAAATTTTTCCCCTTTTTGCCTGCTCATTTTTTTATACTCCCTTCGTCCCACTCAAAGAGTCCACTTTGAAATTTGTACAACTTATTATGAGTTGTGAGGTACAATACCTAAAATAAGTAATTTACCACCATATTTTTCACTTATATTCTTACTTTAGAAATAAGGGTTAATTGTGAACCACACATTGTAATATTAGTAAGGGTATGTAATGTAAATAAATTCAAAATGGACTCTTTAAATGGGACAAGATTTTTTTTTGAAAGTGGACTCTTTGAGTGGGAAGGAGGGAGTAGTTTTTTTTCCACCCTCACTGCCACGTGTTAGATTATAGTTAAAATTCACATCAATAGAGTTGGGTTGGACAACACTAACGGCAGTTAAGTAGAAATTTGGCATAAGGGCTTTTTTAAAATCACTTTTGAAAGCACGGAGGCTATATTGCCCCTAAACAAACTTGAGGTGCTTATTTGGACTACCCCTAAAACCACAGGGCCAAATTGCACCTTAACCCATTCTCTATGTTCTTCTAGATTTCCAAGTTTGTCAGAAGATTCAGCACCAATTGTAGCTAGATTATAAGCATTGTTAAGATTCTTGGTCCTTTGTTTCACTAGTCCCAGGTCAATTAGTCGCTCCCTTATCCTATTAAAACTTTCTGATGATTACCACTTAATATAGTCTGTCCAATAATTTAGAAAAAAGAAAAATCGATCCTATGAGTATGCATATTTATATATACACTGAATCTCATCTTCAAAGAAAAAATTGAATTTTCTAACTTGGAATATACAAATGATAAAAACTATAAGCCTAAAAGTTGTTCAGTGTATAGACACTGATGAACAACAAATGCAACAACCAACCTTTTATCCCACTCTGTTGGGTCGGCTATATAGATCAGATCTCAACATCGTGTACGGTCGTGACACATCGATTTATTTCTATTCAAATATGGCATGTCATATTTTAAAGTTGTTTTCCAATTCTTTTTAGGACTTCCTCTGCCCCTTTTAATATTAATTGATTCTTCTATGTTTTGTACTCATCTTACTAATGAAGCTAGGGGTCGCATACGTACATATTCAAACTATCTTAGGCATGTTTCTCTTCTCTTTTCATTTGTTGGAGGTAATCCTACTTTATTTCTAATGTTTTGCATTACTTATTTTATCTAACCAAATATTCCCACTCATCCATCTCGACATTCTAATTTTTGCTACCATTAATTTTTGTTCATGTTCATAGTTTGTCGCACAACACTCCTTTTCTATGTATGCTACCCTTAACCTTTTCATTTTTTATACCCACCACATTACGTCTCTATTTTCTTAAATTAACAACCTTAGCGGTTGAGGCTTGGTGCGCAATTTCTTATGAAAATAGAGAAATGGAGGAGGACTTAAAGTCTTACCTCATAAAAACACCATGGAAAAACTACACCCTGCGATGTGGGAAACTATGAGCTTCCAATATTGCTAAACCCCTTGCCGTAGGTATCAGAGGAATTGTTGTAAACGGAAGTGGACGATGAAGTGTTTTCAACCCTGCTAAACAGTCCACTGCTGCATTGGCTTCTCTATAAATGTGAACCAAAGAGAAATATGAGAATGATTCAATCAAGGGTATAGAGTTGTGCAACACAGTACATGCTCACTAATTATTTAAAATTGATATCAAAAAACATATTTTAATTCAAAGGTGTTAAAAGTTAATTCTGTATTAGTGAATACAAATTGAAGAGCCGAAAATCTTCTAAACGATGACTTCTAAAAGTCTTCAAAAGTCAAGGAAAAGAGAGATTTGTGCTTATATTTCATAAGAGACTTTTAGAAGTCATTTTTGTTTGTATTGTGCTTATTTGTATCTCACTTGTGTTTGAGCAAAACTATTTTGAAAAAAAAGTTGTAAAAGCCCTAAGCTCTTGAGAAAGAGTTAAGCAAGGAGAAAATGGAAGTTTTGAGTAAGATCTATGTCCTTGTGAATGATTAGACAAAATGTCAATTAGTCTTAGGTAAATTTGAGGAAATCGTAGCTTAGAGTTAAGTTACATAACTGTTGTAAAAAGCCTTTAGATTAAGAGGTTGATCTTAACTGTTAGAGTTTTAATTACACCTTTAAATAATTCAAAGTAGTGGATTCACTGCATTTTTTTGGTGGTCGAGAAGTAGTTTTTCAGAATAACCTCTTTCATATCTCCCCAAGCAGTGATGAAATTTGCATCCAAAGTGGAGAACATCGGTTAGCTGGGCCTATTAGAACATATGGGAAAACCACAAGCCTAAGATATTCTTCAGGGCTCCTGTCGATACCTTACCCGCCTTTCATATCTTAATATACTCATCTAAGAAGTTATGAAGATCTTCCCCTCATTTACCATGGTATTTAGGCAGCATACTCAACCAACTTGCTTCAGTTACCCAGCAGTGACATTAGGTGTCACGAAAGGCAAACGCCTATCTACAGTGGTTATGGCTACTATATTCCTTGAGAGTTGGTTCTCTTTTTGGTGGCGGACCTGCTTGTCTATCACCCATGTCTAAAATATTCTTTAGAGGTAACTAACTTTTCCAAATCTTATTTATGTGGTGGTGAAAAACATGATGATGATAGTGATGATGATTTTGATCAATTTGAGTTTATCACTAGATTGCATGATAAATGTGTATATGTCATAAAAGAATGTTATGCTTGAAAAGAAAATTAATTCTTTAGAGATTGATGTTGCATCTTTAAAAGACGTAAATTCTACATTGAATTGTGAAAAATGATGATTTGAGAAGCAAGTAAATGAAATGGGTACTTTGCTAAATGATAAAGATGAAAGGTATATAAACTTAAAAAAGTTTTATGTGCATGCATGACTTCAGCAAAAATGAGAAGTTGTTTGAAAAAGTTAAGTCATATGATTTGTTGAAAAATTACTTATTTTATGATGTTGATTTACTTAAAAATATGCTATGTGTTAAAGCATTTGAAAATAACATGTTGAAACAAGAAAATATAGAATTGCATGAAATTTAAGTCTCGTGAAAAGCTAGAAAATGACTATATTGACTTGGAGAAAAATGTTGAAGACCTTAGTTCTAACTTGTAAAAATTGTCTCTAGCAAAAAAAAATCTAGAGAAATTGATGGGTAAGCAAAAAGTGGTTAAAGACAAATGCGGATTAGGCTATGGTAATGCATGTGCATAAGCATCCACTTCTACATTTGTTAAATGTTTCAAATAGTGATATTAAATTTGCTTATCCATCTATTGAAGCTAATTAAAAAGAATACTACTCATGCATGTTTACATGAAAAGAAAAGCAAGTCTTCTAAATTTGAAAATAATGGGAATTTTGATTGATTCCTCATTCCATATGCCTACGAAAATGTATGTTCTCTATAAGCATGGTGAAGTTTGTTGCCATTTTAATGATCTTGCCTCATGTGCCCCAAAGAGGGATTGTTGTGTGTTGAAAAAAAAATAAAAAAGTTCATATGCACACTTATACACCAAAGAGAAAGTTTGATAAATGATTCTAGGTCATATAATGATTTGCATGCTAGAAAAGAATCATGTTGTTCATATGCAATTGAAAATGCATAATGCATTTTATCATAATAGAGTGCCACATACATTCATATAGGAGATGTGCATCATATGCTAGGACATATTCTACTTTAGATGCACCTATTATTTGCCATTATTGGGGTAGGCATAGACACATTTCACCTAAATGTTTTGATAGGAGATTTGTGAAAAATGATAAGAAAATGTGACAAGTCAAGGAACAAGCTAAAGCTAACCCCCAAGGAGCCAAAAAGATTTGGGTATCAAAATCTTGTGCTTGATTTCCTTGTAGGATTGGAATGTTACTTTGTGGACTAAATCTCAATGAAGATATACTTGAAAAAGTAGCTAGGAAGGTTTATTAGAGCCAATGAGGATAAAAATGCAAAATTGCAAAAATGGCTTCAAAAATGGTAATGAGCCCATGAATGCTCATTTGAGGTAACATGTATCATCTTTAACTCACTTTGATTACTTTATAATTATTTTAATGATTATGTGCAAATTGAGTTGAATATGGTGAACATGTGTGACTTCAGTTCAAAATGATAGATAAGTTATATAGATAGTGTAGTTTGATTTGAATATGCATCTTGAGATTAAATGAGAAAGATGACTTGTATATTGACTTCATATCCTTGAATTGTTTTGATTAAAAGCATGTTTTAATGGAAATCTTTAGAACTAGGAGTGTTCCACCGACCGATTTACCAGTTCTGGTTTGACCTTTGGCGAAAACCGATATATTGGCCGGTAGCTTATCGGTACTGGTAATTTTTTTCTAAAAAAAAAAAAAAAGAAACAAATCATAATTAAAAGGAAAAGTATCAATCATGTATCTTTAAAAAAGAAATAGTCAATGACAGAATCAATCATGCACAAATAATAAATTAATAACAAATTAATAATGAATAAAATTAATGAATTAGAATCAATTATTCATCACCCAAAAGGAAATAACTTGTAAGGAATAAAATAATCATTAGGAATCAATTATTTATATTTCAAAAAGGAAATAACTATTAAGAAACAAATTAATAATTAAGAATCAATCATTCGTAAATAAAAAGGAAATAACTTTAAAAAGTAAAGAATACTATAATCTTAACCCTAACCCATTTTAATCAAAAGAATCTCAATAAATCTTTAATTGCTTTCTTGTTTTCTTTTCTTTAACTCTCAAAACAATAATGAAACAAAAATTTTGAAATCAAGTGATTGTTGATACATTTGAATTCGCTATTTACCGCTTGCTAAGTCTTTGTGGGGTCGACCCGCGCTTGCCACGGTATTACTTATTGCAATACCAAATACTTGCAGTCCGTTCTACTTATTTCGCATCACAAGCATGTATTCTTAATTTTCTCATGGAAGAAACTTCAAATCATCAAGTAATCAATGCTTAAAATTTCAAATAAGCTAAAGCATGTATATTTCAAAAGTCAACCACTTGGTCAACATTTTTCAAATAAAGCAAACCTACTTAATTCTTGCTAACTTAAAATTCTCTGAAATCTTTTCAAATGAAGAGAACACTACTCTTTTAGAAAAGACAAGAATTTCATGATACCAAATATGATATAGATCCTAATGCATCAATTTTACACCAAAGCATGACGTTCTAGGATTCTATCACTCAAAGACTTATCAACAAAGGCAAATTTCGAATTTTCTCTTTAAGTCTACATTTTTCCTATAACATTTCTTTTTGAGTCCTTTTACTTCAAATTTGGTCTAAACAAATTTCAAATGTCATTCTAAGTACATCAGACCAATTTTCAAATTTAAAGCATGTAAAAGCCTAAAACTTAACACTAAAATCAAACTTCTAACTATTTTTCACTTAAATTCTTAAAGTTCTAAATAAGGTTGTTCATTAAAACCTCAAAAATGGAAACCGAACCAAAACCGACGGTTTATAGATTCTGGTTTACCGGTTAACTAGTCCAGGTTTTTGTTGGGGCATTCCCCCCCAACTGGTTTAACCGATAAATTCCCATGGTAAACTTTGGGTTTTGGGTCATTAGTTCCTGTTGCCTATTAGCTTCCCTAATACTATTAGTATACTCCTATCCAATAGAAATTAAGGTTTTATATTATTAATAGTGGCCTAGGTTTAATAGATATTCATTCAAGACTTCTATCAAACACCATGAGCATGCAACTAGGTTAGTTATTCCTAGTTTCACTATGACTTATAATATCACTACTACAAAAATGACTTTTAACAGCGGTTTTTTAGGGGTTTTAAAGGCGTCTTTTGGCCTTTTTGAACCGCCATCTATTCGGTACCGTAGAAAGTCCATTTTCTACGGCGGTTCTTCCCAACCGCAGCAGAAAGTCCGCACTACTTTCTACGGCGGTTCTTCCCAACCGCCATAGAAAGAAGGACTTTCTACGGCGGTTTCTAACTAAACCGCCGTAGAAAGTCCAAGATATTCGCACCCAAACTGCGATAGAAAGTGAGGAATTTCTCTGGTTTAAAGCAAAACCTACTTTTAAAAGTTTAAAATTAATACGAAATATCACCAAGATAGAAGTTGAAATCGCTATTATATTACAGGGGTATATCCAAAAAAAAATTATACAACTATAATATCAACAAGTTTCATTACTATCAAAACAACCATCAAATACGGCTAATGCTCCACAATATAACGAGCGCATATTTTTCTCATAGCATCTATATCCACAGTGCTTAATGGAGTGCGGTCGATCTTGAAGTACTGCAACAGAGTATAAATTCAAATGTAATTGAGTAGCAAAATGAAATACAATCAAATAAGTTATGAGAAAGGGTAAAATTGATAAAGCACTTGACATTTCACAACTTCAATTAATGAGAACAATCATTTCACTAAAGGATAAAAACTAAATAGAGTAAGAAAGATAAAAGCTTTAAGGAGAAGTTCACTCATTTTAAACTCTCCTTCCCTAAAACAAGACAAGCTACACTCACGAGGTACTTTGTGCTTTTGTAATAAAGAAGCTTTAAATTGATGCAAAAATAGCTTTAATTTCAAAAGATAAGTGGCATTAAAGAAATTAAACCAGTGGAGCCCCAAAAAAGGAACCTAATAAAGCTTAAATTTCACAACTTCAACTCAAGCACTTGACATTTTCCTCACTATCACTAAAGAAGGAACACTAAATCGCCTAAGAAAGGTAAAAGATTTAAGGAGAAGTGATATTTCACACTCTACATTTATAAAAAAAAATGACCCTCCTCACGGAGAACAACTCACAAAGCATATTTCACTCATTTCAAACAAAGATAAGGGAAAGCAAGGAGGAGAAAGTGTTATTTTCAATAAACAAGTGCCATTATCCACTTTAAACCAAAGGAGCCCCAAAAAAGTGAACTTAGAAAGGGTAAAATTGATAAAGCACTTGAAATTTCACAACTTCAACTAATGAGAACAATCATTTCACTAAAGGATAAGAACTAAATAGAGTAAGAAAGGTAAAAACTTTGAGGAGAAGTTCATTCATTTTAAACTCTCCTTCCCTAAAACAAGACAAGCTACACTCAAGAGGTACTTTGTGCTTTTGCAATAAAGAAGCTTTAAATTGATGCAAAGATAGCTTTAATTTCAAAAGATAAGTGGCATTAAAGAAATTAAACCAATGGAGCCCCAAAAAGGAACCTAATAAAGCTTAAATTTCACAACTTCAACTCAAGCACTTGACATTTTCCTTATTATCACTAAAGGAGGAACACTAAATCGAGCAAAACCGAACTCAAACACCAAGGTTCTCAAATTAATCAAGCAAAACGGAAATCAAACACCAAGGTTCTCAACTTAATCAAGAAAAACCGAATTCAACACCCCTAAAATGAAATCCAAATCAAACACCAAGGTTCTCAACTTAATCAAAACCAAACACGAAATTCAAAAACCAAACCAATTAAATCACCAATAGATCAAACCCAAAATAATCCAAGCATTCATCACTATCAACAAACCCGAAAGCAACATTGTAAAAAAAAACCCTAGTCTAATCACAAGCAAAAAAAGAAAGGTAAAATTTCAAAATCTTTAAACTGAAATCCAAGAATTCGGCTAAACCTTATTTAGGATTTCAATCCTACAACCAAGGGACCCTATAGCCGAAAATATTGTTGGGGAAAATGGAAGAAATGGACGCCGGGTTCTGCGACACCTACAGTTTGGACCTTGGTGAGCTAGGTCCGAGCAACAACATCAAACAGCCACAGGAAAGGGAGGGCGACTGTCGAACGTCTGCGGGTGGCGCTGGCAACGGCTCCCGGGCGAAGAAAATGAAGCCAATGGGTCGGGAGAGGGGAGAGGGAAACAAGGGAATGCAGGGGAAAGATGGGAAAAATTAGAGAATAGCAATGCCTAATTTGAATTTAGACCCGACATACTTTCTACGGCGGTTCAAAAAAAACCGCCGTAGGTTTCTACGGCGGTTTCAATTTAAACCACCGTAGAATGGTATTTTCTACGGCGGTTTTTTTTGAACCGCCATAGAATGTGTTTTTCTACGGCGGTTTTTTTTTACCCGCCGTAGAAAGTGGAAGAAGGGAGCCAATTCCCGTGCGCGCCTATGTTCCTATTATTTTCTTTTCTTTTTTCCTTTTTTTAAATTAACCCCACAATTTTGTAAATATAATATTAAATATCCAATTTACATTATATTTATTAATTATGTACCAAATCTCGCCTTTTATGAATCATTTAATAATTAAATTTCAAATTTTCGTGAACCATTCCACCACAAAATTTACACGGACAATGGATGTACGTTGTATTCTTATAAGCCAATTCAATGAAATTCTCAACTTCTTTTGCATACAAATCGGAGGTCCGATCACCATATAACAATATATTTCGATCCATGCGTAACTAACACCTTGACATAATTAAAAAAAACTAAATAAATAAGTCAACAAACAATGTAGAAAGTATCAAGTTGCATGCTTGTGTTAGCACATGTCATACTAATGTTACTCATATAATCAAAACTAATATAATACCTCAATGAAAAAAGTAATGCATGACCAACACATGCACAATAGACATAATCAATTGAAGAAGAACCCATAACTTTTTACCAAACACACGCAATAGACATAACTTTTTTCATTTATGCATTTTACCAAACACACGCAATGCATAAAAAAATAATCCACAGACTAAGTAGTGCTAATTATATGAACATCATCCAATAAAAACCAAACAGTATAAATCATATCACATCACCAACAAACTACATAGTATAGCTAAATAGGGTTCCACAATACTAAGGTTCACCATATATATGGATTGTAACTTTAATTTTCAATCTACCATAAATAAAAATAAATTCAATATACACATATCTAATGTCCAAGAATAAGCAATTAGTGAGAAATTTTTGAAGTTTCTAACCTTAAAGTGGTAAATTTCAGCTTCAAATGACCATTCTTTACATCAAATATGTAAAACCGTAGTAGAAATCTTTTTGTGAAATTTCCAAGTCAACGTGCGGAGAACTTTTGACACTATTTGTTCTTCTGTCATCTTCTCACCGTTAATTCTAATCTCACTAACGATGGATCTGACCCTGTCCATGTATTCTTGGACTCTTTCATCAGGCTTCATCTCTGCCAACTCGAATTGTCTCCTTAACTCCTGCAGTTTGACTCTTTGAACGTTTTTGTTTCCTTGATTGGCAACTTTTAACTTTTCCCAAACTCCTTAGCTGTCTTTACATCCATTAAATTTCTGCATATGTCTAATCCAATATTCGTACTTAAATAATACAAAGCCAATTGATACTGATATTGATTTATCTTTAATTCTTTGCTTTCGGCAAATTCTGACTCAGATCCCGACTCAATCACGTGCCATATTCCAATACTTCTAAAGAAATCTTCCATTTGTTGACACCATGATTCATAATTCTTTTTGCCATCAAAGACAAAAACATGACACTTATGAATGATAGGGAAAGAAGACATCTTGAACCCAGAAATTATTTTAACATATAATCGGAAACCAAATATAACAAATCAAAGCTTTCAAACAATTAATCCAAATTGCACCTTTCACGGCTGATTTTGTTTGAATCATATTGTTTTTGCAAAAAAAAACTGACCAATTTGATATGGCCCACAAGCAAAACACGTCAAACTGATTTGATGATGATCAAAAGATTTCTCTCTTACCAATTTTTGGCTGAACAATCAGGAGGGCTTTCCACCGATTTTGAACTGATCGATCAGGTTACGCTGGCTTCTTCAGTATCAAACTGTTCTGTAATTTGTCGAATTCTGAGCGCAAAATTTTGAATACACTCGATCAACGGAATTCACACCACCAATCAATCAACCTGGCTCTGATACCACTTGTAGGATATAAAAATAATATATATCCAAAATAATATTAAAGAGATTAACACACAGCGGAATAAAACTTCTTTGTAATAACGAACAATAAAAAAACCCCGCACGCACACAATCTGTGCGGCACAACTAAGCCAAAGCTTGGTTGAGAAACAACCCGAAGGCTATTCAGTTTCTCCCTATCAATCTCTGTAAATCTCTATGATTACAATGATCACCCAATGCCTCAATTTATAGGCTAAACTATCTCTGAATCCTACCATTAATTTGATTCAGAACTATTTCCTAAAACAACTAGGCTACCCAAAATATACACTAAACCAAATAGGAAATAGAAAAAATAGCAAATCCTACTACAAATATAATTACCTAATTAATACAAGTTTGGTTTAATAAATAATATCCAACACCTAGTCCTCAATTTTAGGAGGCCCTAGGTGAAATGATAAATTAAAGATGCCCTAAACATACTATAAAATATCATTTTCTATTCTCAAATTAACTAACCAATCCATTTAAGCCTTTTGCGACAATGACAATCCCATGTATAAGGAACTCAGTACAACTCACAATAATAAACCTTTAGGCCTTAATTTACTATAATAATCAAACGAATTTACTTCTTGATCTTTTCCGTTTCTTGTGTTCTAGTTCAATATGGAGGGGATCTCACAGATGAGAGGTAACCCTGGGAGAGCCGCGGACCTATGAAAGGGGATATTTTCGAAACCCAAACAAACAAACAAAAAAAGAAAGTGAGTTAGACAAAAAGTAAAGCAACTTGGACAAAAAAGGGGAGGCAGAGCTTGAAGAGCGAAGGTAGCCGCACTAGCCTATTACGTTTTTTAACAGCAAGTGTCGTAGTGAAAGCGAGTCTTCATAGGGTAATTGTCACTACTTATGGACCCGAGCCTTAGTGATCTATCCATGACCATGATGAAGCTCGTGGGGAACTAAGTGGAGGTCCGAATCGATTAATGTTGAAGAATCAACGGATGAGTTGTTGTTAGGGGGTGAAATGCCACTCGAACGAAGAGCTAGGATACACCAAATACTAGGGGTAAAGTAGTTGATTGGACATCTAGGGGTAAAGTACGCTTTTTTAGTTGGCCGTGAGAGATCGAGGTACCAAATTGCGGCAAACACCGAATACTAGATATGGCCCCAAAATAACAGGGGTCGAGGTCGACCTGTGAGATGATAGGAGATAAGCTTCCCACCAAGATCACTTCATTAGTTGGGGGAAGAATCCGCATGACCAGATTTTTCAAGAAATGTATGGAGAGAGAATTTGCTTTGGTTAGACAATGTGAAAGCCCTCAAAGAAAATATAGAACTAGGATAGCACTTAACCAATTGAGCTTTTTTTATCTTCTTCGGTGCACTTTCGTTTTCCCTTTACTATTAGGGGCTCCCGCAGTTCCTATGCCAGTGTGTTTCCCGGTCATTTTCTGATGCAATCCGGCCTAGGGATTTATGGACAAAATTTGAACAAATTTCTGGATGATAATTTAGTTATTTTCTTTGACTAAAGTTCGGCAATTTGGAGCTTAATTTTGAGATTTTGGATTTACTTGAAGTTGATTAGTTGCTGAAGGAGCAGTTCAAGAGACCCACCAACATTATTGATTCGATCTACATGCATGTTGGAGCTGAATTGCTTGGATGCAATTAAAGGTGAGCAAAAGTCCCACAAAATGGTTAATGAGTATTCGGTCAAAAGAAATGGAAGATGAAGCAATTGAATTGTATCTCACCCACGGACTTTTGCTGCTGGAATTGAAAGAGTTTTGAATCACAATTAAGCATTGAATTCGGCACTGCATGAACCAAGGTGGACCCCAATTCCTATGTGGAAGTTTGAATAGTAATTGCTGAATATTGAAAGGTTTTTGAAGCAATAAAAATTCAGTCAAGGCTCTCCATTTTCCTTCACTGAATTCAGCTAAGAGATGGCTTCAAGAATAGATGAAATCCAAGCCAAAGCAAGTCAATGGTCAAGGAAAATCAAGAGGCTTGTTTAATTAATTTAAGTATTATTTGTATTTAGTTTTTAGTCCATTTCTTATTGTATAAAAAGGCTACCTATGTAATTATTTGAGGAGAATACTTGGATGAAATGAAATGTTTTTTGTGAGTTTTTCTAAAACTCTTAGTTCTTCGTTGAACTTTAGAACTTATCAAGACTCAGTCTTGTGGCGTTCAACACTTATCAAACAATCTTTTGATGAGTTGTTCATGCCGTGCTTATACCGAGGTTCTCAACATTCTACACGTGTGGGTCGCGGTCATCTATACCAAGGTTTTGTTTGTCCATTGTTGGTTGGACGAGGTTTCACCAAAACCACCCTAGCAACCCTTAGAACGATCGGCTTTCGCTTTGTGATCAAACCCTCTAGAGCGAGATTACATCATTTTCTTTTAATGCTTCGACCCAAAGCAATAGCTTCTAGAAAAAAATATTAACGATAAGAAGAAACTCGTATTTGTTTTCCTAATTTGAATAATTCACCGCACAAGCCGGGGCTGTGTCTACTTCCATCCCTAGAGGAGTCCTATGAGGCGGAAGCTCCAGGTACAGTTACGAAGCCAAGTCTCGAGGTTCAAAGGAGGAAAAGCTTACCGTGGAAACCTCGGTAGAAACGTGGAAGTGGGTAGTAATTGACAAAACACATAGGGAGTTGAAAATAAGCATAGATAAAAAAAATAAAATAAAAAAGCGGGCCTAGCTAGATTGCAAGTTTTGACATACAGCTAATTCAAGTGACTAGCTTTGCTTGCAAACCAGCAACTTCGACAATTTTTATTTGAATGATTCGATTTCGAGTAATTCCTATGTGTTCAAGAGGGGTGAAGACAGAAGGAACTTTGATGTGTTCAGAGTGGTTGGAGCGGAAGCTATCGGTGAAAAGAATTTACGGAAAATTAGGAAAGCCTTCTAAAAGACTGTAGAATTTGGACGATTGTTTGTCAATTATGTATCAAACATTTTTTAAATCCACAAAAGGAATAGCCAAAATTTTGGAATAAAATATCATACTGGAATATCATTCAACTCAAAAAACTATAAAACTAATCAAACAATGAAGCAAACCACCCTTTTTATACGAATATAGCGCAGCCAAAATTACAGTAAAAGGCAAAGAAAAAGGAATAGGAAAAGGAAAAGAAAGGAAAGGAAAGCCGAGATTAGAAACTAATAGAATCCACCTAAAAGTAAATGACTTCGAAAAGGCAAAGGAAATTTTAGTAAAGGCTAACAAAATTAATTTTCTAAATGAATCACAATTTCAAAAACTAAAACAAAACTAACACTAAAAAAAAAAAAAAAAAAAAGTTAACCTCCCTTTCTCGCCCATGCATGTAATAATTTGATAAGCAATTAACCAATTCGAATTCTTGCCATCAACAAAAATCAGACGTGCATTTGCTTCCCTTTGGACTCTTCATCATGCATATTCCCGTTCCTCGAAAACATTCACCCTCGAATCTTGGACTCGCATAAGTAATACTCCCTTTGTTCTCAAAAGAGTGTCGCTGGAGCTTTAAAAAATTTTCCTTAAAAGAGTGTCACCTCACAATTTCCAATACAAAAAATAAATAAAGTTCCGCTTTTACCCTTCATATAAATTTTTTCAATAGTGATAATTAATGACAATAAAGCTGATAATTAATGACAGTAAAGATAAACACATTTTCCTATTTTCTCTCCCTCTCTCCTCTTTCTTTCCGGTTACTGTACTTCTTCTCTTCTACTCCTCTTTCTTCTAATCTTTTCCTATCTTCCCCCTCTTTCTTCTTCTCTTTCTTTCTTTCTTCTCCAATCTAAATTACAGCCGCACTGCCTTTCTTTTCATCTTATTTCCACCGCCGTCTCTTTCCATCATCTTTCTCTACTTATTTATACTATATAAACATTTATTTATTTACTCTCAAATATCAATGAGGGAAATTAAAAGGTAGTGGCTCTAATGATTAAAGCCTGCAAAGTCTACTTTTTTTTTTTTTTTTTTGAAGGGTATTAATATATGGTCCCATAATTTTTTTATTTCTTCATGGTTTACATTCAAAAATTTTGTTGATTAGAAGGAAATAACTAATTTTCAACCAAGTTGGAGTCAACGATGATGACTGAATATTTTCATTGAACTTTGTTGAGGAAGACTCATTCTTCCTTTTGTCAATTTTTGTTTGAAAATTTGAAACTTTAAATTTATTTCAGATTAAAAATAATCACATTTATTTGAGTAGCGGTGTTTTGTTTTTTAGACAATGGGTGGATCTGTTATGGTGTATCGGTAGTGGAAAAGAAGACGGTGACATTGAACTCTCAATTGTGTTTATTACTATTTAATAAGGGCAAGTATGTAAACTTAACTGTTTTCTTAATTTGTGAGTTTTTTTCCCCAGCGACACTCTTTAGAGGACAGAGGGAGTACTTGATAACAATAATGGACGACAAACCGAACGATGTGAACTTTCTTCGAAAAGATATAACAATTTGTTCTAACTCTCTTGAGATAATATCAACTTCAATAAGAGGAATGAGATCTCCAAGCCTAAATTCTAAAATGGAAAAATTGTCAAGCCCAAGATTGTAGAAAGGCACGTTTTAAATTGATCTACGCACTTGTTTGGTACACCTTATACTCCAACCAAGACATCTTCAACGAGTCCTTCACCTTCATCTTCATCTTCACCTTCATCTTCACCTCCACCTTCACCCTCTTCATTGAGCCATTTCGTAGGAACATCACTGCTCACACTTTCCCAATGTCTTCATCAAACTCAACTTCTAATGCGTCATCAACTTTAATTTTCTCATCAGCCTCATCTTCAAGTAGTTCATATGTTGAATTCTAACCCTCGAAGTTTTGGCTCGTTGTTGCCTCTGACAAAACTGGGGAATATGATGAATCTCGTATTGAATTCTCTTCGTTTGCTATAATCACTACTACAAAAAGGGCTTTCAATGGCGGTTTTTAAGGGCTTTTAACGGCATTTTTTGGCCTTTTTGAACCACCATCTATCTGGCAGCCGTAGAAAGTTAGCGGACTTTCTACGGCGGTTTGAAACTAAACCGCCGTAGAAAGTTGCCACTTTCTACGGAGGTAGGGAAGAACCGCCGTAGAAAGTGGTGACTTTCTACGGCGGTGACTTTCTACGGCGGTTTAGAACTAAACCGCGTTCTAAACCGCCGTAGAAAGTGGTTACTTTCTACGGTGGTTAATTGTTAAACCGCCGTAGAAAGTCACTAGTTTCTACGGCAGTTTAGTTCTAAACCGCCGTAGAAAGTGGCCACTTTTTCAGACGCAAACCGCGATAGAAAGTGAAAATTTATCTGGTTTAAAGCAAAACCTGTTGTTACAAGTTTAAATTTAATACAAATATCACCAAGATACAAATTGAAATCGCTATTATATTACAAGGGCATAGCCAAAAATATTTGTACAACTATAATATCAACAAGTTTCATTAGTATCCATCAACTACGGCTAATGCTCCACAATATAACTAGCGCATATTTTTCTCATAGCATCTATATCCACATTGCTTAATGGAGTGTGGTCGAGCTTGAAATACTGCAACAGAGTATAAATTCAAAAGTAATTGAGTAGAAAAATGAAATACAGTCGAGTAAGTTATGAGAAATCAAATACCTTTTCGAGTGCCAATGTGTCGGATTTCATTGCGATTTGGTACATGTAGTGCATGACATAGTAGCCACACTCCCAGCCAGACGTTTGCTTTTTATGCTAATGAATATTAGTATATGAGTTAGAAGATCATACAATTTTATACAACACATCGTTGAATAAAAAATTCAATAAGAACCAATTTTACCTTAACTACTATCCATTCAGGTTGCATATGCACATTTATGGGCAATCCTAAGAAAGCTTGATAATTAAACATCACCCTATAAAAATGAAAGTGGAATGAAAATAATTAGCAACATATGTATATATGATTGGCATTAGAAATTATATATGCATTATAACATTAGTTAATATATATAACTCACTCGTCTATAAGTATGACTGCCTCCTCTTTTTGTGGGTTTTGTAAAGAATCAAACCAGTACACAACCTTTTCAATCGGTCTAATGGCTATAAGCATCCAATGTTCCCTGCAAACCAAAAATTTAATGACCTCAGATCTTTAAATCAGTGTTTCTTAAAAATTAAAGAAACGCTTACATTGTTTACCCCTGAACATACGGCACCAGATAAATTTCTTTATTCCGATCCTTCAAGTTTCGTGCAATTTAGTGTACCCTATCTTCATATGTGTTTCCTAGTGCCGTGACATGATCAATTGAGAGAAACCCTATCCCCTTCCGGTCATCCTTTCAACCAAATCATGTAAAGCTCTCGAGAATTTACATTATCATGCATCATTGGTTAGTCTAGGCACATGGAATGCATACTATATATAACAATAATCTGAAATAGGTTATAAAATTAAGTGGAAACTCATTTGGTGAACAATTGCATCAAACAGTTTGTGACCATGCTTTCTCTTGACAATAATTCACCGACATCCATTCGATCCATCGAAATAGGATGATCCACACCTATGATATCTCTTGTCATTTGAAACAAGAAGCCATTGAAGTTTGAATCTTTCTCCATTCGGAGTTGTAACTCGTGCAGTCGATCAAATGTCGAAGAGGATGCCATTTCATTTGGAACCGTCGAAGAAGATTTTATATCATCCATAGAATTCAAACGACCTTTTTTCTTTTTTAAACATTTATCCACCTAACAACATTTGAAATAACATTAAATATACAAAACGGTATTAAGTAATTCACAAATAAATGTAAGCATATACCTATGTTACTGGATCCAGAATAAGTTCAATCAAATGTATAGGCCATTCCACGGAAAATGATCGGGACATTCCCACAGTTGAAGCCTCTTCCTCAGGAAATGGTAGCGGGCGAAGTCATCATATGAAATTTTAATTGTAACCCTCACGCAACCTTTCCTTACCTCGTGGCCGTGGTGCTTTCTCTGCTTATAAACATTTCCCTTGGCCACAAGCTTACGTCTCTTACATGTTTCCTCAGAGATGAACAGATGACATTCACACCCGTCTTGAGATAATAGGCAAGCGAATGAACATTACTCAATTATTTCCGCTAACTTCAAAAACCAAGTGTAATCATGAAAAGCAATATCAAGCTTCTTTAGAAGTTACAATATGAAAGAAATTATACAAACAAATATGAAAGACATAAATGTACTTTAAGTACCTTGTATTTGCCTAAAAAACTCACATCTTCCAAGTTTGTTGCAATAGGGCTATTCTGAACCTCAGAGGCTTTGATCGAGTCCATAGATGAAATAGGTATCATATGTAACTCAGGCAAACTTGTAGGGATAAGAGGAGAAAAATTTTGCCTACGAGGTTCTTTAGGGTGTAGCGTCGGACTCACAGGGGAAACATTACTACCATGAACCTCAAACATCTCTGGGGTCATTCCGGAGGTTTCTGGGTTCAAACTCTGAGCTTTGGCACTATTAAGGACAGTGGCTCTTACTGTATCATAGTCAGTCCCCATCTTACCACATATAAACCCAACCATCATCTTAAGATGTGTTTGACATTCATCGAGCTGGGCAGTGGTTTTCTGAAGCTTTCTTTTAGTTAAATCTAGTTCATCTTTAAGCTACGGCCTTATTTTTGGGAAAACCTCTGTGATACGTGCCCTGGTAGAATGGCCGCGAACACGACCGGGGTGATCGGTCTTTCCCATTGCCTTGACAAGAATGTCATTCCTACCCTCTGCAACTTTCTCCCCTTGGGACTCGCGGGAACATAGATTTTCCTAAACATTTTGCCAAAAATATGAAATGTAAATAGATCAATTATATATAGTTTTAATTATATGAGTAGCTTAAAGAATTTAAACATAAGAAAATGTATGGTGCAAACTTACAATTTCAATTCCAGCACGACCAGCCTCTGGCGTGAAGTATTTCCCTTTTTTGTTTGTGTGAGCCTGTCTCCAAAGTAGATGCCGGCCTAGCCCTGCATAAGATTCTTCCCCTTCTTCTTCGGATGGACCGTCCTCTAAAGGCTTCTTCCCAGTTGCAATCAAAGCCTCTTCATGCAAATTCTTCTTTAGCAGTCGGTATCCACCGCGAGATAAATTATGGTAAAAAGAATTTAAAGTGGCATTCTTTTGTGCTTTTTCACAAATTGCCTAGAGAAAAATACAATCAAAAGTGATTATCCATAAACTGAGCAATTTCAAATATCCAAAAACAAGAAGGAAATGAATTTCAAAAACCCACCTGCCATTCTTCTGTTTCGCGGCTAGCCTTGAACTTAATCCATGTCTCCCTAGGGAGATATTTATATTCAAGGCATGGGTCCTCACCCTGCAAGTCACCATTTACATATCTACCTAAAAAGGATTTCCAATCTTTCCAACGTTTACCGGCATAAGAAATCCACTTGGTTTCGAGTTCTTTGGTTGATTCAAAAACAAATAATGCCTACAGTAAACAATAGAAGTTCAAATTTAGATAAATTTGGGTTCATTTGTATGAATGGGTAAACAAACAATGCATTATAATTTTGTAGAATACTTGTATTTCCATCCACACTCTCTTCTTGATCTCGTCAGGAACTTTGGGCCATGATGCATATTCCATAATGTCCACTTTGCTCTGGGCCGAGAATGCTACAAATGTAATCCACTTCGTATGATAATTTTTAGGCTCATTTTTTGAATCAACGAAATCTCAAGAGTTTTCCCCTTCATACGGATTTCCAAAAGATCGTTGCAATTTGTAGGCCCTCTACCTCTTTTAGCTCTAGTATAAGACCCATCTCCATTGCTCTTTCCCTCATCACTATGGTCCTCATTGCGTTTCTTTTTCGGGTCATTAGCTTACCTTAAACTTCATGTACATACAAAGAGAATACAAGATAACACATTTTCATTTAAAGAAAAGCTTTAATTTCAAAACCCATGCGCCATTGAACACTTTAAACCAAAGGAAACAAAAAAACAAGAATGCTTGTAATGTTTAAATTTAAAAGGCAATGTACATTTTGCAACTTCACTCCTAAAAAATACTCTCCTTCCCTAAAACAAGAGAAATACTTTGTGCTTTTGCAATAAAGAAGCTTTACATTGATGCAAAGATAGCCTCACTTTCAATATATTAGTTGCATTCATGACATTAAACCAATGGAGAAACACACCTTCAACTCAACCACAAAGCATTACCCTCCTTTCCACTAAAAAAGAAACACTAAATTGCAAAAGGTAAAAGATTTAAGGAGAAGTGATTTTCAAACTCTACATTTATGAAAAAAAAATCCCCCTCATCAAGGAGAACGACTCACAAAGCATATTTCACGCATTTCAAACAAAGATAAGGGAAAGCGAAGAGGAGATAGTGATATTTGCAATACACAAGTCCCATTATCCAAATTAAACCAAAGAAGCCCCAAAAAAGTAGACTTATAAAGGGTACCATTGATAAAGTACTTCACATTTCACAACCAACAACTAATGAGAACAATCAGTAATTTCTACTAAAGGAAAAAACAAAAATTTGGTGAGGAAGGTAAAATCTTAAAGGAGGAGTACTTTACTCCTAAAAAATACTCTCCTTCCCTAAAGCAAGAAAAGCAACACTCAAAAGGTACTTTGTGCTTGTGCAATAAAAATGCTTTACATTGATGCAAAGATAGCTTTACTTTCAATATATAAGAGGCATTCAAGACATTGAAACAAGGGATCCCCAAAGAAGGAACCCTATAAAGCTTAAATTCCACATAGTGGACTCAACAACAAAGCATTTTCCTCATTATCACTAAAGGAGGAACACTAAATCGACTAAGAACCGAAATCAAACACCAATGTTCTCAAATTAATCAAGCAAAACCGAAATCAACATTTGTGTTTCTCATCTTAGTGAAGGAAACTCAAATTGAAAGGGTACTTAATTGAAATCCCAATCAAACACCTAGGTTCTCAACTTATGTAGGACAAAACACGAAATTCAACAACCAAACAATGCAACCAACAATCAATAAATCCCAAAGCATTCCAATCATTCATCATAAAAATCAAACCCAAAATCAACATTATATTGTGCACAAAAACCCTAGTGCAATCCGAAGCAATTACAAAATGGAAGGTAACATTGCACAAGTTTTAAAATGCAAGGATAGAAGTTGGATAAACCTTATGTTTGCACTCCTACATCCAAGGCCAAAAATATTGGAGTGGGAAAATGGAAGAAATGTTGGCTGGGGTGAAGCCACACACAAAGATAGGACCTTGGTCCTCGACGTACGATCAGCACGCCAAGCAGCCGTCGAGAAGTGAGGGAAATGGGCGGAGCTCACCGGGTTGCACCGGCGACAGGTCCCGGGAGCGAAGAAACCGAACCGGGGCTGGAGAAGGGAGAGGGAAACAGGGGAGAAGTAGGGGAGAAGAAGGGGAAAAGAATAAGGGAAAGGCCAGATGTCTAAGTTCAAATATTTTGAACTTAGACCGGCTGGTTGGTTCAACGGCGGTTCAACCGCAAACCGCCGTTGAACCAACTTTCTACGGCGGTTCATTGTGAAACCGCCATAGAAAGGTTACTTTCAACGGCGGTTCAACCGCGAACCACCGTAGAAAGTTGTTTCAAAGGCTATTCACGGTTGAACCGCCGTTGAATGTTCTCTTCTATTGCGGTTTTTCGTGAACCGGTGTAGAAGAGGGGGAAAAAATTGTAGCCAATTCCCGTGCGGGCATATTTTGATATTAAATTTTTTTTTTCCATTTTCATAAACTAACCCCACAATTTTGTAAATATAATATTACATACCCAATTTACATTATATTTATTAATTATGTACAGAAGCTCGACTTTTATGAACCATTTAATAATTAAATTTCAAATTTTCCCTTGAACCATTTGCATTTAAATTTCGCGTGCTATTACACAATAATTATAGGTGAAAGATAAAAATTAATAAATTTTGTAAATTTACATGTAAGCGTCGATAAAGTAATAAGCTTCATTATCTTCCCTCAATTTTCTACGTTTTCGACTTGGGCGAACGGGATAAAATAATCAAATCGATAAATGCATTAGGTACGTAGTATAAGAAAAATTAATGCTTAAGTGGCCGAAAAAAAAATTAACTACTTACTGGATTTCATTAACTTACATATATATATATATATATTTGCAATTACGATAATATTAATCAAATATGTATAGTGAAATATATTAAATTTAGTATGCTGCAAAATATAATGTATTTTATTTACTTGTACCTGTTGATCATTATTAAATTGCATATACAATATTACAGGGGAATGTTGGGAGAAGTAGGGGAACTGTGGGAAAATTAGAGATATTATACCAAAACCGTAGACCCTAAACCCTAAACCCTAACACTCTAGGCCAACAAATTTGAATTTAGACCTTCTACGGCGGTTCAAGGAAGAACCGCCATAGAAAATACTTTCTACGGCGGTTCAAAAATAAATCGTTGTAGAAAGCCACCTTTCTACGGCGGTTTCACAATGAACCGCCGTTGAAAGTTGATTCTACGGCGGTTCTCTTTGAACCACCGTAGAAAAGTAGTTTCAATTGGAGCCAATTCCCGCGCGCGCATAAATTTCTATTTTTATTTCATTTTTTGAACCCTAATCCCTATTAATTGTTTTTTTTTCATTTTCATAAATTAACCCCAAAACTTTGTAAATATAATATTACATACCCAATTTACATTATATTTATTAATTACAGAAGCTCACCTTTTATGAAACATTTAATAGGTACATTTCAAATTTTCCCGTGCACCAATATTCCACCGAAAAATTTCATGTACTATTACACAATAATTTTAGGTATAAGCTCAAAATTAGTAAATTTCGTAAAATTACATGTAAGCTGTGATAAAGTAATAAGCTTCATTATCAGTCCTAAATTTTCTGCATTCTCGACTTGGGCGAACGGAATAAAATAATCAAATCGATAAATGCATTAAGTACGTAGTATAAGAAAAATTAATGCTTAAGGGCCCAATTAAAAAAAAAGAAATACTTACTGGATTTCATTACCTTATATATATATATATATATTTGGAATTAAGGACGATAATAGGAATCAAATATGTGTAGTGAAATACATTAAATTGAGTATGTTGCAAAATATAATGTATTTTATTTATTTGCACCGGTTGATCATTATGAAATTGCATATCCAATATTACAGGGGAATGCAGGGGAGAAGCAGGGGAAATGTGGGGAAATTATAGACATTAGACAAAAATATTTGAATTTATCCCGCGCGGGAATTGGCTGCAATTGTTTCCACTTTTCTACGGTGGTTCAAAAACAACCGCCGTAGAACCTTTCTATGGCGGTTCAATGAAGAACCGCCGTAGAAAGTGTTTTCTACGGCAGTTGTTTTTGAACCGCTGTAGAAAAGTGGAAACAAATTCAGCCAATTCCCGCGCGCGCATAAATTTCTATTTTTATTTCATTTTATGAAGCATAAACCCCATAAATTTCTAATTTTTTCATGTTCATAAATTAACCCCAAAACTTTGTAAATATTATATTACATACCCAATTTACATTATATTTATTAATTATGTACATAAGCAAGCCTTGTATGAAACATTTAATAAATAAATTTCAAATTTTCCCATGCAACATTCACCGAAAAATTTCATGTACTATTACACAATAATTTTAGGTAAAAGCGCAAAATTTAGTTTATTTGTTCTTAAATAATTATCTCTATTTTAATAATTAAAGGCAATCAATAATTACAATTATGTTAAGATAAAATAAAAATAGCTTGAAAGAATTAATACTCTTTACAATTGGATACAAGTACTCAATGTCGTATCCATGTATAGTCTTAAAAATTTTCTAGCCCTGCTGTATTTCTCGTACACATGCATCCTAGTTAAGAGGCAAAATATAGAAATAGGTTGACGCCGGTACGGAGCGCGCCTCAATATAAAATATATTGAAGAATCTCTCGAAAATAATAAAGATTTATTAATCGATAAACGAATAATTAATTCATTTAGCAGTCAATAAATAACCTTGCTAAATGGATATCTTTTTTTCGATGCACAGAAAAGTAAATTATCAAGACTTAAATATAAAATGAGTACAAAAATCATTGTACAGCCTCCCTTGTAAATTTTACCAAAAGTACTACTCCATGAAAAGAAAAAAAAAATTACATGAGACATTTATTCATAAATGAAAAACAAGGAAATCAATTTGCCAAAAAATCGACAGAATCTCCCCTATAAATGTAACATACTCCCTGTCAAGGATATGCACATAATTAAATACTTTATTAAGATTCCAACTACTTCAAATAATACGGAATTCAGTTTAAAATCAATTCCGACAGAGTCTCCCCTGTAAATTTAACCAAAACACTCAGTCATCCTAGCATCAACACAAAAACTTCACACAATTTCCAACAATAACAAATTTATTTATAAACATTTCGCTATATGAAGTTCCCTGGAAATTTTATCCCTTGCTTGCGCGGCTTCATCCAAGTTGTGACATGTTTCAAGCAGACAGTACAAAGGATAAAAATAAATGTTGTTATAAAATTATGTCCACCTCATTTCATTAGAATCAAATACACACACACACACACACATACACACCCACAGAAAAAAAAATTAAAATAAAAACAAACAATATACCTGAAAATGCTTCTTAACTTATTCTCTTTCTCTTATGGGACACTTGATCCTCGAACCATAATCCTTCGCTGTGGTCATCATGAAGTATGTATTTATCAAGTTCCCTATCTTCTTCATCTGCTCTCAATTCAGGTAACCCACTAGAGAAAGGGCCCACCTCATAAAGCCCTTCTTCTGTATCAATCCCTTCCACTCCGTGATGTTGTTTACCATGAAGAACAACAGACCAATGTTTGTCACTAGGATCGGTGATATAAAAAACTTGTTTCGCCTGCGATGCAAGTATAAATGGTTCCCCCTTGAAACCCTCTCGATTAAGGTCAACCAAGGTAAAACCCAATGGATCATCAGTTCGAACCCCATTATTGTTATCAACCCATTTGCATCAAAATACAGCTACTTTGAAACAAACATAGTCAAGCTCCCAAATATCTTCGATCACCCCGTAATAAGCCATGCTTGCATACATTGGATTTTTATCCTTCCTGCTAGAAACATGTAAAGCCTCCGAGATTAATGTAACACCACTGTTTTGTGCCGTGCTCTTCTCATCTTGTCTCTTAGTAGCAAATGAATATCCATTTATGTCATAGCATGAAAATGCTCGTACCGCATGGCTGGGCTTAAACGCCAACCATTTCAATATTTCCGAAACGTCTTTGCCCATGACAACATTACCAAGCCAATATACAAATGTCCGAATATGTTCATTGAGCACATTTTGATCCGTCCAAGCAGGATAAGACGTTCTTATTGAACGCATATGGTCTCTCACATAGGGCTCAACTTCTTCAGAATTGCGCAGTATGTAGAGATGCGCCTTCATCAATTCAACATTAGAAGGCGTAAACATTTTTCCTCCCCTTGTGCCATACCTGTAATCCTCCCATCGTGCAGATTCTTAGATATTCCAATTAATGCTGTATCGGCCAAGTACTCAGTGCAAAACTCAATTACCTCCTCAGCTATATAACCTTCAACAATACTAGCATCAGGACGATAACGATTCTTAACATACCCCTTAAATACTTCCATATATCGCTCAAATGGGTACATCCATTGCAAATGAACAGGCCCGCAGATTTTTATCTCTCTAACAAAATGAATCACCAAATGTACCATAATATCAAAGAAGGCGGGTGGAAAATACATTTCTAATTGACAAATGACAGCAATTATTTCATCTTATAACTGATCAAGTCTTTCACGCGTTATAACCTTGCTACATATAGCATTGAAGAAGAAACAAAGTCTTGTTATACTGGACTTAACATGCTTGGGCAATATCGAGCGAATAGCTACAGGCAACAATTGTTGCATTAAGGCATGGCAATCATGAGACTTCTAACCAACCAGTTTTAAATCTTTCAAGGAAACAAGTCTACTTATATTTGAAGAATATCCGGATGGAACTTTGATGCTACGCAAACTTGAACACAGTTATTGTTTCTCTTTTTTGGACAAAGTGTGACAGGCAGGGGGTAGATAGGTGCGTTGTCCTCGAGCTACCGGTGCTAAATTTGATCTTATGTTCATATCAACCATATCAAGTCTCGCATTATAACCATCCTTAGTTTTACCAGGTATGTTCAAAAGCGTACCTAACAGGCTTTCACAAATATTTTTCTCAATATGCATAACGTCGAGACAATTTCTGACATCCAAGTTCTCCCAGTATGAAAGTTCAAAAAAGATGGATTTTTTCTTCCAACAACATGTATCATTATTGCTGGACTCCGAAGGTTTTCCAAACTCCACATTAATGTCCGTCACACGAGCTTTCATCTCTGGCCTGCTCAAGAGTTCTGGAGCTTTTCTAAAATCTTGAAATCCATTGAATGCTCTTTTCATACGGCGATACGGATGAGTCTCGGGAAGAAATCTACGATGCCCAAGGTATACTGTCTTCCTCCCATGTGCAAGCTGACAAAAATCTGTACTCTGCTCACATATAGGGCATGCTTTATGCTCTTTAACAGAGTACCCAGACAAGTTTCTATATGTAGGAAAATCATGAATGGTACAGAACAACATGGCACGTAATGTGAACATTTATTCAAGGTATGCATCAAACACAAGTGCGCCTTCATCCCATAACTTTTTTAAATCTTCAATAAGAGGAGCAAGATACACATCGATGTCATTTCCTGGTTGCCGTGGGCCTGAAATCATTAGAGACATAAGTATATACTTGCGCTTCATACACAAGTAAGGCGGCAAATTGTAAATAACCAACATCACCAGCCATGAGCTATGTGTGCTACTCAGACTGCCAAACGGGTTCATTCCATCAGTACACAAACCAAGCCTCAAATTTCTAGCTTCTCCCCCAAATGAAGGATACATTGAATCAATTTTTTTCTACTGATCCGAGTCTGATGTATGCATTATCACCGTGTCATCATCACTGGGAATACACCGATCTGAATGCCATGTCATAAGTTTTGCGTCTTTTGCATTAGCGAACAACCGTTTAAATCTCGGTATTATAGGAAGATACCACAGAACCTTAGCCGGCGACCCCTTTTTTTGCGCATCAGAACTGTCTTCAACCTCATCACACAGCTGCTTGTTTTTGTATCGTGAAGTTTTACACTTAGGACAAACCAATAAATCCTTATACTCATTCCTATAGAGGACGCAATCGTTTGGGCAAGCGTGGATCTTCTTATACTCCATACCCATTGGACACAATATTTTTTTGCCTCATAAATTTGATCTGGAAGTTCATTATCTTCTGGGAGCATATCTTTCAATACTCTCAATAAGGCTGTAAAACTAGTATCTGACCACCCATTTGCCGCTTTCAAATTAAACAACTTCAAAACACTAGACAAGCATGTATATCTAGTGCAACCATTGTATAGAGGCTTCTCATTGTCACCCAAAATGGAAGTAAGAACTTTCGGTTTATCAGCAAAATCCTCGGCCACATCCTCAATCATGTCATCTAATCGATCTCTAGTAATCCCATCATCTCCTTTTGCATGAGATTTTCTTTGCTCAGGTAAACTATCAATACTTTCACCATGCCAAATCCACAATTTATAAGGATCAAATCCGTTCCGATATAAATGGAATCTTATTGTATCTGAGTTATCAAACCGCGCACCATTTTTACAAGCTTTACACGGACAATGGACGTACTTTGTATTCTTATAAGCCAATTCAATGAAATTCTCAACTTCTTTCGCATAAAAATCGGAGGTCCGATCACCATACAACAAGATATTTCGATCCATGCGTAACTAACTCCTTCAAATAATTAAAAAACCCAAATAATAATTCAACAAACAATGTAGAAAGTATCAAGTTGCATGCTTGTCTTAGCACATGTCATACTAATGTTACTCATATAATTAAAACTAATATAATACCTCAATGAAAAAAATAATGCATAACCAACACATGCGCAATAGACATAATCAAATGAAGAAGAACCCATAAGTTTTTCATTTATGCATTTCGTCAAACACATGCAATGCATAAAAAAATAATACACACTCTAAGTAGTGCTAATTATATGAACATCAGCCATTAAAAATCAAACACTATAAATCAAATCACATCACCAAGAAACTACATAGTATAACTAAATAGGGTTCCACAATACTAAGGTTCACCATATACATGGATTGCAACTTTAATTTTCAGCACTCTACCATAAATAAAAATAAATTCAATATACACATATCTAAAGTACAAGAATAAGCAATTACTGAGAAATTTTAGAAGTTTCTAACCTTAAAGTGGTAAATTTTAGCTTTAAATGACGATTGTTTACATCAAACGTGCAAAACCTAGTAGAAATTTGGAGAAGAACTTTCGGCCACGATATGGAGATATACATTGTTATTTAGGGTTAAATACGTCAATACAACGGTAGTTATAATCAAACCGCCGTAGAAAGGGACCTTCTACGGTGGTTAATTGTTAAATAGCCGTAGAAAGGGACTTTCTACGGCGGTTGGGACAAACCGCCGTAGAAAGTATGGACTTTCTACAGCAGTTTGCTTTAAACCGCCGTAGAAAGTCCCTTTCTACGGCGGTTTAACAATTAACCGCCGTAGAAGGTCCCTTTCTACGGCGGTTTGATAAAACCACAGTAGAAAGTCCCTTTCTACGGTGGTTTATTTTAAAACCGCCGTAGAAAGTTCGTATTTCTTTTATAACGGCAGTTTTCTATTTTCTGTCATTAAACCGCAGCCTTTAAAGCTCTATTTTGTAGTAGTGAATTGTTCTGTTTGGGCATACCTCTTAAATTATAGCATTCGAAAAGGGTAGCCATCCTCTGTGTCACACAATCCACCACCTGATCCACATACCTGCCACCCTCTCATCTAGAAGTTGGCCAATATGTTGATCTAATTGCATCACTTCATCGCGTTCATAGATCTCCTCCACAATCTACTGTTGTGGCTTTCTTCCTCGTGGTGCCATTGCTATCGAGGAATAAACGTGGCTTTGATACTAACTAACGTAGCGTTGCTGCAAGGAATTAGAATTCATAAGGAGATGAAATCTTTGCACTGTGAGAGTTCACCCTAGAAAGTAGCTGCAGACATCTGTTGCCAATGTAGTCAATTATTTGCCTTTTGTCATTTTGTTTCTTAATCACTCGTCTAACAACAACAAAATGTCTTCTTTATAGTAATCAGTGGATGA
Source organism: Leptodermis oblonga (assembly GCA_016801395.1). Classification (NCBI taxonomy): domain Eukaryota; kingdom Viridiplantae; phylum Streptophyta; class Magnoliopsida; order Gentianales; family Rubiaceae; genus Leptodermis; species Leptodermis oblonga. The sequence goes on from CM028755.1 coordinate 31,332,714, forward strand.
AAATACTTAAAACTGTGGAAGTGGGAATGTATTAATTCTTTCTTTCCATACTTTATTAACCTCTTATCTCACCGCTAGTTCTTTACTAAACAACCTGAATACAAATATTGTCCTGATTGTTTGTTCAATTTTTCCTTTTTTTGTTTTATGCTTTCTTTGGAAAGAAAGTTATTTTAAAGATTTATTGCACATATTGTGCTCGTTAGAATAGCATTGTGTGCATAGATGGGGCATCACACGTGAGATGCTTTCTTTTGGAAGAAAGTTATTTGGATGATTTTTTATTGCACATAATTGTGCTCATTATAACCATTGTGTGCATGGTGGGGGCATCATACGTGCGATGCTCTCTCCAAAGACTGCCAAGTTTTTATTAATGCTTTTTCTTTTTTTTTTTGTGATAAGCAAGTCTCACCTTTATGGCAAAAATGTATAAACTACAATGAAAATGTAACATACTAGTTTCATTACATTGAGCAGAAGAACAGGTAGCAACCATGTAACTTTTTTCAATAGCTTGAAGCAAAACTAACTACAAAGTATAATTACAAGGAGATGACTTTAGATTGGGAACAAAGGACTCCAGCTTTCAATCTTCCTAGAAAAAATTCTACCAGACTTGTACTTTGAAGTTGGAAGCAAATAAATAAGTTCTTGTGAAAGCCCTTAATGATTTTCAGTACCGCAACGGCTTCCTTAATCAAGTAATTCCTAAGGTCATATTGTCAGGATCAATATTTTCTTCCCAAACAACCTGAGAAGTAGCAGCATCTTGTTGACTAAATGCGGTTTCAGGGCTATGAGTCTCTTCTGGTGTATAGTAGGGGACATAGTTTGCAAAATCTCGATCTACATTGTAGGATCTTACTATTCTACAATCCTAATACGAAATTGATCCAAGCTCTGATTCTATGTGGTTCATAAAAAATTTACTAAAATGTCTCAAATAAGATTAGCTTTTGTAATTTTTCTATAATTTTATACATGCACATTTTGTGTACGATCCGATCCTCCACCCAAATCAATCTCACGTGAGATCCTGATCTTGCAAACTATGGCAGGTTCTTTGTTTTCTTCAGAAGGCATATGAACCGCATGGACTTCTCCTGAAACGGTTGCTTCTTGTACATTCATGATAGAAGGATATTCTCAAGCTGTTCAATGGTAATCCATCCTCATCAATTCATCGTTTATAGTATAAGGACCATATTATCTGGAACAGAAGTTCCAAGCCGGCAAGAATTCATATTCATTGACCAATATGTAGATCCATGATCAGGAGGCATTATTGGAGGTTGAGCATAATGCAAAGGGGGTTGTGAATATCCTCCAAAGAAATCCATGAAAGTCTCTGAGACGTTATAAGGAAAGCATGTGCTCATGTAATGAACTCCCGTTCTTGTTTCCCTCCAAAGTTTCAGTCTCTTACCCCTCCAATATGATTTTGGAATTAATCTATTATATTTATATATCAAGATTGACCTCTAGCCAGACATCATGACCACCCAAGTGTTAGGAAAAAGTCATATGATTGACTTCACCTTTCTATGGACGAATTCTGTGTAATTAACATCCTTTCACCATACCATATCCCAATTAGTTCAATAGTAAGGATCTGTGCTAACTCTTAATGAACTAATTGTTTCTTTGCTTGTTCCCGAAATATAACTCCTTGAAGTCAAATTTAGAACTATTCTAAAATCACTTCTAGTTTGCGCAAACATTTTAAGTTATACTTCAACAAGTGGCCATAACTAGATATACTCTTCCTACTATTGAAAGTGGTGATTTTTTTATTGATCATAAACTTCCATCCATGTTTCATGCTATACCCACCTCTTAAAGCACATAACCAACTAAGGTTAAGGACTGAGAGAGTGAAAGTGTAATAATCCATACTCTGGATATACTTATGATCTCAAATCGAAGGATTGTTTACACTACCATTATGTAAAGATTGATTCCATTGGCACTTAAATAGATCACCTCATGAAAATCTCTAGATGGGTCAATCCAATGAACTTGTTCTCTTAATAAGCATCCACATATTAGCTTTTGTGTCGCACACAATAGTCAATAAAATCAACTATTTCCTCATTTAGGAAAAAAGCATAAAATGTGCTAGTTTATCCGTATTAACAATGTCTCATCTTGTTAATAATATGACTAGGGATTATTTAAAAGTAATAAATAAGTATATCAAGAATCTCATTATCATAACCCTTATGATTTCTTTCGTACAAATATTATTCTAGGGACTTTATCATATATCTAATGTAATAAAACAAATAATATAAATAATAAATAATTCCATATCATCAAATTTTACATAAATTTGAAAATATAAACAAAGTGTAAGGATAAAAATAATTAGTTTTTATCCATCCCACTAACTCTCCCACTTGGACTAAGACCAATTTTGAGTAATTGTTTTAGTCCACTGATAATCAACTTTATCTTGATAGAATCTCAATTTTGTCATTAATCAACATCAATTGACGATGCCTAATACATAATTGGATCATTGATGAGACTTCAATTTCCATTTTCAAAATAGAAATTATTATGCTAAGTTCAATAAAGAACTGGATCCAAACAGTTTCCAAAACTCTTTAGAAACTTTAATGTATTCTGGCATGTGTTGTAGAATAATCATAGTGTTTTGCGTGGAAGTATTCCAACTATTAACACTATTGTAAATATGTATGCAAATTTCTTCTATCTTCGGAAGATAAAGTTGCATAAAGTTTAACTAAGTTTGTTTGGCCTGTGATAAAAAGTATAATTTTATTATATTTTCAAAATATTTATAATATTCTTAAATATCATCACCAAGGGGTTCTCACTTGAACCTGCTCAATTTGTTCGCAACAATTAGAGCATAACATAGTCAACTACATACGATAATATACCAATATAATCCAACCATTAGTATGTATGGAAACAATTGTATATCACCTAGTGGCATGCTACACTTAGCATTCTGTGTATGTACATTGAGCAATATTTACAATCTATGTTTCTAGATTTTGACTTCCAAAGTCTATATTGCTTCCGTAATTAAAAAAAACTTTTCTTGAACTATCATACCAATAAACACTACTTTAAAGGTATTCCTTCTCCATATACAATGTGTCCAACACAATGTAATGGAAAATACTTGTTCTCCCACTAAATGATTTGTATACATAAGATTCGTAATCATTTTGACAGAATCAAATGCTTTGATTTTATTCAAAATATTAAAATCCATATAAAATTCTTCTATATTGTATACCTTATTACGATTATTGGATATAAAATTTATGTTTTTTGATCATAACATGAGACCACTTGATTCAGCTTTTATGTGAAAATTTAGGTCTACCATACCATCTTGTGATTAAACATATTGTTCCATAAGTTGATTTTACAAATTTGTGGTTGTGAATAATTCATTTGCATACTATTTCTCCCACTAACCTTTCTAGAATAAATGATTTACACTAGAAAGATAATTTGCTATAATATAGCTTGGGCTTCTGAAATAATATATGTAACCAAATCAAATTTGGATATGCCCACAAATAGGTAACTGATTAGATTTAGTCATAATACAATCTAATAGTAATTAATCATTTCATGTGAATGTGTTAATTCAAACATTTTTCAAAATTTGATTAACATTTAGTCATATCACATTGGTATCAACTTGTCCAATGAAAACATGGTATAACAAGTAGGAGATAAGTATGATGGCATAAATGGATTGATTGAAAACTGCATAACTTACAACTGATCAAATATATCCAATATATTAGATCTTAATTTATACAACACCATATATTTACATATCATGTGGTTATAAATTATAAGAAAAATCACATTTTATTTAGATAACACCATTCTTGATTAAAGTAATTGCTATTGCAATGTAATTTCAAAATACTTTTATCAAACTTTTCAAATCATTTTATTTTGAACTAATCAAAATCCCAAACACTTAGATAAGTGTAATTTTAACCATTTCATGACTAAACCTGGGACAAAATGAATTAAGAAAATCACATTTAGTAAAATTATCATAAAACTACCTACCTAGAATGTATTAGTCAAGATAATTTACAATGTTTATACCTTTTACCAAAAAAAGGTAGTTTGGTTGATTTGACTAGTGCATGAAATTTACATATCACAATTGACTCCAAACCAAAAGTCTCAAATTATAATGATATAATTTGAATATATGTAAATATAATCACACGACCAAATAAACTGTGTTATCTAAAATTGACTTTTCTAGGATTAATAAAATCATTGAATTTGAGGAACAGCTTAAAACTGGACTCTGCCAATATAAAATCACTTATATGTGAGTGAATCCATCCTTACATGATAAACATGATGTAGGATTATTTTAGTCCAACAAAAATATTCAATGATTTGATTTCAATCCAAATGAAATAGAATAATTCTCATAGCCAATATTACAATACCTCTTTATTTATTAACTATAATTATTTATTTCATATTAATTTATCAGTCTACTTATTTTAGACCATATATATTCCCAATATATATTTATCATATACATTATAGGTCTAAATTTCAAATAGAGAGATAAATATCCATTTCATTTGTACTACGAAAGAAATTCAACAATTTCTTTGATTCCAAGTACAAACTCTTGCAGTTCTTTTTCAATCTCTTTGGCATATTTGAACTAATGATTGGTTACATCCTTTTGAAGGATTGAACTACATACCTTATTCTTTATCTATAAAAGAATAATGATTTACTGCAAATTCAAATACAATTTGAACATTTGCCCAGCTAAGATTGCAAATTAAATTTCAAATCTCACTATGTATCACTTAAGATACTTAAGTAAGCATGAAAATTTAACAATTTGCTTGTGTCAACAATTTAGAATTAAAAGTTTTCGTGATATAAATCTTATATCATTCCAAACCTAATGCTTACCATAAACATTCCAATTGTCTAGACATCATCTTAGCCATAAAATCTAAACAGCCAAATAACTTTAGATTGAGAAACATTTCCAAAATTTATGCCAACCGATAATCAAGAAATTTTAGGCCATCTACTTAGTAAATTCTAAAAGAATACTCATATAATTCTACAACATAAACACTAAAAAAATAATCAGAATATTTTATTTGTGCAATTTAACAAAACCAAAATATGAAAGATACGGATGATAAATAAATTTTAGTTTTGCTCCCACTATTTTGTTCAAATCAATAACCCTTAAATATTGATTCGAGAATTATCTAATAATTCTTAGTGGGCTAGGATCCCTATTAATTATTTTAACCTTGATAAATACTAACAAATCAAAATAATGTCATAAGGTAAATAATTCTTCTATCAATTGCAACTATTGCAACTCCCAGATCATTAGGTTACCAATCCTTGGTATGCACAATATATGTGTCACCTAATCCTTACCTCAAAATATATAACCTTGATAAAAATCAATAAATTATATATTTTGTTAAGTCAAGCCCATTATTCATAACAAATAACCCATTAATGATTGAACAACCTTGAAAAAATCCAACAAGTTATTCACACGAAAATAGTTATTTCGCTATAATAATGGAAGGCATGATGACTTGATATATGTTGCCTAAAAACATAAAATATGAATATTCTCAAAATTTTATGTTTCAATAATTAAATCCATTTTACGGAGATCGCATCTCAAAAGCCAAAAAATATATTATCGATAGAACAACCTTGATAAAAATCAACAAGTTAATTCCAACAAAAATATCATAATTTGCTACGTTAATGGGGCAACAACTTAAGGGATTTTGTTTAAACAATTATAAAGTCTCATCAATTATATGCAACATATAAATAATTGACAAATTTGGCATACCATATGCAATCATATAACTCAGTAAATGAACAAATTATTACATCAAATATTTAATTAAATGTTGCATATAAACATGTAATTAAATTATACAATTAAATAATTACATAAGCATATTTAATATATAATCATGGATCTATGTGTATACTTATTTCTAATCCAATTAGAAATAATGTTCTTGAACTATTTTGAGAAGTCATTATGGGTTTTCTTTCAATTAATTCAAAACCAAGTGGTTTGAGAGTTATATTTAAAATTACCCAAAATTTGAATTAAACTCTCATATGGTTTCAAAACTCATTTCTCCCACTTTTTGATTTAATCAAAAACTATTTTGGAATTTAATTTAGAACATTTTCCATAAGATTAATCCAATTAAAATATGGAACCTTTCTAAATGAAACACCTCTCAAAATTTTAAATCCAATTTAAAATTTATGAGTTTCCAAAATAAAGTCAATACCTCAACCAATTAATAATTGACAAATCCACGAGATTTTCAGTCAAAATTACAATCTTATAATTTAATAGAATTAAATGTAAAAGTAATTTTGAATTGAACACTTATGAATTAAATGACATTTAGATTATTAATTTCCAAAATTAATAAATTCCTAAATTCCAATCCAATTGAAATTTATAAATGTCCTTCAAATTAAAATTAACCCATAATTTTAAATTTGAATAATTTAAAATCTTCTAAATCTAATTTAGAAAATTTAAACCTTATAAAACAATAAATTAATCACTAGTTATATCTTAATCCAATTAAAATATAACATTTAATTTATTTTATTTTATAATTAAACTCTTTTGTAAAATAATTTTACAACAAGAAAATCAGATTTAAAATTTTAAAACACAGCCCAATAATTAAATCTAATTAAATAATATTTGAAAAACTGGACCCAGTCCAAGGATTTAAAATACGCTAAAATTTTATTTATTAAAACTGATCTGCTTTTATAACCCAGCATAGGGCAAAAAACAAAAGAACAGGCCCAAAATTTTAATCAGCCCAGCACTTTATAAATATATGCCCAGATTTAAATTTTAAAGGCCCACTTTTAATTAAATGACATTGGATTGAATGGCCCAGCTTGATTCCGGGTTGGGCAACCCATCCTAGATTGGGCCAGGGAAAACCCTAGTCCGTTTGTGCTGCAAACGTGTGCTGGAAGGTTTCTTCTCCTTCCCGGTTTGCAGCGACCACCGTCGGCACTGGAAGGCTTCTTCTCCAGCGACGTTCTGGATGTCGGTGGCTGCAATCAAAACAATCCTGGTCGCACTGGATTCAGTCTCCTATACCTTCGACCGGCGATTTATGGCCTCTTCATTCCGACTGAGCAGACTGTAGGCGCGATTGCCAAACTTGCCAGACTGGTCCTTGACCAGCCAAGCTCGCCGGCTAAATCGAGACAGAGACCAAAACGCTAGCTTGTGTGCCGGATTCCATCAACAAAGCCCGCCTTCTGCCCGAAGCGCTTGTACCTGTCTCCGGTGACGCAAATCGCCTCCAGAAAGTGAAGCACCTGCAGCGATCAGGCCAGATTGCCGCGACCAAAACCATTCTGGTCGCCTCGATCTTCAGGGACCGTCAGCGAACGGGTCTGGTGGTGTCTTGGCTGCGCAACCAGATCCGATCTGGTCACGGCCAAGACATGGCAGTGTTCCCAAGTTCTGGTCCAACCAGAACAATGCCACCGTCAAAGACCCGAAAGTATCTCGACCAACAGTCTCAGTTTTCAATTCCACTTTCAACCAGAACAGAAAACAGAGACAAGAAAACCGACAGAACAGAGAAACAGATTCTGAAGAATTTCCTTTGCCATCTTTTCCGATTTCTTCTCAAATCAGTTCAAAATCAGTAGCATTAATTTGGAACCTTTCAAATCAAAATTGATTTTAGATTTTTATCGAGAAGCCTTTTGAAAATTTGAAACAACAAGAAAGCCGAAGCAATCTCAATTCCGAAAAATCTCTATTCTCAAACAATCCAATTGCAGTCAAATAGCTTCCAAAGGAATTATTTAGATTTCAGTCGGATTTTTCCTTTTCTAAAACCAAGTTCCAGAAAATTAAATATGATCATTCATCATCCATGATAATTAAATATCACATATTAAACATAGATAAATAAAATAGGTTCTGATACCACTGTAAGTTAATCAATTTATACGCAGCGGAATTAAATACAGATTGAACATGAGCCGCACAATTGTCCTGCTATCCACACGAGAACAATTGTGATGGGGATCCTAGCTATCCACACGAGAACAATTGTGATGGGGATCCTAGATCTAGAGACGTAAACCTATTACAAGTAGGAAACCTAACATAAATAGAAAACTATTATTAGATATTTATTAATAAGTCCTTATAGTTAATTTATCTAATAAATTAACCCATAATGTATTATTTTAACCCAATCAATTATTCTTATGTATGTGACCATTTAGGTTCCTAAAACACGTTGACAATAAATATAAATTATAATTTCATAATGTAATTGGTTTTAGGACATAAACCCAACACATTGTATATCTGTTGTTACGGTGTTATTACTACATTAAGTTGCCATTGGAAACTATATAGAAGAGGAGCAAGTGAGAGACTGGGCAATGGGATCTTTGAATGCTTGTTGTATCCTTTGAAAATAAGTGTTGAGAAGGTGGATATTGGTTGAATTTCAGACTCAGCTTTGTCCCTTTTTTTCTTCTTTTTGGTTTTTTATTTTTTTGCCGAACCGATATGAGTTTCTTGAGATAGATACTTAATGGGTAGATGGAAGTAAGTTGTTCGTTTCTGTCAATATTTTATGGTTTTTTATTTTTTTGACAAACCGTTTTGAGTTGCTTGAGATGTACATTGAATGGGTAGATGGATGTAAAGGTGAAGCATATTGTAAAAACAATGTTGCATTAGACTTACATTGCCTCATTTATTTTCAGGTGGTGCATCTTTCTTTAAAATTTCACCAAAAAACATAGAAATAAAAATTAAGTACATTACTTTGATGAAAATGAAATAAATTTAGGTGGGATTTTATTCTCTTAAATTCTAATAGTAATTATTATTATTATTATTTCAGTCTTTCAATTCATTTTGTCATGGAATTTCCATTTACATGACTCGCGTGCATTACTTGTGCATTATTTGTGCACAACTTGTGCATTAATTTATTAGAATGAATTTAGTATATATTAGTTTACGGATAACACGTGTTTCTTTGGAAAATGATTCGTATAAAGTTGTGCTCATTCATTCAGAAATGAAACACTTGTTAATTGACATATGAAACTACTCAAGATAATATCGGTATACAAAGAGTTAACGTTACTTCAAAATATAAAATGAAAAGAAAAACAAAATAATATCAATTAAGGCACTGTTTGTTACCAAATTTTAAAGGATGATCTGGAAATATATTTCTAAAAACATGTTTAAAAAACATGCACACAAACATGTTTACAAAAACCATTAGGAAATTTTGAAAAACCAATTCAAGTTTGTTAGCCACAACCAGCACTACAAGGTTATAAGCATTAGAACTATCTGGCTAAAAAACTGAAGAACAAGCAACAACACTGGTGAAATTGAAAGAGATCAATGATTGAAAGGAAAACCCAACAAAATTGTCGACATAGAAACGGATGTGCTGGAAAATCAAATAAGGTATACGGAACAGCTTATGGTACGTTCACGTTACATCAGCTCAAATCGGAGACGAAAATTCTACAGTCGAAAGGGAGCAGATCCACAAAAATAACACTGATGAGGTGCGCTTTGGCGGGAAGGTTGTCAAGGGCGGATGGTCAAAGCTTCCGATCACAATCCTGTCAAAAGAGGGAACCCGTTAAGTATTTCGGGGGTGGCTCCCCGGGATACACTCCGACGGTCGGGTTAGTGTACAGTAGAGAGAGAAGATTAGAGTATAGAGAGAGAGAGAGAGAGAGAGAGAGAGAGAGTAACCCCTTACCTGTAGGGTATTTGGGTGTATTTATAGAAGTGAGTATCAAGGTAGTTAGTGTCACCTACCACCTTTCTGATGTCTTGGAGACCTACCTGTAGGGTCGAGGGTCCCACGTGGGGCCCTTATTCACTATTTAGCCCCCAAGCAAGAAGGTTGGAGAGTCTATTAGAGAAGCTTCCGGTATGGATGGTAGATCGTGCTGTTTGGATTCAGTTGTGGTAGAAGGTCGAGGTTTTCGCTGTGGAGTATCGTAAAGTGACTCCCTTTTTTCTTGTGGCGGAAGCTCAAGGCTTCCGCTGTAGAGGAGCATAAAGTGACTCCCTTTTTTCTTGTGGCGAAGGTGTCCGCTGTAGAAGAGCGTGAAGTGACTCCTTTTTTTCTTTTGGTGGAAGGGTCAAGGCTTCCGCTGTAGAGGAACCTAAAGTGACTCCTTTTTTTCTTGAGGCGGAAGGTCAATGCGTCCGCTGTAGAGGAGCGTGAAGTGACTCCCTTTTTTTCTTGAGGCGGAAGGTCAATGCGTCCGCTGTAGAGGAGCGTGAAGTGACTCCCTTTTTTTCTTGTAGCGGAAGGTCAAGGCTTCTGTTGTAGAGGAGCATAAATTGACTCCCTTTTTTCTTGTGGCGGAATGTCAAGACTTCTGTTGTAGAGGAGCATAAATTGACTCCCTTTTTTCTTGTGGCAGAAGGTCAAGGCGTCCGCTGTAGAGGAGCATAAAGTGACTCCCATTTTTTCTTGTGGCGGAAGGTCAAGGCGTCCGCTGTAGAGGAGCATAAAGCGGCTCCCTTTGGTGTAGGTGGGTCGTTGGGGTGGGACGGAGGGGAAAAATTGGTTTGGAATCTTCTGGAATGGGCGCCGACGTTCCTTAGTGTCAGGTTGAGTGTCAGAAGCCGTTGTGACGGTTCATCTTCCGGGATTAGGGTTCGCGTCTGGTGGATGGGCCGACTACTCGGCTTCCTAGGTAAAAGTCCATCAGTTCTTTATATAAGCTGACAGGGAACGAGGATGAGAACCTCATTTGTAATCTTGCATGAGTTTTAGAGAGAGAAATTCTGAGGAAACGTGAAGTTTAGTGAGAGAAGCAGCGACGGAGGGTCTAGTGGGCAATTCGTAAGGGTTGCGACGGAGGTTCCGCTGCTCGATCATCGGAAGTTGCAGCGGAGGTCACCAGAAGTAAGGCGGAAGGTATTCCTACTCTTCCTTCTCAGTTTCGCAAGGTATGTTGTATTTGTAATCTCTTTGTTCATTGTTTTCTGCTTTACTTTTCTTGCAGATTTAAATTTCATTTGTAAATAGTTGTTCCGAATGGGAAAAGTTTCGGCGGAGGGTAAAAGTAGGCCTATGTTGGACTATGAGTCCGATTTTAGTGTAAATAAATTAAAGTTTCTTCGATCTAGATTTAATTGGTCTGAGAGGGAGTACGATTTTAGGTTGCCGGACGGTGTGTATAATAATATTAGGAGTTCGTCGAACGGCTATGTAACTGTGTTCAAGGGTTGGTTTAGGGTGGGATTGAGGTTGCCTCTGCATCCGTTTTTTGTGGATCTTCTGAAGCATTACGGCCTTAGCTTAACCCAGATAGTTCCTAATTCTATCCGTAAAATAATGGGTTTTTTGATACAGGCTCATAGGTTAAAGTTTGAGCCTACTATAGACATATTTAGGTATTTTTTTAACTTATCACCCGTGTGTGCCGCCAACCAAGATGGTTGGTTCTTGTTTCAAGATAGGCCTAAGCCGAGTATTAAAATGGTCTTTCGAGTTGCCTGATAAGATTAGTGAATGGCGTTATGGCTTTTTTTACATGTCCAAGAGGCATCTGCCGGAAGGTTGTGAGAATAACTGGCTTAGTACGAGTGACAGACTCTAGAAGGAAAAAACTGAGAAACCTAAAACTATAGATAGGTCCATTTTTAATGGTGTTTTGCACAACGCTCTGCCAAGTGACTGCATAGCTAACGAGCCGATGTTGGTTGTTTGTGGGTTGAGTCAGGTGCTGCCAAGGCTAGAACTTCCGATTATGATGGACTGTGGGCAAGGTATCTCCGATATATGTATATATATATATTCAACTTCCTAACTGGTGGATGGTGCAGCTTGAACTTCAATCGTTTCATAAAAAATATAGCGGATCGTACGTTGGAGGCAATTGACGGAGACAAAAGCTATGAAAAAGCCTACAAGGAGACGTACGAGCAGGGATCGATTCGAGGTTTGAAGAAGACGGTACCTTCCGTCATCATGTTTAAGGAACCTATTAAGGTTCGCGGTGCGGTGCTTGGTTCAACCTTGGTGGACTCGACTCTTCCGGAGGAGTTGCCAAGCAAAGATGTGGGGGCTACTAGTAGTGTACCGGCATCCGGCGAAGTGATTCCGACGGAAGGTATGGCTAGTGTTTTTTTTTTTTTTTTTTTTGCACTAACCTAAGTTCCCCGTAGGTGTGGCAGAAGCGACCGCGTCACATTAAAAGACCAGTGCTGTGAAGAAAAGGCTTCGTTTGGGCAGTAGCGGCGAAAGACGTTGTACCCAAAGATCAGGCGCAAGCTGAAGGTGGTTCCTGGGTGCGACGGAAGATGAGCGCCGTAGTCTCCCTCCGCCAGGAAGCGACTTGGGCCATGATCCTGAATGCCTTCATGGGTGGGTTAGGGACAGTATGCCTCAGTCTGAGGTTGAACGGTTGACTTGGGCCAAAGAAGAGGACCTATAGCGGAAGCTGGATTTGGCTGCTCTCGTGGCCCACGCCAATGCGAAACGGTTTGCGTTATTCCGGAGCAATCAACGTGATTTCTGTCGCCATCATGGCAGGCAGATAGGGGAATTCGAGAAAGAGATAGTGGAGCTGAAGTCCAAGCAGAGCAGGACGGAAGAGAGTTTGACTGTGGCCACAGGTCGGGCCGCGGCGGTGAAGGGTACGATTGTTAAGGATGAATTTGCAGTGGAGGTCTCTAAACAAGGTTTGGCTAAGGCGAAGGCTCAGATTGCTAAGCTGAAGAAGGGAAAGAAGGTCTTGGAAAAAGACTTAGGTATGACGGACGAAGCCCTGAAGCAGGCCTTGCAGGAGAAGAAGGAAACGGAGGGTTTCGTGTCCCAGTTGCTGACCGAAGATATCGAGGTCACGTTGACCAAGTTCTTCTACTCCTTGGAATTTAATGAAGCTTTAGGGTTGTTCGTCAGAGATTGCAGGCAGCGATTCTTGTCGGAGGGCATAAGAATAGGGGCTCAACAGATGAAGTCGGACATTACACAGGAAGAGGTGGAAGCTCTTCGGGGTTTTGACAAAGAAGGAGTGGAGGCCTTCAACAACGCTTTTGGAGCGTTCCAACGGAAGCAATGGGAATGCCTTTAGGGGTTCAGAGATGGCTCCATAAAAACCGTTGAGGATATGAGGACCTTTTGTCCTGAGACGGATAGTCCTGAAGTGCTTTTGATGAATGATGCTGTTAAGGCGCTTCGAGCGGTGCATGCAACCCAGAAGCGAAAGGCGAGCGTGGAGCCTTCTACAGCGCCACAGCAGCCATTGTGGGGGAAGCTTCGTCTATCGCTCAGAAGCATCCGCGAGTTGGGGAGGCCGGGAATGTTCAGGTGGCGGATTCCAGTTCGTCATCCTCTGACTCATCCTCGTCGTCTTCGTCCTCCCTTTCTTCGAGTTCGGAAGCCGCCGCGGAAGGGCCAATAAATGTTGTCCACTAGTTTTTTTTTTTTTTTTTTTACCTATGTGATGACTTTGTTTTTAACCCTATGTGAAGACTTTGTTCATATTTTTCCGATTTATGTTTGTTTTGTTATGAATATGCTAATGTTAAACCTATTGGTTTGTCTAATACGTTCTGTCTTGGCCTCCGTCGGAGGTCTTTGTCGTGCCTTCCGGGGAAGGTCTTTGTCGTGCCTTCCGGGGGAGGGCTTTATCGTGCCTTCTGGGGGAGGACTTTGCCGTGCCTTCCGGGGAAGGGCTTTGTTTATTTTTGTGGTCGGATTCATTAAAGAATCTAGTTGGTTCCACCTTTTCATTTAAGAAAAGAAACTTGGCACGGAGCCTTGTATTAAATAAGGTCGTAACTGCCGAGGGATTACATCGATGTGGAGCTCAAGGCATAAAATATGTGGGTTCTCATACCTGAAGTATCGTGGATAATATCTAGTAGAAAAACCTGAAGCTTGGAGATGTGCCAAGTCCGAGGGACGAGCTTGCCATCCAATGCTTGGAGCTTGTATCTGCCATTTTTGAGGTTGTTTGTTACTAAGTACGGGCTTTCCCAGTTGGCGTCCAGCTTGCGGGGAGGTCCCTGCCTACTTGCTTTGTTCTTTCTAAGGACAAAGTGTCCGAGTTGTAGGTTCGTAGGTTGGACCTTGGAGTAGTGCTATTGAGTCATGAGGGACTTGTACTTAGTCTGCGGAGTGCTGCGATTTCCCTTCGTTCTTCCATGAGATCGAGGTCGAGGCGGATGGAAGCGTCGTTACCTTCTTCCGGAGGGTTCAGCAGCCTTGGTGATAGGACGCCTATCTCAGCAAGAATGACAGCCTCCGTTCCAAAGACCTTACTGTATGGAGTCTCTCCGGTGGGTGAGCGAATTGTGGTTCTGTAGCTCCATAGGACATTAGGAAGCTCTTCTACCCAGTTACCCTTAGCCCTATCCAATTTTGTTTTCAAGCCTTTAACCAGGGTCATGTTCGTTACTTTCGTTTGGCTGTTTGCCGAGGGATGAGCTACGGACATCTTGTTCTGATGTATGTTCATGGATTTTAGCCAGGATTTGAAGGGGTCATGATTGTACGATTGGTAGAGGAAGTTGTTTGGGGCGGAGGGAATGGCGTTTTGGCCCGAGGTTGCTTGCAGTGGTTCGGCGGAAGAGCGATGCCGAACTTCGGTTATGAAAGGGTCGGTGGACCGGATTATGGTTTCATTCTGTAGTGGGATATTTTGGGTTACGTTTGCCTTTGCATTCGGGTCACCGGTGGAAGGTGGCTGCTGCATTTGTTGGAATGCCGTCATCATTCCCATTAGGGGCCCCATGTTGTTGAGGAAGAACTGCCATTGCTCCATAGTGGGCTGGGATGGTGGGGCGGAGGGTTGGTTGGCCATTGAGGGAATGGGAATGGGAATGGGGGAATGTGAGGGCGTGAGGGTCCGGCAAAGGGTCTTGGGCCGGACACTGTAGCTGGATCGATTGTTTCGAAGTTCAGGGTCCTTGGATTGGCCACCCGATGGGACGGCGAATCATCGTCACTTTCAACTGTGACGTCCGGTTCAGTCGGAAGGTAGTATGGTCCAATTTCTTCTGACATGATTTTTTAAAGTTCGAGGGGTTTCTTCTACATCAAAGCGGAGTTATGATCGTAGAATCGATCAAAGTTATGATGAGTCCCCACAGACGGCGCCAATGATGAGGTGCGCTTTGGCCGGAAGGTTGTTAATGGCGGATGGTCAAAGCTCCCGATCACAATCTCATCAAAAGAGGGAACCCTTTAAGTATTTCGGGGGTAGCTCCCCGGGATACACTCCGACGGTCAAGTTAGTGTACGGTAGAGAGAGAAGCTTAGAGTATATAGAGAGAGAGAGAGTAACCCCTTATCTGTAGGATATTTGGGTGTATTTATAGGAGTGAGTATCAAGGTAATTGGTGTCACCTACCACCTTTCTGATGTCTGGGGGCCCCTCGTGAGGGACCCACCTGTAGGGTCGGGGGTCCCACGTGGGCCCCTTATTCACTATTAAACACGAACAACTTTGTGCTACACGAAACGAGTTGATGAGTGTGAAGAACAGTTAGAATTTGTCAAATCTGATTGGGAGAGAAGAAAAATAAGCAAACAATACCAAATAAACAATACAATCCAAAACAATACCAGTGAACAATACAAACCAAAATTGTGGCAAATGAGAGTATATATAGAAATACGAACTAGTCTACCATTTTTCAATAACGAAACTAAAACTATTACATTACTACCATAAAACTATTACGACTATAAACCTATTACTGCTATACATTAAACATCCCCTCTCAAACTGACCATGAATCAAGAGATATCAACGGGGGTTTGTTGTCAGAATTCGAAACTAGAAAACACAAATACGACTGTCGGAAACCTCCGCCACGCCGTCGAAAATAGAAGAAGACACAAATACAACTGTCGGAAACCTCTGTCACTCCGCCAGAAACAGAAGAAGACACAAACACAACTGTCGGAAACCTCTGCCACGCCGCTTGAAAAACAATAGCCAAGATCAGCTTCAACTGCGACTGACGAAAATCTATGCCACACCGCCCAAAGCAGACCTTGCTCCACACAATGCAACTGTTGGAAACCTCAGCCACACCGCCCAAAGTTGCCGCAAACCAAAGACCACCTCCAAAATTGCCAAATTCTTTCCAAAACCTAGTTTCCCGAAAATAAACTAAATCCAAATTAGAAACAAACTAAATTACCAAACTGCGACCACCTCCAGAAATCGTCGTCATGCTGCCCGAACAAATACTCGCGGAAGCTCAAAACAAAACAACTCAACTCATCTAACAAATCAATTACTATATGCCACCGAAAAATCAAACTTCCAAATTCCCAAATTATAAGCAATTTGATTGCACGCAACCCAAAAAGGAACCAAATTAATTGAATGTACACCTGAACCCAAACGAAACCAAACTAACCCACTGATCCAACAAATTCAAATTAAACCAAATTAACAAATTCACAAGTCTAGCCGCTGTCAAAACCAAAAAAAAATCAAATTAAACTAAACCAAAGCAGCAATTTGATAAACTAATTCAATGCACTATGGATACCTCGTGGAGAACACACGAGAAAGCAATGTAATAAACAATTGACGAACTCCGCCTTGACACAATTTGAGCAACTTAATCTGAAGAAATTTTATTCTCCAGCAAGTAGTCGCAAGCCTTTTCACAACAAAACATCCCATAAGGCTTTTTTTTTTTTTTTTTCCTTCCTCGGTTGCCTTTTTCACACTTGTCTTTACAATCCAAAACAATACCACTAAACAATACAATCCCTAATTAGGGCAAAAGATAGTATATATAAAAATACGAACTAGTCTACCATTTTCTAATAAGAAAACTGAACCTATTACTCCATAAAACTATTACTACTATAAACCTATTATTACTATGAATATCTAACAAGAACAATGAACGACTACAAGTGGAATCGTGTTTTGCCGAGATGGAAATGGGATGGAAACTGTCAGCAAAGAGTATCGCAGTAAGCCATAGGCTTGGAGTCAGCTGCTTTTTGCTTGTGAGTTCGAAGAGACTCGGCTCACGTGTGTAAACCAAGAAGGGATGTTGGGTCAAAAAATGTTTTCAAAATAACATTTTCAGGAACAATTATCTGGCCCGTCCCAAACAGTTTTTATGTTTGAAATTCGGCTTCGAAACTCAAAATAAAACAAAAACATGTCAAAATTTGTCAACACAAACAAGGCCTAAGTCGTTTGAGTTATAGGTGGTTTATGTCTTTCTATTGATGAACATTAGTTAGGGATTTTGGAAGATTTCACTTGAAAAAAGTTCAAATAAAAATATTGAAAGACAAAACTATGATGAAAATACAATCTAAGGACAATAAGTGCAATTCACAGACTCTCAAATATCATTAATAAGACAATACACTAAATAGAAATAGTTAATCGAGGATACTCTTCTTGCTACTCCATCTTCTAATAGAGTGCAATGCATGTGCATTACTTGTGCATTAATTTCTTAAGATAATTTTGTAAAAATGTTAGTGCATATTTAATACACATAAGTCATGCAAATGATTCCTGATAAAGTTTTGTTAACAGTTTGAGAAATGAAATGCTCTTCAATTGACGGCTAAAGCTACACAAACCACGGACATACAAAAAATAGTAAAGATTACTTAAAGAAAAGAATGAAAAAAAAAGGAAAAACGAAAGACTATTACCATTTGGCTCTCTGCTTGCCTCGCCGAAGCGCCCAAGGGATAACCCCAACCAACCACAAGATACCTCTAATTGGGTAGAGGATGACAAATATGTAGATTGGGCAACAAACAATGGAGAGAAGATCTACCGGAACAAACGGAGACTACATTCTTTGCCCAACGAAGGAGGATCTACTGGAATGCGCATATTTGGACTAGGGTTGTAAACAAACTGAGCTGAGCCCGAGCTAGGGTCATATCCAGCTGAGCTTGATAAAAACCCGTCTGGTTTGAGCTCGACTCGAGCTCAATCGAGTCTAAAAATTTGGACTCGAGCTCAGCTGGTCCAAATTGTAATAGGCTCGAAGTAGAGCAAGCTTTTGAGCTTGAACTCAAGCCCAAGCCCAAGCTCGAGCTCGAATTAATTTTTTTAATTTATATTAAAAAATATAAAAATATTTAAAAATATATTTAAAATTATATAAAGACCCGGGCTCGAGAGGCTCGACAAGCCCTCGAGCCAGTAGTAATTGGGCTCGAGCTCGAGTTTGACCAAGCTCTAGCCAAGCTTTGACCGAGTTGCTCGTGAGCTGCGCGCTAGTAGCTCGGCTCATTTACACCCCTCATTTGGACCACCAACTCAGGCGACAGAGGAAAGTAGATTACACGAAATATGCATAATTTGTAAGCAGCCATTGAATTAAAAAGCTTTTAGAATAAAGCTCAACTCACCTCAGCAGTCAGTTATCGAGATCTGAGGCAATTCACAACATACGTCGATTTTGCATAGAAACAAAAAAACCTGTGTATGCTGAAACTATGAAGATGAGCGACTAACTAGACTGGACTTGGAGAAATTGGAGTTTTGGTTGTAGCTATAACGATTAAAAAAATATGTTTCCTTCATTGTGGTTTAATCATGGAGGAGGCTTCGCGAATCGAAGATGCACCGTGACCCGAATCGATGATTTGCGTGTTTCCAAGAGCAGTGATTTGGAAACAAAATCTTGGAAATTTGATTGATTTTTTTTTAGGTTAA